>CM031601.1:97904863-97919863 GCA_018398815.1 Conus ventricosus | reverse complement strand
ATCAAATAGGATTTGTTTGTATATAACGAAGATATGAAACGTATTTTACATCTCAAATATCAGTCAAGCGCACGCTTGCACACTCTCAAAATTTGGCCGACACCTGTCATTTTCATCAGGCATATCAGTTCTCTTCTGCTGAGCATAGAAATCATAACGAAGTGTCAATCAGCGTTCGCATTCTGGTCAAAGTCAAATGACCAAAATCAAGAGAGTTAGTTGGTCAAAGTCGTCAAGGAATAGCTATACGTTTCTGTGTCCCCCATGTCCATTTAGTACCAACGCCCAGATAGTGCTACAACGAACGCGGGTATCACTTTATTTGCCATCTCAAAGACCCCATTTTGCAACGTCTGATCACCTGAAAGTACTTCGAGAAACACATCACCAGCAATGCTTACTGGAAGGAGACACATTCGGACTGCGTTGCGTTCGAGATTTATAGTGTGCCTATATTCTTCAAGAGAAACCTGAAAACTCACAACAGGCAAGGACGTGCCTCATCCTGGTTATATAACCCATCTGGTGTACTACAGGTCGACCTGAATCTCCGCTTGTCTACCAAATAGAAAGGATGGATGTACGCTGTTACCACACAGTAAGATTGATTCCAACGTAAGAGCCAATTTTACACAAATAAACTGCATGTTTCCCTTCGTTCTTCTGTGTGAACTCTGAATTTCAGCAATGCTGATTTTCTCGTCGGCAACCATCCTGCATCCAAATATTAAGGCAGCCACATCCCTTCTTCGGGGATGATACGTTAAGCACTTAAGTGAAAAAAAAACAACAATTGTCATCAGTCCTATCGGCAGTCATTAGCCTACTCTTCTCCTACAAGTGAAACTCTATTTAACGTTCTTGCAAGATGTTTCTTTCATGCGTCGACATACAAAGACTGAATATAAAATCTCATCCGGAGGGCTGGGAGGGGAGGGGAATCTATTTACAGGCTTAACTCCGAAGAGAAATGTCTCTTCCACTCTGACTTTCTGGGATGGGAATCGATCCCCCGACCCTCGAACAGGATTCTGATGCATTGTTCACCAGACCAACCAGGTCCTTCAAAACTGAAAACCAGACGAACCACTCGCCGTTCTGTAGTGCTTTGCACGAACCTAAAGATTCTAACTGACACCTTAGGATTCCAGTACATCACCCTGTACCCGGTTAAGCTCGATGGCCAACACGAACTGGTACTTTAACTAAGTTTCATCATCGTGCCCCTAACTTGCCAGGTTTGTCCTATGTCATTAGCTTGAGAATCGGCTACTTGCAATCATTGATGGTCAGTGCTATGCTGTTCGGGATTTGATCCATAAGAATCGGAGAAACATTTTGTGTTCTCTCTATATTGCTTTGTATGTATGGACGGACAGGTCTCATATGCCTCTATAACTTTCAGGATAATTTGCTTTTGGTTTCCGTTCGCCACATCACTGTCTTCTTCCACAGAGTGACCACAATCAACATTCTGATTCTTATGTCGCTATATTGAAAGGGGGCCACCAGTCAGCATTCAGTGTTTCAAAAAAAAAATAAAAAAGATTCCCATTAGCATTGCCAGTCTTGCTGCCACCCAGACACATCATCCAGTCCTCAATGGGGTCCCCTCTCACTGCCACCAAGACACATCATCCAGTCCTCATGGGGTCCCCTCTCACTGCCACCCAGACACATCATCCAGTCCTCAATGGGGTCCCCTCTCACTGCCACCAAGACACATCATCCAGTCCTCAATGGGGTCCCCTCTCACTGCCACCAAGACACATCATCCAGTCCTCAATGGGGTCTCCTCTCACAAGATCCCTCCACACACATAGCCAGTCTTGCTGCCACCAAGACACATCATCCAGTCCTCAATGGGGTCTCCTCTCACAAGATCCCTCCACACACATAGCAGTCTTGCTGCCACCAAGACACATCATCCAGTCCTCAATGGGGTCTCCTCTCACAAGATCCCTCCACACACATAGCCAGTCTTGCTGCCACCAAGACACATCATCCGGTCCTCAATGGGGTCTCCTCTCACAAGATCCCTCCACACACATAGCCAGTCTTGCTGCCACCAAGACACATCATCCGGTCCTCAATGGGGTCCCCTCTCACGAGATCATTGCGCAAGACGCAGGGAGTATAAAAAAAAACTGGGAAAACATCTACACAGATCAAAAACTACAGGATGTTCGCACTACGTATGGCTTCTATCACTCATCTCTGGGACGCTCTATCTATTACAATTTTATATTGTGTGAATGATCGCCCTAGTGCTTTCGACCGATTCGCTTGAAAGCTGAACAGTGTATTTAGATGGACGAATTTCAAATGGGGGAGTTTCAATCAATCAAATTCAACATTCAAACCCGAGATCGAACGCGTACACACAAGGGTACTCACATGTGTGTAAAATCGAACGCAAGAACTCGTTCACGAGTCTGGAATCATACGAGGAGGCTTTTATTTCAGCCGTCCAAAGGGATGCTCCACCACCACCAGTGTCCAGGAGCTTCTGGCACGACACATGCTAAAATGGTTAGCGAGCTCTCGTCTGATAAGTGCTGCATATAGATATTCCAGGAATGAAAAAAACTTCAAACATAGAAACAGTAGGAAACACGCAAGCAAATAAGCGTGTGTGTTTTTCTCTTCTCTTGCCAAATCTAAATGTGAACACGTCCCAACTGCCCCTTTTGACCCATTGAAACTGCTTGTGCCACCGAAGAAGTGGGAGAGGCACTCACCAAATCCATGAATACGATTCTTGTTCAGTCAGAATTGTCCGTGTGTGTGTGTGTGTGTGTGTGAGAGAGAGAGAGAGAGAGAGAGAGAGAGAGAGAGAGAGAGAGAGAGAGAGAGAGAGAGAGAGAGAGAGAGAGAGAGAGGCTGTGTGATGATTGAACCTCTCTGTCTCCCCCCCCCCCCCCTCTCTTCCCCCCGCTGTCTGTTTCTCCCTCTCTCTCTCTCTCTCTCTCTCTCTCTCTCTCTCTCTCTCTCTCTCTCTCTCTCTCTCTCTCTCTCTCTCTCTCTGCCTGTTTTCTCAAGGAGAGAATGTAAATATGTTCCTGCAAGACCACCCTATCTTATTTTGCACGAAAACCCCCCTTTTCACATCCAAATCACGTCCATCTCATGTCAGTTTTGGCCAAAATTAACACCTGTTTCACAAAAAAATTAACACCCCAAAACTCTAAAAATCGACGTAATCAGTGCATTAAAATGGGGGCTTACGTGCTAGATAAGATTGGTGATCGTGAACAAACATATTTACATTCTCTCCAGGGACATAAAAAATTAAGGGTTTAATTAGCTATTAACGCCCGCGGGACTGAGTCCTTACTACTTTTCTAAAATTATCTTCTACTTCCAACACTATCAACAAATCAGAACAATCAACTGGCTTTCCCTCTTGATTAGCTATTTTTACATCTAATGAACTTATAGACCCCTCAACTAATTCTTTAAATTGGCTGTTTCCATTAAAGCTATATAACTGATAATCGCAAAACCCCGCCTTAATTGATGGCAGTGCTCGTAGTACTGTAGAGGGATAGCCATTAAAAACAAAATTAGTATCTGTTTTTAACTGTTGTAAAAAATCTTGTACATACAAAATTAGGGTTTAGTGAAAATCCGGATGCGTATTACCTTAATTACTCATGAATGCCCCATTCTACAGGCCGTGGTGCTGACGCTTTTATGTTTCACCAGTATTATAAAGCCCAAAATTCGAGAAATAGGTTTAGGAAAAAACCCGTACTCCCCTTTTTTTCTTGATGTTCGGGAAAATTTCATAGTAACTATAAGATTTGCCTCATTAATTTTTTATCTCCGATGCCAAATTTGCTAAATAATTCTCTTTAAAAAAAGAACAAAGCTGTAGTAAACCATCGGGTTATTTTTTAATGTTTTAATAGATTGCTTGTTCGTCCTTACATCCATCCCAGTTATTCTTTAGCTTTTTTCAAATATGTTATCCATTTATTTAAAGCCATTCTGTAAGAGCTATCCTACCAAAATCCCGCGCCTATTGTCAATTGGGTGCGCTTAAGAACACACGTTTGTTTTGTTGGGTTATTTTATATGTACATCTTTTTTTTATAATTTTTTAAAAAACCATTTAAAAAATGAACCTTTTAAATATAACGAAAGAAATAAAAATGCCACTTACAATGTAGGAGTCGTTTTATAACCCCAAATCTTTGGACTTCTAGCAATTTAACCATTGCAGTGATGAATCATACGGCTTTCGGGGTTAGGACTTGTAAACCCACTAACAGATATTTAAAAGCCAATAAAGAGTGTAGAGTGCCTTACAGCATGGGTCATCCCACCTATGATGTTTTACCAGAATCAGTTAATATTTTGTCGTTTATGCGCAACCACAGCTGCGGTGTTTCATATGCAATAACCATTTAAACCATCCATCTTTTAGTTAAGGGTAGTATATATCTTTCATGTTTATTACAGTACAGACGTATACTAACTGAACTACTTAGTAGCCCTCCAGCGACAACGCATTGATCCCTTTATTTTGTCCAATGACATTATGCTTATGAAAGAATCTGCATTGGAATTTATATTAATCCTTCAACTGACTTTTGACTAAAAGTTGGTCCGCAAATCATGGGGTAGCACATTGTATATGTGGGGAGGTAAAAAAGATTATAATTATGACTACTGGCCCGCCCACACCTCTTTTCAACCAGACAAACAAAGTTCGAATTAGGTCAATTGAACAATACACATCCTAGGCTTGGGCAACATTTATTTTAGATCGAAAGTGAAGGTCTAACAATGCAGGAGTGAAAAGACTTAATGGACACACATAAAGGACTTACGTTTGGTGCCATATTAGGATGCTCAAGCAACAGACCAAGTCTAGCATTGTTGATCTGTCTAAGGCTTTTGATAGCCTGAAAATTAATTTGTACGGTAATTTAGAAGATGCTATTAACTTGCTGTTGATTTGCCTGCCCAGCAGACTAAGGGTATCAAAGCGTTCTTACACATGCTAGGGTCAAAGGTTGACTTTGTTGTAGGCTTGGATTATACATGCTACCCTCTGACCTTAGGACTACAGATTGGCATGTTACAGATATAACTATGAATCCCTCATTAGCTGGAGACGACCAAAACATTAGGGCACAATCAAGGCTTAAAAAACACAAGGCCCGCTCCATCCATTTTAATGAAAGTATCCTCGACCTGAAGAAGCGATCCGTTATAGCGGCCCCACAGTCAGACAAGCAGCTAGAAAGAAACCATTGTTGATCTACCTCGCACTGACAGTCACATCTAAACGAAAGACAGCCCTTGTTGGTATTTTTAACTTTTACTGGATTTGCCTTACTTTTTTTCACTAATAATAATCAGCAGCGAGCCTCCTAACGTCCACAGTGGTCGGCCCTTATAACCAGCAACTTTGCTCTATTGTAGACAAAAACCCAACTAATATACACTGCCTTTTATCTCGGCTGGAGCATCAGCGCTTTGGCTGGCCTAACTTCTTTAATAGGGTTGCTCGATGGATGCAATTGTTTTCTAATCCCAATACTTTTACGAGGCTGAGGTGTCGGAGGTGCTACTGATCTGTTGACGCATACTGTTAAGCTAAACGAGTGTTGGTTAGCAAACCCAACAGCTGTTAATATACTAGACTATTGTAATAATCCCCTGTTCCCTAAACAGAGTCCTTATTCTTTCAGCTGCGTCGTGTGTTCATCAAAGTATTCCTGTTTATAGTTTCTCTTATTTCTGCTTGTTTGTGATGCTAGCTGCGCTCTGTTAGTAGACATCTCTCCCTTCTAACCTGGACGCCCTTTGTTAGCATTAAAATCGTGTTTTTTCTGCTGATTCTAGCGTTTTTCTTCTCGCTCTAAATTGTTTCTCGTCTGCATCAGCCAGTTTATTTTGTTCTTCTTCTTTTCTCTCTATCCAGTCAACTAAGTTTTGCCAAATTGTTTTCTGTTAGCTTATTGAACTTTAGACGATCATTAAGACCCAGGATTTCACGCCATAAGGCAATGGAGAAATCGAAATTGTTTCTAATGTTTTTTGACGGTTTTCGCATTAAAAACTCGTCTCAATTTCTGTTGTGCATCATTTATTCTTGGTCCTATAATCTTGAAAAAGGGGTCATTTCTATTTCAGATCGTGTTGGCTGCTCTTGCCCAGTTCTGTAAAAAGACTAACAGCTCAGGCCTTTAAATATAAAATGTTTAATCGTTCTTTGGTCGGCAACAGGAATCCTATGTCTAATGTGATTTAGTTTTAAAAAATTCGTTTGGGTCTGGCTTTGTAGTAACTCTTACAAAATTTCCTCCGCTCAAGTTCTTATTATACAGATGGTTGTTTTATCCATCTTAAAATCAAAAGGGCTGGGGCCTTCTGGAGGTTTTTGTACCTATGCTTATGTAGAATGATGTTATTAATTCTATTTGCTAATAGTTCTGTCGAGATGCGCTAACTGAAGGGGGTGTTTTTGCTTCTTCTAATGAAGGAATTGAAGAACCTTCTGCTGCTCTTTCAGTTCTTCGCGCTGAGTCCTATTTCTGTTTCATCTTCTTCAAATGAAGGGCCTTGGCAGATCTCTTTTTTTTCTTTTCTTCAATATGAATCAATCGGGTCAAAATCTTCATCATATTTTTTAATTATATTCTTTTTTGTTTTATAATAAAAATGTACCTCATACGGTTGTGACCTCGATCCATCAGAAAGAGAAGGAACCCCACTAATGGCGTCAAAGGCATTTGGCAAACTGTTAATTAGTGTAATTCCCCATCAACAGTTCAGCCTGGACAAGCTTTAATAGTTAAAGATTCCCGGATCTTGGCGCTGCGTTGTTATAATGCCAGGCACGCTAAATCTTTCATTCATAAGATTGTTTTTAACATCGACTGTTCTATGATTCTGTTGTGGCTAATTTAGGCAGGGCTTCGTTATACATATATAATTCAAACTGGAGGCAGGGATGTTTTGTACTAAACGTGGCCAGGACATTTTTTGGCCCTCCTTTTCTGATCTATGACTGCCTAAAAAGATAAGGAAAGAGAAGTTTATCAAGGGATTACAAGACCCTTACGGTCTTAAGCACAGGCTTAGCAGGGGATGCAATGAATGTGTTAAGTATGAGGCAGTAGCAGAAGAATTTTGATATCAGATTCTGCCATCCCTCTAGATTTTGAACTGGTAAAGAACGCATTGCCTTATTACCAAGGCGCACTAAAAGATAAAATCTTACTTATGATCTGACATGTATTCCTAGCGTTTCTGTTGTTCTGTTGATGACTCTTTATTTAAATACACAGTCAGCGACATTTCTCTTGAGTTTGATGTTCGTTACTAACCCCGAACTGGCTCAGAACAATCTTAACACAGTATAAAATTAAAACCGTATATTTTTATGTAAGAGTTATACACGCATTACAGAAAATAAGAAACAAGCGAGGACACTCTTTGGAACATACATTAAATCGTCTCTGAAGTCTTTAAAAGGAATTTTGTTCTTATTTACTGATAGAAAAACAACTCCTTTTCATAGAGAATCAGAAGTGTTTAGAATCAATAATTGAGAAGGTTGACTGTGCATAAATGGCATGTCTGATCAGCTGTTTTCGGGCCGCGGACCCTTTTTTTTACCTCACCGATAACTTTGATGAAATAAGAAAGATGTTTGCTGGAGGTAGGCAAAGAGATCTACAGTTGATCGTGTGTGTAAAAAAACTTCGTCTTTTTTGATGTAAACTCGAAGACTACTTAATATCCAAATATGGGCTGTGGCTGGAATTTTAGATCCTAACATATTTGACAACAGATTGTTGGAAGGTGGTGAAAGGGTAAGGGCAAGATGGATAAAAATAAATATTCCCAAGAAAGCAGACGAAAACGACTCCTATAAAAATGCAGTTTTTATGGTTTGTGATGCGCAGTTACAACATTGAGAAACAGGCTAAAAGACGTGGCTTATTTAAAATGCAGAAAGAAAATAATTTCTAATAAAAAACAGATGGATAGGCTTGAAGTTTCTGCCAAGCTCCGCACTGTTCTCTTATTGCAGGATACTGGGTGTGGGAAAACTGTCTTCGTACTTGATTTGTTACAAAACAATATACAGGTTTCATTACGTGGCACATTGTTATATTCTGCACAACCATTAAGCACAACAAGTCTTACAAAGAAAGGAAGTTTAGTTGGACAGACGATAAGATCTTTTTAGTTAATCCCAGCGACAAAATGAGCGACTGTTTAGAACAATTACCTATAGACCAATTTGAGGGAACTGAAACACTGGTTTATTATTGATGACAGTTCAGCTGAACGAGACATTGTTAAAAAAGAAAAGCTCTGCAAAGCTAGCCTTTAGCGGCACGCCACCTTTGTTTCTGTGTGGCTATTAACTAAAAAATACAATGCTGTCTTAAAAGACTTTCGTTAGCAGTTAAAAAATCGGTTGTTTTATTGTACTCTAAGGACAAAGATGTTTTTGAAGAATGTTTTAGTGAAAAATTATGTAATAACGGGACTGTCCCCCCCAGTTCATTACGTTTGTTTATTGTAGTTTGGTTATTATAATTTGTATATTAAAAAGAAATGTCTCGAGGCCCAGAATCAAAAGCGCAGCTAGCTCCTAATGCGTTGCCAGTAGAGCTAAAAGACCTAGCGGACATACATCCGAGTTTGATCTGATGGGGGTGATAGGAAATGTGTTATGGATTTGAATACACCAGGATGATGGGGTTTACAAACGAAAACAGAAATTGAAGACAATAAACGACAGCAATATCCTACCCTAGAAGAGATAAGAAATTTATGGACACAAACGATTTTGGCAAAACATGAATACAAATTCATAAAAGAGGAGAATGCTTGGGCGTTGCTTCCTGAAATTGCTTGGAATTTAAAGTTTGAAACTTCCGAAGCCCTAATGTATACTTTGACAAGAAAACAATTTTAGATAAGGCTTTGAATGCTGGCCTTCTTGTGAGCTAGTTCCATGGAACACAACAGAAAATACTAATTGAAATACTTGGCATGGTTCTGAATATTGGACAGAGAAAAAGTCCTTGCTGAAGTGGGGGGCTGACACCGTGGCTTCGAATTTACCCAAACGCTACAGCCGTACTAGGCAAATGACGATGATTTTTCGCTTATTATTACTCCGAGGGAGGGTGTTACGCTAGATTTGCAGAATTACGTTAATCAGAGGTATTTACAAATAAAGGCTGAAAATTTGGATGGCACACTCTTAAGCTCGCTATTGCACTTACTAAAAACGGGATGAAAATAAACAACATTGTATCATCTAACAAGGTTACTGTGATGTTTGACAATAGACAAACTAACAGTATCTCGACCTTTTTTTTCATTATTAAGTATGTTATTTTTTTTGCGTTTTACTCTGTTATTGGTGTGCTGCCAGAAGGTTTTAATAGAAGAAGATATGTACTAGATTAATTTAAAAAATAATCGTATTTAAAAAACATGCTGTTTCATACAGTTTAGGTTAAAGCAAATAACTGAACTTCCATAAGGATATTAGCAAGCGTCTTGGATAAGTATAGGGTTTCTAGAAAGAAATATGATAAAGCTTCTAAATACTCTTTTTATGTAATTACTGGTGCTCCATCAGCCGTTAGCTAGCGTAAGTGCTGGGTTAGTGTTGCTGTTTTAGCTACTGGGGTTGGAGCGCCAGCCTCTTTAGATTTAGGTAGTTCGGGTTGGGTTTAGGGGCTGTGTCTATGATTGTAAGATGATGTTTTAAAATGATTAACTCGAAATTACAAAAGCCACACTGCCATTGTTCCCTAGCATCAGCAAAAAACTTTGCTCATTAAGGATTAAGAATAATCAAATCATTACAGGATTGAAAACTGTACAGTCGAAGAATTCAGATGCTTATGCCGATGGTGAGGATTACAGAGCCAAAAAATTGAACTCAAAAAAAGAGTGGAGGAAGACTTTTACCTTCACGACAGGTAGGGACACTGATGCAATTTACTGGAACCATTGAAAAACAAAAAACGATCAGTTAAACCCAAAATATGTCCAAAAAAAAAAGTTTAAACAAAAAAAATAAGGGTTTAACAAAATTTAAACACTATTATTTTTTTGTTTGTTAACTCACTGTGTTTGGCGGGACACTTGAAGCTCTTCACGAACAAGGGTTCTCTTGAGGGGCGGGCTTTTTAGACGTAGTAAACACCGCTAGAAGAAAAGAGCTCTCTTAAATATATAAGGGGGGGTTGTTTTCTTATTCTTTCATCTTCATATAAATCTACGCTCCATATGGGGGTCTGTTGGCTATAATTCTAAACATGCACCTTTGCCTCTCTGGGAGCACTACAATTAAACTTTCTTTTAGTCCAAACGGCAAGAGTTTTTGAGTTCCCCTGGCATCTTCAGTATTGCTAATTTTTTTTAAATTGATTGCGTGTACTGGTTTAAAGGCCTGTTGCTTTAAATTCTTCATTGTTCATGACACGTAAGACTGCTGGCAATCTCCTAACCCATTCTGTGTTGCGTTCTCTATCCATAATTTCTCTGTGATATTGATAGGTAAACAGGCGTTCGCTAGATTCTTATTAAAGTTTTCTACTAGGGCTTGTGATCGATGGTTGCCTGGGATCCCTCTCTTAACTGTAACATGATGTTTTAAAAACAGCTGGTTTACAGAACCTTTAAACTCTTTTCCATCATTAACTTGAATCATCCTTGGATACTTTAATGGGCCTCGCATGTATATTTGTTGTAAAGCCACAGCCACAGCAGTTGAGCTTTTATCCGTTAAAGGCTCAGCGTCTTTGTATCTTGAAGCTATGTCAACAACTGTCAGAGCATACTTAAACTTTTTTCGTCATGTGGAAGATACAGCAAGTCCATCTGGTGGGTGTCATTTGGAACTGAGTTAACAAATCTAGGCCTTATTATTCTTTTTGGGGCGGGCAGATATATTTGCCAAATTGCCTGTTTTGGAAAGCCATCTTTCGCATCTGATTCAGACACTCTAGCAGCTTTACTCAGTTTTCAATAGCAGTCTTTCCTTTCCAATACCATTTAGGAGAATAATATATTTTATCCATATTTTAAATGTGTTTTATTTTACACAAGAAAGTGAGCAACAAGATAGACTGAGGTCATGCCAACTACAATAAAGCCTATCTCTGCCGTCTTCTGTTCCTCAGATGGGTCATAAAACTCAGACAGTTCTGGAGGTGGTGTTGTTAGAAACTTCTTTCCCGTCACTAAGTAATACTCATTCATTGCATCATCAACGTCTGTAAATGTGTGCTCTGCATAAACCCTTTTCCCTTTTAAACCTTTTTAAATTAAATAAAGTCAAAAGGAGAAAATTCGTCTTTTCCTAATAAGCGTCTCTTCCCTTAGCAAAAATTTTCCTTCCCCTTTTTTATGACTTTCCCTCCTCTCCCCGTCGACCGAAATTTACTAAAAAATAAAATTTTTGTTTCCCCAAGAAGGCAAAAGCTTTAACAATAGCCCTCCCACCATTAAAACCCCAATCCAGACATCTTTTTATAAATCAATAATTTTTAAAGAATTAATTTTTCAATGTACTAAAAAATTTTCGGGGAAAAATCCCCTTTGTAACAAAAAGTTTTTTGACGCAACCCCCCCGCAGTAATTACAACTAAAACCCTTAAAAAAACACCCTCAATGTCAACCCCCTAATCGGGCCGGCTTAAATTTTAAAAAATTTTTTTTTGCTAATGCCTACCCCCAAATACAAAAAGGCCGCCTAATTAACGCAAAAAGGAAAATCTTTAATTGAAAATTTTTTTTTCACTCCCTTTTACAAAACTAAAAAAATAAAAAAAATAACCCTAAAACAAAAAACTGTCTATGTGCTTTTTAACCAGATAATCTTTTGTTGTTAAACTAAAAAAAAGGGTTCCAACTTTTTTTTGGCGAATCTTCATTTTTCCCCATTTTGGGGGCGGTTTTTTTTTCCTAAAAAAATTTTTTGCAAGGGTTTGAATATACAATAACACCAACGATGGGCACTGCATAATTAACCACGTTAAACTCATGGTTTTTTAAAAATTAATTATTTTTTTTTTTTGGGTTTTTAAAAAAATGGTTTGGGGACAACAATTAAAGTGTGAGGACCCAAAAACTACTCACAAGCAACTCACAGACCACTGCCATAAAAAAAGATTATCCTCGTTGGCTGCGTGGGGAAAAAACAAAAACAGTATTTAGGCACTGAACTAAGTATTGAACAGTTTCAGCAACTGTCAACACCCAACTTTGAAAAGTACTACGCTGGGTACGAAGCCCCAGCTGGGGTCAAAAAGGGTTGAACGGTGGGGCAGACAATAAATTACCCTATATGCTAAGTTTTTAAGTAAGATGGCCCCCTTTTATTAAAGAAAAATTTTAAAAAATATAAATTTAAATTCCAAACCCCAGTTTTAAAACAAGTCACTAAAAAACTCCGCTTTTTAATGTATTACGTTTTGGTACATTTATGCCCATTCATCAGGGATAAAATTTATTTTTAATCAATTAATTTTGATCATTTTAAATTTAAAAACCCGCAAAAAAAAAAAAGCGAAAGAAAAACGTCGCGGGACAGTCCGCGGAAAATCCCCGGACCAAAATGTGCCAAAAGGGTGAATGTGCCCCAAGTGAATGTACCAAATGATTTTTTTGTTACAAAGCTAAAAGTCCTGGACGTGTTGGGGCGGGGCGAAAACAAGCTGAAGGGAACAGACTGAAAAAAGAAAACCCAAAACAACAAAACAAAAATTTTTAGTTTAGAATACAAAAACCCCCCACCCCCAACAACCCCCCAAAAAACCAAAACAAAATCACAATTAAACAATAAAAAAGTATTTTTATGTATTTGAGCTTTTTGTTTTGGGGGGGGAAAGTTTTGGGCATAAAAATTTGCCTAACCCCAAACCATACAGAAAGTCGCAAATCCCCACAAAACCAGTAAAAGAAGAAGAACCAACTTCGCAAAAAAAGTGCAACCTCCGCTGTAACCCCTTTTTCAAAGGGAAAAGTTTTTTTAAAAACTAATAAAAATTCAAGTTAAGAAATAGATAATTCAAGTTAAGCTAGTTAAAAAAAAGTACTTTTTTTAAATTAAGTGCAAGTAAATTCAAGTTAAATGCAAAAAAAAAAAGTTTTTTTTTTAAGGGAATGTTAGGTTCTTAAATAATTTCTAGTTTGGGGTTTTTAAATAAGTTCTTGTTTGGGCTTTAAATAAGTTTCTTGTTAGGTTTAAGTTAAGTACAAGCCAAGTCATCAAGTTTAAAACTTTTTTAAAAATTTTCCAATGTCCTACAGCATAAGAAAACTCAGGGTTGACGTAAGTTTTCTTTAAATTTTTAGAGACCAAATGATTTTTTTTTAACACAGTTGTGTTTTTTGTGAAGAGTAAACGCAGATTTTAAAATTTGTGTGATAAAATACTTTTTTTTTAAAAAACTTGCTTGTATTTTTCGTGAGTTATATTTTTTTTTTTTATAAAATTTTTTACTTATGCCCCTTTGCCTTCTTCTTACAGAAGTCCTGGGTACAACGCTTACAAACTGCCCCCAAAAACCCCCATAATTTTTTTTGATAACTGTCCCCTTAATTTATCCTTCCCTCTTTCCAATCAAATTTCCTTTTTTACAGTTGAATGTAAAGGGCTTTTTCTTTTTTGGGTGTCCCAAGTTCGTACCGCCCATCCGTTCCTTTTTAAAACCTCAGTTTCTAAGTCCTTAAAAGAAGTTTCTGTGGGGGCGTCAAAAATAAAAAATACCTGTTTTGTGTAAAGCACTCCTTTTCTTCGGGTAAATGCGGGTTTTAAAATTTGTCGTACAGAAATTCTAACAATTAAAAAACTTTGACAACTCTAATACAGTAAAGGGCCCATAAACACAGGGTTTTCCAACTTTAAAAACCTTTTTCCTTCATCATAAGGCCCAAATAGCTGTCGTTAAAAACTTCTAAATTTTTGTTTGTTAGGTTTTGAGGGCCAAATTAATTGCTTGGTTTTCTTTGTAACTAATTTCACAACTTTACGATTGTGGACTTTTTCCCCCGCTTAAAACCAAAAACAGCTGTTGTTCATCAGTTTTTAAAAAAGTCTTTTTCTGAAAACTCATGGCTTGGGGGTTTAAAGGGGTTCCAGTATTCTTTTTGATTATGGCCTCATAAAGGGTCTTGATCACAATAAATTTTTTCTGTAACAGCTTTTTGGGTTTTACCCGTTTCTTAAGTTTAAAAATGTAGGAGTCGTAAATGGCACAAAAATAATTTTTGTGCCTAAGATTGGGAACAAAGGGTTTGGGGGTTCAATGGGACCCCACTTTTTAAACTTTTTCGCGGCAAAGGGGTTTAAACGTTGTGAGAAACGTGTAAAAACTTAGGGTAATTTTAAAAGGGTACTTCCAAAATTAGTCCCCCCTGGGAATTTTTCAGGCGTAAGCTGTGACAGAAAACCCTAACACAGTGTTAACATCATGAGGCCCCTCGCACATCTTAAAGTTTCTCAGTGGAAGCAGCTGACTCATAGCCCACCCATACAAATTGTTGGCGTCTAAGTACATTAGATAGTTGGACGGTTTAGTGGGATCATAATCGTCTACATACTTGTAGTTAGCTTTGCAGTAAGGATGTGAGGCCATGCTAATACCTCCCCTCAGCCCATCTTCAATCATCTGAAGTGTGGGCAGATCAGATATTAAGTCAATCCTGATGTTTGTAGACTTCAAGAAAGCATCCCAAGAAAGACCAGGCGCAGAGATGTAATGTGATGAGTCTAAACAGTAGTGTTTCATGAAAGTAGATCTGTAATTCTGAAAGACGTCTGCCAATAAACACACGTCAGCCATTAGATACTGATCGTGATAATCGCCCATTGTTTGGCAGTGTAATTCTGTCCAGGCGTTCTGAGCGTATTCATAGTCAGCATCAGTTATGTCTTTGCCTCTAAGACTAGAAAAGAAAGCGCCTTTAGGAGGAAGTGAGTCTTCATCAAACCTATCC
>CM031601.1:97897363-97899863 GCA_018398815.1 Conus ventricosus | reverse complement strand
TTTCTGTTACAATCTGTGTTTGCTTGAGTGTATGCGTGCATGTGTGTGTGTTGTCTGTTTGTGTGTGGGGGTGGGAGGGAAAGAGGAGGGGGATGCGTCTGAGCGTACTTGTGCAAGCATTTGTAAGTGTATGTGTTAGTTAGTTTCTTTAGTTTAACGTCTGTTCACCCTCAAGTGATATTAGACCGGGAGGGGGGGGGGGGGGGAGAGTACAAAGGGGAGGAGAGAGGGGTGGGAGATAGAGGAGAGGCGGAGAAAGGCAGGGAAGAGAAGATAAATGGAGAAGGGAGAGGATGGATATGAAAGTAGTGACTGATTGTGCATGTGAAATGCTTCAAGTGTTTTGTATGAGTGTTAGTGTGTGTGTGTCACGAGTTTGTCACGAGGCCTACGACGTTCGACCCACCTAGGGTGGCGGAATTACTTATTTGTTTATTGTCGTTTGCTGTTGTCGTGTAGCCGTCCCTTAGGGTGGCTTGTGGTGCAGTTGCACCTTGGTGTGGTTCAGCTCAACTTCGGTTTGCTTTCTCTCTCTCTCTCTCTAATTCCACCGCCCGTGCTATTCATCCTGCAAGTTCACGGGTGGCCGGTACCTTTCTCTCGAACTTTCTGTCTGTCGGCCTCTCGCCTGTCTTTTTACCTGTCGCACGTGCTTCGTTTCTTTTAGTTTGAAGTATGCTCACTCTGTGACGCAGCATGGCATGTTGGCCGCCATTGCTGAGGGAGGTTAGCTCTTCACTCGAGCGGAAGATGTCTCTGGGGGCGCCTGCTCCAGTCCTGGTTCTTTACCTTATCGTCGAGAGTACAGTCAGTACTTTCAATTCCTGCAGTCGGCCTGTAGGAGAGGGACATCATTTCTTCTGTTTCCGCATCTTCGCCTCTGTCCTCTCGACTGGACAGAGGGTAGAGAGAGTCCTTTGACCCGCCTCTTCGGGGTCACCCACGGGTAGCTGGTAAGCATCAGTTTCGTGGTCTGTTTGTTTTGGTTTGTTGTTGTTAGCCGGCTTAGTCTTCTCTTTTGCGCAATTTTCTTTTGTTTTCGAAATTGTAAGAGAAATATTGTGTGAGACCTTTTCTCTGGTTAATTCCATCTTTAACCTGGCCATTCTAAATTATTTCCAAAATTCTTTCTCCTGTTTATGTATCTGGTGATGCGGTAGTCGGTGGGGAAGGGAGAGAACCTGGTGATTCAGGGTTGGAACTTGCTTGGTCTCGCTCGTCCGCCCCTGTCACATTCGCCGGATTTTTATCCTTCGGCCACCGTCTGTTTGTGTGTGCAAGGAAAAACGAGTTTTATGTTCACGAGCGTGCGTACGCATGATTTGTCGTTCGGATGCGTGGTTGAAGATTTGTGTTATTTTGAAATGTGTTTATAAAATGTGACAGTTATGCCATTGAATTATTATTTGCAAATGTGGTGGCAGTTATTAAGCGATGGTCGCTGTGTTGATTTATTTCCTAAGGAAGGAAAACGTTAAGCGTGAGTGAGAGAAGGGTGAAGATAATTCATATTTGTTTTATAACCTGTTGATTTAATGCAGTCTTTTACCTGCATCGTGTGAGAAGACTTGATTCAATGGTTTACTGTGTGCGTTGAATACACTTCCCCTCGCCCATCATGCGAGTGGCTGTTAAGACTTGACAGCAATGGTCAGACGGTACTGACGCAGGGTTCCAGTACCCTTCTTCCTTCCTCCTTCCTTCTTCTTTTCCTCCTCTCCGACTCTCCTCCCAGCTACGTCCTCCCCCCCTCCGGGGCTTCACCTGGAGCACGAACTGATGGTGCCACGTGCTGGTCGAGGCCACGTTCTGGCTGAGACCACGGACGAGATGGTGCCACGCGCTGGTCGAGGCCACGCCCTGGTCGGGACCGTGGACTGCTAGGGAGCCCGCCGTCTCGACTGGCCGGCCTGGACCCCCGTCCAGGACCTCCAGTAACAGCTACGTCCCCCCCCCCCCCCCCCCCGGGACACGCTCTTCACTGCCCGCTTGGAGTCGAGGGTGTCGGCTTTGGGCGACTCCCTGCGAGAACCAACCCGGCTCGGAGCACCTAGTGCGACAGGGTGCTCCCTGCGGACTTGACAGGGGCAGGGATGTGGACGCACTCCGTGGTGTGAGAAAGGGTCAATACTGGAAATATTTCTTTATAATTGTGTACATGTCATATGTGCTGGAATGCTGTAATTGTGATTGTGTACGTCGTATGGTGAAATATTTATTTATAATCGTGCATGTTGTGGGTGTGGGAGTGCTTGATTGCGATTGTGCATGTTGTGTGCGTTGGAGTGCTTGATCATGATTGTGCATGTTGTGTGCGTTGGAGTGCTTGATCGTGATTGTGCATGTTGTGTGCGTTGGAGTGCTTTATTGTGATCGTGCATGGTGCGTGTGTTGGAATGTTATTTTGCTGGTGTGAATAAATGGGGGTGTTGTATCGTAATCTTTATTGTGTGGTCTCTTGCGGAGCGTGTGAGGTCAGTCACTCCCTTCACTCCCACCT
>CM031601.1:97884753-97897263 GCA_018398815.1 Conus ventricosus | reverse complement strand
CTTGGTTATGGCACTGCGTGCTGAGTTTGCTTCGTATTGACGGTATTGCATTGTATCAAATTGTGCTGTTTTGTATACTGTTGCACTGTATCGTATCACATTGCATGACAGATGTTGTATTTCATTTAACTGACCTGCATTCTCTTACATTTATTAGTATTGTATTTCATTTGATTGATTTCAACTCTATCAGATTACACTGGATTGAACTGCATTACTTTGTATTAGAGTGCCCTGTGTTGTGTTATGCGACATTATAGTTCACCACGCTGCATTGTGTCTCATTCTATTGCATTGCATTGCGTTGTCTCATATTCTATTTTAATTCATTGTGTTGTTTGTACAGTATTGTGTCATATTCTATTTTAATTCATTGTGTTGTTTGTACAGTATTGTGTCATATTCTATTTTAATCCATTGTGTTGTTTGTACAATATTGTGTCATATTCTATTTTAATCCATTGTGTTGTTTGTACAGTATTGTGTCATATTCTATTGTAATCCATTGTGTTGTTTTTTACAGTATTGTGTTGCACTGGATTTCATTGCATTGTTCTTCATTGTATTTTCATTGTTTTTGTCACTGTCTTTTCATCCATACCCACCAAGTGGTTCACTCCTTCCAGGCTCGTTTCATTCCCAGCTTGCACAGCCACATCCATGCCAATCCTGCAGCAGTCCCAGCACCTCAGTCTGCAGGGGATAGTCCCTGGCAGGTCGGCATGCGACGTACCACCAGAAGAGACGCTGCACTGCTGCTGGGTGACTTCGTTGGAGGTCAGTAGTACCTGTACCGATCCATCTTATGCAGGACACCATCCACTGAGCCCCGACAATGACAACTATGATGGTGTGGTTGCGGAGTTCGCGAGAATGAACGTCCACTTCTGGAGGGCGCCATCACGTCCGTTCAACAACAAGCACCGGGAACTTGCTAATAGTGAAGTCTTGTGTTGGAACTGGCCATGTGATATATGTCCAATGTTTTCAGTTTTGCGTTTTATATTTTACTCTGTCATGCCGCGATGTAATCCTTTCTCGTCGTAACACACACAAGTATATGGCATTCAGATCCTCCCCACCAACGTATCCCTATCCCCACCCCCTCCCCCCATCTCCTCCCCCCATTATTTCTCTCCCCCCTCTCTTTTCAACAAGGGCAACACGTCAAACGTTCCAGCCAATATTCTATTTTCAGCTGTTATTTTTAGTTAGTTATTTATCAAACTGGACTTTAACATAAAGCTTTCCTTGAACAACTTTCTCGTTATTGTCGCGTGTTTGATTTTGTCTTGTGCATCGTTTTGCCTGAAACAAGTAACATCCAAAGCCCAAGGCAAGTACACAGACCGCGAGAGAAGATGCATTCTGTGCACAACTATCCTAAAGCAGTTCTCCAAGAATGTTGATTTATCCCCGTCTGCTAGCTGGCAGGTGGACTTGAGCTTGACTGTAACGACAGTAACAGGAACTAAGGACTTTGGAGTCTTCCCCAGTGGTCCATCATGTTATACATAATGTGACCAGACAATGGACAAACATTGTACTTGGAAACATGACCACAAGAACCAGCGAAACTTTGTCTTTGTTTCATTATGCTGGCCAGCTAACAGCGTCCTCTGTCTCTGTCTGCCTGTCTGTTTGTTCGTTCTCTCTCTCTCTCTCTCTCTCTCTCTCTCTCTCTCTCTCTCTCTCCTCTCTCCTCTCTCTCTCTCTCTCTCTCTCTCTCTCTCTCTCTCTCTACTTAAGACTATAATACAGTGCATGTTTAAAAAATGTGCCTTTGTCTATACAAAACATTCAGATTGCAGACAACTATGCGTTCTTGATCATTCACGGCTTCCTTTCTTTTTATTATTAATTGGAATTTGTCTACACTCACTTCACCCTCTACAAGGGGGAACCAATGTCTGTAATGAAGACATTCTTCATATCCGTATCCGTACTCCCCTACCCCCTCCTCCCTCTCCCTCTCTCTTTTATCCTCAGTCTCTGTCTCTGGTTTAGTTTTTTCTAACTCTCGGTCTCGGACCTGTAATAACACATTACCCTGATCTGCGTCTGTATTCGTATATTTCCTTCTCTGCCTCCCCCGCACCTCTCTCTCTCTCTCTCTGTCTCTGTCTCTCTCTCTCTCTCTCTCCCTCTCTCTCTCTCTCTCTCTCTCTCTCTCTCTCTCTCCTCTCTCTCTCTCTCTCTCAGCCAGTCTGAGAGTCTGTCTGTCTTCTGTCTGTCTTCTGTCTGTCTGTCTGTCTGTCTCTTTCTCTCTCTCTTTCTCTCTCTTTCTCTGTCTCTGTCTCTCTGTCTCTGTCTCTCTCTCTCTCTCTCTCTTTTCTCTCTCTCTCTCTCTCTCTCTCTCTCTCTCTCTCTCTCTCTCTCTCTCTTGTCAGATAGACACGAGACTTGTAATTACAGGGTGCGAATACCATCATGCTTTATCGTTATTGCTGAGGACACTGAGAGAGAGAGAGAGAGAGAGAGAGAGAGAGAGAGAGGAGAGAGAGAGAGAGAGAGAGAGAGAGAGAGAGAGAGAGAGAGAGAGAGAGGTGAAGGTAATGGGAAGGACACAAGGCGATAGATACAAGCTTTGATACTGAACGAACTGTACAATGTCAGTCGAACGTCACAGTTCTCATCCTCATAAATGGACAGAACAAAGGAAAAGGACAAATGAATATATCAGTTAGATACCTTGGTGTCACCAGTTAATCGTGACGAAGTGGTTAGCGTCGTGGACTCGCGGCTGAAAAGTCGTGGGTTCGATTCCCATCGGAACTATTTATTTGTGGGATTGTCCTGCACCGATCTGCTCCTACCCAGAACTGAGTTTGCACTCTCAAACCAGAATGCTAATCCGTGGCATCATCTCCATCATCATCATCCTTCTCATCAATCAGCATGAAAAGGTCTCAAAGTCTGTGGCCCTTCAAACCCTACTCTCATGGTGACCTCAGCTTCGATTATCTCTCCACGTCCGTACTCTTGCTTTGGTTCTGTCAGGGTCACCGGTATTGACAAAGTCATGGGGACCATCGTTGGATGGGCATGCAGGCATCCTCTGGAGCGAAAGCTCACTCATGCTGGCTCTGCAATTAAGCAATGATTGTCGTCAGTTAGGGGGCCTAGTAGGAGGCTTCCTGTGTATGTTGAAAAAGAACAGGCGCCACTGAATACCTCCGTGCTGACTCGGCTGCAGTGCATTGGTGGACTGCCTACTAACGACTTGACACTGATTTGCTCTCTGTGGATTGCTGGTACCAGGACTGTGGCGGAACGGGAGGGGGGAATGAGTGGAGGGGTGCCCAGCGGTGGCACAGAAAAAAAAAACCTTGCTGTCCAGCGCACTTCCACAATACACGAGGGATTCCTGGGTCCTGGGTTCAAATCGTTCAGTGAGGGGTTTTTTTTTCTCGCCAATTTCGACTAGATTCTGAAAGGCGATCTGAATGCTACTCTTTCAGATAAAACCAATTCCCCGTGTGTAGTATGCTGTTAGCTCACGTAAGAAAACCCATCGTTTCACAGGAACCGATCGCCAGCAAAATCCTACATTAGAATCTACTTATGTAACGTGGTGACAGCCCTGATATGGCCCCTTGCTGTCGGCTGGGCTATAACCAACATTACCTTACCTTATGTAAAGCAGGAGCGTGCGGAGATAGGCCTAATAAATGACGGGAAGTGTCGTGCTGTTTTATGACCATGCGCATAACGCAACTTTTTCATACAAGAAAGAGTTGTGGTCATGACGTTCACAGTGTGCAGAGTAAAACAATACAACGCAGTACAATGTTATGCAGAGTAAAACAATGCAGTTTAATGCAATACAACGCAGTGTAATGCAATACTATGTGATGCAACATCATGCAATACAATGCAGTGTAATGCAATACTATGTGATGCAACATCATGCAATACAATGCAGTGTAATGCAATACTATGTGATGCAACATCATGCAATACAATGCAGTGTAATGTAATACAGTACAATGCAACGGAATGCAAGACAAGGCAGTGCAATACCAGACCATACCTTACAGTGCGATACAATACAAAACCATGCAAGGCAATACAATGCAGGACAATACCAGACCATACCTTACAGGACGGTACAATACAAATCATGCAATGCAATACAATGCCGTACAATACAATGCCACCTAATACAATACAGTACAAGTGTACACTCTCCTTCCACTGACTAAAATGACACACTAGATGAGGATACAGCGATTGTACACTCTTTTTCCGCTGACTAAAATGACACACTAGATCAAGATAAAGCAATTGTGCACTCTCCTTCCGCTGACTAAAATGACACACTAGATGAGGATAAAGGGAGTGTACACTCTCTTTCCACTGAATAAAATGACACACTATATGAGGATAAAGTAATTGTACACTCTTCCGCGGACTAAAATAACACACTAGATGAGGAAAAAGCGATAGTACAGACTAACATGACACACTAGATGATGATAAAGCGATAGTACTGACTAAAATGACACACCAGATGAGGATAAAGCGATAGTACTGACTAAACTGACACACTAGATGAGGATAAAGCTATAGCACTGACTAAAATGACACACTAGATGAGGATAAAGCGATAGTACTGACTAAAATGACACACTAGATGAGGATAGAGCGATAGCACTGACTAAAATGACACACTAGATGAGGATAAAGCGAGAGCACTGACTACAATGACACACTAGATGAGGATAAAGCGATTGTACTGACTAAAATGACACACTAGATGAGGATAAAGCGATAGTGTACCCCCTGGACGGGTCACCAGGCAGGGAAAAAGGGAGACCGTTGTGGCATCGTGTACAGGAATGAACCACTGACACAGCTTCCAGTCAAACAAACTATTTCCAATAAAGGGAATAAAGTGCATTGACTAGTTGAGCCCACAAACAGGAGAAGCAGTGGAAACTGAAGAGAAACTAACCGTATCATTATCATCATTGCTGTAAATGTACAGGAAAAGAGAAAGAAAGCTGCTTTTGTAACTACGCAGTGATTGTCGTCGGCATGGGATATTATGCGATACTGTGCAGCGTATGATGGATTAGAGCAGGCGCCATCGAATCATACCGAAGTAATTTGTCAGTAGCGCAGTGTCTTCACTGGCGGGGTGCCTCGTGGCTACTTAATAGCACTTGCTCCCTGTGGAGTTTTTTGCTGCAGGTGGCTGACGTGGTAGGAACCCCGCCGCTTTGTGGAGAGTGGCTTGGGGAACCAGAATGAGCGGCGTGAGGATAACGACATTGGGAGGTGAGGGTGAGAGTGAGGATAACGACATTGGGAGGTGAGGGTGAGAGTGAGGATAAAGACATTGGGAGGTGAGGGTGAGAGTGAGGATAAAGACATTGGGAGGTGAGGGTGAGAGTGAGGATAAAGACATTGGGAGGTGAGGGAGAGGGTGAGGATGAAGGCATTGGGAGGTGAGGGTGAGAGTGAGGATAACGACATTGGGAGGTGAGGGTGAGAGTGAGGATAACGACATTGGGAGGTGAGGGTGAGAGTGAGGATGAAGGCATTGGGAGGTGAGGGTGAGAGTGAGGATGAAGGCATTGGGAGGTGAGGGTGAGAGTGAGGATAAAGACATTGGGAGGTGAGGGTGAGAGTAAGGATAAAGACATTGGGAGGTGAGGGTGAGAGTAAGGATAAAGACATTGGGAGGTGAGGGTGAGAGTGAGGATAAAGACATTGGGAGGTGAGGGTGAGAGTGAGGATGAAGACATTGGGAGGTGAGGGTGAGAGTGAGGATGAAGGCATTGGGAGGTGAGGGAGAGGTGAGGATAACGACATTGGGAGGTGAGGGTGAGAGTGAGGATGAAGGCATTGGGAGGTGAGGGAGAGGGTGATGATGAAGGCATTGGGAGGTGAGGGTGAGAGTGAGGATGAAGGCATTGGGAGGTGAGGGTGAGAGTGAGGATGAAGGCATTGGGAGGTGAGGGTGAGAGTAAGGATGAAGGCATTGGGAGGTGAGGGTGAGAGTAAGGATGAAGACATTGGGAGGTGAGGGTGAGAGTGAGGATGAAGGCAATGGGAGGTGAGGGTGAGAGATGATGACAGAGAAAGACAAAAAAAGAAGAAAAAGGAAAAGAAAAGTAAATGGGGGAGGGGGGGGAGAGAGATAAGAGAAAGTTAATAGCCTCTCTCTCTCTCTCTCTCTCTCTCTCTCTCTCTCTCTCTCTCTCTCTCTCTCTCTCATCTCTCCTCTCTCTCGTCTCTCTCTCTACTCTTGTGTACTATTTGTTTGCAGGAAAGGAAGAGGAAAATGTTATCGTTCTGTTACCCCCTCCCTCTTGCAAAAGACCTCTTTGGTAATGACAATAAATATCAAAGTGTCAAGTGTCTCTCTCTCATATTCATTTATTCCTTTATCATTCCGTTGTTGTTGTTTTTTTATTCTATCGCTCTCTGTCTCCCTACTCTCTCTCTCTCTCTCTCTCTCTCTCTCTTCTCTCTCTCTCTCTCTCTCTCATATTTACTTATTTCTTTATCATTCCGTTGTTGTTTTTTATTCTATCGCTCTCTGTCTCCCTACTCTCTCCTCTCTCTCTCTCTCTCTCTCTCTCTCTCCTCTCTCTCTCTCTCTCTCTCTCCTCTCTCTCCTCTCTTCTCTCTCTCTCTCTCTCTTCTCTCTTTCTCTCTCCCTCTCCTATTTAATATTTTCTTCATCATTCTGTTGTCCATTCCTTCATTTATTCATTTCTACATCAATTATGCATTATACCGTGTTTTGAGGACGACCTGAGTGGTATCTGGACCTGTGCGTGCATGCATTACTTAAAATGACGCTTTGAAGATCAATCACAGCTTGACGCGAGGCCTCAGAGGGCCAACACCATTCAGCTGCCGTCATGAAGTTGACTGTGACGTGGGATGGGGAACGGAACAGGGGTGACGGTGTGGTACCGATTCGCCTATTCCCATTTCGCCTATCCACAATTTCCATCACTTTTCCCGGTACCAAAAATAGAGTGGCGCGTGGTGTCATTTCACCAATGCATCGAGTGTCAAATCGCCTACGCAGAGTTCAGAACGTGTGTTCCGATGAGATTGTTGAGTGTAGTTCAGAAATTGTGTTCCGAACTTCATGAATGTTTGTGAGCTGTTATTAACTGCGAATTCTCTAACTTGACTGTTAGTGGTTGCCGACCAGTTGTTTGTTGAGATATGGAAACTATACTAAGCCAACGTGGAGGAAAACTTTTAGCGTATGAAGGACATCTCTACCGGCTGAATCGAAAACTGGACGACAAAGTCTAGTGGAAGTGCAGAAATGATACCTGCAATGTTCCGTGCACAGCCAACGCAGCGATGGATGCATGGGTGAAGGTAAGTTGTTTGTCTGGCAGTATGTGCAATATTGGGGGGTCAGGCATCATGATTTTGATATATATTCTGTTGAAGTATGTTAACCTTCTTAATATGACATCATTACTGAGAATGAGAGGGAGGGGGGGGGGAGGGAGACTCATTAAGTGTGGGAGGAAGAGGGGGTGGAGGTGTTTCGTAGAGAGACAGAAAGTGAGAAAAGAGAGAAAGTAAGCCAAGAGATAAACATTTTACTGATAGACAAGTAGCAAATAGGCAACTACAGTAAAACCTGTCACTGGTGGCAACTTGTGAGTTAAGATCTCCTGTCAATTAAGACCTCATTTTCATAAACGTCTTGCCACTTAAGACCTCTGTCAGTTAAGACACAATTTTGGTGATGTGTCCAAGGTCGTTATTGACAGGTTTTACTGTCGCAAACAGAAAGAAACGCGAAGATGGTTAGAAGAATGCAGCATTTATTCTGCATGTTTCAGCGCCCTGCCGCTCACCATCACCCATCAGATCAGGCTCAAGTCGACGCCTTCAAGCTGGTCCGGGCGGTCAAAAGAAAGTGCGAAGAAGAACCGGAGCGGCCAGCAAAACAGGTCTATAACAGTATGTTTCGAAATTTGCATGCTGTTGAAAACGCAGATGAAGTTGCGGCGCACCTTCCAGCATATCATCAGGTGAAGTCGTCTTTGTATCGCAGAAAACGGAAGGTGCTACTTCCTTTGCCCCAAAGACGAGCTGATGTTAGGATTGTGCCTCCATATTGCGACACTGAAGATGGCCGACGCTTTCTTCTGGCAGATGACGGCAATGAAGACAAGATATTGATATTTGGTACAGACGAGAACATTCAGCGAATGTGTGCAGCACAAAAAGTCTTCATGGATGGAACATTTTAGATTTCCCCGCGACTTTTCTTACAGATGTACAGTGTACACATCTGCGAAGCAGGTGTGATGTTTCCTGCAGCATACGCACTTCTGCCTGACAAAACACGCCAGACATACTCCCGTTTTCTGAGGCTCCTGAAAATCGCTGCCACAAACATAGGACTTGTGTTTGACCCAGCAAATATCTCCATGGACTTTGAGCAGGCGTGCTTGCAAGCAGTTCGCACAGAATTTCCTCGAGCCATCGTGAATGGCTGTCTGTTCCATTTTTCTCGAAGCATATGGAGAAAAACTCAGAGCGTGGGACTCGCAGCAGACTACAAGAACGACGAAGAAATAAGAAAGTTTGTTCGACGACTCGCATCGCTCAGCTTTGTGCCTCTGGCAAGACTGGATGAGGCATGGCTCCAGATCACAGCTGAGGCCCCGCCTGACCCCAGAACTCACAGACTACTTCGTAAGGACCTGGTTTGACGACATTGCCCCTGTGTTTTCCCGCCATTTGTGGAACCACTACAACGACATGGACGAAGAATCCGCGAGAACAAACAACGTTGTGGAAGGGTTTCATTCAGCCATCAACAAACTGGCAGGGGCCGCTCACCCGAATGTGTTCCGCTTGGTCCAGATATTGAAGTCGCAGCAGGAGAAGTCAGAGGGGCTCATCCGTCTTCGGCTGGTTGGACAGCCCCTCCCGAAAAGAAGAGGGAGAGTTGTGGCTACGTCACGAAGGCTTCAAGCACTGAAGACCGAGCTGGAAAGCAACCAAAGGAATCTCCTAAACTACCTTGACGCCTGCTCTTTAGCAGTAAAGCTGGACTAAGCTGGTATATATTTTTTTTTACATTTTAAATAGTTCTTCATTTAATTTTTAATGATTCCTCTTTTAACATGAGTGCCACAAACAAACGTGCATCAAAACTGCAAAAAAAGCTGTTTTCTGTTGTGTATTGATTCTCTGCCATGACATTGGTAAGTACAGTAATGCTTTTATGTTGTTTTGTGATGTGATACCTGTCTATCTTCAATAGTAATACTAAAACAGGTCCGTTTTACGGGGGTAGGGATAGGGAGGGTTCCTAGGCGAAACGGCACCTCCAGGAAAAAGGCCTTAGTGGATAGGCGAAATAGGAATAGGCGAAATAGGATTAGGCGAAATAGGAATAGGCGAAATGGGATTAGGCGAATCGGGATGTCCCCGGGGTGACAGGGAGGAGAGGTGGGAGGGGACGTGGTGGTGAGGGGGAAAGGGGAGGAAAGCAGACTTTGATCCGAGTCAGCTCTTATCTTAACGATCATCAGTTTAATGTCGAGGAGATACACTTCTGAAAGGATGAGACGGTTTACAATATGTGAGAGAACAGGTAACTTAGGGACTGCCTACACGCTATCCTCCAATCTTGAAGTTGTCACTCGGCGACATACCATTTCCTTGTGCAGATCTACAACCACCACACACACACACACACACACACCACACACACACACACACACACACACACACACACACACACACACACACACACACACAAACACACACACACACACATACACACACACACACACACACACACACACACACACACACATACACACACACACACACACACCACACACACACACGCACGCACGCACGCACGCACGCACGCACGCACGCACGCACGCACGCACGCACGCACGCACGCACGCACGCACGCACGCACGCACCACACACACACACACACACACACACACACACACACACACACACTTAGTATTGCATACGGAACATGGGTTATTTGTGTTTTGCGGATACTTAATTTCACAACAGTATTTCTCTTCACAAAATGAACTTCGCCACAAACAAAAGCATAGAAAGGAATTTGGATATGTAAGCCTACGTCTGACTAACATCAAATCTGACCAAGGGTCCAAAATGACTGTGCCATTTGGACTTAAGTTCGTGTGTCAATCAACTCTTACAATTGGGCGCTTACTCTGGCTAATGGGCGCTTACTCTTACGAATGGGCGTTTACTCTTACTAATGGGCGCTTACTCTTACAAGTGGGCGCTTACTCTTGCTAATGGGCGCTTTCTCTTACAAATGGACGCTTACTCTTACTAATGGGCGCTTACTCTGGTTAAAAGCCAAACAAAAACAAAAAAAGGCTTTGATCGTTGTCCCTTGAATTGTTTGATTATCAGTAATTTTTTTAAGATAAGCTTTAGTGCAAGACACAGCGTTCAAGCGTCTCACCACTACCATCCCCTCCTCTGGCCAGTTCCACGACGCTCCTCACAGATAATCAAAGAAGAAAAATTGATCCCATGTGTGGCTTAAGCAATATGCAAATACAGCTTCCGGGTGTTTTTTTTTTTCTTCTCTCTTTTAATCTTTTTTTTCTGTCCCATCTTCTGTCCCACCTCGGTGGCACTGCACACATGCTGCTCATCCCCCCCACCCGGCCCAAAGACACAGCCACAGCCACAACCTAGCCTACCACAGCCCCGCCACCAGCAATTCAAAGGGAGCAGTGAATGTCAAGTCGTCAAGAGGCAACTCATTGGAGGAGACACTGCTCTGCTGCCAAATGACTTTTGTGGTGTTCAGTGGCGCCTGTTCTGATCCAACATACGCAGTATACCACCTACTAAGCCACCTACTGACGACAACAAAGGCTTAGTCGTAGAGCCGGCGTGAGTGAGCTCTCCCTCTGGAGGGCGCCACTACGTCCATTCAACAACAGACCCCATGGATTTGCAGATACCGGTGACCATGACGGAACCAAACCAAGGCCACAGACGCGGAGTGGACATTGAAACTGAGGTCACCATGGGAGCAGGGCATGAAGACCACAGAATTTGACTTTCTTTTAATGCTGATCGATGAGAATGAGGATGATGAAAATGATGCTACGGATTTCCATTCTTTTCTGAGACAGCATAGCCAGGCTGTACTCTGCGCTTACGTTCATAGCACACAACGGCGTCAGCCAGGACCGACAGATACAGACACCTGCATTACTGGTCAGGAAATTAGAGCAACACTCTCAGAGATGCATCCATTTAGTAGATGAAACTGGACTGTGTGGTCCCAGTCTTCCCAACTGAGCTTGTGGCAAACTCAACTCTGATTAAGAGCCGGTTAGGGCAGAAAAATCCCGCATAACTCAAATGGAAATCGAACCCACGACCTACCATCCGGGAGTCGGCGACGCGAACCAATCTGCCAATGTGGCGCGCGCGTGTGGGTCTTTAAAAAAAATGAAATGAGGCAAGGAAAGTAAATAATAAACAATAAACAAGTAGGGGAACTCTTGCTCCCACAAGAAAACATAACTCCAAAGGAATGCTGCTTACGACACGGAATCGCCTAGCAGACATGACAGCACAGAGCACACAGAACAAACAAGGAAACATCCCCATAAAGCTTGGATCATCCTTTTGGGGGGATGTTTCATAGTTTGTTCTGTGTGTTCTGCGCTGTCATGGCTGCTAGGCGATTCGGTGTCGTAAGCAGTATTCCTTTGGAGTTATGTTTTCTTGTGGGAGCAAGAGTTACCCTACTTTTCTTTTTTTTTCTTTTTTTTTTTTTTTTTTTGGGGGGGGGGGGGGGTTGATTAGTAAGTTGGTTGATCATTTTTTTTTTCTTTCCACATTTTCCGTGCTGCTCAGTGAAATCATTCCCACTAAATTCATTCCAAAACTAGAATAATTTCACGCAGAAAACACTACCACTCGTTCGGCCTAAAACATTGTTTTGCGTTGTTGTTGTTGTTGTGTGTTGTTGTTGTTTTTTGTTGTTGTTGTTGTTGTTGTTGTTGATGTTTAGCAAAGGGTCAACGCGAAATTCATTAGAAAAAAACAAACAAAAAAAACATGTTATTATTGTTTTATGTTGTCGTCTCATTTTCCATGCCTCTCAGGTATGTGTTCATAGCCCCAGCGCCGGCTGCGCTGTGGAAGCATTTTTGACATCAAGCCATACTTTGGTACCCCGTCACAGGACACAGTGCACCCCTGATGTTGGACAATAGTGGTGTTCAGTTGTGCCTGTTTTGACATCAAGCCATACTTTGGCACCCCATCACAGGACACAGTGCACCCCTGATGTTGGACAATCATTGTGTTCAGTTGTGCTTGCATACCGCACCCCTGGTGTTTGACAATCGTGGTGTTCAGTTGTGTCTGTTTTGACATCAAGCCATACTTTGGCACCCCATCACAGGACACAGTGCACCCCTGATGTTGGACAATCGTGGTGTTCAGTTGTGCCTGTTTTGCCCCACTATC
>CM031601.1:97849753-97869753 GCA_018398815.1 Conus ventricosus | reverse complement strand
AAATGCGTATGGTACCAGGTCTCGACCATCCACAAAAACTAAGATGTCGTACTGACGTAATTTCCAAAAACTCACATAGTTCGAAGTCATCATTAAACATTTTCATTACCTGGTTTTGTCTTTAGCTGTGTCTGTCGTATTTTTTGTGCTTCAGCAATAAACTTAGCAACTGAATTAATTACAGTCTCATCGTCGGACATTAACAGTGAAGCAACGTCTTTCCTCTTAGTCACGTCTAAATTAAATTTTGCAAATTTACATTTTTGCCGCAACTCATCGTATGCTGAACATTGGAATAAAAAGTGTTTTTCGTCATCAATACTGAATCTACAGAAAGGGCATGGTGGTTCTGAGGACGTTCCGGACTGATACCATCTCTTATTCGCATTAAATCCAAGTGTACGTAGCCTAAATCTTGCATAATTTACTCTATGCCATTTGTGTGTAATAACTTTTAAATATTTTTCGGGTTGAAATACGTTCTTAAATGAAAAAAACCAACTATATTTTTCTTTATTTTCCATATCTGAATGCCAGTTCTGTTTAAAGGAACAAATAAGTCTGTCTTTAAATTCTGCAACAAATTGCTGTTCATTTCCTACCTCTTGAAATATCCATACAATGCCAAAACCATGTTCCGACAGAACTTTCTTTACTCTGTAAGCCCAATTTTCTTTATCTAACTCTAGCTGCATAAGCAGCATGTCATACGCTTGCCTACATAATCGTGACTGTGGAAGTCTTAATAATTTCAACCAGTACTTTATACATTTAACAAAGGTTCTTATATATAGCGGGTATCTACCCGTTTCCCCATACAACAATGTATTTGACGAATGGATTGGCACGTGTAGAAAACGTTTTATGGCATAGGTATGTACTTTTTCGATTGGCAATTTTCCGCTTAATCCCCACACTTCAGCTGCATATGTTAGTAAGGGTTCTATTTGTGCGTCAAATAGTTTCCAAAATAAGCTACAATCAATACTGTTAAGTTTTCTTAAAGATTTCAAAATTTCCATGACGCCTTTTTTGCCTTTTCTGCAAGATTCTTCCCATGTATAATTCAGACTTAGTTTTGTTGAAAAAAACATTCCCAAATATTTATAAGAGTTGACTATATTAACTTCTGCATTTCCATAAAACCATTTTTCATTCACAGATAAATGACCACCCATTCTGAATACCATGATATTTGTTTTATTTAAATTCACCGTCAAACCTAAGCGATCTGCTTCGTGTTTCAAATTTCTTAACTGGTTTTGTAATCCTATAACAGTCCCAGAAAGAAGAATAACATCATCAGCAAAGAGTAATAAAAACAATTCGATAGCTCCAGGAATCAACTGAATACCATGTTTACCATTTCTTGATAATTCTACTGCTAATTCGTTTATGAAGAAGGAAAACAACAGGGACTTAGGAGACATCCTTGCTTTACACCATTTGGGCATTGGAAATAATCTGAATACACGCCTTTCACACGGACACACGCAAGCACCGAGTTATAAACACCTCTAACAGCCGTGTATAGTTTGCCAATCACACTACTTTTACGCAATACATTCCACAACACATTTCGATTAACCGAATCGAAGGCCTTCCTAAAATCTACAAAAGCTACATATAGTTTCTTCTTGCCAAGTAAGTATTTTTCTACAAGTGAATATAACGTGAATATATGATCCGTCGTGCTATAATTAGCTCTAAAACCTGCTTGTTCTTCCGTTATCTTTCCTTTATTTTCAGCCCATTTTGTCAATCGTCTGTTCAGAATACAAGTATAGACTTTACTTAGAATACTAGTAAGTGAAACTCCACGATAGTTATCAGGGTCGTTAATATCTCCTTTCTTGTGTATTGGAATGATTATAGATTTTGCCCATTCCAACGGAAATTGTCCATATTGAAAAAGTTGGTTAAATAGTTGAATAAGAAAATCAATTACTGCCTCATTAGCATGTTTCAACATTTCTCCAACAATTTTGTCCGGTCCTGCGCTTTTTCCCGATTTTAGATGTTTAATACCAGCAATAACCCTTCTTTACTTATAGGATTATTAGACAATGGTTCAACTTCCTCTTCCTCTTCCCCTAAGTTTTCTTCTTGAATTATATCACTGACTGATTCATGGAAAACATTAAAGAAATGATTATGCCATTCTTGAATAGAGATTTTGTTATATATAAGACGTTTTTTATTAACCGATCTTATAATTGACCAAAATGCCCTCGAATCATTTACTGAGTCTCTCAACTTCTGTAACCTGTTTTCTTCAAACTCTGTTTCTTTTGATTTTCTTAACTTGACATATTCTCTTCGTGATGTCACATAGGCTTCTCTTTTTTCTTTCTTATCTTTAGCCGTTTTACATCTTTGAAATCTCTTGAGTAACCTTTTGACCTCCTGCTTTTTTTGTTCACAATCCGCATCAAACCAGTCATTATGCTTCTTTCTACTCCATCCCACTGTTCGCACCATGCACGCCGCAGCTCCACACAAAGCATTAGTGAACTGGTTTAACCCATCATCAACATTAGTAGATAGTGTCTGTGAGGCTTTCTGGACACTGTCTTGAAATGCGTCACTGTCAAGCTCATTCTTGTATACATTAACATTTTCCTCTGACCAAATTATTTTTTCTTCTCCCTGTTGACTCTCATCCCCGATCTTTACTACATTACACACATTTCTCCATGACACTTCCAGTGGTAGGTGCCACGAATCTACACAATCACCAACATGTAAATCAACACTCGACAATAAATCACCATGGATCAAAAAATAATCGATCACGCTGCATCCATTGGGGGACACAAAAGTATACTCTCCTTCATTATCACCATCACAGAAACCATTCAGAATAATCAGATCAAACAAGAAACAGAAATCTAATAATGATTTACCAAAATTATTAACAATGTCATCTTTGGAAGAACGTGTAGAATTTTCTTCATCCATTTCAACACACTCCCCCTCCCACTCATAGTTAACCATACTTTCGTAATCAGCTTGTTTCTGGCCTGTTCTGGCATTAAGATCCCCCATAATCATAAAATAAACTTCATCTTTTTCAAAATGTTGTAACAATGTTTCTTCTAAAATTATAATACCATCTTTAAACCATTTTCTCACTGTACAAAGGGCCTCCTTCCGGAACCACATAGCAGGCAATTAAAACAACATCTTTATCTGTTCCAAATACATCCTTGTCAACTTTAATGGCAATAGCATTATCACAATCTAACTTTATTTCAGTTACATTCTTTTCTAGTTGCTTATTTACTAACAGTAATACTCCTCCGGAATTCCTGCCATGAAAAAGAGAACTTTTTTGCTGGCGCATGAAACTTTAAGTAATTCGTAAACACGCTACTAAAATCAAATGAAAGATCAAGAAATGTTTCGGTGAGACAAACAAAGTCAAACATATTCACATAATTAACAAAAGAAACATCTTTTAATTTGCTGTACAAATTCTCAACATTATAATTCAAAAACGTCCACTGGTTTGGATGGTCGAGCCTGTCCTATGGCTTTTTTGAAACGTTTGAACGTAAATTCCTCTCCCTTCTTCCACTACCACCTGACCCCCCACCCTTCGTTGAAACTGTTGGGGCCTTGCGGGGCTGGTTACCAAGATACGCATGCAAGCCCGTCTGCCTGCCTGGCACAAGTCCGCTACAAGCTGCACGTGCGTCACTGCCACGATTACCCCCCGTGTCACGGCACGGGGAATCCCCGCCGCCACTGGCTGACGCATGTTGTCCACCGTCCCTGTCGTTGCCTTTGAACACCTGTCCTCCGCCCTCACTGCTACTGTCACGCCGGGCCTCAACCTGGGTGGCACGCATGCCACGGGGTAGGGGGGAGGGAGGACTGCCGCTGACCTTCTCGTGCTGCATGGAGGTGTTGTCCTGGCGGCGAGGGGACGCCTGTCGTTGATCGAGTGGTGACGGTACACACCCCTCTCTCGTAGCTCGGGTGACACGTTGCGGTGTGTTGCCCGTGCACTCACTACTGCCGGCAACTTCGGCATATGTGCGGGAGTCTGGAAGTATGGGGCCAACAACAAGCTTTCCTTTCGAAAAGAATGCCCGTTTCCCTTCCTTTCTGGCACTGGCGACGATCTGGGCCTGCGCTCTGGTCAGATCGTTGGCAACCTTCACACCCCGTTCCCTCAATTTTTGTCTCGTGTCACTGTCAGAGATGATCGACATTTTGTCTTTCCATCTACTGAACTTGACGATCATTGGGTGGGCTGGCCGTCACGTGCATGACCTGTCCGGTGTGCTCGTGCAATGTGGTCGTCAGTCCAGTGCTTACGATCGTCAACACTATTTAGAATGCTGACTACTGCACTGGCACACATATCAAATGTTTCATTGGGCTGCACTTGAGGGATCCCAAAGAAACGTAGATTGTCCCTCCGAGAATAATCTTCCAGTCTGTCCGTGTCAAACTTTAGTTTGTCAACGTCTTGTCTCATTGTCGTAATTGTTTTGGAAAGTTGATGAAATTCTTTTTTCCCTTCATCTGACACTGCAAACAGTTCTTGAATTTCCACTGTCATATCTGTCACTGTCTCTATCAAATGTCTGTAATCCTTTTCTAGTCTGTCACATCGTCGATTAATCTCTTCGCATTGATGTTTTACTTCACTCAGGTCGTCTTTGATTTCTCCAAGATCGTTTCTCAGTAGCTGTGTTTGCTCTTGGAACTGTCGGTGCATGGCTTTCGTCAGTCTGTCTATCATGTCTTCTTTTCCTGTCTCTGACTTCGTCATCTTGTCAGTCTTCTCCATAGCGTGATCGTGTTGGTCAGGGTTGGGGCCAGGGTTTAACTCAATGTCACCACTGAGGAGCAGCCTACACAGCAAGAACACTGCCTGCACAGCACAGCAAGCCGAGAACAACACCGGCAGCACGTGCGTGGCAAACTGACACGGACAGGCGTCGACACACAATCCTTCCTCCTGCCACAACATAGTTCCTTGTTTGCTTACTTGCACTTTCACCCACGTATTATCAGGAGATGCCACACTGTGAATGTTCCAACAAAAACTGACCATCAGGACCACGATACTGAGGCACACAACAAAACCCACGACAACATCGGCTGACGACAGATGTGGTGCATTACCTGTGTCATCGCTCACCTGGGAACACATTCGAGTCAAACTTGACCCAGATTGAAATTTTGCACAAAAAGTTCCAATAGCGGCCCTCCAGGTCGCTAAGTCCACCATTTTTCACAGTCTTCACTTTCACTGGACTATTACTGACTTGTCGTTCCAAATACCTACTTCACACAGTCCTAAATAAGTCAACAGAAAGCAGAAATGTCCGCACCACTTCACATGAGCTGCTATCCAGACGCCATTACCCGTCGTGCCCCCCGAGAAAGAGAGAGAGAGAGAGAGAGAGAGAGAGAGAGAAGAGAGAGAGAGAGGGAGAGAGAGAGAGAGAGAGAGAGAGAGAGAGAGAGAGAGAGAGAGAGAGAGAGAGAGAGAGAGCAACATATGACAATATCTATGCAGTGCGTTTCGACATTCAGGTCTTCTACAGGGAAGAAAAACGAGACCAACAAACAACCAGAAGGACACTAGGGAGAGGGCGTGATGACCTCGGCCAAAGTGAAACCTACCCTGACTCCATCATTGAAATAAGTACATGAGTAAAAAAAACTAAACACTATCTAAACACTTTTCCCATCAGGTAAGGAAATAATCATGACAAACTTAAAGAATTACTTCCCATGCATTAAAAAAGAATACGGGATACGGAAAGCACGAAATGTCGATGTTACAAAATTTGAAAGTGTGAAAATCCTATGACAATATCAATCTACATCGGGCAGCCATAGCTTCAACAGTAGCGTCATAGTGGCGGTGTTCAGTCAAAGACGTAATACAAGACTTAGATTTAGGCGTGATTACAGATAGTCGAACATTACAATTTAGTATGTAAGAAAGCAAATAGCATCTTAGCTTTCTTATACAGGAATATCAATGACTGCCCCCAAAAGGTTAAAGACAACTGCTACAAAACACTGGTTAGACCAGTACTGGAATATGGTGGCTCAGTTTGGGATCCTTACCATCTAAAGGACATTGATGACCTCGAAAAGATTCAGAAGAGAGCAGCACGGTTCGTAACAGGGAACCACATCAGAAAAAAGGGGAATACTAGGAAGAACATGAGGAAATTAGAATGGAAACCCTTAGAAGAGAGAATAGCTTTTATCAAACTTAACATCTTCTTCAAAGGCAGAGCTAAACTAATTGATATTCCAATGGAACAACTAGTATTGAATAAAAGTAGCACCAGGAGTGGCGGTCAATGTTATACCATACCTGCATCAAATATTGACAGCCACTTACATTCATTTTATCCTAGTTCTGTACGGCTGTGGAACTCACTGCCGGGTGCCATCAAGATTGCCACAAATGCAGTCTCATTTAAAAAAAACAAATTGATACGACGGTTTTGAGATCTGCATATTGACGATTTTCTATTTTAACTTCCCCAGATATTTTACTGTTACCTGGGCCTGAATTTGGCCATTGTTCTTAACTTCTTGAATATCGAGTGCGACCCCTTTTTGCCAAATTTGCTCCAGGGGCCAACAGTCTGAGTCGCACTAGTTTATGTTATTTTATTTTACTTTTTAACATGCGCGCTGGTGACCTACTCGTTTTTGAGTGAACCAGTATTTTAGGAAGAAGAAGAAGAAGACTGGACAGACTCAGTACTCGCCCTTTGATTCATACCACATCTTTCTTTCTTTCTGCGTACGCAGGCTGATATTCCTGCGGACACTGCCTGTATAGACAGCCAGTGGAGTTTTGTGTGTATGACTGTACTTTATTCCGCCATTAAGGCAGCCATACTCCATCTTCAGGGAAGGTGCATGCTATGTGTAACGTGTCATTCCTACCAACGGCCAAACTGGCCATCTCTTCCGAAAGTTGGTGATGGGATTTTACGTGTGTGCAAGATGTTGTGCGTGCGTTCACACACGGAACCTCGGTTTATAGTCTCATTCGAAGGACTGTATGGGGAATGAAGTCAGAACCAATGTTAACTCCGAGGGAAAACATCCCCCTGTACCGAAATTCGAACCCGCAACCTCAGGATCACGAGTCCGGCGCTCTACCAACTGAGCTATTCCAGCCCCCTCATACCACATCAAAATGTCATAGCTTTGTCCTTGGACTACATTGTACCTATCAACGAGTTGTGATTAACATCAGACTGGTTTTATTTTGCTGACAGACAAACAAATGAAGTTACCGATAGTGGTGAAACCGAACTTGGGTAAATCCCAAAACAGCAAAAAAAAAAAAAAAAACGTCATTGCTCAGCAGTTGAATCGAAAGCGTTAAGAGCGTTACCTCCTCTTTGTCGGAAGCGTTACGAGCGTTACCTCCTCTTTGTCGAAAGCGTTACGAGCGTTGCCTCTTCTTTGGTGCGGCGAAAGTTCAGACAGGATAGTCCAGACAGGGGAAGACAGGGAAATGGAATGTCGGTCAATATTATGCTGTAGAAAGACAACAAGATCACATCATTTACACCCATAGAAATGGGTCTTTTTTTTTCATTTTTGCTACGATTACTACCACCACACCATCGCTACTCCATAGCCTTACTTCTCTCTATCTCTCTCTCTCTCTCTCTCTCTCTCTCTCTCTCTCTCTCTCTCTGTCTCCCCATTCCTCCTTACTCTCTTGTTTTCGTCTTGCCCTCCCCTTCTCCCTCCCCTCTCAGCCTTACGCGCGCGCGCGTACACACACACACACACACACACACACACACACACACACCATAGATACTTCAAACTAGAAGGTTTCTTTGTTTGCTCTGCCCTTATATTATCGCTCCACTATCATCATCGTCATCGAGTGCTCACAGGACAGACAACCTCCCACATCTGTGCAAGTTCCCCCAGGCATTGACACAAACATACCGTTCAACCAATCAGTGGGGAAACAACAGACAGACAGTCGCCATCATCCATCTTCCCCGCCGTCACAGCAGCTGCCGTGCATTCGACCTACCATACCCCTCCCCCTTCCACCCTGTCCCCCCACAACCACACTCAACATGACCACGTCATTTTTGCCACTTTCCCGAACAAACACGTGCATCAAAAGCCTGCGCCTAAAAAAGCTGGGGTTCGCAAGTATGTATGATCTTGGTTTGGCATATGACAAGCCTGTAATTGCTGCGTCTCATTCCTATAAGAAGAAAAAAACAGGAGCTGTCAGCTTCAGAGTTTCACCATGCCTGGGACAAAACGTGATGGAAGACAGGGCCCATCCCATTCCTTCCGCCACCTTAAAGCTTCTCTCAACTGAATCAGGTGTCTGACGCTGGGAGGACGGGGATGGTCTTCGGGCAGAAACAAAATCTAAATGCACTTGTGGTTTGAACTTATGACCGTTAACTGTGCCGGTAAACACTCTAACCATTTGGCTATGATCGCCTCTCTACCTCTGCACCCCATCTTTGAATAAAACGAAAGTTACTACACACACAACACTAATGTTAGAGCCACAGATACACATGCATGTGAAACACGCACGTGTGCGCACGCACACCCGCACACACGCACTCACGCATAAACACACACACACACACACACACACACACACACACACACACACACACACACACACACACACACAAAGATTCAAAGATTTTAATCCTGAGACCCCTTTTGGGGCATGGAGGACTTGAAACAAATCAAACAAATAGAAATGAAACAAATCAAACATCAAACTTTTCTCTATAATTAACATACTGAATGTAATGTTACACAACTTACTAAGCTTCACAAACTTCGCTAAGTTTAGCAACAGGTTCTTACTATCACAAAGCAAACGACAATAGTTAAATACGGACTTTGTATATGCAAATTTTCTAGGTATAAACTGATTTCTAATGTCGTTATATTTGTTACATTTCATTACAAAATGAAATTCATCACCAAGGTCATTCTGGTCGCAGTCCCGACAGAATCGTTCATCGTGAGGTATTTCAAATCGTCTGCCAATTTCTATCATGAGTTTATGATTGCCACAGCGAAACTGAATCAGTGGGTATATATAAACATCAGGTCACATTTTAATACATTTTTCACGGCGAAACTCTGTTTTAGAATTTCTGTAAAATAAACACTTTTACTAGATTCTAAAGCATCATTTCATGCACGTTTGTAAATGTCTTGTAATGAATTACGAACATTTCTACAGAGACTGTGAACAGACGAACACTTTTTTGTCTCCCACACGTCGAATCCTGTTTCTATTAGGACATCCCGTATACACATCAACCACCTGGTTGTAAAACCCTGATTTCTGTATAAATCATAATAATACCTGATACAATCTACACACACAAACACACACACACACACACACACACCACACACACACACACACACACACACACACACACACACACACACACACACACACACACACATACACACACACACACACACACACACACACACATACACACACACACACACACCTTAACGCACAGTCATTTGCAATCTCAGTGGTAAGGTCCAGTATGAGTCTGCCCCATCTTTCAATATATGTTGACAGTGTGGTGTAAACATCATGCTGATAGTTGTTTGGCTGGTGATGGGTCTTCCTCTTCCTTCTAGTCTGGCTGTGCGGCGGTTCCTCTCCTGCTGATGAGTTCTGCGAAGCAATCTGTGGTATACTGGCAGCCATTTTCTTTATTGTAATGATTCTTTAGGTTTCTTGTGGCAACGGATCGGCCAGCTTGTAACCCCATCTAAATTGTGCCTTGCCAGCCAGTGTCTGCTCTTTCATTTTCCTTGCCACCTGCAGAACCAGAGAGGTTCAACACTCATACGAGCGTTTGCAACTGAAGGCTGCATGATGCACGGTGTCTGTCTGGGCTTCTTATTCTAATTCACACACACGCATATGCACAACACACACACACACACACACACACACACACACACACACACACACACACACACACACACACACACACACACACACACACGCACGCACGCACGCACGCACGCACGCACGCACGCACGCACGCACACACACACACACGCACACTCACACGCACGCACGCACGCACGCACGCACGCACGCACGCACGCACGCACGCACGCACGCACGCACACACACACACACACACACACACACACACACACACACACACACACACATGACAACGTGTGTTTGTATGTACATTGCTTTGTTACATACGTGCGTTGAAAAACAAAAACACTCCAAGCGTCAAGACAAGAAAGAAAAAGTACTATTTGACTCATATTACAGAAACACTCAAATTATGTATGGACCAGTTCATGCATTTTCTATTTTAACCTTTGAATGCATTTATAATTCAATACAAATCTGATTTATTACGATGATACCCTCACCCTACCACTCACCTGCTTTTTACTCTCTCTCTCTCTCTTTCTCTCTCTCTCTCTCTCTCTCTCCCTCCCTCCTCTCTCTCTCCTCTCTCTCTCTCTCTCTCTCTTCTCTCTCTCTCTCTCCTCTCCTCTCCTCTCTCTCCTCTCCTTCTCTCTCTCCCCCTCTGTCTCTCTCTCTCTCTCTCTCTCTCTCTCTCTCTCTCTCCTCTCTCTCTCTCTCTCTCTCTCTCTCTCCTCTCCTCTCCTTCTCTCTCCTCTCCTTCTCTCTCCCCCCCCCCTCTGTCTCTCTCTCTCTCTCTCTCTCTCTTCTCTCTCTCTCTCTCTCTCTCTCTCTCTCTCTCTCTCTCTCTCTCTCTCAATGTCCCCATCATTTTCACTCTCCGTCTTCTCTGTCTCTGCCTATGTCCATGTGTCCATCTACCTTTTCTATCTGTCTGTGCGTCTGTGTGTCTGTCTGTCGCTCTCTCTCTCTCTCTCTCTCTCTCTCTTCTCTCTCTCTCTCTCTCTCTCTCTCTCTCTCTCAATGTCCCCATCATTCTCATTCTCCGTCTTCTCTGTCTGTGCCTATGTCCATGTGTCTATCTACCTTTTCTATCTGTCTGTGCGTCTGTGCGTCTGTGTGTCTGTCTGTCGCTCTCTCTCTCTCTCTCTCTCTCTCTCTCTCTCTCTCTCTCTCTCTCTCTCTTACTCTCTCTCTCTCTCTCCTCTCTCTCTCTCTCTCTCTCTCTCTCTCTCTCTCTCTTTAACATTCAATGATCCATCAAGGATCATAGTTCATGGCTGGACCTCAGCCTAATAACCCATGTCCGCCTCCCCTCTCTCTTTCTTCTTCCAGCCCGTAATCCGATCTCCTGTCCGCAGAAAGTCCGGCATACTGGCTGCGGATCAGCTCTGAGCGAGATGAACATTTATATCACTCCGAGCGTCGGATAAAACGGTCACAGAAGCCAGAAAATCCGTGGATGTATGCCTGCTAAACCTGTCAACTACTGAGCCGATAAGAGATGGTCTATTGGTTTACATGACGTGGATGTATGACTGCTAAACCTGTCAACTACTGAGCCGATAAGAGATGGTCTATTGGTTTACATGACGTGGATGTATGCCTGCTAAACCTGTCAACTGCTGAGCCGATAAGAGATGGTCTATTGGTTTACATGACGTGGATGTATGCCTGCTAAACCTGTCAACTACTGAGTCGATAAGACATGGTCTGTTGGTTTAATGTATGCCTGCTAAACCTGTCAACTGCTGAGCCGATAAGAGATGGTCTATTGGTTTACATGACGTCTGTTCTCGTGTTGGATTTTCTTGTATTATATCACACTAAACGGCATTGTTGTTTTTTAATTGACTGTATTTCTATTTCGTTGTAGTGTATTATATTCCAATGCATTGCATAGCATTGCATTATATGGCATTGCATTGTATTACATTTCAGATATTGTATAGCATTAAACTGCATCGCATTCTATAACATTGAATTGTTTTGTGCTGTGTTTTGTTGATTCGAATAGCATCGAACAGCACTGCACTTTGTTGCTTTGCATTATTTTTTTTTGTATTACATTGCATTGGTCAGCATTGTTCAGTACTGTGCCTTGCATAGTATCTGGTTGTATTGTATCGCATTGTAAAGCGTCATGTGATATCGTAATTCATCGTGTTGTTGGCATAGCATTTCACTGTTCTGCACTGTATCTTGTTGTATTGTATCGCGTTGTAAAGCGTCATGTGATATCGTATTTCATCGTGTTGTTGGCATAGTATTTCACTGTTCTGCATTTTCGTTATGTTCATGTAACGTCATCCATGCCCACCCTGGGGTTACCTTCCTTCCCCCTCATCCAACGATGCCATGGTGGAGGTTTCTTTTTCATCATTACTTGGGTCCTGCCTAGTGCAGCAGACGGTCTGGAACCCTGATAGTAAGAAAGACAAACAGGCTGGTCGTTATTGTTGTTGTTGTTGTTGTTGTTGTTGTTGTTGTTGTTGTTGTTGTTGTTGTTGCTAATGTTGCTGATGTTGTTGTTCTTGTTGGTGTCTGTGTCACTTCGGGAAATTGGTGCTTTTTTCTGTTTCTCAGTCTCTGTCTCCGTCTGTCTCTCTCTGGGTCTCCCTCTGTCTGTCTGTCTGTCTGTCTGTCTGTCTGTCTGTCTCTCTCTCTCTCTCTCTCTCTCTCTCTCTCTCTCTCTCTCTCTCTCTCTCTCTCTCTCTCTCTCTCTCTCTCTCTCTCTCTCTCTCTCTCTCTCTCTCTCTCTCTCTCTCTCTCTCTCTCTCTCTTTCTCTCTCTCTCATATTCATGTAAGACTTTATCATTTTGTAGTATTTTTTTCTATTCTCTCTCTCTGTGTCTCTCTCTCTGTCTTTCTCTCTCTCTCTCTCTCTCTCTCTCTCTCTCTCTCTCTCTCTCTCTCTCTCTCTCCTTTCGTGTGTATTTACAATTATTTGCTATCATCATTTACTATTGTGTGGTTTATTTGTTCACTCATCCATGTCTTTATCTATTTATCTATTCTATCTGTTACTTATTCTAACGTTTTTTGGACGACGATCTCAGCAGCTGGGCATTGGCATGCATGCAGTACATCTAGTGGCGGTTTGAAGGTCAAACTACAGCTTGACGCGAGGACTCAGATGACCAACACCATTTGGCGGCCTTCATGACGTGCACTACGACGTGGGAGGGATAACGGGGTAGGGGTGACAGGGAGGAGACGTGGGGGGGGGGGGGGTGAGGGGGGGGGTCTTGATAGTGACGGAAAAAGGGGAGGAAAGCACACATCTATCCTAGTAAGCTTTATCATAATGAGATACAACCCTGAAAAGATGAAACGGTTTACAACGTGTGGGCGGACAGCTAATTTAGGGACAGCGCGAACACTCGATCCTCCTATCCAAAAGATGTCACTCCATGCCATATACCCCGTCCTTGTGTAGATCTATGAAACGCGCACGCGCGCGCACGCACGTGGACACACACACGCACACAGACAACACACACAGAGAGAGAGAGAGAGAGAGAGAGAGAGAGAGAGAGAGAGAGAGAGAGAGAGAGAGAGAGAGATCTATAATGTGTATCAACATAAATACTCACATACACTATGCGACCCTGTAGCGTTCGACTGGCTAAGCCAAATAACGTCAGTAACTCAACATTATTGGATCTGCCTGTTTGCGTACCCCCTCCCCCTTCACCACTCCCAATATCCCACCTCATCTCTCTCTCTCTCTCTCTCCCCTCTCTCTCTCTCTCTCTCTCTCTCTCTCTCTCTCTCTCTCTCTCTCTCTCTCTCTCTCTCTCCTACATTTTAGGGTGTTAACAATATTAGCTCAAACACTGGTGCACCTACTTTTTATTGTTTATAATTATATGTCGTTCATTGCTTTGAACTAAACGGAAAGCAACAGACTCTGCAGACATGTCCGCAGAATTTAGTCCCCCATGTTCCATCTTTATTTCCCTCTGCCTTCACTCCCTCTGACTCACTGTCACCTCTTCTCTCCATCTCTGTCTGTCTGTCTGTCTGTCTGTCTGTCTGTCTGTCTGTCTGTCTGTCTGTCTCTCTGTCTCTCTCTCTCTCTCTCTCTCTCTCTCTCTCTCTCTCTCTCTCTCTCTCTCTTCTCTCTCTCTCTCTCTCCACACCAGTTTCCATTCACAGTATATTTTCTGTACACAATATAATCAGAATTTGTATGGCGTCCAGGGAATAGGCCAGTTGTTACACGCAGACTCTTCAATTCACACAAATTTCACAGAACTTCGCCACTTACAAAACCAAAATAAGGGATTTCAATGTTAAACCCTTTTCGACCAGCATCAAGTCTGACATAGGACCTAAAGTGGCAATGCCATTTGAACTTAATTCCGTGTGGTGATCATCTCGATGGGCGTTTGCTCATACTGGTGGCCGCTTGCATTTGCTAAAAGCCAACCAACCCAACAAGTGTGGCCTGTGATTGCAGGCTCTTGCACAGGAGAATTGTAATTCATTTCATCATTAGTAATCTTTCGGAGATACATCTTAAGTACAAAGTACGGCAGTTGAAGGTTCCCTTACTACCATTCTCCCCCCCACCTCCCCCATTCTCTTCCACGACATTCTTCATAGAAAATGAGAAGAAGAGAAATTCGTCTACTGATCATACAAAGCAATTTCTTCTACAATACATTCTAATATTAACTGTGATAGATATAACGAGAATAGAAAGTTTTGAACGAACAATATTGGTTCACGCAATATGTACATACGGGGCTCTTTTTCGTCTGTTGTGTTCCTGTGCCTCTCAGTGGAATGATACCCACGTCTGTCATTCCAGTGTAACAACCAGAAATAATCATCAATATATTGGGCATTTAAATCTTTGAAGATGTTTTGTCGCACATAATTTTTTCTCGCACATTTTGAAACATTGTAAGATTATATCCCTGATGTGGCCCTTTGTAGGCTGTAAGCAACATTTTCTCTCTCTCTCTCTCTCTCTCTCTCTCTCTCTCTCTCTCTCTCTCTCTCTCTTCTCTCCTCTCTCTCTCTCTCTCTCTCTCTCTCTCTCTCTCCTCTCTCCACCACGCGAACTCAAAAAGCACCCGTCACGACTCCTTTATACACATAACCACATACAAGCTCATCCTGTGACAATCCTAGTTGACAGTCGTGTTCTGTTTAGCCCTGTATGAACTATATGTCTGTGTACTACCGTGTATATGATCTCTTCAGCACCATATGAGCTATATGTCCGTGTACTACCGTGTATATGATCCACGAGACAAGTATCCTGAGGTAACGGCGAAGGCACTGGATATGACTTCAGCTCAGCGAGGTGTGAAATATGTCTGGAGGGCTCAGTGACAACTAATTCTGTCAGGGTTCAGGTTTTCATCGATCCTGATACTCTCTTCTTTCTTCTATAAACCCAAGTTACCTCCACACGTAGATCTGAACACTACCCCCACCCCTGCTTTAACTGTCGGTGAAGAAGGAGTGGTGCGCAAGGGGAAACATCTTGATTCGCACTTGATCGTCATGACATTTTTCATTTCACCCCAGTATCATTTTGCCTCACGAGTTTTTTAATTTTTTTTTACCGTGTCTGTTTTGGATGTTGTTTCCTATGACTTGGGCATCCTGACTGATTCACTCAATACCAGACTGCCATTGCGCAAGACAAAAAAATCTATGTTATTGCGCAAGACATTATGCAGTAACTTTTGTGTCATCAAAAACTCTGATAAGTAGCCTGTGACTGAGGTGATTAGCGTCACAGATCTGCAAGCTGTGAGAGTGGACTTGACTCTCAAGAGAGGCACATGTTCGTGGAATTCTTTGGCCCTGACCTGCTTCTAACTACAGTTAAGTACGCTGTGTGTTCAACTGAGACAGCTGGAGTTCCATGCTCGAGTTTTATCCACTGAAGTGATATTTCTCTGAAGAGTCACTCAAAGTTCCTGACCAACAATGAGATTTCTGTATCTGTTGGGTCGGATGACTCTGGGATAGGGATACATTAGGAAAGACAGCCTAGAGTACACCCTGTCCTATGTCTGGTCAGAATGGAACTGGACAGCATTGTCATCGTCATCTTGAATCTCATTTTTCATTTGAAAAATGACAAATGTTGTGGCCCTACCTGCTCTGTTCTTCGTGGTAACCTCGATTGAATGACTGGCTTCCTCTACACATCTATGTCAATTATGATCTCGTCAAAGTTCTCGGTATGGGCAAGCTCGTGAAGCCTGCCATTGAGAGGGGGGGAGGGCGGGGGGGGGGGGGGGGGGGGGAGGCGGGGCTACAAAGAAGAACGGTCGCTTACGCTGGCGCCACGACTTAAACGGTCATTGTTTTGTGAATGGCTTTATACTGTCGGTGCTGGGTTGTGATAGCGCAAACTGGGTGTGGCTGTGTATGCAGGAGCTAGAATGAACAGCGTGGGAGTCATTCTATGGACAGGGACAGAGAATTGGACACCAACAGAAAAAAATGATAACGTGATATTTGTATTGAAATTCATCTTGATCTCTTACGGAAAGAAAAGAAATTGCACACACACACACACACACACACACACACACACACACACACACACACACACACACACACAAGCATGCATGCACGCGCGCGCACGCGCACACACACACACAAACACAACACACACACACACACACACACACACACACACACACACACACACACACACACACACACACACACACACACGCACACTGATGACTAATGACCTTTATGTCCCCATGATGTTTTTTCCCCCAAAGATGTATTTATATAGTAGAAATTTCATAGTACACAGGACATCGCAAAACAAATCACATATAAAAAAAGAAAAGAAGTCATGTTGTATACAAATGTAATCACTACGTGTCATTCAGATGAGAGAGAGGGGGGGGGGGAGAGAGAGGGAGAGAGAGAGAGAGAGAGAGAGAGAGAGAGAGAGAGAGTGAGAGAGAGAGACAGACAGACAGACAGACAGACAGACAGACAGACAGGCAGACAGAGAAGGAGAAAGAGCGAGAGAGAGAGAGAGAGAGAGAGAGAGAGAGAGACAGACAGACAGACAGACAGACAGACAGACAAGACAGACAGGCAGGCAGGCAGGCAGGCAGAGAGAGAGAGAGAGAGAGAGAGAGAGAGAGAGAGAGAGAGAGAGAGAGAGAGAGAGAGAGAGAGAACTCAGAACTCAGAATATTTTATTTGACAGGCCACAGGCCCATATCAAAGTGAGTGAACAAGGTCAAATAAATCGTACAAGCCACTCTTAACGAAAACGCAGCTGAATTGTGTTCAAAGTTAAGAAAGAAAACATTCATGAAGCAACTGCAGCATTAAGTACTCCGTTCCTAACAGCCATTGCTCTATAAATGAAATCACCAACACTCGTAATAGTAGTCTTAATAGAACAGGCTAGCAACATGGACATTTTGAATAGAGAAGGGTGTTTGTAATATTTAGCTGGAATCAACTCAAAGCGCAACTTCTCGTACAAAGGACAAATCAGTAGAAAATGAAGCTCGGTTTCCGGTGCTTCCTTACAGTGTGGACAGAAAATGTCATGGTTTCTATTGCGATTAGTCTGTCGTAAAAAGTGGCACCGTAAAGGCGACATTCCGAACCGAAGCCTTGAAAGTAACCTGCGGATGTTAACATGTTTAATTACACAGAGGTAGGAACTTCGAACAAGAGACTGGTTATATGTCACACTGTCCCTTTTGCACACATGCATTCATGACAGCATTTACTCCATACGCACACGCAATCTTTCCAATCAACCAAAAGGCGCACTACCGAATGGTTTTTCTTCTCCCCCTCTCTTTCGGGGAAAAACACTTTACTAAATCACATCAAACAATTTATAAACAGATTTTATACATGTATCTCTCTTTACACTGAGAGATAAACTAATTCATTCAAGATTCTATAAAGTCATGGCCTTCACATTACATTAGCCCACGATCCAGACCAGGAGAATAAATAACTCCTGTAATCATTGATGCCATGCCTGCATCAGATATAAGACTCTCTCCATACTGTCATGATTCCCCGTCTCTCTCAGACATCGTATCGCCCCCTTGAATTCTCCCGTCACTGGAGATATGAGTTCCGACTCCTCTCCCTTGAATTCTCCTGTCACTGGAGAGATGATGAGTTCCAACTCCTCTCCCTGGAGTCTTTAATTGCTGGGGCTGAACTACCGGTGTGTTCCCCACACCATGGCCATCTTAACCACCTCATGGGTGAAAAGTGAAGGGTGAAGGGTGAAGGGCTGAAACACGAATAAGGTTCGTGTAAGTAACCTGCTTCCCAAGTCAACATATTCTTTCTTTCTCTTTTCTTTAGGTTTTCCCCTGTAGCTTTCCCCAACTATCTATGGCTCACCTGGTAATGACTGGTCAGCAGTGAGGACCAGCGTCCTGACAGGTTCGAGTCTCTAGGCCATCTGCTGGGCTAAAACTGATTCTTTCCTCCCTCCTCCTAGTGAGTGCATACTCAGTGTTCAAAACACATGACCAGCACCTTACCAACTCTTATTAAACTATCTCTCAGTGGTCACTTTCACCCAATGACCACCATTGTTTATTTAATGAACGAACTCACAATTATTTGGGGATGCCCGCTACACTAGTCAAGCCACATGAATAACTCTTCCTTTTTAGTTGTGGCAGGGGGAAATGATTCATATCACTAAACTACATGTGATGGAGCGTCACATGCCTTGATGTGAGGCTACGTCACATGACATAGCCTCACATCGATAAACATCGTACAATTCATGCGATTCAATAGCTGAATGCCAGTCTTGGATGCAACAATCACTTAAACGTTTCTTAAATTCTACAATGAAAGCTTTCACATTGCCAACACTTTGCATTTTCCCATACAATTCCAAACCCGAATTTATAAAGAAACACAGCAAACATTAGTTGTCCGGGTAATATAATTTTGATTCTGCAGATGCAGCAACATATCATAAAGCTTTTTTCGGAGTGTGTTATTATCCATACAAGCAAAAACGAAGCCAAAATCTGATGCATTTTGCATAATATTAACATAAAGAGGGTGTCTTCCAGATTCGCCATACACTAAGTGCCTAGGACCCTTTTGGGACTTACACCAAGAAATCTTTTGATAGCAGCTAAGTGCACCCTTTCAATTTGTTCCTGGTTAGATGACATCCCCAAATCTCTGCTCCATAAGTTAAGATAGGCTGTATTTGGCAATCGAATAGCTTAAAGAAAATACCAGGAGAATGTTCACCTATTGACCATAGCATTCTGTTGATAGCAGTTAATCCTTTCTTTGCTCTGTTTGCTAGGTCACACATAGTTGCTTGGAAAGATCATCTTGTAGTCAGTGTTATACCAAGATAATTATACATGTTAACAGCGGAAAGCTGAGCACCACCAAAAGTCCAATTTTCATTCGAAGCAAGGAAACCCCCCCCTTCCTGAATACAACAATATTTAAACTTTTCCAGATTTACAAGTAAATCTAAACGTTTGAAGTATTATACAAGACATTCAGTTGGGTTTGCAAACCAATGACAGTATCAGAAAATAATGCGACATTATCAGCGAATAACAGAATCAAAAGTTCAATGAGGTCTGGAGAAAGCTGAATACCATGTCTACCAAAAGTGTTAATATCTTTAGTTAATTCATCCCACACACACACACACACACACACACACACACACACACACACACACACACACACACACACACCACACACACACACACACACACACACACACCACACACACACACACACACACACACACACACACACACACACACACTGATGACTAATGACCTTTATGTCCCCATGATGTTTTTTTCCCCCAAAGATGTATTTATATAGTAGAAATTCATAGTAACAGGACAGCGCAAAACAAATCACATTTTTAATTTAAAAAAAAGAAAAGAGGTCATGTTGTATACAAATGTAATCACTACGTGTCATTCAGATGAGAGAGAGAGAGGGGAGAGAGAGGGAGAGAGAGAGAGAGAGAGAGAGAGAGAGAGAGAGAGAGAGAGAGAAAAGAGAGAGAGA
>CM031601.1:97829753-97844753 GCA_018398815.1 Conus ventricosus | reverse complement strand
TTTCCCATACAATTCCAAAAAAAAACCCCGAATTTAAATAAAGAACCACAGCAAACATTAGTTTGTCCAGGTAATATAATTTTGATTCCTGCAGATGCCGCAACATATCATAAAGCTTTTATCGGGAGTGGTTATTATCCATACAAGCAACACGAAGCCGAAGCAAGCCAAAATCTGATGCATTTTTGCATAAGTTTGATTAACATCAAAGGGTGTCTTCCCGATTCGCCATACACTAAGTGCTAGGAGCCCCTTGGACTTACACCAAGAAATCTTTTGAAAGCAGCTAAGTTGCAAAAAAACCCTTTCAATTGTTCCTGGTTAATGACAGTCCCCAAATCTCAGCTCCAAAGTTTTAAGAAATGCTGTATTTGGCAATCGAAATGCTTAAAAGAAAAATACCCAGGAGAATGTTCACGGTCTATTGACCATATTAGCAATTCCTGTTTTGATAGCATTAATCCTTTCTTTGCTCTGTTTGCTAGGTCACCCACATAGTTGCTTGGAAAGATCATCTTGTAGTCCATGTTTAATACCAAGAAAATTTTATACATGTTAACGAGCGGAAAGAGGCCTGGAGCACCACCAAAAGTCCAATTTTCACATTCGAAAGCCAAGGTAAACCCCCCTTCCTGAATACAACAATTATTTGACTTTTTCCAGAATAACAAGTAAATTCAAACAAACGAGTTTAAGATATTATACAAGATCATGCTCAGTTGTTTGCCAACCAATGACAGTATCATAAAATAATGCGACATTATCAGCGAATAACAGAATCAAAAGTTCATGAGGGTCATGGAGAAAGCTGAATACCCATGGTCTACCAAAAGTGTTAATTATCTTTATAGGTTAAATTCATGCACAACACACACCCACTATAACACCACAACACACACACACACACACACCACAACACACCACACAACACACACACACACACACACACACACAACAACACACACCACACACACACACAGCACACACACACACACACACACACACACACAACACACACACACTGATGACTAATGACCTTTATATGTCCCCATGATGTTTTTTCCCCCCAAAAGATGTCTTAATATTAGTAGAGAATTTCGATATTAACACAGGACACGCAAAACAAATCACATTTTTAATTTAAAAAAAGAGAAAAAGTAATGTTGTATACAAATGAAATCACTTACGTGTCATTCAGATATAGAGAGAGAGGGGGAGAGAGAGGGAAGAGGGAGAGAGAGAAAGAGGGAGGAGAGGAGGGTAGAGAGAAGAGAGAGAGAAAGAGAGAGAGAGAGAGGAGAGGTAGGAGAGAGAGGCAGAGAGAGGATAAAGCGAGAGAGAGAGATAGAGAGAAGAGAGAGAGAGAGAGAGAGGAGAGAGAGGAGAGAGAGGAGAGGAGAGAGAAGAGAGAGAGAGAGAGAAGAGAGAAATCTGTCCTCTACTCTTCAGAAAGAGAGATCGGCGAATCAGGTGTTGCAAAACCGGATACATATATAATTCATTTCATACGTCATGAAGAAACTTCATAGCCCAACAAATGACAAGAAAAAACAACAAACCCAATTTCGAACCTCTCTCCTCTCTCCGGGGATCTCTCTCCTCTCCTCTCTCATCTCACTCTCTCACTCTCCTCTCTCTCTCTCTCTCTCTCCTCTCTCCTCTCCTCTCTTCTTCTCTTCTTCTTCTTCCTTCTCGACCCCAAAAATCAACATTGGCTTCATGTCCAAAACTAACACTTAATTCCCGTATAAACACGTTAGAGGTCCAATACTAATACATATTTTCCTATACTTTGAGGTAAATAGAGCACTTTTCCGCAACGAGCCTTTTTTTATGAATGTCCACTTTGTAGCCATTTCAATTCTGTTTAAACCATGATAGGCAAACTACAACGAACGCCTGATTCAGAATGCTGAGATTTCACACCCTCTGTTACCTAATAACTGGCCATACAAATAATATCATTTTTTAAAAAAATAAAAAATTAAAAAGAATGGGGATAGGTATATATTTAATTTCCCCCTTCTTTAATCATTAACGCTTGCCTTATACCATTAACCAAACCATCCACTTCCAGTCTTTCTCGATCAATCGTTAGCAAGTACAGAGATGCCGGGCCACGCCCCTCCCCCGCCCCACCCCCCACTACATCCCACAGAACCACCTCTCAACCTCTTCCTAAGGCCTCCTATCCTCATCAACACACGACACACACACACACACACAGTGACACACACACACCCACACACACACACCAAACACACAACAACACACACACACACACCCACACACACACACAACACACACAAACACACACACACGACACTCTCTCTCTCTCTCAATCTCATCTCTTTCTCTCTCTGTCCTACCCTTATTGTTCATTTTTTTTCACCTAACCCTCACATGGCTTAACAACTTAACACTGTAAATACCCAACCAATATACCGCTCACCCCCCTTTAACCCCCCAGCTTTCTCTTGCCGCTGCCATCTCACACCAAAAACCCACCCTTTTTTTTTTTTTTTTCCTTCCCCCCCCCCGACACAGATCACCAAGAGAGGTTGAAATGTTAAATATCGCGCCTTGTTGGCACGTCCAATCCACTGTGACCGAACCTTATCGATGGATGTTATCCAACCCCTTTTTCTCAGGGCCGATTCCTAGATAGGAGAGTTGAGAGATGAGAACGGATGGGTGGGAGGGGGGGTGGGGGTTACAGGGAGCGAGAGGGAAGGAGATGGAACGAAGGGGAAGGGAGAGAAAGGAAAGGGAGGGGGAGAACAGAAAGGGAGGGAAAGGCACAACGGTTTGCAAGCGTAGTCTTGATCTCAAAAGCTGGTGTTGGTATTCGTGTCCCCCTAGACCAGATCCGTTTTTATTTCGTTGGATTTCTGTTATCTGTGTTGTTGTTGTTGTTGTTTGTTTGTTGTTGTTGTTGTTTCCATTTTGTTTGTCTTGTTCGCGTCTCCTCCTGCGTTTCATTTCTTTGAATCCAGATCAATCTGATGTAGTATATTTCGCCTATTTTCAGTGCTGTTGATTCTATATATTTAGTCGGGCAAATTTCCTCTGTGAAAAGTGTGTGCTAGCATAATTATTTAATGACTGACTTTTTGCTACTGTGTTTGGTGTAGGGTGGTGTTGTCAATAATTGTATTAATCCTCTTTGATGTTTTTTTTTATTGTTGGTACTATTGTTTGGGGCTTCTAATACTGTAGTTTGGTGGTTGTTATTTACTCGTTACGACAAAGTGAGAAATGATAAGAAGTGACTCTAATCAAACCGTCAAGAGAAGACGATTTGGGGAAATCCTCTCTCTATCCTCTCTCTTCCTCGCTCTCTTCTCTTCTATCTCGGAACTCTCGGTCGTCCCTCCTTCCCTCCTTCTCCGCCACTCTCCCTCGTCCCTCTCTCACAGTCTCTCTCCTCCTTCTCCAACGCTCCTCTTCGCCCTCCTCGTCCCTCTCCTCTCTCCCTTCCTCCCTCCGTCGAACTCACTCTCTCCTCTCTCTCTCTCCTCTCTCCTCTTTAGATTGTGATTGATTTGTTTGGTGTTAGTGTGTTTGTTTCGTGTGTGGTGTGTGTGTGTGTGGGGGTGTGTGGTGTGTGTGTGGTGTGTGTTGTGTGAGTGTGTGAGTAAGTGTGGTGTGTGTGTTGTGTTTTGTATATCTACATGTCTATATCTCTCTTTCTCTCTTCTTCTCTCTCTCCTCTCTCTCTCCTCTCCTCACTCTCCTCGGTCATCTCTCTTCACCCCGTCTCTCCGTCCACTCTCTCCTCTCTCTCTCGCTCTCTCATCCCGAACCTCTCTCTTCTCTCTCTGTATATATAGATATATATATATGTATAAATCTTATATATATATATATATATATAACATATATAAATATATAGATATATATATATATATATATATATATATATAATATATATATATATATACATATTAATTTAATACGTCGAGCGCGTGCGCGTGCGCGCGCACACACAGACACACACACACACACACACATCACACACACACACACAACACACACACCCACACACACACACAAGACACACAAAGGCCCAACACCTGTATTTCTCTATCTTTCAATATGCTATCTAATCAACCTTTTCTTCCCACACTATATAATCCTGATCTGCCTATCTATGGCGTTCGTGGATGTGCATGCATCTGAGATTGAAAGAAATAAGCGGTTTTGAAAGATGCTACCACACCTGTCATTGAATGGTACAAAAACACTGTAAAAATATGACGTCCGATTTTAATAATAAAGAATTCTGGTAGAAGTGATCTGCATGTCTTTTGATGTGGGCTAAATTGATGTAAACACCACAAAACATTGGGGAAAAAATGAACATAAGAAAATGCAAATGGACACTTCAAACTTAAATTGAGCACGACCCCCGTAGAGGGGGGGTGGGGGGGGGGGGGGGGTGGGGGGGGGGGGGGGGGGGGGGGGGGGGGGAGAGAAGGGAAACACTTGGAGTTTGTTACTCTGCTTGCGGCTAGGCCAATAGTTTCCACACTATTTACCCCCATACAAGAGGTTTTTCTTTTCTTTATTTGTTGCTAACCATTAGTCACCACAAACGTCCCTCCCTCTCATGGCTTCAGTCTTCTCTCACTCCTCTCTCTTCTTTTCCTCTCGCTCTCCCCACCCTCACCCTCTATCTCTCCCCTCTCCTACTCTCTCACTCACCTCTCTCTCTCCTCCAACTCTCCTCCTCCTCCTCTCTCTTCTCACCTCTCTCTCTCTCTCATCTGACTTTTCTTTTCCCTGTTTTTTCTGTCGCTGTCCATTCCCTCTCTCTCCTCCCCTCTCCCCTCACCCCCCCCCCGCCACCCCCCCCCTCTCTCTTCTCCTCTCTCCTCTCTCTACTTTCAATATCCTGGACATAAATGGTTTTCTACTGCAGAAAAAAGAAAAACAAATCCATCGTCGTTTGAAACTACAACTTGTCAAACTCTGCTGGGAAACATTTTAACCCATCTTGTGTATGAGCGCCTCTCTTACTTCCATCTCAGTTGTATGTATTACCCCTCTCATAGTCTGGATCTTCCTCCACTCGTTTTTGCCCCCACCTTTGAAAAAAGAAGGTACCCGCAGACACACAAGAACACACTTCAACAAAGCCACAGATAAAATACGCATGTGAAGACCTCACACACAGAAACTCACGCAGTCTTAAAATAGAAGCACTTGCCGTCGGCCATTGAAAAACGCAAGTTTGAGTCTGCCTCAATTTTCGGATGTGTTTGCCAGTGTGGGTTTAGACATCATTGCTGAAAGCTGTTTGGCTGGTGATGTCTAAGATTCCACCTTTTGTCTACATGTGGGCCATTCCTCTCTTTCCTGCTAACGAGTTTCCGGAAAGTGGCCGTTCCTGTCTTGATAACGAGTAGTCTGCAAAGCGGTTACCAGTGTAGTCGGGTCCCATCTTCTTCACGCCTTGGTGTTGTCCGAGGTTGAGAGCTAGTGTCATGGGTCGTGGCGGGGGGACGGTGTAATTCAATCCACTGTGGGCCTTATTGTCATGACAGTGTTTGGCGCTGTCATGTACCTTGACAACCTAACATATCCAGCTGGTATAACATTCTCGCAAGCCTTTACTCTAGAGGCTCAAAAAATTTTGTGCCTGTCTGGACTTCTAATTCTACTTTCAAAGACACACACAACACACACACAGACACGCACACACACACACATCATCACACACACACACACACACACCACACACCCACACACACACACACACACACAACGACACACCACAGTGGATGGAATTGCAACCACGACACAACACACACAGCCACAACGCACACACCACACACACACACACGCGCACGCACTGCCCAACAAAGCGCACCACGCACGCACGCCACGCAACGCACGCACGGGCACTCACGCACCGCACGCACACGCAACAAACACACACACACACATCCACACACACACAGAGAGAACATTAAAAATTAAATAGAAAACGTTGTGTTAGTATTCACCACTTTGTTTACAACAACGCGAGTACGAAAAAATACACACTCAAATATTCAATGGGGGAAAAAAAGACACACTGACACACAATATGGAATCGCACCCATTACAATATGTACTTGACAATAATAATTCATCATGATTACACAACCCAGCCTCAACCACCCATTTGCTTTTCTCTGTCTTCCTTCTTTTTCTCGTCTCTGTCTCTTTCTCTGTTCTTCTGTCCGTCTCTCTCTCCAATCTCACTCTCTCTCATGACCTTGTCATCTCTCTCTCTCCCTTCTCCTCCTCTCTCCCCTCTCTCTCTCACTCCTCTTCCACTCCTCTTTCCTCATCCCCTCCCTCATCTCCCTCCTTCGATCCATCTCTCCCTCTCTCTCTCTCTCTCTCTCTCCTCCACACGTTACGTCTGTCGATCTGTCCTTGTGTCTATGCCCCCAACCCTTCTGGTACTCTTCAGCGTCTGTGGTCTGTGGTGGCTGGGTGTTCACGTTTACTGTCTTCTTTTTTGTCAGTCATTCTCTCGCCTCTCACTCTCCTTGTCCCTCTTTTCTTTCTCCTCTCACTCTCTTCTCCATCTCCATCTCTTCTCTTCTCTCCTCTCATCCTCTCGCTCTCTCTCTCCTCTCTCTCCACGTCGTCTCCACTCTCTAACTCGCCTCTCTCTCTCCTCTCTCTCTCTCCTCTCTCATTCTCTCTCTTCTCTGTTTCTGTGCCTTTCTCTATCTCTGCCTGTCTGTCTGTCTTCTGTCTGTCTCTGTCTTTCTGTCTGTCTGTCTGTCCTGTCTGTCTGTCTTCTGACTCTCCCTCTCTCACTCTTCTCTTCCTCTCCACCCTCCCTCTCACTCTCTCTCCTCTCCTCTTCCTCTCTCTCTCTCTCATCCACAGATCCAGCCAAGAAAAGCGGATCTGTTTTCCTTTTAACCACCCACTGAACCATCAAGAATCATAGTTTCAAGCTGGACGCCACACATAACACATGTCCGCCGTCTTCTTTCTTTCTTCTTCCCCGGACTCGTAATCCGATTTGTGTTTACAGGAAGTCCGGCATTATGGCCACCCTGTCCGCCGTGACGAGTGCAACACATTCTGTCACTCCAGCGACGTGAGGAATCAGTCCCAGGGGCCAGAAAAATCAGGATGTGATGCCTGCAAAACCTGTGAACCATGCAGCCAATAAGAGGTTAGTGATTGGATTTATATGGTGCCGTCTGTTTCTTATGTGGCCATTGGCTTGTGTTTGTAACTACACTGCAAAGGCATTTATGTTTTGTAGTGATTGCATTTGCATCACGTTGCATTGTGTTATAATTACATTGTACTGTTTTAACATTGCATTGTATATGTATCACATTAGATTGTATTGGCAATCTATTATATTTGGCATTGCTCTGCATTTGCATTGGATTACATATTAGTTATATTTTGGTGTGTTTTTAATGATTAGCATTGTATCGTTTACACTCACGTTATTCGCTTATGCATGTTATTTCAATCGTACTGTGAATGTGTCTGTCATTATACTGTGCTGTGTTAGCGATCCTGCATTGCAACTGCCATTGCATTGTAACTAATTGTAAGACCATTGAATTGTGTCTGCGTTTCCTCTCTTAGAGCATTGTGTTTGTTTCTATGATATTGGTGTCATATTGTATTCCAATTGAAATCCATTTCACACTCTTTCGATTTTTATATAGTTTGTTTCTGTCTTCGTCCCCCCAAGTCACCCAGTTGGTTTATTATTCCCTTTGATGCTCATTTGAACCCACCCATCAGCGTATAACAGGCACAAACGAAACAACCGTGCCAAATCCTGCAGCAGTACTGTACTTTAGTCTGCGGGGGACAGTCAATGTCAGTTTGTTAAAGTGACGTCCCACGTAGGGGAGACAACTGCATTGCTTTCCTAGGTCTCTTCAGGTATGTTAAGTGACGTCCCACTACTAGGGGAGACACTGCATTGCTGCCAGGTCTCTTACAGGTTGTTAAGTGACGTCCCACTCGGGAGACACAGCAATTGCTGCCGAGGTCTCTTCAGGTTGTTAAGTGACGTCCCACTAGGGAGACACTGCATTTCTGCCATATGTCTCTTCAGTTGTTAAGTGACTTCCCACTAGGGTAAGACAGGCAACTGCTGCCAGTACTCTTCAGGTGTTAAGATTTACGTCCCACCTTATTATACACTGCACAACAGCTGCCAGGTCTCTTCAGGTTGTTAAGTGGACTTTCCCACTGCGGTGAGACACTGCCTTGCTTCCAGGACTCCATTCTAGGTTGTTAAGTGACGGTCCCACTCGGGGAGACACAGCACTGCTGCGCCGGGTCCACATCAGCGATTGTTTAGCGCTACCTGTTTCTGAAAGCAGGCCTACGCAGGACACCACATGAATGAGTCCTGCTGTAACTGACGACAAAATGGACTATTGAGGAGCCAGCCAATCAGTGAGTCATCCCAGGCCTCTTGGGAGGGCAAAAACCACCCACGTCCGTCCCAACACAGCCCCCTAGAACCTGTACAAACCGATGAATGATACACGAAGTGAATCATGTGCATTGTGATTAATATTTTCTATCGCGTATTTTGGTTTTATTCTGTATGTTGCCACGATTTATTACTTCTCATCATAATACATACAGACGTCCTACCATTCCATATCCTCCCCACCCATACATCCTTCCCTCCCTCCCCCCCTCCTCCTTGTATTTTCTCTTCCTCTTTCCTTTTCCCAAAACAAAGACAAGTGCACCAAAAAGATCCTGCCAATTGTCTCTTTTTTCCCTTTTCCCCCCTTCTCCTCCTCGTACTAATTCCCATATTTTCCATTACCAAAGGCCAGGCTGGGTTTTGTATTCAATTTTTCCCGAAGCTAACTCTCGAAGCAACGTTATTACCATGTTGTCTACTTGCTCTGTGCATTATTTCATAAAAATGCATACAGGACCCGCTCAACGTCAAAGTGTAGAAGGCGGAAGAAACAAAATAACGTTCCTCAGTTTTACGTTGACCACAGCTGAACCTCACTGATGTTTTTGATCCCCCGTCTTGAGAGCCCGTCTTTGGCAGGTGAAGTACTGAACCTGAATGTAAAGACAACAACTTGGATTAGGGAGCTGACGGGCTCTCAGCCAATTGACCCTGTGGTACAAACATAAAGAGACCAAGACAATGGGACAAACACTTGGGCCTTAGTTACAAGACCCGGGAACCGATGGAGCATTGTTCCCGTTGCTGTCCAAAGACAAGAGTTCCTTGCCTGACAGTTTTCTCCGTATGTCTATTTCCTTTCCCTCTCGCAGCCTCCCCTCATCTCACTCATCTCTCCTCTCTCTCTCTACCACATCCCTCCTGTCTCCCCCGTCCATCTCTCGGGGTCTCTGTCATCGGTCACCCCCCTCTCACTCTCTCTCTTCTCCAACACCATCTCTCCTCGTCACTCTCGTCTCTTCTCGCTCTCTTCCCTCTCTCTCTCTCCTCCTCTCCTCTCCGCGTCCTCTCTCGTTTTATTTAGGGCATGGTTCCAACTACATCAGTTTTATAAAATTGTCGCTTAATCCATACACAACGTTCAGATTGCAGACTACTGTGTTATTGACCCACACACATCACACACACACATGCATGCGCCCTTAAACACACACACACACATACACAACACACCACACACACACACACACACACCACACCAGCACACACACACACACAGACCCACACACTCACACACACACGACACACACCACGCGCGGCGCACGCACGCCTAACAACAAACAAACACACACGACACGCCACCACAGCACACAACACAGGCAGCCAGACACACACAAGCACACACACACACCACACACATCACAACACACACACACACACCCATAGCATGCGCTCGCGCGCGCACACACAACCCCACAGCACACACACACACACACACACACACAACACACACCACACCCACACACACACTCACATATATATATATACATATATATATATAAATATATATATATATATATATATATATAGTATATATAATATATATATTTGTTAAAAAAAGTAAGGTCTAAAACTATTCTACAGCGCTGTTCATGCAATGCAATCATCAGGATGTGGTGGGTCTGTGCGCCTGGTGTTTTATAACTGCTTGTGTTGTCTGTCATCACGTGCTGTCCTGTGTTTTTTTCGTGTGTTTTTCTGTTCTTGTTCCACTGATAGTGATTCCACTTGTGCCTGCAGTTTTAACCATTTTCTATCCTAGTAATTTAAGTTGCCAGTTGTGGTTTGCATAGTATTAAGTACTTTTTCTGTGAGTCATAGGTTACATCGTTTTGAAATGTTGTTTGTAGGTGCTGCACTTTTCTAATGATTTACCAGATATATTGTATTCCTAACTTTTTCATCTTTATCTTTCCAGATGTATTTACATCCAATTCTGTTTTGGTTTTTTGTAATCTTTTCATCTTTCTTCCTTTTTAAATGGGAACTGTTTGTGTTTTGCATACTATTTTAAAAATGGATTTCAGTGATAACCTATATATGTATCTTCTTCTGCGTTCTCTGTGTTACAGTTCTTGGTACAAAACAATGCTGTTGTAGAAGGCATTTGTTGCTCAAGTGCCACTGTTCTTTCTTGATACAGTTGCAGGATTTTCCTTTCATCAACCCTCGATTTTCTCTGTACTCTACGTACTTGGTACATATGCTTTTCATTTTGATGGTTGAAACATCAATGAGATTTTAAAAGGTTGGGCAAAACATTAGTATGATAACTTGATGCTGTTTTTTGTGAATTAACTTGGATAATTTGTGCTGCTTATTTTTTTGGGTATGAATGATTTTAGTATTCAAAAGAATTCTTTCCCTATATTTGTTTTTCCACTCTTCCGTTCCGTCCATATTGGGTGGGTTGAACCTATGATCTTTTCTTTTTCCTGTTCTTCTTGTGTCTGCTCATGTCATTATCTGGGTCATATTGTAGTTAGTAGTTGTAGCCACTTTTGTGTAACGCATTCTTCATGAATTCATCTGCACGTTATTGAATGCTGTTTCATTTGCATGACAGGTTAGATTAATCTCTTTATTTTAGTGCCTCTGGGATGTGTTTTTATAGTATGGAAGTGGATGGTTACTTTTTTTGAAATTTTTACATAGACAATGTGTAGCCTTTGGTTTTTTAGTATGGTATAAATAAGTGGCTGGTGAGATCAAACGTTATATCTAGAAAGTTTCCACTACTATCTTTTTTATTTGCGTTCTATAAGTGATTTTTTTGTATAGATTTTGGTTTTGGAAAGATATTACACAGTTCTTTTTTTCCTTATTTTCATCCAAATGTATTCTTCTCTAGGGTTGTCCAATTCAGCGCAGGCGAGGCCGACATCCCCTGTAAGGATCCGACTGTTTTTTCCCCAGTTTCATTCTTTTGAATGTTTAGACAAGCATGAACAGTCCGAACAAGTTTTCGCAGATTCGGCACCATCATAACTATCCCATTGTGAACATCACAAGTGAATTCTTGTTGCCGCTCCTTGTCCAGATTTTCCTTTTTGCTGTGTAAGTTAGAGTTTTTCTGTGATATGGAAATGATTTGCCATTTCTGACCTGATCATTACAGTGTAGTTAGCTGGCAAATTTATAGCTTTGTGAGCAGATCTTCATCTATAGATGTGTAGAAGTCTACTAAATCAAATGTTATAAAAACTGTATTATCTTGCTTGTTTGAGTTTCCTTTAACCATTGTATGGCAATCGTATTGTTTTTTTCCAGAGGAATTAGTTAGTGTTCTCTCTTAATGTTTTTGATGTCATTTTCTAAGATTTTTTTGCTGGATTTTACCCATAATTCAGATTTGGATGGTTTTAACAATCTGCAAGTTGGGTTATTCAGGAAGATGGTGGTTTAGGGTCCTTTAAGTGTTATGGAAAAGCTTCTCTTCTTGCTGGCTGTTGTCTCCACTCTAACGCTTAGGACCATTTGGTGCACAAGCTCCTTTTCTTTCTTTTTTTTTCTAATGTACTCGGATGAATGTAAGTATTAAATTTCAGCTTTTTTTTGTAATTTTTTTTGGATGTTTTGTTTGTCGAGAAGTGCTGTGAGTACTCTTTAGTTTGCCATTTTGTAGAAGTTGCTGTTTTTGTCTGCTTGTTCCACAAATAATTTATTCTTGTCCATTGGGGGTTGGATTTGTTTTTGATTTCATTTTTTAACGATGTTTGGAATTCATTGATTGATGTTTTGAATTCTATATGCAATCATCCTTTTCCATTTTAATCCTCAAATGTCTTCCAGTCCTTCGATGCTGGTGGAGCTCGCCATGTTTTTGAAGGTCATATGTGTTTTTTATAAATCTTCCCTCTTTTGCATTAGGTATTTAAAAAAGAAAAATGCCTTCCATCACATAGTTTTGAATAAACCTGTTCTGTCAGTTTCTATCATTCTTTTCATATAGCATTGAGGTTTTGGCCGGAAAGGTAAGTTTTTAGTAATTGTTTAAAAAATTGATTTTGTTTCCCATTTTAAAATCTTTGGTTTAAAGTGTGCTCAACGTGGAGGAGCAGATTAAGACAATTGTAGTCAGAACAATCAGAGATTTAAAAAAAATGCTCAAAAACCGAACTGTGTGGAGGCAACATTTGGTTAAAAGGAAAGGTTTTAAACACTATCTACAAGCGGCTGTTTCAAGCAATGCAATCATCAGATTTGGTGGGTTCTGTGCTGCCGTGTTTTATAACTCTGTGTTGTTGTCTGTCATCCAACGTGCTGTCTGTATAATATATAAAAATATATATATAAATATATAATATATATATAGATAATATTATATATATATATATAATATATATATATAATATATATATTATATATATAGTAATGGCGCTCGCGCACGCACAGCACGGCGTCGCACACACTACTAACACACACACACACAACCAGCACGACACACACACCACAACACACGACAACACACACCACACCACACACCCACTACACACACACACACACACATATGGTAAGCGCTCGCGCATGCACACACAAACACACACTCAAACACACACACACACACACACACACACACACACACACACACCAACAACCAGCACACACCACACACACACACATCACACACACACACCCACACACACGAGCACACACCGCCACTATACACACACTCACATCACCCCACAGCACACCACACAACACACAACACAACAACGCACGCACGTAACTCTCCTCTCTGTCTGTCTATATGTCTGTCTGTCTGACAGACTGTCTGTCTGTCTGTCTCTCACTCTCTCTCCTCTTCTCTCGCGTCTTCTCTCTCTCTCTCGTCTCCCTTCCTCGCTCATCGCTCTCGCTCTCTCTCTCACTACCCCTCAACTTATTCATCTAGCATTACATTATCTTTTTTCATTCATTTATGTTCATTTGGTAGTTTTGTTTTTCCATTCTACTCCTCTGGAGGCTCCTGTCTGTTTCTGTCCATCTTTGTCTCTGTCTCTTCTCTGTCTAGTGTCCGTGTTTCTGTCTGTCTGTCCTGTCTCTCTCTCCTGTCTCTGTCTTCTGTCTGTCTTGCTGTCTGTTCCTGTCTGTCTGTCTCTCACGTTCTCTTCACGTCTCCTCTCTTCTCGTCTCTCTCTCTCCTCCGTCCGCTTCCGTCGCGTCAACTTTCAGATCTCTCTCTCTTCATCAAGTCTCCCGCGCGTCACTTCTTCTCTCTCTCCTCGTCTCTCTGGCTGTGTTCTCTCTCTTTCTGTTCTCTCTCTCCACCTGCCTCTTATTTCTTTCTCTCTCTCTTCTCTCATCCATCGTCCTCCTCTCCCTCGCTCTCTTCTCTCACTCTCCATCTCTCTCCCTCTCTCTCATCTCTCATCCCCCCTCCCCCCGTCCCCGCTCGCGTCCGTCCTCCCGCGGCCCCCCTCACCCGTCCTCCTCCTCCTCTCTCTTCTCTCCCGTCTCTCTCTCTCCTCTCTCCTCTCCCCTCTGCAATTTTTGTTTATCGAATAGCTCGTTATAATTACATTCATTTTTCTTTATTCAATTATGCATGGTATCATTTCTTTGAACGACGATCTCAAGTAGCTGGACCTGTGCGTGCATGCAGTACAACACTTGTGGTTTGAAGAGTCCAATCATAGCATGGCACGACAGCTCAGAGGGCGAAAACAACATCCAGCTGCCGTCATGAACATACCACTGCGGACGTGGGATGTGAAACAGGATGGGGTGAAGGGTAGGAGGATAGGAGGGGGGTGGGGGGCGGCTGATGAAGAATAATGGGGAGGGGGAATTAAGTAAGGCCTGCCATCCTAGTGGAGCTTACCTATTACTGCGAATCATCACTCCTTTTAATGGACTGGAAGAATAATCCTTAAAAAATAGATGAGATGCTGTTTACAATATGTGCGCCGACGCATAATATTAGGGACTGCAACACGCAGTGTTCCTATTCCAAAAGATGTTAACTTCGTGCAATAACCATTTCCTTAGTGTAAGATCTCTCTCTCTCTCTCTCTCTCTCTCTCGTCCTCCCGACTTCTCTCCTCCCTCTCGGCTCTCTCGTCCTCGCCTCTCTGGCTCTCCTCTCCTCTCGTCCTCTCAACGCTCGTCCATCTCTACTGTCCTCTCTCCTCAGTCACTCGTATCCAGTCTCTTCTTCGTTCCTCAGCCGTCCCTCACGACACGGTCTTCCTGCTCTCTCCACTCTCGCAGCACCGCTCTCTCTCGTCATCCTCACCCCCTCTCGCCTCACTCTTCCATCCTCTCTCTCCTCTCTCTAATTCGTCTCTCTCTCTCTCCTTTTGATCTCTCTCACCTCTCTCCTCTCTCTCTCCCTCTCGCCAGGTTCTCTCCTTCCCTCCTCCCCTCACTCTCTCACTCTTTCGTCGCTCTCGTCTCCACTCTACACTCTCTCTCTTCATCCTCTCCTCCTCCTCCCTCTCTCCACTCTCTCACTCTCACTACTCCTCTCCTCCTTCGCTCGCCGCTCTCCCCTCTCTCTCTCTCCT
>CM031601.1:97809753-97817253 GCA_018398815.1 Conus ventricosus | reverse complement strand
TTATTATAAATATGGCGTTTAAAGTATTTAAAAAAAACGAAAAGAAAATTAAGTTAGAAATGATTAGCACGTTTTTTCCCTGTTGAAGAATTATGTAAATGCAATGAACAACACGTACAGAGGAACATATTATATATTATATATAGATATATAACTTCAAATCCGGCACTTCAAACTTATCGTGAGCATCCCCGAGCTATATCACGATAATGACAACGTACGATCTGAAAATAATTTCAGGCCACTGGCATGCATGAACTGAGATGACCCTGACCTTGCAAAAAATACATAACAGACCTTGGGATTCACGCCGTGGGGAGCATTGTTATTTCTCTGCTGCATTCCAGTGTGTTTCCTGTTTCCCGGGACAAAGCGTGTTAGTGACTATACATGCACTCTGCATTCTATTATCGAAGCTAAAACTACTCTAGGAAACCCGCTGAAGTTTTAATGACTGTATCGGGGAGTTGATGCAAAGCACGTCAATTTTCCATAAAAAAAACGTGTTCGTCACACACACACCACACACACACACACACACACAATGTCTATGCGACGTGCTTTTTGACCTTCGGATCTTTTACAATGAAGAAAAACAAAGACAAACCCAATAACCGGAACGCATTGAATTCACACGTTAGTAAGTGCATGAGTGGAAACAAAATGCTTTTGCCACCAAGTAAGAAATGATAATTACAAACTCAAGAATAATTCCAGAGTAGTTTCAAAAGAAAAATATAGTAAACACGACTTGTCAACGTTTACATCACGAGAAATGTTGAAAATTCAATGAAGATATTGTTATTCATTGGCAGTATACTGTGTAAACAGTAACTTCACAGTGATAACGTTCAGTGGGAAACCTGTAACAATGTGACTCGACTGGTTTAGTTTCCTGAATGCCCCTTTTTGATTCAGATTCACATCAAATTTCAAGGGCTTTGTGTTGGGCTTCTTTTCTACTGATCCTCCTGTGTTGGTTCAAATCAGTTTCTGACAAGAAAAAATAATCTTAGGACCCCGGCGAGATTAGTATTATGTACGCAGATGTATAACAAAAACATGAAAACAACAAAGAATAACGAAAGGCTTATCAGAGCTTAGACCTGTCCTTGCTCAGCAATTGAATAGGAAGTGTGATGAATGTGACCTTCTCTCACGTGCAGTGGTAGTTTGGACAGGGGGAGAAGGGAAAAAACATTCTGCTGTGACCGGATAGTGGGGTCCACATCATTTACATTCAAAAGGGTGGGGGGGGGGGGGGGGGGTGGGGGGTGAGTTTATTAATGTCGCTACGATTACTACTTCTGCACCTCCGCCATTCCTGGTCCCAATTTTGTCCTTCTGGCTATCTGTCGTCTGTCTCTTTCCCCCTCCTCTCTCTCCTCTCTCTCCCCTCTCTTCTCTCTCCTCTCTCTTCTTCTCTTCTCCTCTTTCCTCTCTCTCTCTCTCTCTCTTCTCTCTCTCTCTCACACACACACACTTTTGTGTCCTTTCTCCACCCCCCTCTTTTTTTCCCCGGTTTTCTCTCTATCCATTTCCCTCTCTTTCTTTTTCTCTCTCTCGCTGTCGTACACACACACCACAACACACACACACACACACAACACCCCACACACCCCAACACCACACACACACGCAGAGTACACACACACACAAAACCACACCACACACACACACCCAACCCCACACACCACACACACAACACACACACACACTTGACTAACGTTTTTTTTTCTTTTTTTTGCTGTGCCTTTGTGTCGTTCTATTATTACCCCAACACCAACACTCTTCCGCCCTCAAGTTGACCTCTTCTCTCTCCCCTCCTCTCTCTTCTCTCTCTCTCTCTCTCTTCTCTCCTCTCCCCTCTCTCTCTCTCTCTCTCTCTCTCTCTCTCTACTGATTTTGCATTGTACACCACTATTGTTCCCAGAGGGGAAAGAGAGTGAAGAGTAATGCTAGTCCTGTTGTTACTTCCAGACCACCGTGACTGACGTGTCATCACTGCGGGTGATTCTGCCCCTGGAGAGACTGGCCTGTGGCACCCAGGTGGAATTGACGACGTTGATGGAAGAGGAGAGAGAGAGAGAGAGAGAGTGAGAGGGAGAGAGAGAGAGGAAGAGAAAAGAGAGAGGAGGAAAGGGGAGGAGAGAGGGAGGGAGGGGAGAGAGAGAGGAAAGGGGGGAGAGAGAGAAGGAGAGAGGAGAGAGAGAGAGGGAGAGAGAGAGAGAGATCAAAATGAATTACTAGTTCAGAGGGTACATTTCAGCCTTTTTCTGAAGTATTGGGCGTTTCAGTTGACGTCTCTATCATCTTAGGTTGTAGGTGGTCAAATGGGGTTTCACCTTGTCCCGCCATTTAGATTAGGTTATGTTCTTTCTCTCCTTCGGTCACTGTCAAAGAGGTACTGTTTTTCGTTTAAGTTTCTTTTCTTTCTTTTTTTTCTTTCAGGATGCATGAAAGCAGTTGTCTGGACTAAGAGCATTGCCCTATGTGCGGAAAAAGGAAGATGTGGTCATAACTCATCCCCTGACCTGAACTTTATATGAGTTATTTTTCTGACGGGGGTCTCTATGCGAAGAGAAGTTTAGATGTCCTCACTCCCAACACCTTATACTTGTGTTCTCCCTCCACTATTTACAGAATTCCTTATTGAATTAGCAAAAAACATTCTCAGCGTGGGTAGAAAACTGGAACACTGAAGTCTTCTGGATGAAAGCAACATACATAAGTGGTCTGAAAGAGAGCACCCTGAAATTATTGCTGTCTGTATATGTAAATCTCTACGAGTCCGTAAAAGTAAGCCGTTCTTCAGACTGTATTGTGCAAGAAGACGAAGAAATTTTTATCATCTCATGAGAAAAAAACAATGTGCACTTGAGGCAACTGTAGTAGGAGCATCGCTAACATCGTACTGAACATGTAACATCAGCACCACGGCACATTTTGTTACACAGGTGGCCAATGAAACGAACATCCCTTTAAAAACGAAAAGAAATTTAAAACGTATATAGTGTGCACACAATGACATATCACGCAGCTGATGTTGACAGAGAACTATTCCTGCTCCACCTACTCAACAACAAACGTCAAAACTATCATTTTAATGGAATTGTTCTAACTGCATTCGAAAATAGCGAACTTGTAACTTCTCCAGTCCACCCTCTATCATCTTTCTATAATGGCATCTTTCTGTATGTGCTTGCTATGCACGGATGTGTTTTCAAGAAGTTTACTTTTATCAGCCCACCACCTCATTTGTCTAACATCATGATTATGTCAATAGACGTTAAAGTAAAGATCGAGAGACAACATTTCACATCCCTTGGAAAATGGGTCCTATTCATTCGATAGGAGTTCTTTAAACCTTCTGAATTCATGCATTTAAATCATCAGAACATTCACAGTAATCGTTCTTCCTGGCTGAAATGATAGACTTCAGCGATTACCCATGTACCCATATTTTGTCCATCTTCTTCGGGTTTTTTTTTTCCAGTGAGAAACACACAAACAAAACAAGGTTAGCGCGTTTGTGTAAGATATGGGAGTCACAATATACGTACTTCTGTCGAGACAATCCCATAAAAGAAGAAGAGATGTGTGCACACCCACAATCATTTAGACATGAATTATTACTTTGTCTTATGGTATGATGCATTGGTATATATACACCAAGATGGTGAAGAATGGAATTGTTTCACGTCAAGCTGAAAAGGTTAAGCTGCCCCGATACTCCCCTCCAGCTTTCTACACCACTTCTACACCAGTTGTTTGCCTTTTGTCCCCGTGAATCGTTTTCGTGTCTTGTTAAACCACTATTTGTCTTGTTGTTAGAGAGCTGGGAAATAAGCAGCAGGTTCCTTTCATCTCTAACTCATGATTTTTTGGTTATATTGGGTTAGTAAATATGGGTTTGGATTCCAGTTGCTAACAAATGTATAATGAAACGAATGATTTTATTAGCGTGAACTCTACAATTTAACTGGAATTGTTTTCGGTTTGGATAGAATTTCGAGAGTTGTCACCACGTCAGAAAAAAATTCCGTTGCTAAACAAGAAAGAAACGCAAAAACCTTTTTTTTTTGTATATGTGTTCTCCATTGACAACATCAATGTCCTGGACCGGGAGGCCAGATGGTTCCAGAGAGGGGTGAAGGAGGCCATCTACATCGCGGCCCCACACCATCCCTCAACCGGGACAGGGGAGACACATCCACCCGTCGGTTTACAACTCCCTAGTTCGGTCGCATGACGTGAGCTCGGACGTGCGCACCGAACACAGTTCACCCCGTCAGTCGAACAGTGCTGATAAAGGCTGCCGGGTGGTAGCTGAAAGCTCCGCTTTCACCCGTCTATCTTGAGAGCCCAGGTACGAACGTTTAATCACATTTTTTTAAATGTCTAATGATTTAGTTTTTTGTTGTTACTTGAGTACTGCAGAAGACAGAATCCATGAAATAAGGATATCTAGAACGATCCCCAGGAACGTCTTTGCCGAGCTATAGCATAACGTGAAACGAGAGCACAGGTGAATTAGCTCTGAAGAACAATACCTCACAAAAGTGTGTCAGATGAACAACGCAGGACACGCCGAGCTGGACGATTGTCTTGGCAAGAACTATTGTTATTTCCGGCTCTAGTGTGGTGCCCCCTTAATCTAACAGTCTGCCAACATCGGCACGGCCTTTCACGGACATGCAACTTCTAGATTCTCGCGAGGTTTGGCAAGTTGACGTGTTTACTTCGCGAAATCTGGTTTCCAGCGAAGGCGAGATATGGGTCGCACACTGCGGGACTTGCTTGCATTCTAGACAAAGATGGAGACACCATTGATCAGATTTGGTGAATAATGACTCACGCTGTGTTTAGGATAACTAATTTACGAAAGTATCACTGTTCGTCATGGTGAGAACCAGTGAATTGAAATGCTTGACAATGCCATTATCGCACTATTCAAGCTTAGGTGCTAATTCAGTCCAGTCTGGATCCTGCCTCTGAATCTGTATTTGTTTGCTTCTATATCTGCTGCCTCTTTGTTGTCTTGCCTTCATTATCTCACGGCAAAATCTCCAATTCTGGTAATGAAAAAACGCAGCTCAGAAGACAACATTTCTTCTCTTCTTTATTGTGTTCCCCTTCTTTGCCTTCGTTACTCTTGCAATATCTGTACACGTGTCTTGTCCCTCCTGTTGCATCTTTCACGGAGTTAGATTCTAATCGGCGCTCTTCAACAGCCCTGTAGAGCGAAACATAATTCTCACTGTGGTGTTATTTCCAGACCGCTGCAACCGAAACCGTATCTGCGTAGTCTGCCTCCTGAGATATGAGAAAATTGGTGAAATGGGAATAAGAGAGAGAGGGGAGGACAGAGAGAGAGAGGGGGGGGGGCACCTCATGGACTTTGGGTGAAGGAGGCTGGCACTGTGTGATGGAGGAACGGAAAAGAAAAGACATGTTCCAGAGTGTGGCAGGGCTCCAGTCACACTGGAGTCACAAACCAGTGCTAGATACTGTAAAGATCATCCAGCATAGTGATTTCTGTGCATCATCCAGCATAGTGATTTCTGTGCGTTGCGTCTGACATGCTTTGTACGAAATAAATATTGAAGCCATTTTTGCGCGTAGTGTCGTGTCAGGGCGTGCTCTGATTTGACGAAATACGCCTCTTGAATTAGACATCATGACCAGTAGACAACGGGGCTTGGTGGGCGTGGGACTACTTCTGTCATAGAAACAAGTAGTTACACGAAACTGGACAGGCCTCTCTCTCGGTTAATGAAAAGCTTCTTTTCTAGTGTATTCCGGTACCACATGACACGAAGAATACCACCAAAAGACCAATAAAAACACGCTTCCAAGAACAGTCAGATAATCTTGCGGACCAAAATGTTGTATCACTTGGGGCGTTGCAGCACAGCTGCACGTACCCAGCGTTGTGCAGTGGATTGTTGGAAAGTATGATGCTCTTTCAACAAAATATCTTCGAAATATATATTGCTCTTATTTTGGGCACCCTTTTAGAAAGCATGGATGTCTCTGGAAACATATCCATGTGACATGAACACAAGGGATTGGAAGATGTTGTTAACTGGATAAATGTGATCTGCTTAGGTTGTCTTCTCCTGATGTAACCTGGTGTTGCTACTTCCCATTCTCTGGTTGATACACTCAGGTTGTCTTCTCCTGATAAGACCTAATGTGGCTACTTCCCATCCTCTGTTGATACACTGAGGTTGTCTTCTCCTGATATAACCTGGTGTGGCTACTTCCCATACTCTGTTGATACACTCGGTTGTCTTCTCCTGATATAACCTGGTGTGGCTACTTCCCATCCTCAGGTTGATACACTCAGGTTGTCTTCTCCTGATCTCAGGTTGTCTTCTCCTGATATAACCTGCTGTGGCTACCTCCCATCCTCAGGTTGATACACTCAGGTTGTCTTCTCCTGATGTAGCCTGGTGTGGCTACCTCACATCCTCTGGTTGACACAAATGTATTCATTGATGCTAGTTCAGATATGTAGTCATACTGTTCAAACACAGAGCCACGAAACCAATCTCTTAATGATATGTGAACAAAGCTGAAACGCATTCAACTGCAATTAAGGTAAATATCAACTTGGTGAATGAATATGGTAGCACAGTGTTCATTAGGAGTCCGCATACGCAGAAGGACTGACCCAGTTAGGGCCTATACGTGAGTAAGAGTGACAGCAGAACAACTATGTCTCAGGAATGGAGTACCTGCGTGTGCGGGCACAGTCATCCGTGTCACTATGGAAGCCTTGTTACGTACGGCTACGTTAGAGCGTCGCTTTGCATCTGCGTCGTGGACGTGCGTTCATGTGATTTGATTTGTGTCGTCTAGCAGATCAGGCTGTCTCTTCAGATCAGTGGTGTGTAGACACCTAGTGTGGAAAACATGAGACACGTTGGTGCTGGAGCTGTTAGTTCAGTGCAGTCGCAGGGATGGTGGTGCTGATGTCGCTGGGATTGATGCCTCTTCTTTTGGAGAAGAAGCAGGTTTGACAATTTCTAATATAAAAAAAACATTGTATCACATACTTTTGTGACAAAAAAGGAAAACGTGCGATGCTGTGCTGTGCTGTGCTGTGCTGTGCTAAGCTCTCTCTCTCTCTCTCTACTCTCTCTCCTCTTCTCTCTCTCTCTCTCATCTCCTCTCTCTCTCTCTCTCGTGTGCATAGGTACATTTGTGATTATGTGTGTCCCCTTGCTCTCACCCAGGTGCGCACGTGCATGCTTGTGTGTGTGTGTGTGTGTGCGTGCGTGTGTGTGTGAGTGTGTGTATGTGCATATGTGTGTGTGCGCGCGCTCGTGCACGCGCGAGTGTTCATGAGCATAAAGTATTGGATATATATATATAGGGAGAGAGAGAGAGAGAGAGAGAGAGAGAGAGAGAGAGAGAGATTAGTGTGGTTAAAATACCCAATCTCGCTCTCTCTCTCTCTCTCTCTCTCTCTATATATATATATATAGCAGC
>CM031601.1:97802253-97804753 GCA_018398815.1 Conus ventricosus | reverse complement strand
CTTGAGTGCAGTGACAGTTTGGAATAAGGTTGAAGAGGGAAAAGAGCATCTGATCTTACCCGGGGCAAATTGTACAACAGACACAATGACTTGAGTAGGATGTTAGTCACGTTCAAGTTGACATTTGACACCCACCAAAGGTTATGTCACAGGCAGGCAGACATAAACCAGGCTAGTTCGGGGACGAAGACCTGTTTAACACAACTGTGTTACCACCAGAACACAACATGTAAAGACAGACAATGGAAATGTTATGTTTTAATGCTTGCTAGATATTTCTTGCTACGAATACAACCACCAATACCAACTCTCTCTCTCTCTCTCTCTCTCTCTCTCTCTCTCTCTCTCTCTCTCTCTCTCTCTCTCTCTCTCTCTCTCTCTCTATCTCTCTCTCTCTCTCTCTGTTATAATGTGAACTCTTACAAGAGTAGGGTTTATCTGTTTCTTCCCTTCTCCTCCCTTTTCCACGCTCTTCTCTCCCTCTCTCTCTCTCTCTCTCTCTCTCTCTCTCTCTCTCTCTCTCTCTCTCTCTCTCTCTCTCTCTCTCTCTCTCTGCCCCACTCTCGCTATTGATGTTTGTATTGTACACCACTATTGTTCCCAGAGGGCAAAGAGAGTGAAGAGTAATGTTGGTCATGTTGTTACTTCCAGACCACCGTGACTGACGTGTCATCACTGCGGGTGATTCTGCCCCTGGAGAGACCAGCCTGTGGCACCCAGGTGGGAATTGACGACGTCGATGAGAGAGAGAGAGAGAGAGAGAGAGAGAGAGAGAGAGAGAGAGAGAGAGAGAGAGAGAGAGAGAGAGAGAGAGAGAGAGAGAGAGCAACATGAATTACTGATTCATAGATACATTTTAGTCTTTTCTGTAGCATTGACGTTTCAGTTGACGTGTCTGTCATCTTTGGATGCAGATTGTAATTAAACGTGGTCTAGCCTGTGGAGTCATTTTGAAATTGATTTTGTTCTTACTACTGTTGCGTCCGTTGGCGAAGATCTGCTGTTTTAGTGCTGTTGTTGTCGTTGTTGTTTTCTCCTTCCTTGGAAGTGTGTGGATGATAAGTCCTACCTAAATGGTATTATGTGAATATCCAAGTAACTTGTCATATCTCATATCCTTTACCTTGAATTTTATTCATGCCTTGATGTATTAAACAATAAACCATTTGAGGATGCCGCGTGCTCTCTCAGTACAAAGTTCTTTGCTGGTAACTATTTTCTGTTGCTATCGTCTTCTGTGTTTCTGCCTTAGTAGGCCATCCTCCTGTCTCTCCTCTAGAAACTCTTCTACACTGTCTTTCAAATCAGAAAGTATTGCTTGCCAGCTTTTGTACTGGAATGTGGGGACTAATGAATACAATTGTACGAACTGTCCATCCTGGACACCAGCTGTCCATTTTGCTCTGTCTGTTGGCACATATGCCCTTCTGTGACACTTACGTATTTTTCCTTAATTCTACGATTTTGTCTGCGTAAGAAGTCCAGGAAAATTCCTGGCGCTCTCAACACAGCCTGGTTATGGTCGGTCGTAAGAATGTCAACCATTTAGCAATTGTACAATGACTTGCGTTCTCAGCACAGCTCAGATATATGTGCCGTAAGGACATCAGCTATTTAACTCATTTAATTATTTGCCTTTAGTTTTGTTTTTGTTTTTGGTTTCTTTAGGACACATTGTGTTTCTTGATCTGACCTGTTCATGGTTCTTTTGTGGATCTGACATTGGTAAAACAGCTCTGTGTACTGTACTGGGCTATAGTAATGAGCACTCTGAATTATTCTAATCATACAGATCAGTTACACAGAGAAGCCAAGATCTCCCACTTCCATCCGTACTTTCTTCGATCCTATAACATCATATTTCTCCTCATACCACCATAATTGATCCACAGACATTCTTGTTCCAAGTATTAAGTCCATTCCAAGCAAATGGTTGAAGAGCGCAGATTTTCAACTCTTCTGTAAGGTCTTGTATTACCAGCAAACAGCAGATAAATGGTCTGGAAGACAGCACTGTGTTAAAGATGTATACATTTACGTACGTATGTATATACGTATATGCATTTTAAAAATGTATATACACATATATGTATATCTGGCTAGCTATCTATTTATCTAGCTGTCTATATCTATATACACCATGCTACAAAACTACATTCCACAAGAAGTAGAATTAGTGAAAAGGAACAAGTCAGACGCAGCAGTCACGATGTAGTAGTGGTGGACTGAATAAGGGACATGCACTCTAAAAGCATGAATAGACAAGTGTTGCTCGCAACGTGTTATATACATTCCATGACATCGCCACTGAACACCATATCACTGACGCGGGCTAATGAAAAGATTCATTTCAGAACCAGATGGAAGGATAAGCATATGGTTTGCACACAAGGACATATCATGCAGCCAGTGCAGTCAGAAAAAAACGTATATCTGCTTAATGACAAACTTTAGAAATACCCAGTTATGGACATTCTGATTAAAAAATTGAAAACACGTG
>CM031601.1:97789753-97797253 GCA_018398815.1 Conus ventricosus | reverse complement strand
ACCAGACAGTTTGTAGCATAGTACCTGGTGAATCGTGGAAAATGACTCGTACATTAACATAAAGACAAATAAGAGAGAGTCTGTCTCTCATTTTTCCAAGTTGTTTTAGTTCTATCTTCAGCCGCGCCATTCTTCCACCATTCTTTCTTTCCCTGACCTGTGATCAAGACTTGTCGGGTAAGCCACCCCTCATAAGAAAAAATAGAGAGTGTGTCGGTGTTGTTAATTGCCAAACCGACTACAGAGAGCACAATAAAGAGACATGGTGGGACAAAGAGAGATGCTGTCGGTGTTGTTCATTGCCAAACCGACTACAGAGAGCACAATAAAGAGACATGGTGGGACAAAGAGAGATGCTGTCGGTGTTGTTCATTGCCTAACCGACTACAGAGAGCGCAATAAAGAGACATGGTGGGACAAAGAGAGATGCTGTCGGTGTTGTTCATTGCCAAACCGACTACAGAGAGCGCAATAAAGAGACATGGTGGGACAAAGAGAGATGCTGTCGGTGTTGTTCCTTGCCAAACCGACTACAGAGAGCACAATAAAGAGGCATGGTGGGACAAAGAGAGATGCTGTCGGCGTTCAGAGAGCACAATAAAGAGACATGGTGGGACAAAGAGAGATGCTGTCGGTGTTGTTCATTGCCAAACCGACTACAGAGAGCACAATAAAGAGACATGGTGGGACAAAGAGAGATGCTGTCGGTGTTGTTCATTGCCAAACCGACTACAGAGAGCACAATAAAGAGACATGGTGGGACAAAGAAAAAGGAAGCAGGAGCATATCTCATAATGTTTGTTTTAGCTTCTATTTTTGTTTGTTTGTTCGATTGAGTAATTTATTTTACTGTTTATTTGCTTGTTTTTAATCTGTCTTTTTCTTTAGGTAACCAAGCCTAAGCGTTAAAGGTAGGAAAATAGTGTAATTACAATTGCGTTTCGGTGGAATGTTACTTTGTTGTTGTTCCTTTTCAGTATATCATGGACATAAACGTCACCTGGCCAGGTGAAGATTCTTTGCAGAAGTTTCCTCTCTCTTCTTGTTCCTCTTTTGCTTCATAGTACTGCTCTGCTTTTTTTTTTTTTCATTTTCACTGACCTTGTCCTGTTCCTGTTTTGTTGTTTATCTCCCCTCCCCCAGATCCAGCAACCCAGACATTAACACGGGAGTCTGTTTACTGTCATGTTTATTCTCGCAGGTAACGACGATTTATCATTTACCACGGTTGGACTTGGCTGTCTCAGAGATCTGACACCAACAGTGGAGGAGGGGAGGGGGTGACGTCATGAAGATGCGAAGGGGCAAGCAGGGAGTGCTTGGGGACGAGGCTGAGAAGAAAGAGTGAGGGGGAGAAGAAAGGAAGGGCGTTGGCGGTGATGGAGAATGGACGGGAATGCTCAGAGAGAGGTTGGGGTAATGAAGATGGATCAGACTGAATTATTGAGGGGATGGGATGCGGCGATGAGAGAAAGGAGCGGGGATGGGAGGTGGGTGGGTGGGTGGGTGGGTGTGGAAAGGGGGTGGAGGGGGGCTAACGAAAGAAAGGAACGCCTTGTGTAGGGGTGGTGTTGTGTCGCTATGCTTCACTTGCACCTTCTGCATGTTCGATCAGGAGGTATCCGTGTTTAGTGAGCACCTTGGGTTGATGTCATCAGATTAGTAACCTGAGAACTCTTCATTAGAGGCTTTCCACTCTTTTCTTGTCAAAGCTGGGTACACGGGTAGAAGAAAGGTGGTGGGAGGAGATAGTTCTAATGGAACAGTGTCAGTTGATGGAGCTGGTGGGAGGGTGATGGAAAGTTATACACAATAGAGAGGCGATGGAATTATGCCATTGATAGGAAGATTAGAATGACAGAAACATGTGGTGGCACTGTAAAAGGTATGGGTGATGGAAAGTTATACACAATAGAGAGGCGATGGAATTATGCCATTGATAGGAAGATTAGATTGACAGAAACATGTGGTGGCACTGTAAAAGGTATGGGTGATGGAAAGTTATACACAATAGAGAGGCGATGGAATTATGCCATTGATAGGAAGATTAGATTGACAGAAACATGTGGTGGCACTGTAAAAGGTATGGGTGATGGAAAGTTATACACAATAGAGAGGCGATGGAATTATGCCATTGATAGGAAGATTAGATTGACAGAAACATGTGGTGGCACTGTAAAAGGTATGGGTGATGGACAGACGTAAATGATCACAAAGTGTGGGAGATGGAAAGGTGTAGTGGGTTAAAAAGTAATGGAAAGATGTCGTTGATGATGATAGACTAGCACTATTTCAAATCTGTTGTGATGGAAACGTGTGGTCTATTACACGTATTGGTGAGAAAAAAGTGTGGCCGATTAAAATTTATGATTTGTTCTTCTGTTCTTTCTTTTGGGTATATGTCTTTAGTCTTCTTCAAAATGAGTATGTATGTCTCTTCTACCTCCTGGTGCATCTTTTCCTCAGTTAGATTGTAATCCACCTTCCCCACCTTCCCCACCAGACCTGCAGAGCAAATCATAATTCTCACTGTGGTGTCATTTCAAGTCTACTGCGACTAGCCCTTGTCTGCGTAAAGGTTTTCTCCTGAGAAATGAGTGATTTGAGACGAGGGAGAGAAAACGGAAGGGGGAAAAGCCCCACGGAATGCAGGTGAAGGAAGCTGACACTCACTGTGTGATAGAGCGCGCGCGGGGGGGGGGGGGGGGGGGGGGGGGGGGGGGGGGGGGGGGGGGGGCGTATTTCAGAGTAGTGGTAAGACTTCGGTCAAACTTGATTCACAAAACAGAACTTGATGCTGAAATTATCGTGCGTGCGTGCGTGCGTGCGTGTGGTGCGTACGTGGCGCGCGCGGGCGCGCGCGTGCGTGTGTGTGTGTGTGTGCGTGCGTGCGTGCGTGCGTGCGTGCGTGCGTGTGTCTGTGTGTCTGTGTGAAGCCTACACTTCCTTCTCACAGCAGTTCTTCTCTATGTATGGTAATTATGATGTAAAAAAACGAATGAATGGATAAATCTTTGAAAATTAAAAAAAACAGCATCCACGTATAGAAAGGAGAAACGGCAATATATTGGGAGAGGCAGTCCATTATTGCTGATAGATAGGCAGACAAACAGTCAGACAAATATCAGCATAGACAGTATGACTTTGGTCCAAACATGACTCTTTAACCAGCTTAACGCCACAACCAGGCCGACACGAGGCAGTTTATAGTATAGTACCTGGCGAATCGTGAAACAGGACACGTACATTAACATATAGACAAATGCGAGGGATAGTCTGCTGATGTGTATTGCCAGACCAAGTACAGAAACCACAATAAGGAAACAAGGCTGGACAAAGGCAATGAAAGCCGGAATATCTCTCAGAGCCTGTGGTTTACCTTCTGTCGCCTTTTGTTTTTCTTTTTTGTTTTGCAGGTGGAAAATTTTCCGGTGTTTTCTCTCTCGCTTTGATCCTGTTTTGTTTCATAGTTGCTTTTCTATGTTTACTTTCGACTTGCACTGTTCTTATGCTTCGTATTTTCTCCATCCCCTCCAGCCCTCCCCCTACACAACAACCCCCCCCCCCCCCCCCACCATCCCCCCACCCTAGCAGGCCAGGGCCAGTCATTTTACACTGCAATGTAACCACTGCCATGTTTGTTCTCGCAGACCACGTCAATTCGTCGTTGACCATGGTTGTACTTCACCGTCTCAGAGATCCTACACCAATATTGAGGGGATGACGCCATGGAGATGGAAAGAGGCAAGTGAGAAGAGTCGGGAACGAAGTGGAGAAGAAAGGGGGAGGGAGAGGGCAGAGGGAAAGGTGTTGAGTGTGATGGAGAATGGGACGGGAATGCTAAGAAAGAGAGGCAGGAATGATACAGACGGATCAATCTGAATTATTGAGGGTATGGGATGTGACATTGGAGGGAATGAGTGGGGATGAAAGGTGGGTGTTTGGGTATGGAAATGGGAGGAGATGCAGGTGATAACGAAAAAAAAATCATCAGGAATTGAGTTAGTGTTGTTGGCACAATTCACTTCTGCTTTGTGGTATTTGATCATGAGGTTTGCCAGTTTAGCGAGTACCTTGTGTTGACGTCATTGGATCGATCTGTAATCTGATAACGTTTCATTCCAGCCACTTCTTGTCCTTGCCGGGTACATGCGTATACGAAAGGTGGTGGGAGAAGGTAGATCTGATGGAAAGGTGTGGGTTGACAGGGCTGGGGGGGGGGGGGGGGGGGGGGTGATGATGGAAAGGTTATACAACATAGAGGATATGGAACTTGCCAGTGATAGCAACATAGTTTGACTATACATGCAATGATAATATAAAACAGTATGGTGATGGAAAGATGAAATAAATCACAAAGTGTGTGTAAAGGAAAGGTAAGGCCGATCAAAAGATGAGGAAAGGTGTCATTAACGGTGACAGAAAGATATATTTAAAGGCTGTGGTGGTGGAACGTGTGGTCTCTTGCACGTATTAGTGAGAGTGGGCCGGAATAGCTCAATGGTAGAGCGCCGGACTCGTAATCTTAGGGTTGCGGGTTCGAGTCTCCACTGGCCTTTTCGGTACAGGGGATTTTTTCCCTGGGAGTTAACATTGGTTCTGACTCCATTTCCCATACAATCCTTCGAATAAGACAATAAACCGAGGTTCCATGTGTGAACCCACGCATAACGTCTTGCACACATGTAAAATCCCATCACCAACTTTCGGAAGAGAAGGCCAGTTTAGCCATTTGCATGGATGACACGCTATACATAGCATGCACCTTCCCCGAAGCTGGAGTATGGCTGCCTTAATGGCGGGATAGAAAACGGTCATACACACAAAACTCCACTCCCTTTGTTGGGTAGATGGGATTAATCCTTGCCTTTCTATACAAGGGGTGTCCGCAGGAGTGTCAGCCTGCGTACGCAGAAGAAGAAGAAGAAGAAGAAGAAGTGAGAGAAACGTGTGACCAATTAACAGTTCTGGTTACTTCTTCTGTTCTTTATTTGTTCTTCTCCCTAACTTCATCAGTCCTTCAATATGGGGTACACGTCTCTTCTTACTCTTGCATCTTTTACCGAATTATATGGTACTCGACCTTCTCGACCAGACCTGCAGGGCAAAACATAATTCTCACTGTGGTGTTATGTTCAGCCCGCTACGACTGAGCCCTATCTGCATAAAGGTTTTCCTCCTGAGATCTGAGAAGGTAGGTGAATAGAAATAATGGAGAACAGAGGGTGAGGATGGAGAGGAGGGAACAGCCCCAGGAAATGGAGGTGGAGGCTGACACTGTGTGATAAAGTGGAGGGAAGGAACAACGTATTTTCAAAGTACGGTAAGACTTCAAAACACAACGGTGTCACAAAAAACAGTGTTTGATGCTGAAATCATATACAGCTCATGATGTGTGTGTGTGGTTGTGTGTGTGTGTGTGTGTGTGTGACGTGTCTGACATCTATTTGTAGCCATAACTTAAGCCATTTTGTACGTAGTGTCCTTCAAGATGTGCTCTAAGTTAGCGCAACACGTCTCTCAGTTGGACATATGATTCAATGAACAAAAGAGTTGGGGACGTAGAACTACGTCTCTCATGATAACCAAACGAAGATGGACAATGCCCGTTTTAAATTCTTAATGAAATAAACGCGTCGTTTCTTACAGATTCATTTCAAGACCACGTGACTGGTAAGACGCCAGTGCTACATCACAAGAAATGCACCATCCAGGACCAGACATGTTGAATTTACTGACAGTAACTGAGCGTATACTAGTTGGCATTGCAGCCCAGCCGCATGTGCCCTGGCTTTGTGCTGTGGGCACTTTATAGCCTGATACATCTTCAACAAAACAGGTTCAAGCAGTCATGTGCTGGCTTTATGCTGTGGCACTTTTGTAGCCTGATATACCGTCACCAAAGCAGGTTCAAATATTCAGGGCCCTCAATGTCTTTGCCTCTTCTGTAGAAAGAGGGATTCATAGCTCGAAACATGTCATATGACACAGACATTGGAGTTTAGGATAGTTCGTTGACTAGAAGATTGCCTAAAGTGCACTTGAATCACAAACCTATGATGCTAGAAACAATGTGTAATAGTGTATCAAGACTCCCAGAATATGCATACTTTATTCATGTCTGCAATATTCAGAGGAGGCATTTGAAAGAATAGAATCATGATATGTTCAAGTTAACTTCTCCAGAATCGTGATCTGTTCAGGTTATCATCTGGACATAGATCTTGTGTAGTTCCTTCCCGTTCCTTCTTGTAGATATACAGGGAGATGTTTTCAGTTAGGAATTCGATCACATACAGCAATTCTGAGTTCATAACAGAGCGATGAGATCACGGAATTGCAGATATGCAAAATAAGCTGAATCACATTAAACAGTACAACGTCAACGTGTAAAAAATAATGCAATGAAACGACTTTCTTCCAGTGTGAGTACATGAGTGGAGATGCTGACCTACATAGTGCGTAGATATGTGTAAGAGTTGTAATGGAGAAATTGTGTCTTAAGGATTGACTATCGGAGTTTGCGGCTGCTGTTATGTGTGTCAGTGTGGAAACTTTGTTGTGTTAGGCTACGTGTGAGCGTCGGCTTCCTAAGAACAGTGGCCAAAACATCAGTGTGATTTGGTTTGCATTGTCTGGTAAAGCAGGTTGTCTGTTCTGATCAGCATGTTTATAAACTATGAAGACTACTGTATGAGACACTGTCGGTGTTGTTCTAGTACAGTGTCTGGTTGTTCTGTTGTTGGGGCTGATCATAGCCCCATTTTCTTAGAAGTAGTTGGTGATTAGTATCTTACACTTATTGAGAGAAAAGAAAGCATTTGGTAACGTCTGTAACTTCTCTCTCTCTCTTCTCATCTCTCTCTCTCACTCCTCTCGTTCTCTCTCCCCTCTCTCTCTCTCTCTCCTCAAGTGTTATAATACTTTAATGATTGTGTACGCCCAGACACTCATTTGCAGGTGCATGTGTGTGTGTGTGTGTGTGTGTGTGTGTGTGTGTGTGTGTGTGTGTGTGTGAGTGTGCTCTAGACATCCTTCTGACGCACATCCTTCTAAAGCATATGGTAATATGTCAAGTCATTGTCAGACCATGAAAGGATAAATTATTAATGCTGAACAATTATGTAGTGGGGAAACAAGTGCGGACAATTACTAAGAATGATAAACTCCATCGAAATTAACAAAGAAACAAAGGGCGGTTCAGCTTTGTTCTAACCCATTGTGAGGGGCATTCAAGTACTGCCAACATCCAGACAGGCAGATATACAGTTAGACAAATATCTGCATAGACAGTTATGACTACAGCCCAAAGATCATTCTATCACCGAATAACCCACAACAACGCCAACACGAGACAGTTTATAGTATAGTACCCGGCGAATCGTGAAACAGGACACGTACATTAACATACAGACAAATACGTGGGACGGTCTGTCGGATGTTGTTTATTGCCAAACCGACTACAGAGACCACAATAAAGAGACGAGGTTGTTGGACAAA
>CM031601.1:97769753-97772253 GCA_018398815.1 Conus ventricosus | reverse complement strand
GATGCTTTTACTCGCTGTCTTCGTTCTGCATTATAACGGCTGGCTCGCAAACTCCAGTCTCCGTGTTACAGATGAAATCGGAACGGCAACGGACGGTGGGGCACCCTCGTCTTTGTCTGTGGAGTAAACAAAGACATGAAAGGAAAGGGTCGGGGCCGGGAGATAAAGAAGGAGAAGAAGAAGGAAGGTGATGGAAAAGGAGAACGCATAGTAGGAGGAGGGATACCAGAGAGGGAGGTGTGTGCGTTGGGGGGGGGGAGGGGGGGGGGGGGGGGACAGGCAGAAGAGGAATTGGCCAAGATGATAAAGTGTCCCCGATTCTCTGACATGACGCACACAATGGTACTAACTCACATGCCTTTACATGGTGCTGACATGACATGACGCTCACAATGGTACTAACTTACATGCCTTTACATGGCGCTGACATGACATGACGCACACAATGGTACTAACTTACATACCTTTACATGGCGCTGACATGACATGACGCACACAATGGTACTAACTTACATGCCTTTACATGGCGCTGACATGACATGACGCTCACAATGGTACTAACTGACATGCCTTTACATGGCGCTGACATGACATGACGCTCACAATGGTACTAACTTACATGCCTTTACATGGCGCTGACATGACATGACGTGCACAATTTTACTAACTTACATGCCTTTACATGGTGCTGACATGACATGACGCACACAACGGTACTAACTTACATGCCTTTACATGGCGCTGAGATGACATGACGCACACAATGGTACTAACTGACATGCCTTTACATGGCGCTGACATGACATGACGCACACAATGGTACTAACTTACATACCTTTACATGGCGCTGACATGACATGACGCACACAATGGTACTAACTTACATGCCTTTACATGGTGCTGACATGACATGACGTACACAATGGTACTAACTTACATGCCTTTACATGGTGCTGACATGACATGACGCACACAATGGTACTAACTTACATGCCTTTACATGGCGCTGACATGAATGACTGCAACAATTTGACAAGGGGCTGTACCATACGTACAGCATAGTGCTGTAGAATATTATTCTAAAGCTTGCGTTGAGATGCACTCCATGTCTCCGATACGAGAGATCTGCTGTTTGAAACGCGCAGTCGGACGAATTACAGACGCTACCTTCATTGCACCAACATGGTAAATGTGGTGAGTGATATCGATGGTACGATATCATTGTATCTCAATGTCTAGTTTGTGGTCACTCGAAATTGGACCCTTTCACTGACAGATAAACCATTGTTATGTGTAGGCCTGTGTTGAAAGCATCAACAACCAACATCAAAATTGATAGAAAGTTAGTAACACGCGTCAATTAGCAGGTCCTACTGTATGAATTTTTCATTGTTCAGTGTGCAGGTCTCTCAGTCTGTCCAGTCTAATTAGGCCTACCAACCAACAGTCTGCGTGACAGAATGTGGCAGTTCGTCATATGACATGCTGCAGGCGGGGGAGTAACGATACTGAATTTCCAATGTGTTGGTGAATTTTTGTTTAAGTTAGACAGGACAGACAACAAGGTATTCCGAAAAGGTCAGAGTGCCGTCCCAGACTATAAATCAAATATCTAAAAGATGTATGTAGTTCCCAAGTTGTTTAAATTCATATAAAACAAAACATTAGAATGCTGAACAATTAACTAGTGGGGAAAAACAAGTGCAGGTTAACAATTCTTCAGCCGTTATAGTAATGACTTGGCAAAGATTTGAACTTTTAAAAAAAAATAATAGTTGAAGATGAAGAAAATGGGGGAATATATTATAAATATGAGAAGCCCTTCACGAGCTGCCTGAGGGTACCATCGTAATCCCTCTCGAAGGCACATTTATTTGTATTGCCTGCTCCTAGGACTTTCGTCCGCTGGATTGTGTCTCATTCTCAGAATGTACTATGCACGTGCTTGCCAGCTGCTTGGTTTTTTTTGTTTTGTTGTTGTTGTTTTTTGTCATTCGATCGAACTTTAAAATTGCATTTACAGAATGTACATTACACTTGAGAATTTAGCCACATTGCAAAATATATTTCTACTTGGTTGGTCGGCAAGATTGACAAGATAATGAAAGTTGACATCAAGCTTTTTACGTGTTTCTTTTCCTTCCCTCATCTCTGAGCCTAATTGAGCAAGAGTACATGCTCTGTGTGTGTGTGTGTGTGTGTGTGTGTGTGTGTGTGTGTGTGTGTGTGTGTGTGTGTGTGTGTGTGTGTGTGTGTGTGTGTGCGTGCGTGCGTGAGTGCGTGCGTGCGTGCGTGCGTGCGTGCGTGCGTGTGTGTGTGTGTGTGTGTGTGTGCGCGTGCGCGCGCGCGCGGGCGAGCACGTATGTACGCGCATGCGAATGCCTGTGCTCGCGCGTATGCATACGTGTGTGTGTGTGTGTGTGTGTGTGTGTGTGTGTGTGTGTGTGTGTGCGTGCGTGCGTGCGTGCGTGCGTGCGTGCGTGCGTGCGTGCGTGTATGT
>CM031601.1:97739753-97764753 GCA_018398815.1 Conus ventricosus | reverse complement strand
TGGGTTGCCTCTTGACGACTTGACATTGACTGCTCCCTGTGGATTGCCGGTGCCGGGGCTTCGGCTGGGCCGACCAGGCTGTGGCTGTGGACGGGGTGTCGGAATGAGCGGGGTGGGTGCACTGCCTCTGAGGTGGCGCAGAGGTTGGGGCAGCAAAAAAAAAAAAAAAAAAAAAGGCTTACCAACCAACAGTCTGCGTGACAGAATGTGGCAGTTCGTCATATGACATGCTGCAGGCGGGGGAGTAACGATACTGAATTTCCAATGTGTTGGTAAATGTTTGTTTAAGTTAGACAGGACAGACAACAAGGTATTCCGAAAAGGTAAGAGTGCCGTCCGAGACTATAAATCAAATATCTAAAACATGTATATAGTTCCCAAGTTGTTTAAATTCATGGGAAACAAAACATCAGAATGCACTATGCACGTGCTTGCCAGCTGCTTGTTGGTTTTTTTTTTTTTTTTTTTTTTTTTTTTTTGGTCATTCGATCGAACTTTAAAAATGCAATGACAGAATCTGTATTACACTTCAGAATTTAGCCACATTTCAAAATATATTTCTACTTGGTTGGTCGGCGAAGATTGACAAGATAATGAAAGTCGACATCAAGCTTTCTACATGTTTCTTTTCCTTCCCTCATCTCTGGGCCTAATTGAGCAAGAGTACATGCTGTGTGTGTGTGGTGTGTGTGTGTGTGTGTGTGTGTGTGCGTGCGTGCGTGCGTGCGTGCGTGCGTGCGTGCGTGCGTGCGTGCGTGCGTGCGTGCGTGCGTGCGTGGTGTGGTGTTTGCCGCGCGCGCACACGTGTGTGTGTGTGTGTGTGTGTGTGTGTGTGTGTGTGTGTGTGTGTGTGTGTGTGTGTGTGTGTGTGTGTGTGTGTGTTGGGGGTGCCTTTAAAATTTTGGTAAAGGCTGGTGGTGGGATGTGAGTGGGGTGTTCATGTTCACCCACCATTATACAGCAGAGCGTACAGAGATAGCTGATCTCTGAGTACCCACAGCACAAACTGTTTATCCAAAAACACATTATTTTCAAACCCGACTCATCAGCATACTTTGGCGCCATAATTATTTTTTCTTTTTTCATATTGTAGGGCTTGTGGTCCCCCTTACTCTTCTAACGTAGATCGGCGTGGTGTCGAAGACTCGGGCACAGCCAGACGCAATTTACGGTGAGTTGTCGCTCTTCGCTTATAGCACACAAGTACAAGTGTTATACACCGCAAGTGTAAGTACCGCTCAAGAATCATTTTTGGTTGTTTTTTTTTCTCCAAAATTCTTGTTTTCAAACATTTTATTTCCTTCTTCAACATAAGCATTTGTGATATCACATTTCCAGTCATCATCCATTTACAATGATTTTAAATTCAAAAATGTAGTTGTACATGTATCACTAAGTAAATGGGATTCAGTTGAAGGTTTTCTTTTCATACATCAGAGGAAGAGAGAATGTAAATATGTTCCTTCAAGACCACCCATCTTATTTTGCACGAAAACCCCCCTTTTCACATACAAATCACGTCCTTCTCATGTCAGTTTTAGCCAAAATTAACACCTGTTTTCTAAAAAAAAATTAACACGCAAAAACAGCAAAAATTGACGTAATTAGTACATTAAAAATGGGGGGCTTGCGTGCTAGATAAGATTTGGTGATCGTGAACGAACATATTTACATTCTCTCCAGGGATATAAAAATTAAAAATTAAGGGTTTACAGTACACTCTTCTACTTCCAGTACTATTAACGTCCGCGGGACTGAGCCCTCACTACTTTTCTAATATGCTCTTCTACCTCAAACACTATTAATAAATCAGAACAATCAACTGGCTTTCCGTCTTGATTAGTTACTTTTACATCCAATGAATTTATAAACCCTCAATTAATTCTTTAAATTGGTTGTTTCCATCAAACTGTATAACTGATAATCGCAAAACCCTGCCTGATTGACGGCAGTGCTCGTAGAACTGTAGACGGATAGCCATTAAACAAATTAGTATTTTTTTAACTGTTGTAAGCGGACATATAATATTGGGTTCACGAGAAAATCAGAAGGTTTATTACCTTCAAATTGATAAACCTCTTCTCTTGTACTAAATCTATAAGTTTTATCGCTGCTATGGAAGCCTAAGATTCGAGCTAGGCCTCTAGGAAAAGTATACTCTCTTCTTTCTTCTAGTGGAAAATGTATAGTAATTCTGAGGTTTGCCTCGTTAATTCTCAGCAATATACCAAATTCGCTAAGCACCTCTTTTAAAGAACAAAAGTTGTAGTAACCATCAGGTATTGTTATATGAGTTATTTGGTTGCCTTGTTCACCATTAACATTAATCCAGTTATTTTGAGCCTCTTCAGATATGTTAAACCATTTTACTTTAAAGCCAATTTCTTTAAGGGCAATACTACAAACTCCTGCGCCTATTGTCAATTGGGTACGTTACGAACACACGCTCGTTTTGCTTGGTTATAGTGATGTACATCTTTTTTATAGCTATTTTAAAAACTAATTTAAAAATGGAACCTTTTAAATATAACGAAAGTACTACTTACAATGTAGGAGCGTTTTATAACCCCAAATCTTTGGAGCGATAGAGTGCCATCAGCATGGTCATCCCGCCCTATGGCGTTTTTCCAGAATCAGTTAAATTTTGCCATTTACTGCGCAACTACTGGCTGCGGTGTTTCATATGCAAACCATTTAAACCACCCTAATCTTTTAGTAAGGTCAGTATATAACTTTCATGTTTATTACCAGTACAGACTTATACTAACTGAACTACAAGTGCCCTCCCTAACGACAACGCGTTTAATCCATTTAAAAGCCCAATGGACAATAATGCATATGAAAGAATCTGCAACGAATTTAACATTAATCCTTCAACTGATTTTAGACAAAAGTTAGACCGCAATCATGGGTTAGGCACATTGTATTTGTGGGGCGAACGTAGAGAATATAATTATGACTACTGGCCTGGCCACACCTCTTTTCAACCAGACAAACAAGTTCGATTGGGATCCATAGAACAAAAACATCCTAATGCTTGGGCAACATTTATCTTAGATGAAAGTGAAGGCCTAACAATGCCAGGAGTGCAAAGACTTAATGACTCCATACGGACATACGTTTGGTGCCTATTAGGAGCACAAGCACAGACCAAGTCTAACATAGTTGATCAATCTACAGGCTTTGATGCCAGAAAACAATTTCTAGCTAATTTAGAAGATGCTATTAACTCTGCTGTTGATTTGCCTGCCAGCATGCAAAGGTATCAAGACGTTCTTGCGCACGCTAGGTCAAAGGTTGACTTTGTTGTAGGCCATGGATTATACATGCTACCCTCTGACCTTAGACTACAGATTGGCATGATACAGAATTATAATAATGAAATCCTTATAGCTGGAGACGACCAAAACTTAAGGCACAATCAAGGCTTAAACACAAGGCCCGCTCCATCCATTTTAAAAAAAGTACCTAACCCTGAAGAAAGCGATCCAGTTATAAGCGCCCCACAGCCAGAAAGCAGTTCAGAACCAGAAAGCACACCGCCTGTTGATCTGCCTCGCACTGACAGTCACACTAGTGAAAAGACAGCCCTTGTTGTATTTTTAACTTTTACTGGATTAGCCATACTTTTTCACTAAAAATTAATCCAGCAGCTAGCACTCCTAACGTCCATAGATGGTCGGCCATATAACCAGCAACTTTGCCTATAGTAGACAAAACCCAACTAACAACACTGCCAATTATGCCAGGCAGAGCATCAAGCGCTTTAGCTGCTAACTTCTTTAATAAGTTTGCTAGATGATGTAATTGTTTTCTAATCCAACTTTTACCAGGTTGAGGTGTTGGGGGCGCTACTGGCCCTGTTGGGGCACCGCCTGTTAAAGCATAAACGAGTGTAGAGATAGCAAACCCAACAGCCGTTAATATACTAACTATTGTAATTCCCTGTTCCCTGAACAGAGTCCTTATTCTTTCAGCTAGCGTAGTGTTTTCATAAAGTATTCTGTTTATAGTTTCTCTTATTCTGCTTGTTTGTGATGCTAGCTGCGCTCTGTTAGTAGACAGCACTTCTAACCTGGCCGCCCTTTGTAGCATTAAATCTTGTATTTTCTGCTGTATTCTAACTTTTTCTTCTTGCCCTAAATTGTTATCATCTGCATCAGCCAGTTTATTCTTTTCTTCTTCTATCTCTCTATCCAACTCACCAAGTTTTGCTAAATTGTTTGTTAGTTCACCCCTTATTGTCCGTAAAGCCTCATTAAGCCCCAGGATTTTACGCATAGGCAATGGAGAATCGTCAATTGTTTTAACTGTGTCTCCTCATTAAAACTCGTTTCAATTTCTGCTAATAGTTCTTCTGCTCTTCTAATTGATTTATCTGTTTTTTTAATTGCATCATCTGCTTCTTGACTTAAATCTTGAAGAGGTATGTTTTGTATTTCAGATTGCGTTGGCAGCCCCCGCTCCAAGTTTTGTAAATGACTAACGGCTTCGGCTCTAAGCTCTAAAAGGTTTAATTGTTCTGCCTTAGCAATAGGAGTTTTCGCCAAATTGTGCTTAGTTTTAAAAAACTTGTTTGGGTTTGCGTTGAAGTAGCTTTTACACGACCTCCTGCACCAGTTCTTATAAAAAAAATGCAAATGCCCACCATCTTCCTCAAAATCGTTAGGATCAAGCACGCCTGGTAGCTCTCGTCCTATGCTTCTATAGAATAATTCAATTCGCTGTCGCAATAGTTCTTGACGTTGTTTAGGGAGTGTCACGTCGGTGAAGTCACGTGGTAATTGTTCAAGGGAAACGCTATGATCAATCCCAACTCAATCGCGCTAACCACACAAACATCAAATCCAAACACGGAAATACGAGTACAAAAAAACTGAAACTTTACTGTCACAAAAAACATAGATGTTCACACCATGTTTACATACATATATAAGGACGGGTATACATTTATAATTCCAAAGGGCTGTAAATAAATGGAAGGGACACACATACACACGAACACACACATACACAGACACACACACACACACACACACACCACACACACACACACACACACACACACACACACACACACACATACACACACAAAATAATCGAATCTCTCCACAAACATTCACGTCCCGGTCGGATTCTAGGTGGGGCCAGAAGGTAAGGTGGAGCCGGAATGCAACCAAAGGGGTCAAGGAAGATTTAAGAAAAAAAAAACAGGAATGCTTGCCAAATCTGATCCCTCAAAAATTAAAATAGGGATGATCAGGATTGCCAAGATGCAAATCAAAGACAACAGCCTGTGGGATGAGACGGGATTACGGTTCAGAAGGAGAAATTTTAGTACTGGATCATTAAATAAGAAAGGCCAAAATAAAGGGGAGCGTCTTGGGCAATACCCTTAGAATGGGGTAGTATACTGGGGAAGTTCAACTGCTAAGGACCGTAACTAAACATCCAACATTAATTTCACTCTTTTTTTTTAAACGCTAACAGACGAAGGAACATTTCATCACAGAAAGATTGATAAACAATGCATGGTTAAACTTGGCAAGATAGATAAACTGGAATCCTGCACACACAAAAACGCACCATACAGCGGCGACAACCCTGGAAAGCATGTATATGTGGAAATGCAAAACAAAACATACATATTAGGCAAACATAACTATAATAGAATTATAAAGCGCTCTGCTGACAAAACTGATTTAATGCCTGTCCTTTATCTCTGCAATTAAACGTGGATGCCAGACTTACGGACCGACCCCCCAAAGCCTCAACCGTGAGACAGTCCTGTGCGGGTCCAGCGAAGGGAGAGCGCGTCCGCCCGTCGGATACACTCCACGTCGCAGACAGGATAGCGTCTTTTCTCCTTCCAAGGAGATACAGTTACACACAACGAGGACACGAAGGTTCGAGGGTGAAGGTGAGATGCACTCAAACCAGGCACACAGGTGTGGCGGCCGTCCAACACCTGTATGCAGCAGGTAGAGCAGTGGCACCAGCGACCCACGAAGCTGTAGGGGTAGAGAGTGGGGTCGCCGGCGCAACACAAGATGAAGAGATCAGGATGAAGGTCCTCTCTCCAAAGATGGTGCACGGCGGACTGGTGCGTCCTCGTTCCGACCCCGGGGCGAGGAGTCCTTGCGGGTTCCCGGGAGAGGGCGAGGAGGAGAAAGCGCTGAAGACTGGGAGAGGAAAGGGGAGGGATGATGTGGGCGACGAAGAAGATGGGGGCAGCGGGGTCAAGCCGCGGTCGCAGCAGCAGCTGCGGTACCGATGGCGGCAACAGCAAAAACCGGAAAGGCGGCGAGACCGTCCACAGATGCAAGGTCGGCGGCAGCAGAAGCGGCACACAGGTAAGTCAGCCACTGGTGAGGGAAAGGAGGAAAAAAACCAACAAGAGGAGGAGGAAGAAGAAGAAGTGGAAGTCGAAGTCCTGGAAAACACACAAAAGATGGTTTCCCATATAAACTGGTGCAAAGCAAAAACCCGTAAGCAGACATCCATTACAGAGAGTAACAACGACAGGCACGGAACACACTGGCAGAGCGCCTGCTAATTTCAGTTCTCAAATAGAATTAAATACAAGGATTTTCCCCGGTTCAGACATTTTTCTACATACATATTTCCAGTAAAACGTTCACAACCGTTTATGTCAAACACCCCGGGGTTGCGTCTCTTGAGCTATATAAAAAAACGAACCCTCATCTCCCTCGTGAAACTCTCCTTTTCCGAAAACAAAAGCCGGAAGCATTTAACATCGCCCACATAAACTTATGGCGCCCTAAATATTTACAAGAATGACGAACAACAAAATGTCCTGAAACAAGCGCATTAAGTGACGACCACTAACACAACAAAACACGTGTGGGAAAAGACACATGACCCCGGAATGCGGTACAGGGGCACGCGACAACACACAGAACACAACAACACTACCCGAACAGGCAAGGGTCCTTAGGTTCCACGCTCGGTTCTAGCAAGCTCCAGCTTGTGTCGTAGGATATCCTAGCTCATGAACCCCATCTAGGTTCTACCTTGTCACTGGTAGTTTTCCACCCAAGCAAACGTGCAGCACCTAGGGTGCCTAGTTAGATTCTAGGTACATACTCACCACCCCGTCACTCAAGTGTGCGCTGACTAGGGAACCAAGCTAGCTCTGACACAGCTCAGCCTGCCACCCGTAGCAACGCACGCTTTATCTCTGTCACACTGTCACTCTTGTTACTCTGCATACCCGCATTCATGACAGCATTTACTCCTTACGCACATCAGCAATCTTACCAATCACCAAAAGGAGCACACTACCGAATGTTTTTCTTCTCCACCTCTCCTTCAGGGAAAAACACTTTACTAATCACAACAACAACTAGTAAACAGATTTTAACAACACCTGTAACTCTCTCCTCACTGAGAGACAAATAAATCCGCACACATGTAACTCTCCTCACACCGAGAGAGACAAATCATCTTCACACAAGTATCTCCTTTACACTTTGAGAGAAAAAATAGTCTCACACATGTATCTCTCTTTACACTGAATATTAAAATAGTCTTCAACTTGGTAACTCTATTTACACAGAGAGATAAAATAATCTAGTTTCCGCTTTCAATCAAGCTATGGCCCATACATTCCGTTATCCCAAAATATCCGGACCAGGAGAATTACATAACTCCCGTAATCACTGAGGACCTGCCTGGACTCAAGTAAAAACTTCCCTGCTTTCTTTCTCAATTCCTGTCTCTCTCTCTGAGACAATATAAACTCTGCCCCCCCTCGAACTCTCCCGTCCTGGAGTTACGAGTCTCGACTTCTCTTTCCGCTACTTCTCTGTCCACTTGCGAAATACGAGCATTCAACTCCTCTCCCTGGCGTTGGTACTGCTGGGGCTGAACTAACCGGTTGTACCCCACATTAGCCATGGCCATCTTCAACCACCTCACGGGGGTGAAAAGACGAAGGGGTGAAGGGCGAAGGGTAAAGGGTGAAGGGCTGAAACACGAATAAGGTTCGTTGTAAGTAACCTGCTTCTCAATTCAACATATGAATTCTTTCTCTCTTTCTTAAGTTTTCCCCCTGAACTTTTCCCAACTATCTATCGCTCACCTGGTATGTCCTGGTCAGTCAATGGACGAGGACCACCGTCCAGACAGGTTCGAGTCTCTAGGCCTCTGCTGGGGTTAAACTGACTCTTTCCTATCCCCCTTCTCCTAGTAGTGCATACTCAGTGTTCAAAACACAAGACCAGCACCATACATACCAGCCCTTGTTAAACTATCACTCAGTGTTCTCTATCACCCAATTAACCACATTCGTTTACTTGAATGATCTAATACTCACAATTATTTTGGGGACGCCCGCTACACTAAGTCAAGCCACATTAATCTTCTTCCTTTATTTGTGTCAACGGTAAATTATCATATCACAACTACATGTATGGAGCGTCACATGCCTGATAGTGAGGCTATGTCACATGACCCCCCCACCTGGAATGAAAAAATTTCTTCATAAAATTTTTTAAAGATTCTACTACTTCACTTTTAAACACAATCTTCAGCCATGATTCTCAAAATGTGTAACCATCACACATGATTCACACAAATAATAAACAACGTATAGAATCCATCCATCATGATCCACCATACAATAGCATATTTTCAAACTTCCATTCTTCTAAAAAAAAACCATTCATAATTGACCCATATTCCACAAGATACCATTTCATCACAAATTACTTGGATCCCACAATTAGGGGAATCAAACATTCAAAGCTCAAATGGATGTTCAATACATTAAGATTTGAAGCACAATTTCCCTAGAATCTTTCTCTCATCATATGTTTTCAAAACCCTCATAAAATGATAATATTTTCCAATGTAAATGTTTCTCAATAAACATGTAAACAAAATAAACATAGTTTAAAACATAGTTACCTTTTTCCCACATGTAGTGTTATAGTCCATTGAAAAGTCCCTTCTTTCCATAGTTTGACAGTGACAAATGGAAAACAATCTGGTTTGGTCTCCTTGCACAATCCAAAAATGTATATACATTCCTAAAGAGTTATTTGCTCATCACACCATACTTATAGATACATCTTTTTCCACCCAAGCAAATTAGACATAAAAAGTACTTGATTTTTTTTCCATTGTTTACCAAAGACATAAATAGTATTACACTCACACAAGTAGTCGTTGCTTGCAAAACATATAGTCACTACAATAAGCAAATTATGCATAAATACCACTTGATTTAAAACGGCAGTAGCATACAATGCTAGCACCGTCAAAAAGTGATCACAAACCGAAATCATTAAGAAAGACGAAAAACAGATAGTCTATCCCTTGAAGACAGTTACATTGTTCCATGAATATCACTCACGTGACAAACAAATCTGCCCATGACATTTTGTGTTCCAGGCACTGTTCAACCTAACTGAATTCCTGCAATGCAAGACCATCTTAAAATCGCTGCTGTTCTTAGTCTTTGACGATTTCAATAGACGTCAGTGCCTTATGGTCATCTTGTAAACCTAAACTTTCTTCCAGTCAAGAACCTGGCGAACTTCTCTCATGCCCATACAATAGCCAAGCACGCTCTCTCAGATATTGGAGTATTTCTCCAGGCGTCTTTGAAACTTCTTACTGGCGTATTGCACTGGATGTAACAAAGCACATTTTTCCTGGGTTTTTCCTGCAACAGTACCGCTCGCCATTCCTTTAGACTGGCATCATTTCTTAAAATAAAGTCTTCTGAGAGGAGGGTAACAATAGAACAGGAAATGAGTTTGAGGGATTCTGGAACACACTCACAAAGCCTCTGGCACTCGATCAGACCACACAATACTTTTGTTCTTCGTCCCTTTCGTCAGTTTCAGTCAAAGGGTCCGTCAGGGACTCAAAGTGGGGTAACATATCGTCTATATTAAGACAACAAACCATGACGTGACCTGACTCTGTTTCATTGAAGGTGGGTTTGTGTACGATAAAATCTTTTTCCACTTTTCATTTCCTCGTGGCATCACATTTTTCCCACTGAAATAGTGTTACCCAAAAACACGAGAGTTATGGAAAACCGGCACGAATTTTTGATGCCTTGCCAGTCAAACCAACACTTCTGATTCTGCAAAAAACAGCTTTGTAAGTTAGAAAGGAGTCACTCCATGCTTGCAGCCAACAAAATGATCAACAAAAACTGACTGCACCACATTCATGGAGTTTCAGCTCGCATCCATTCTGCAAAAGAAGCTGGGGCATTTTGCAAACCAAATGGCATTTCGTCCACTGGAAACGACCAAAAGGATTGAAAACGCTGTCTTTTCCTTGTCAGCTTCAGCCATTGGAATCTGCCAGTACCCATATCGTCAAGTCTACTTTCACAAATACTTTTCCTTCCGAGCGCTGACACAGAATTCTTCAATGTCTTGGAATAGGCTCCGGGCAATCGAACACAGGTGATCTTATTTACATTTCTGTATACGATGCAGAAACGCAACTGATCCAACAGTTTGTCCACCATACCAACTGGTGAGCCTGTACGGAGATGTAGAAGTTCTATCACCTATTAAATGCCAGCTTTACATTGATTTCTCTCTCCACCACCTCATTTTTCAAATGGGAGGGGGTATGGTCTGGTTCGCACTGGTATTTCCAGAAAGTTAACTGAATACTATGGGTTCAATACCAGTTACTGTACCTGGGGAATCCGTCAACACCTTCCTGAAAAGTCTTTCAAAATGTCGTTTGAGCTGTTCGTTTGACTTTAGACAATCATTCGAGCAGAACCACATCCTCATAGGTTTTACCCTTTGATAGACATAGAAGGAAGGGGTAACAACACATCTTCACTGGTAGAAGTTAACACTCCCAACATTTGCTGTTTTCATAACCTTTGAACTGTCCCTGTACGTTACATTGGGTACAAATTCATTACAGTAAAATGTCTGTCATGTTGAACATCAATACTGACACAGGACATATCCACTCAACCGAACTGAAATGAAGGCAACATATTGAACTTTTCAACATACTTCTTCAACATGTTCACAATAAATACCTTCTCAGTGTTTGCCATTTTTATCATATAAATTATTTCAGAAAGTTTTTCGACCACCAGAAAGGACCCTTCCACATAACACGAAGCTTGTTATTTTCATCAGTTAGTAGGCACAATGACATTAAATCCCCACACTGAAGGAACTGCCTTTGCATTTCTGTCCGCAAAGACCTTGTAGATCACAACCAGTATTTACCTATCAGCTGACTGTATGAGCAAAGCTCACATGCATCTTCAAACGATTATGCAGTTCAATAAACGTATGTGGTAAACAGTTTTACTGTCATGTATTTCCGTCTTTTCCCGACCATTGTGTCCATCAATAGATCCAATGGTCCCCTAGGAGATGTCCAAAAAGAAGCTCAAATGGTGATAATCCCACGTTTTCGTTCGGCATTTCCCTGTAATGCAAAAAGCAAAGCGGTACTAAACGATCCCCATTCCTGGGGCTCTTGCCTAGCAACCTTTCTCAACAATGGACTTTATTAACCGGTTCCCATATAAACGTTCCACCATGGCCATATCGATTGGGTATGATATGGCGTGGTGTAAATGGAAGAGATTGACAACATTCTTGTAAATTTCTCGTCACATGAGATCAGAACTGAAAATGCGTTCCACAATCCGAGAGAATTTCGTCTGGAAGACCCACTCTGTAGAAAAAATTGCAAGTAAGGCTTCAGCGTACAGATACTGTATCAATTTTTCCTTCAGTGGAATCGCTTCGTGGATACCTTGTTAGCGTATCCACCAAATCAAGATATAGCGAAATCCGAAGAAGACAGTGTAGCGGTCCCAACAAGATCAATAAGCACCTTCCGAAAAGGAACGGAAAATGATAGGCATTTTGTGCAAAGGTGCACATGGGACTGCGACCTTTCTGAAATGTCTTTTGGCAGATGTCACATGGGCGGCGAGGCAGTATTTCGTAACTCATCCTTTGTGACACCTTGCCAATAAAAAAGAATCAATAACTGACTCGTCTTTCATGTTCTTATGATTCCGCAGTGACCCAGCGAACAATGCAATCATGAGCTTGTTCAGTCACTGTTTCTCTAAGTTGGTTTTGGAACCACAACTTGTCTGTGTCCTGTCCAGTACACACCTGTAGAGAATTTCAGATCCAGTATTAGGCGTTGGTTGTCCGTATGGTACGTTCACTGACAGACTGTTTAGTCAGCAGAAAGTATTGTCGTAAGCGTCTCGTCTTTTTCCCCTTCCCTGCATTTCTTTAATCATCTGGGGTAATCTGGAGTTCATACCAGTTTAGAGACTTGTAGGGGCGGCTTTGTAGCCTTTCCCTGCTCGTATGACGTATTGATCTAACTCACAAGACAAGGAACAAAACGATCCTCTCCAGCACCACCATGTACTGTAGCGACACCTGCAAATTGCCCATAGAATCAGTCGCAACTGGGTTATCAATAACACAGGCGGTAAAAAACCGGAGTAGTAGCGGTGTATCGACTGAAATTTCGCCAGCGGAAACGTTCAATCGTTGCCTCCCAAATGGACCTAGCAACTTTGGCCAAGTGTAGAGATACTGTGTCTTTAAGCACGAAAGACTTCCGTACACCAGCAGTAGTGCACCCATTTGTCCTCGCAAAACCGAAACCCTGCAAACCATTTATATCTCCGTTATTCCTAACACCAGTCCATCAACAGATAGATCTGGTTCCAAAACCGGCCTTCTCACAATCAGTGTAGACTAATGCGGGTGAGTGAATCAATTCTGTTTGAAGGGGTAGCAATTTTTCCTCAAATGAACTTGCCATCACAAAAGAAAACATCGGCATTGTCTGACGGCAGCCGACGTGATTTTGTGAACTTCTGTCTGTCCACGACACTGGCCTCAAAAGGGCTACGTGTGTCGTGAGTGTCCACGACCTCGGAACGTTTTCTGAGGAGTAACGGGCTTTTCCGGCGGTGAGTTACTTGACATTGACGAAAGTCACTCGAACCGCGGAAAGATCCCTGTCCGTTCCTAGGATAGGTATATCCTTGAGGACACAAAAATTGACCCACGAATTTCCTTTCCTGTAACTTCCCTGACCTGATGGGATAGGAACATGACGCAGAGAGACTCAAAGATGGAAAATTTCCTTTCCTAGCCACGCCCTTATTCTGGGTGGAGCGATACAATACTAACTGATCAGCCATCTGACACATATCCGTCCACGTTTTCAAATTGCCTTCTATAATGAAAGTGGCCATATCTTTGCTCACGGCTCTGGAAAAGTTGTTCTCTAAGAAGCGAAGAACCGCAGTGGATTGAAAAGTTTTTGTTCGTTTTAGACAAAACGATCCATCCATCCAAACAATGACTCATACGATCAGACAAACGATGGAAACGATTCTCCTTATTTCAGGGCGCACAGAACGGAAACGTCCGTGAAAACGATCATCAGAACATGAAATTTCTGAGGAGTGTCTTCTTGCAACTGATCCCAAGTTAAATTTTTGTTTTGCTGCAAAGTATGGTACAATGTCAAAGCGCTACCCTTAAACAACGACGCAATATACAATGTCCACTTTTTCCTTTGGCCAACCACAATACGTTGCGTGACTTTCAAATCGGAAAGAAACTATCAATGTCATCCGTTTTTTGTTTTTTTCGCTCAAAAGTTGTCAACTTATGGAATATATGCCGCTTTTTTGTTGCGGCAACTGGCTGCGAACCGACGTTGAGGTCCTCGACGATGCCTGTATCTTCTAATCTCAGCCTTGGTCTCTAATTCTAAGCTGTATTTACAATCAACTTAAATTCCTCTGTATTCCTATTTTCCTTCAGCTTCAGCTCCTCTGTAATTTATTTTCTTCAGCTTCAGCTTCCCTCTTTAGGTAATTATCTCTCTTTCTCTTAGCCTGTCTGCCCCTATCTGTGCATTGTTGCACATAGTTAGTATGGTTTTTGTCTCCTTTTTCTGTCCCTCAAAACCCAAAGCGTTCTCGTGTTTAACATATTTATATCAAATCATACCATAATGAATCTCAGATATAAACACCAAACAATCTCAAAGTATGAATAAAATAAGGCGATATATGATGAAATTAAGTTGTTCCCACAAAACAGTAATTATAGTAGTATACGAAATACAGAATTCAATTACACCGTGTGTAAACAAAAAAACCAGCTACCTTCAACAGTAGATATGAAATCCAAGAATGGTATTTTTCCAAAAAAAAAATAATTTGTCAACTGTTATCAATTAGGAATTTACAAAACAAAATGAAAACAAAAATATACACAAAGTAAAGTTATTCTGAAAATAAAATTCCTTTATAAAGTTTTAAGTTCTCAAATGTTCTTGTTGTCAGTCTTTCTTCTTAACTGTACTTACTTACAAACGAATTTACAAAAACAAATGATCGCCTTATACAAAAAAATGAATATAAATTTACAAAACTAATGGAATCACAAAAAATTAAAAAGAGGTTAAGAAACACAAAACTAGAGCCGGAAATCCTACCTAAAAGATGAAAATGGTTGAAAGAAAACTAGATAGGAGCCTAGATTAGGAAAGGTTTAAGAGTTTTTGAAAAAAGGGGGGGTGTAAAAAGGAAATGAAGGAAACACAGGACCGTAATAGTGAGCAAAATCAAGAAAAGTAAAGAAGGCCCAAAGACAGCACCCTAGTGTGGCCACTGTCTCCCGTGAAACTGGATACGGTAAAATAAATCACTGCACACTATACAACACACTATATTAATAATATACAAAATACAAAACAATCAATCATAAATGCACATTCACCCAAACTCAAAGAAAATCCCGCACCACAACCCATAAAAAAAAAATGATCACAATATAAGAGTTTTATTTGGGCAGAGCGGTAATCAACTCCAATCCACCACCTACACTATTAAGGTGACGGAGGAGAAGTAGATCCCACACTCTGTAGGGCAAGGGGAAAAATCAAAACTGAAACAATATGAAAGCGAAAATAAATAGATATTTAGTCAGAATGAAAGACTATTGACTTCTCCCCAACTCCATGGTCCCCCCGGCGCAAACGCATTGAAGAGGATTGGGGCATATCCGACGCTGGGAATGGTGACAAAATTACTAATTGCCTCAATGTTAAGGACAAGCGCTTACCTCAACGGCCCTGCCCCCTTGACAGCCAGGATCGACAGCAAGCAGGAGGTATGAGTCTATCTTTCTGCTGGATAGGTAACGTTACGACAGCATACAATCCTACCAACAAACAACAAACAAAACAAAAACCCCAACCCTTAGTAGACTGAGATCGCGCACACCAAAGAAAAGATCCACTACCACCGCCCCCCACACCCCCGCGACTATCACACGAAAAAACACCACAACCAAATGCAAATATTAAACACAATACAATAACCAAACTTTCTTCTCTTTTTTTTATCCTATCCTCAACCCTGAGGCACAAAAACTAAAACCTATTTCCTTCCTCAAACCCATTAGGGCACAAATAGAAATCCATTTTTTTTTCCTCAAACCCTTGAGGGTAACAAATCTTTTTTTTTTAAACCACAAGGGCACATATCGAAATCTTTCTCTTTTTTTTTCCTTTTCTCTCGCCGGGGAACAAACGGCAGCTACGCCGGTGAAGCTTGGATTCCGGGTCAACCACCTGTCACACGTCACTCTTGCATACCCGCAATTCATGACAGCATTTACACCATACGCACACGCGATCTTTCCAATCACTCCAAAAGGATCACTAACCGGACTGATTTCTTCGACCCTCCCCACTTCCTTGCAGGAAAACACTAGCACTAATCACAACAAACAAATATTAAACATATTTTACACCTTTATCATCTTCTCGCACTGATAGACAAATAAATCCGCACCCAGTATCTCTCCTCACGACCGAGAGCAAATCAAACCATCACACATGAATCTCTCTTTACATTGAGAGAAAAAAAAAGTCTCAACACTTGTATCTCTCTTTACCCTGATAGATAAAATATTCCTTCACACCTAGTATCTCTCTTTCCACACTGAGAGATAAAATAATCTAGTTCCGCTTCTATAAAGCTATGCCTTCACCATTCCGTTATCCCAAAAATATCCGGACCATGAGAATACATAACTCCCGTATCACAGAGGACCTGCCTGCCTCAAGTAAAAAAGCTTGTCCCTGCATTCTCAATCCCTGTCCTCTCTCGTCTCGACTCTGAGACAATATACGACTGGCCCCCTCACCCGAACTCTCCCGTCCTGGAGATACGAGTCTCGGACTTCTCATGCCGCTACTTTCTTCTGTCTCCATCTTGCGAAAAGATGGAGCTTCAACTCCTCTCCCTGGAGTTGGTAACAAGTCTGGGGGTGACATAACAACCGTTAACCGGCCGGGTGTTGTACCCCACACCATTTGCGGGCCATCTACAAGCTTCAAAACCACCTCACGGGTTGAAAGACGAATGGGTGAAGTGGCGAAGGGTAAGAGGGTTGGAAGGGGTCTGACACACGAAAAACGTATCGTTTAAGTTAAAACCTGCTTCCTATCATTTCCTCAATTTTCATGCAACATATTGATTCTTACTCGTCTTATTGCTTCTTATAAAGTTTTTCCTCGTCTTTCCGTCATATTTTCTTCCCCCCCTGGTAGCTTTATTCCCCCACAACCTATCTAAGTCTATATCGCTCACCCAGTTAATTACTGACCATCAACTGAGACCAACCGTCCACCCGTCCTGGACAGTTTCGAGTCTCGTTCTCTATGGGTCCTCTAGGAGAGGTGAGGGGTAGGGAGGTAAGCTTCTACTTGCTCTGTGGGCTATGTGGCTAAGGCCCATCCTGCTGGGGTTTAAAATGACAAGCTTGAACGTCTTGAATCTTTTAATTCTTTTAGACTGACCCATCTTATCCCTTACTAATTATTTTTTTATTGTACTCTTAATATCCCCTCTTGTCTTCCTTCCCTTTTATTCATTTTTTTCCTTTGTTTTTTCGCTTTCCCTGTCCTTCTTATACTTCTGCTTTTCTCTTTTCCCCTCCTTCTTTTCCGTTTTCTTGTCTTTTCCCCCCCTTCTTTTCCTGCTCTATGTGGAGTGAGGTTTGCATATATACTCAGTGTATCAAAACACATCACCAGCACAGCACCTAAACCTTAAGGGCCAGTCGCGGCTCCCTTTTATAACAACAAACCACCTGAACTATCCCTAGGCACTTCGTGGTCACTTTCACCCAATGACCACATTCGTTACTTGAATGAGTCATTCTCACAATATATAGGGGACGCCCGCTACACACAATTCAAGAGCCACAAGAATAGTTCAACCTATAAGTTGTGGCACGAGGAGAATGATTCATATCACAACTCCATGTGTGGGAGCGTCACAGCCGTTGATGTGAGGCTTACGTCCACATGACAATCTCACCATGATACTCTGAGTCAGCAGGCCAACCAAAACTGCCTATATTTAGCGCAAATATATCTCAAATTGTAATTTTTCTCTTTTATCTTTTACTTTTTTTTTACATTCTAATACAATATTCTAGTAATCACTCTAGAAATGAGAGAAAAACGAGAATGTTGCACAATAATTTTTTTGATTGTTTTATGTCTTTTTTTTTGGTATTGACATGATATTTTCCGATCCATAATTTTGGTGTGGTGGACGATACTTTATATTAACCGGAATCGTGTCGATCTTCCTTCGTCGGTGTGTCCCTTGGCCATTTTCGGTAGCAGTGGGCTGGTTGGACTATTCCTCCATCGTTTTAAAAGTTAGTAGTTGTTCTTTTCTTTTCAAAGCATGTCTTCATACCGGACTGAAAAAGACGTTACGAAAATGTGTTTCTGAAACTTAAAAGCTTGTTATCAGGCTGCAGTTATTTTCGGATTAAAGTTACTACAATCCAAACATAGCGCAGAAATTATCTTCTGTTTATGATCATGATATCAGATCGACAGCCACCACTCTTCGTAGTACTTTGTGTTCGGATCTCGGTCAGTATCAGTTTGTAATATCTTAAAGATCATTTTATTCATTTATGGAGTGGAAATAGGATGAGGGGACACCCAGCCCTCTTTATCGATCGTGCACGATGTTCCAGTGGCACCAAAGAGCCCCCAGCAACGGATCAGCTGCACTAGTAAGGACCAAATTTTTTCCCCAGATTGCTCCTGGTCATCTCACTCACTGCCAGGATCCTCAAAAGCTCAAGTAAGTCTCTTTTATAATTCCTGGAACAATATCGTATTGGGGGAAACCCAATGCAGACAACAGTGTAAAATAGATTCTTCTCGGTTCCCTTTAGGCTAGAGGCATGAATCCTGGAGTGTACTGTCAAAGGCAACAGTATGTGAAGCCGCTCCAGTGTCAGTAAAGTTTTTGCACTCATCAGGGTTTAGCAGGCCAGGTTTCAACTTTTGGTGTTGTTGAACTTCTGAGTGGAACAGCTCTGCTGTTCAATAACCCAGCAATGTCAGCAGCAAAGAATTGTGCAGACATGTTGAATATTTCCTCAGCGCCATTAATACTAGACTTATAAAATAAACAATCCCCCCAAGACGTCAGAACAGTCCCCACACACCAAAGTAGAAACCTGCCTGCAACACCCCAAGGTGCAAAACAAAATGACCACTGGGGGGCCTACCCAATACACAACTTGCCAGTACCTCCAGGATTTCTCAGCCTAAGGAAACCGAGAAAATCTCTTTCTACACGTAATCGTTGATCTCACAAGATCATCACCCAGAAAATCACAGAAAGTTCTTGGCGGAGCCTCTCTGAACATATTGTACATGTACATTATATGTCACTAGATGAAGGGGCCGATGTTTACGCAGAAAAGGCCATAACAAACTGTTTTAGCACCAATGCGCAAGACGGTTTTTCCTCTTTATGGGAATATATCCAAGCGTAATTCAGGATATACAGGGAGTACGATAATATGCTTTGCTCTTGTTAATGTTAAAATACGACTCATTTTATCATTTGTTTCCTTTAACCCAAAATACACACATCAGGGACATAATCATCCGGCGCTAAAAACTGTTATGATTTCTCTGAAACCAGTCCACCTTTGATTTAGTGTTTGATACCACACATGCTGGCTGGATCGTACTGCTGGCTCACCCTCGTCGTCCCACGATCAGATAAAATTCCGACAGCTTTTAACGCCTATGAGGGACCCCCCACTGTCCCATCCCCACTTCCCCCCCCCCCACCCCCCCCCGCCCCACCGCCACACACACAACAACCCTCCCCCCTTACAGGTAGAACGTTTACCAGAAAAAAAAAAAAATCACTCATTTGTGGTATGTTAACTTCTCCTCTTTTTTTCCCTCCTTATTAAGCATAGAGCCTTTTTGTCAAAGTGACGCACGTGTTTAGTCATTCAATCGCAAAACCTACCGCCATAACTTCGGCTAATCGCGACAAGTTTAAAAAGACATCATTTTCATCCAAGCTTACCCGATTTAAAGAATTATTGGAATCATTGAAAAATTAAAACCGCTCATATAAAGCACGACCTAAACAAGAGCAGAACAAACAAAACAAAAAAAACCTAGTCGCCTTAAGGTTTCTGTTTCTTTCAAACACACAAAAATCCAAGACAGATAACACACCAACGGCACAAAAAAATAAATATCATACTTAACTGAGGCCTGTGTTTCATGGCAGGAAGTGATAATAAAGAAATATGTCCCAATTTCGTATGTATTGAAAATAGAAGAAACAACAATGAAAGTTAGAACTAAACCTTCAAACTTGATGAAAATGATAAAAGAGATTGATGAAAGGTCGCAACACATGTTGATGCAGACGACACTGACAGCCGCAGTGTGCAATGATGTTGCCATTGTCTTAGAGTGTGTCGTCTGTCTCCGATCGACCGCACACAAGAGGAGCATGTCAGCCTTCCTAAATTAGAATGTTGCTGACATACGTTAATATGTTGGCCGGATAGCTCAGTTGGTAGAGTGCGGACTCGGTGATCCTGGGTTGCGGGTTTCGAATTTCGGTATATGGGGATATTTCCCTCCGGAGTTAACATTGGTTCTGACTCCATTCCCCATATATTCCTTCGAAGAGACTATAAAACGGGAGGTTTCCGCTGTGTGCAGCGCACGCTAAGTATCTTGCACACTAAGTAAATCCGCATTACCAACTTTTTCGAAGAGAAGGCCAGTTTGGCCGTTGGTATGATGAACACTTGACACATAGCATGCACCTTCCCCGAAGACGTAGTAAGGCTTCCTTAATGTCGGGATAAAAAACGGTCATACAACACAAAACACCACTGCCGTGTCTATGACCAGGAAGTATTCGCCGCTAGTAGTATCAGCCTGCTTACAGCAGAAAGAAAAGAAAGAAAATACGTAAATACATTTGAGTGCGAATCAGGATGGAAACGAGGAATGTTTATCCGACGTTTTAGGATTATTCTCAATACGTCTCAAGCCTTCCATATATTTTTTTTATCCATGGTTGAATCCCACTGGGCCCCCCCCCCCCCCCCCATATTTAAATTGTTTTTTTTTTGTTTTTTTTTTTTTTTAGATGAAGAAACTGTTTTATTGTTCTTATCATTGATCGCAGGAGTCGTTTTATCTTCCCTGTCACAAAGTCAGTCCTGAATGATTCTCACATTCTCATTTTACCACCTACTTCTCCGATGTGAGCTGTGTGTGTGTGTTGTGTGTTCGTGCGTGCGTGTGGCGTGCGTGCGTGCGTGTGCGTTGCGTGCGTGCGTGTGTGTGTGTGGTTGTGAGTGTGTGTGAGTGTGGTGTGTGTGTGTGGTGTGGTGCGTGCGTGCGTGTGCATTGTGGTGTGTGTGTGATGTGTGTGAGTGTGTAGTGTGTGTGTGTGTGTGTTTGTGAGTGTGTTATTGTGTGAAAGAAAGGTATCACGTATAGACACCAAGTAAAGGGGGGGGGGGGGGGGGGGGGGGGGGCAAGACCGACAACTTTTATCTTTCGAAATTGAAACCAACAACGACTAATGTTCGAGATTGTGTGTACCTGAAAAATGGATTCCATGATCGTATCAGCGGTGTTTTCCCTGTGTCGGGCTGTGCTAGACATTGTTAGAGCCAACATTAGATACAACGCACGTCAATTCAAACCAACATCGCACAGTCCAAGTCATCAAACAGAAAGAGAGGAAAAAAGAAAGAAAGGAACATACACAGTCATTGCCTCTCCTGTGATCAGGTGCGTGTTGACGGCAAACGGTTGCAGCAGGAAAACAGAGCAGCCAGCATCCTGTTCGCTGATTAATAACTTCAGCAGGCCAGTTGGGGGTGGTCTCCCCCCAGCACATTATCGTGACTCGCCCCAATCGTGATGGCAGAGAGAGAGAGACTTCCAAACACTTTACTAATCCACACAACTTGTACAAACAACAACTTGTAACAGTTTTACACCTGTATCTCTCTCCGCACTGAGAGACAAATAAATCCGCACACATGTATCTCTCCTCACACCGAGAGACAAATCAACCTTCACACATGTATCTCTCTTTACATTGAGAGAAAAATAGTCTTCACACTTGTATCTCTCTTTACACTGAGAGATAAAATAGTCTTCACACTTGTATCTCTCTTTACACTGAGAGATAAAAATAATCTAGTTCCGCTTCTATAAAGCTATGGCCTTCACATTCCGTTATCCCAAAATTCCGGACCAGGAGAATACATAACTCCCGTAATCACTGAGGACCTGCCTGCCTCAAGTAAAAACTTCCCTGCTTTCTCAATTCCCTGTCTCTCTCTCTGAGACAATATACTGCCCCCTCGAACTCTCCCGTCCTGGAGATACGAGTCTCGACTTCTCTTCCGCGACTTCTTCTGTCTCTTGCGAAATGACGAGCTTCAACTCCTCTCCCTGGAGTTGGTACTGGCTGGGGCTGAACTACCGGTGTGTTCCCCACACCATGGCCATCTTCAACCACCTCACGGGGTGAAAGACGAAGGGTGAAGGGCGAAGGGTAAAGGGTGAAGGGCTGAAACACGAATAAGGTTCGTGTAAGTAACCTGCTTCTCAATTCAACATATGAATTCTTTCTCTCTTCTTTAAGTTTTCCCCCTGTAGCTTTCCCCAACTATCTATCGCTCACCTGGTAATGACTGGTCAGCAACGAGGACCACCGTCCTGACAGGTTCGAGTCTCTAGGCCATCTGCTGGGTTAAAACTGACTCTTTCCCCCCTTCTCCTAGTGAGTGCATACTCAGTGTTCAAAACACATGACCAGCACCTTACCTTACCAGCCCTTGTTAAACTATCACTCAGTGGTCACTTTCACCCAATGACCACATTCGTTTCTTGAATGAGTCATACTCACAATTATTTTGGGGACGCCCGCTACACTAGTCAAGCCACATGAATATTCTTCCTTTAATTGTGGCACGGGGAAATGATTCATATCAACAACTACATGTGATGGAGCGTCACATGCCTTGATGTGAGGCTACGTCACATGACAATCTCCCATGATACTCTGAGTCATCAGGCCAACCAAACTGGCCTATATTTAGCGCAAATCTCAATTGTATTTTTCTTTATCTTTTTCTTTTGTTTTACATTCTACAATATTCTAGTAATCACTAGAAATGATAGAAAATACGAGAATGTTGCACAATAATTTTTGATTGTTTTATGTCTTTTTTTTTGGTATTGACATGAGATTTTCCGATCCAGAATTTTGTGTGGTGGTCGATACTTTTTATTAACCGGATTCGTGTCGTTCTTCCTTCGTCGGTGTGTCTTGCCATTTTCGGTTACAGTGGGCTTGTTGGACTTTTCCTCCATCGTTTAAAAGGTAGTAGTTGTTCTTTTCTTTTTCAAAGCATGTCTTCATACCGGTCTGAAAACAGACGTATACGAAAATTTGTTTCTGAAACTTTAAAAGCTTGTGATCAGGCTGCAGTTATTTTCGATGAAAGGTCTAGCAATCCAAACAAAGCGCAGAAATTATCTTCTGTTTATGATCATGATTCAGATCGACAGCCACCACTTCTTCGTAGTACTTTGTGTTCGGACTCTGTCAGTAACAGTTGTAATATCTGAAGATCATTTTATCACTTGATGGAGTGGGAAATGGAGGAGGGGGACACCCAGCCCTCTGTATCGATCGTGCACGGATGTTCAGTGGCACCAATGAGCCCCCAGCAACGGATCAGCTGCACTTGTAAGGAACAAATTTTCCCCAGATGTCTCCTGGTCATCTCACAGCACTCCAGGATCCTCAAAAGCTCAAGTAAGTCTCTTTGAATATTTCCTGAACAATTACGTAGTGGGGGGAAACAAGTGCAACAACAGTGTAGAAAGAGATTCTTCTCGGTTCCCTTTAGGCTTAGGCAGGAATCCTGGAGGTACTGGCAAAGGCTTCAGTATGGTGAAGGCCCTCCAGTGGTCAGTAAAGTTTTGCACTCATCAGGGTGTTGGCAGGCCAGGTTTCTACTTTTGGTGTTGTTGGAACTGTCTGAGTGGACAGCTCTGCTGTTCAATAACCCAAGCATTGTCAGCAGCTAAGAATTGTGCAGAAAATGTTGAATATTTCCTCAGCGCCATTAATACTAGACTTAAATAAACAGCCCCAATGACGGCAGAACAGTCCCAACAACACCAAAAGTAGAAACCTGGCCTGCCAACACCCCAATGAGTGCAAAACTATATTGACCACTGGAGGGCCTTCGCCATACACAAGCTTGCCAGTACCTCCAGGATTCCTGCCTAAGGGAACCGAGAAGAATCTCTTTCTACACTACCGTTGATCTCACATGATCATCACCCATCAGGAAAATCTCAGAAAGTTCTTGGCGGACCTCTCTGAAAATTTGTACGTATGTTCATTATAGGTCACAGATGATGGCCGATGTTTACCAGAATAGCCATTACTAACGGTTAGACCAGCGCAAGACGGTTTTTTCCTCTTTATGGAATATATCACGCGTATTCAGGATATACTGGAGTACGTTAATATGCTTTGCATCTTGTTAATGTTAAAATACGACTCATTTCATTTGTTTCCTTTAACCCAAAATACACACATCAGACATAACATCCGGCGCTAAAAACTGTTATGATTCTCTGAAACCAGTCCACCTTTGATTTAGTGTTTGATACCACTCAGTGCTGGCTGGATCGGGTACTGCTGGCTCACCCTCTCCCACGAGCAGATAATCCGGACAGCTGTTACCGCCTACTGAGGGACCCCCACTCCCATCCCACTTCCCCCCCCCCCCCCCCCCACCCCACACACACACACCATCCACCTTACAGGGAGAACGTTTACAAAAAAAAAAATCACTCATTTGTGGTATGTTAACTCTCCTCTTTTTTTCCCCTCCTTATTAAGCAGAGAGCTTTTTCAAAGTGTCGCACGTGGTTTAGTCATTCATTCGCAAAACCGTACCGCCATAACTTCGGCTAATCGCGACAAGTTTTAAAAAGACATCATTTTCATCCAAGCTTACCCGATTTAAAGAATTATTGAATCATTGAAATTAAAACCCTCATAGAAGACACGACCAAAACAAGAGCAGAACAAACAAAACAAAAAAACCTAGTCGCCTTAAGGTTTCTTTCAAACACACAACAATACAAGACAGATAACACACACACAAAAAAGAAAGATCAGACTTATCTGAGCCTGTGTTTCATGGGGCAGGAAGTTGATAAGTAAAGAAAATGTCAGCTTTCGTATGTATTGAAAAATGAAGAAACACTATGAAAGTTAGAACGAAACATTCAAAATTAGGAAAATGATAAAAGAGATGATGAAAGGTCGACAACACATGTTGAGCAGCGACACTGACAGCCGCAGTGTGCATGATGTTGCCATGTCTTAGAGTGTGTCGTCTGTCTCCATCGACCGCACTCATGGAGAGCATGTCTGCCTTCCTAAATTAGAATGTTGCTGACATACGTTAATATGGGGGCCGGATAGCTCAGTTGGTAGAGTGCCGGACTCGTGATCCTGGGGTTGCGGGTTCGAATTTCGGTATAG
>CM031601.1:97727253-97734753 GCA_018398815.1 Conus ventricosus | reverse complement strand
TGATAAAGAATAGATATAGTAACTGGAGAGGGGAAGGAGGGGAAAGAGGAACATAGCTATAAGTTAATGTGAGTTAAACAGTTGGAGGTATGGTGGTATGAGTGTCAGTGCAATTTGGTGGAGGATATTGTAGGCTGGTGTTTTGTTGGTGGATAGGTGTATGTTGGATTTTGGATGATATGGGGGTGAAGATAAAGACCGGGAATGTAAGGGAGAGGGGGGGGGGAGTCGGGAGGGTCAAATTTCGTGCACCTACACTTATGCAGAAAGATGAAAGGCGAAGGGAAATTCATGTGGAGTTGGTAGTGCATTCAGCTGAAAAAAAAAAAAAAAAAAAAAAAAAACACCAGTTGCATGGAAAAAAGGGAGGATGGAGGTCTGAGTAAGCATTGGATTGCTGTAGAAACATGGGGAGAGAGTGGTGGGAAGCAAAGGTGAAATGAGTGTAGCTGTAAAATCTGTATGAAGTGGGTAGTGGGGTGTTTGGTGATGGTGGGGGAGGTGGTGGTGGTGGTGGTGGTGGGTGGTGGTGGTGGTGGGGTGTGTGTTGTGTGTGTGTGTGTGGTGTGTGTGTGTGTGTGTGATGTGTGTGTGTGTGTGGTGTGTGTGTGTGTGTGTGTGGTGTTGGTGGAATATATTGCCGACTGTGTTGCGTAGGGATATCTATACCTGTATTCCTAACCGAATCTAACCTAACCAAACCTCTAGCCTAACCGAACCCAACCTAATCTAACCCAAACCTACCTTAATTTCATCTAGCCTACCCCAACCAAACCTACCCAACCTAATTGAACCGAAACTAACCCAGCCTAACTACCTGTTAACTAACCTAACCTAACCGAGCCAAGCCTAACCTAGTCGGTCCTAACCTTACCTTACCTTACCGTACCTTACCTTACCATACCTTACCTTACCTTACCTTACCTTACCTTACCTTACCTTACCTTACCTTACCATACCTTACCCTTTCCTTACCTTACCTTACCTTACCCTTTCCTTATCTTACCTTACCTTACCTTACCTTACCTTACCTTACCTTACCTTACCAGACCTCACCTAACCTAACCCAACACACACCTCACCTCACCTAACCTCACCTCAACTATACTAAAGTAACGAAACTTCACCTCACCGAAACTAACCTCACATAACTCACTTAACCTCACCTCACCTAATCTAACATAACCTCACCTAACCTCACCTCACCACACCTAACCTATCCTCGTTTCACTTAACCTTACCCCCCCTAACCTCACGTCCCCTAGCCTCACCTACCTTCACCTAACCTAACCTCACCTAACCTCACATTCCCTAACCTCGCCTAACCTCACTTACCTAACCACACCTAACCTCACCTACCCTATACTCATCCTACCCTAACCTCACCGAACCTAACCTAACCTCACCTAACCTAACCTCACCTAACCTAACATAAGTTCACCTCACCTAACCTAACCTAACCTAACTTCACCCCACCTAAACTAACCTCATTTCACCTAACTTTACCTCACCTCACCTCATCTAACCTCACCCAACCTAACCTCACCTAACCTAACCTTGCCAACTCAACAAACGTAACCTCAACTAATCTAACCTCACCACACCTATCCTCACCTCATCTCACCTTATCTCACCCAACTTCACTTCACCTCACCTAGCCTCACTTCAATCACCTAAACTTCCTCAACTCACCTTACCTCACCTCACCTCAGCTAATCTTACCTAATCTCACATAACCAAACCTAACCTAACCTAACCCCACCTCATCTCACCTCATCTCACCCAAGCTCACCTCACCTCACCTATCCTAAACTACCCTCACCTAACCTCACTCACCTCACCTAACCTAACCACATTTCACCAAGTCTTACCTCACCTATCTCATTTAACCTCACCTAACATCACCTCCACTAACCCAACCTGACCTCATTTCACCTAACCTTACCTCACCACACCTCATCTCACCTAACCGCACCTCACCTCACCTAATCTCATCTCACCTCACCTAACCTACATAATCTAACCACCTAACCTCACCTAACCTTATCTTACCTCATTTCACTCACCTCACCTTACCTCACCTATCCTAACCTACTCTCACCTAACAACACCTCATCTCATCTAACCTAACCACATTTCACCTAGTCTTACCTCACCTAACTCACTTACCGTCACCTAACATCACTTCCCGAACTAACCTAACCTCATTCCACCTAACCTTACCTCACCTAACCTCACCTTACCTCACCTCACCTAACCTCGCCTAACCTCATCTGACCTCACCTCACCTAAGCTCACCAAGCCTAACCTAACTAAAGTCAACTTATCCACCTCACCTAACTTTACTTACTTATCCACCTCACCTAACCATACCTAGCCTAACCAAAACTATCTTCACCTAACCTCACCTCACCTGACGTCATCTAACCTGAACTAACTTAACTTGAACTAACCTAACCTCACCTACACTCACCTCACGTCACCTCACTTCACCTCACCCAGCCTCACCTCACCTCACCTCACCAAGCCTCATCTCACCTCACCTCACCTCACCTAACCTAACCTCACCTTACCTCACCCCACCTAATTTCACCTCACCTCACCTCACCCAACCTAACCTCACCTCACCTAACCTCAGCTGACCTCTCCTGGCCTCACCTCACTCACCCCAACCTAACCTAACCTCACTCACCCAACCTAACCTATCCTCACCTCACCTCACCTAACCTCACCCCTACCTCACCTAGCCTCACTTAACCTAAACCCAACCTCATCTAACCTCACTTAACCTAACCTCACCTTACCTAACCTATCCTAACCTCACCTCACCTAACGTAGCCTCACCTAACCTCACCTAACTTCACACAACCTAACCTCAACCTAATCTCACCTAGCATCACCTCACCTAACCTCATCAAACCTAGCCTAATATAACCTCAACTCACCTACCTCACCTAACCTCACTTCACCTAACCTCGCCTAACCTCACCTTACCAAACTCACCTAATCTAACCTAACCTCACTTAACCTCACCTCACCTAACCTCACATAATCTAACCTCACCTAACCTCAACTTATCCATCTCACCTAGAATTACCTAACCTAACTGAACCTATCCTCACCTAACCTGGACTCACCTAGCCCTACCTCACCTAACCTCACCTAACCTAATCTCACCTCACCTAACTTAACCTGACCTACGATCAACAAACCTAGGCTCACCTAACCTAACCTAACCTCACCTAACTTCACCTAACCTAGCCTCACCTAGCTTTACCTCACCTGACCTCAATTTACCTAACCTAAACTAACCTCACATCACCGAACCTAACCTAACCTCACATCACCTAACCTAACCTAACCTCACATCACCTAACCTCACCTAATATAACCTCACCTAACTTCAACTTTTCCAGGTCACCTACAATTACCTAACCTAACTGAACCTATCCTCACTTAACCTCAACTCACCTAGCCTGACCTCACCTAGCCTCACCTAACCTAACCTAACCTCACCTAAGCGAACTTGACCTTACCTAACCTCAGCTAACCTAGGTTCACCTAACCTAACCTCATCTAACTTCACCTAACCTAGCCTCACCCAGCTTAACCTCACTTTACCTCAATTTACTTAAACTCACCTCACCTTACCTTACCTAACCTAACCTAACCTAACCTAACCTAACCTAACCTAACCTAACCTAACCTAACCTAACCTAACCTAACCTAACCTCACCTCACCTCACCTAACCTCACTTCACCTCACCTAACCTCACATCACCTCGCCTAACTTCGGCTAACCTGACCTCACCTAACTTCACCTCACCTAACTTCACCTCACCTAACCTAAACTACCATCAACTTATCCACCTCTCCATTCTGTATCTAACATCACCTCACCTCACCTCACCTCACCTAATCTAACCTCACATCACCTCACCTAATCTAACCTCACCTAACCTCACATCACCTCACCTAATCTAACCTCACCTAATCTCACCTATCCTCATCTAACCTCAACTCACCTCACCTAAACTCACCTAATCTAACCTCGCCTCACCTCACCTAACCTAGTGTCAACTAACCTAACGGCACCTAAACGCATCTAACCTCACCTTGCCTAACCTCAACTAACCTCACGACATCTAACCTCACTTAACCTAGCCTCACCTAACCTCACCTCACCTAAACTAACCGAACCTCATTTCACCTAACCTTACCTCACCTAATCTCACCTCAACTAACCTCACCTAACCTTACCTCCTAACCAAACCTCACCCAACCTCACATCACCTCACCTAACCTAACCTAACCAAACCTAACCTCAAATAACCTAACCTCAACTTATCCACCTCACCTAACCTTACCTAACCTACCCGAACCTATCCTCACCTAGCCTCACCTCACCTAACCTCACGTCACCTAACCTAACCTAACTTCACCTACCTAACGTAATCTCACCTAGCCTAACCTAACTTCACCTCACTTCACCTAACTTCACCTAACCCACCTAACCTCACCTAACCTCACCTAACCTCACCTAACCTCACCTAACCTCACCTAACGTAACCTCACCTCACCTCACCTCACCTAACCTCACCTAACCTCACTTCACCTCACCTAACCTCACCTAACCTCACCTAACCTCACCTAACCTCGCCTAACTTCACCTCACCTCACTTCACCTCACCTAACCTAACCTAACCAAACCTAACCTCAATAACCTAACCTCAACTTGTTCACCTCACCTAACCTTACCTTACCTACCCGAACCTATCCTCACCTAGCCTCACCTCACCTGACCTCACGTCACCTAACCTAACCTAACTTCACTCACCTAACGTAATCTCACCTAACCTAACCTAACTTCACATCACCTCACCTAACTTCACCTAACCTCACCTAACCTCACCTAACCTCACCTCACCTCACCTCACCTCACCTCACCTAACCTCACCTAACCTCACTTCACTTCACCTCATCTCACCTAACCTAAACTTACCTTACCTTACCTTACCTTACCTAACCTGACCTCACCTAACCTCACCTCATCTAACCTCACCTAGAATTACCTAACCTAACTGAACCTATCCTCACCTAACCTGGACTCACCTAGCCCTACCTCACCTAACCTCACCTAACCTAATCTCACCTCACCTAACTTAACCTGACCTACGATCAACAAACCTAGGCTCCCTAACCTAACCTAACCTCACCTAACTTCACCTAACCTAGCCTCACCTAGCTTTACCTCACCTAACCTCAATTTACCTAACCTAACCTAACCTCATATCACCTAACCTAACCAAACCTCACATCACCTAACCTAACCTAACCTAACCTCACATCACCTAACCTCACCAAATATAACCTCACCTAACCTCAACTTATTCAGGTCACCTACAATTACCTAACCTAACTGAACCTATCCTCACTTAACATCAACTCACCTAGCCTGACCTCACCTAGCCTCACCTAACCTAACCTAACCTCACCTAAGCAAACTTAACCTTACCTAACCTCAGCTAACCTAGGTTCACCTAACCTAACCTCACCTAACTTCACCTAACCTAGCCTCACCCAGCTTAACCTCACTTTACCTCAATTTACTTAAACTCACCCCACATTACCTTACCTAACCTAACCTAACCTAACCTAACTAAAACCCAACCTAACCTAACCTCACCTAACCTCACTTCACCTCACCCAACCTCACATCACCTCGCCTAACTTCGGCTAACCTGACCTCACCTAACTTCACCTCACCTAACCTAAACTACCATCAAATTATCCACCTCACCTTTCCGTATCTAACATCACCTCACCTCACCTCACCTCACCTAATCTAACCTCACCTAACCTCACCTCACCTCACCTAATCTAACCTCACCTAACCTCACCTCACCTCACCTAATCTAACCTCACCTAATCTCACCTATCCTCATCTAGCGTCAACTCACCTCACCTAAACTCACCTAATTTAACCTCGCCTCACCTCACCTAACCTAGTGTCAACTAACCTAACGGCACCTAAACGCATCTAACCTCACCTTCCCTAACCTCAACTAACCTCACCTCATCTAACCTCACTTAACCTAGCCTCACCTAACCTCACGTCATCTAACCTCACTTAACCTAGCCTCACCTAACCTCACCTCACCTAAACTAACCGAACCCCATTTCACCTAACCTTATCTCACCTAATCTCACCTCAACTAACCTCACCTAACCTTACCTCCTAACCTAACCTCACCCAACCTCACTTCACCTCACCTAACCTCACCTAACCAAATCTAACCTCAAATAACCTAACCTCAACTTATCCACCTCACCTAACCTTACCTTACCTACCCGAACCTATCCTCACCTATCCTCACCTCACCTAACCTCACGTCACCTAACCTAACCTAACTTCACCTCACCTAACGTAATCTCATCTAGCCTAACCTAACTTCACCTCACTTCACCTTACCTCACCTAACCTCACCTAACCTCACCTAACCTCACCTAACCTCACCTCACCTCACCTCACCTCACCTAACCTCACCTAACCTCACTTCACTTCACCTCACCTAACCTCACCTAACCTCACTTAACCTCACCTAACCTCACCTAACCTTACCTAACCTAACCTCAAATAACCTAACCTCAACTTATCCACCTCACCTAACCTTACCTTACCTTCCCGAACCTATCCTCACCTAGCCTCACCTCACCTAACCTCACGTCACCTAACCTAACCTAACTTCACCTCACCTAACGTAATCTCACCTAGCTAACCTAACTTCACCTCACTTCACCTAACTTCAACTAACCTCACCTAACCTCACCTAACCTCACCTAATCTCACTTCACTTCGCTTGACGTAATCTCACCTAACCTCACCTAACGTAACCACACCTCACCTAACCTCACCTAACCTCACCTAACCTCACTTCACTTCACCTCACCTCACCTAACCTAAACTTACCTTACCTTACCTAACCTCACCTCACCTAACCTCACCTAACCTCACCTTACTTAACATTACCTAACCTCACCTAACCTAGCCTCACCTAACCTCACGTCACCTAACCTAACCTCACCTCACCTAACGTAACCTCACCTAACCTCATCTAACCTCACCTCACCTAACCTCAACTTACCTCATCTAAACTTACCTAACCTTACCTAACCTAGCCTCACCTTACCTAACCTAACCTCTTTTCACCTAGCCTTACCTTACTTAACCCACCTCACCTAAAACAGTAAACAAGTAGGGTAACCTTACCTTACCTGACGTCACCCAACCTAACCTAACCTAAACTCAACTATCCATCTCACCTAACCTCACCTAACCTCACCTAACTCACCAAACCCCACCTCACCTCATTTAACCTAACCTAACAATATATAACCTAACCGAATATCCTCACCTAACCACACCACACCTAACCTCACCTAACCTCACCAAACTTCACCTAATTTAACCTAACCTAACCTAACCTCAACTTATCCACC
>CM031601.1:97707253-97717253 GCA_018398815.1 Conus ventricosus | reverse complement strand
GCCCTGTTGTTCTTTTGGAGTTCTGCAAGACTGTTGTGGCTGCCTCACAGAGGGCTTCTCGCTCAGCTCGGAAGTTGGTGGAGTATTTTCCTGTTGGAATTGCAATTTCTTCATCTCCGTCTTTGTATCGAAAGAAGATTCCAGCTCCACCATTCCTCGTTGCCTCTGTGGCGGAGCCATCTGTGAAGACATGGGTCCAGTCTTCTTGGGGATACTGGTTGCAGATGTACTCCATGGCCAGAGCCTTCCTTTGGGTGTCTGACTGTATTCCTCTCTTCTCCACTCCAGGAATGCTTGTGACGACTGTTGGGAACACCTGCCTCTTCCAAGATGGGTGGGTGACATTTGCCGGGATAGGCTTTGCTTCATGTTCCATCAAGACTGGAGTTTGTCTTTCAAGGCGTCTTGACTGTTGGATGAAGCTGTCTCTTTTCAACCGGCTCTTGGTGGGTCTGCTCATTCTGTTGTTCATTGGATGGTTTTCAAGGCGTTTGAATTTTGCTGCTTGGATGAGGATCTTTGTGTCCCTTCTGTCCTCCAATGACTGTTGCCCAGTGGTCTTCAGTGGTCTTCCATCTTCAGGATTGGGGTGGATCTCATGGCGCCAGTTATGACACGCTGAGCTTGGTTCTGTATCTTATTGAGATGGTTGAGGTTAGACTTTGCAGGTGATGCCCATGCTGACGTCCCGTACTCAACTACAGGTCGGACTGTCCCCGTATAGAGTCTCTTCAGGATACGTTCGTCGCCCCCCAGTCCGTCCCCGCAAGTTTCCTCATGATCGCCAGTCTCAACTTGGCCTTGCTACAGCATCTGGTGATCTTGCTGTTTCCAAGTGAGCCTGCGGTCAAAGGTCACTCCCAGGTAGGTAGGTGTGGATTCCTCTGCAAGCCTTTGGTTGTTCAGTGTCAGCTTCGCCTCTTGCTTCTTGCTGGATAGGCTGAAGACTGTGTAGGTTGTTTTGCTTGAGTTGACAGAGACAAGCCATTCCTTGGTCCAGTCGCTGATCTTGTTGTCGGGACCAGGCTGCTTCCAATTCAGTAGTGGGGCGACCATCCCCAACCCGGCGGGTCCCCAAGGTGGCGGATAGGGGAACGGCCCTCAGATATGGGGGTTAGCTGCGAATAAGCAGTCCCGGACCAACTGGCGATGTTCCCACCAGAACGGGGTGGGTCAACAGGTGGCGCTGTTGTCCTCACTGAAATACCCCATGTGTTCTATGACGGGCTCATCATGCGGTCAAGAGGCGCGGTATAACCTCTAGCCCCGGGATGGATCCTCGGAGAAACAATCCCCCCTGTGCTCACAGGGCAGGACGTACGGGCCATGAGCTAAGGGTGAGGCACCCTGAAAGAAAACTCCAGCTGAAGACGGAGGTATCGGGCCACTGGCGCAACTAAACCACGATACCACGCATCCACGCTTCCATGATGATGCAGTCCACAGAATTTCGATGTGGCGCTCGACCTTCGGAGACCCGCCGGGAGGTCGGGAGCCGGCCCTATGCCTCAAAGGGGCCCACCCCAAGCGGTCGGTAGTCAGACAAAGAAATTCTGCATGCCAATGCGACGAAGAAGGAGACCTCATCCTCCTGCTGATGCCAAGCGAACAGTACCACCCAAATGCTCAACATTCTCCAGTGAAATGCAGAAGGGTGCATAAAAAGAAACTTGGCTTGGCAGAAAGGATGCATCAAGAAAATATCAATATCGCATGTGTCCAAGAGACACATTTGACCGTAAACAATCGCTTTCAAGTGAGGGGTTACGAGACCATCAGGTTGGACCGTGAGGAAAGAAACAAAGGAGGGGTGCTTATCTTGGTCCGGAATTCCACCGCCGCACAAGACTCAAGATCAACACCAATCAACAGGCAGAGATCCAAGGGTTTGATATAGTCCCTTAAGGAACGCAACATCAGGATCTACAATGCCTATTGCCCTCAAGATCGTGATCTTTCCCTCACATACATGAACATCCCAGACAACAACTGCGTGTGTGGGGTGATTTTAACAGTCACTCAGAGAGATGGGGGTATGAGGAGACGGACAAGAGAGGCGAAGAAGTTGAGGATTGGGAGATTGACACACATCTTCATCCATCAACCAAGAAGTGATGAACCCACCTTCTACTCTAGACGCTGGATTACCACATCGACACCAGATCTAGCGTTCGCCACCAACGACCTGTCCGTCAGGACCACAAGAACAGTCCTCAGCCAGCTTGGAGGAAGTGACCACAAGCCCGCCAAACTCTCTATCAACCTCAACTTACAGTGTCCACAAGCAAAATGTTTTCCCCCCGCTGGAATTATAGAAAGGCTGACTGGACTCTCTTCGAGACCCTCACAAATACATACACAAAGCCAATCAACATCAGGCAGAAGGACTCAAACAAGATGGTCGAGACTTCACAAAGGCCGTCTTGAAAGCTGCTACAGAATCCATCCCAAGAGGAGCACGTAAAGACTACAAGCCCTACTGACAGAGGAACTCCAGAATCTGGAAGATGCCATTACGGAAGCCAGGACAGAGCAGAAAAGCAGCCATCACTGGAGAATAACATAGCGCTGAAGGAAGTAACTGCCATACAAGCTGTCCTGTGCACAAGCTGCAAAAAAAAGCTGGCAAGAGAAAACTGAAAGCCTAAATCTCGACAGGATGGCAGCAAGCTGTGGAAACTGCTATAAACCCTCTGTAATTACAACAAAATCACACCACTATAACAATACAGGAGAATGGAAATTATCTCTCTGGAAAGAAAGCAGAAGACCACTTCATAGACGTCTATGAAAACATCAGCAATCTGGAAGTCCCTCCTGAACATAGAGCTGCAGTGCACAGGGCCCAAGGTAAACTTCACGAGGAAGAGCCTCAAGAGGAAGTCATTATCACAGCTTTCACAGAGAAAGAGCTGGAGGAAGCGTTGCAGAGCCTCATCTGAAGAAGTCACCTGGTCCAGACGGAATCACAGATGAAATGATTCTGCATCTTGGGATGAAGAGCAAATCAGTCCTTCTAAAAATCTTTAACTCCAGCTGGAAGACAGGATCAGTACCACAGTGTTGGAGAGAAGCAGACATGATTCCCATTCACAAAAAGGGAAAGGACAAGTCGAAGGCTGACAGCTACAGACCCATCAGCCTTACAGGCTGCTTAGGAAAGCTGATGGAGAGACTTGTCACACAAGGCTTGTCTGGCACCTTGAGGAGCATCAGCTGCTGAGCCCTGAACAGGCAGGCTTCCGCCAACACAGATCAACAGAAGACCAGATCACATTCATCACGCAAAGCATTGAGGACGCTTTCCAAGAAAAGAAGAACACGCTTGCTGTCTGGATTGACATGAGAAGGCGTTCGACAAAGTCTGGAAGACGGACTTAGGCTCAAACTAACGGCGATGTGGTGTGTCTGGGAGGATGACACCTGGATCAGCCAGTACCTACACAACCGCCAAGCCCGAGTCAAGATTCAGGGCCAGAAAAGCAAGAAGAAGTTGCTGATACAGGGAGTACCACAAGGAGGAGTCCTTTCGCCAACGCTGTTCCTCATCTTCATAGATGACATCGTCAGAGAACTGCCAAAAGGGGTCAGATGAGCGATCTACGCAGATGATCTGGTGCTTTGGTGCTCTGAAGAGTACACCACCACAGCACAGGTACGCCTCCAGACTGCGCTCAACAAGATGATGTGTATGAAAGAAGCAGTTCCATAAAACCAGTGTCAGTGAGTACATGCCCACATTATTCATGAATAAATAATATCCGTGTGTCCCTATGTTGCAAGGCATGGATTTATAAACACCCACATGGGAAACAGCTGTTTGTTCTGTTTTTTCTTATTCAGCAAAGGAAAAGAGCTGAGGCTGAGCCTCTCTCTCTCTCTCTCTCTCTCTCTCTCTCTCTCTCTCTCTCTCTCTCTCTCTCTCTCTCTCTCTCTCTCTCTCTCTCTCTCTGTAGATTGGTGGGTGGCTGGATGTGAGTGTGATACACACGCTCACATGCACACACACACACAAACACACATACACATACATACACGCGTGCGAGCGTGCATGCAAATATGCATGCACGCATGATCGCACGCGCGCGCACTCGCCGGCACACACACACACACACACACACACACACACACACACACACACACACACACACACACACACACACGCACACGCACACGTGCGCGCGCGCACGCACACACACACACACACACACACACACACACACACACACACACACACACACACACACACACACACACACACACACAACACACACACACACACACACACACACACACACACATCATCTGACTGACTGAAACCAATTCATTGTCAGATTAAATATGGCTGGACTGACATTTAAGAAAACTGTATGAACAGAATGTCAACATTTTTCGTTTCAAGAAATGGAACACAATTCACACACACACACACACACACACACACACACACACACACACACACACACACACACACACACACACACACACACACACCACACACACACACACGAGGTGGAGAAGAAAGGGGGAGGGAGAGGGAAGAGGGAAAGGGTGTTGAGTGTGATGGAGAATGGGTGTTGAGTGTGATGGAGAATGGGTGTTGAGTGTGATGGAGAATGGGTGTTGAGTGTGATGGAGAATGGGTGTTGAGTGTGATGGAGAATGGGTGTTGAGTGTGATGGAGAATGGGTGTTGAGTGTGATGGAGAAAGGGTGTTGAGTGTGATGGAGAAAGGGTGTTGAGTGTGATGGAGAATGGGTGTTGAGTGTGATGGAGAATGGGTGTTGAGCGTGATGGAGAATGGGTGTTGAGTGTGATGGAGAATGGGTGTTGAGTGTGATGGAGAATGGGTGTTGAGTGTGATGGAGAATGGGTGTTGAGTGTGATGGAGAATGGGTGTTGAGTGTGATGGAGAATGGGTGTTGAGTGTGATGGAGAATGGGTGTTGAGTGTGATGGAGAATGGGTGTTGAGTGTGATGGAGAATGGGTGTTGAGTGTGATGGAGAATGGGTGTTGAGTGTGATGGAGAATGGGTGTTGAGTGTGATGGAGAAAGGGTGTTGAGTGTGATGGAGAAAGGGTGTTGAGTGTGATGGAGAATGGGACGGGAATGCTAAGAAAGAGAGGCAGGAATGATACAGACGGATCAATCTGAATTATTGAGGTATGGGATGTGACATTGGAGGGAATGAGTGGGGATGAAAGGTGGGTGTTTGGGTATGGAAATGGGGAGGAGATGCAGGAGATAACAAAAAAAATCATCAGGAATTGAGTTAGTGTTGTTGGCACAATTCACTTCTGCTTTGTAGTATTTGATCATGAGGTTGCCATGTTTAGCGAGTACCTTGTGTTGACGTCATTGGATCGATCTGTAATCTGATAACGTTTCATTCCAGCCACTTCTTGTCCTTGCCGGGTACATGCGTATACGAAAGGTGGTGGGAGAAGGTAGATCTGATGGAAAGGTGTGGGTGACAGGGCTGGGGGGGGGGGGTGATGATGGAAAGGTATACAACATAGAGGATATGGAACTTGCCAGTGATAACAACATGAGTTTGACATATACATGCAATGATAATATAAACGGTATGGGTGATGGAAAGATGAAATAAATCACAAAGTGTGTGTAAAGGAAAGGTAAGGCCGATCAAAAGATGATGGAAAGGTGTCATTAACGGTGACAGAAAGATATTATTTAAAGGCTGTGGTGGTGGAAAGGTGTGGTCTCTTGCACGTATTAGTGAGAGGGGGGCCGGAATAGCTCAATGGTAGAGCGCCGGACTCGTAATCTTAGGGTTGCGGGTTCGAGTCTCCACTGGGCCTTTTCGGTACAGGGGGATTTTTCCCTCGGAGTTAACATTGGTTCTGACTCCATTTCCCATACAATCCTTCGAATAAGACAATAAACCGAGGTTCCATGTGTGAACCCACGCATAACGTCTTGCACACATGTAAATCCCATCACCAACTTTCGGAAGAGAAGGCCAGTTTAGCCATTTGCATGGATGACACGCTATACATAGCATGCACCTTCCCCGAAGCTGGAGTATGGCTGCCTTAATGGCGGGATAAAACGGTCATACACACAAAACTCCACTCCCTTTGTTGGGTAGATGGGATTAATCCTTGCCTTTCTATACAAGGGGTGTCCGCAGGAGTGTCAGCCTGCGTACGCAGAAGAAGAAGAAGAAGAAGAAGAAGAAGTGAGAGAAACGTGTGACCAATTAACAGTTCTGGTTACTTCTTCTGTTCTTTATTTTGTTCTTCTCCCTAACTTCATCAGTCCTTCAATATGGGGTACACGTCTCTTCTTACTCTTGCATCTTTTACCGAGTTATATGGTACTCGACCTTCTCGACCAGACCTGCAGGGCAAAACATAATTCTCATGTGGTGTTATGTTCAGCCCGCTACGACTGAGCCCTTATCTGCATAAAGGTTTTCTCCTGAGATCTGAGAAGGTAGGTGAATAGAAATAATGGAGAACAGAGGGTGAGGATGGAGAGGATGGAACAGCCCCAGGAAATGGAGGTGGAGGCTGACACTGTGTGATAAAGTGGAGGGAAGGAACAACGTATTTCAAAGTAGCGGTAAGACTTCAAAACACAACGGTGTCACAAAACAGTGTTTGATGCTGAAATCAATATACAGCTCAGTGATGTGTGTGTGTGTGTGTGTGTGTGTGTGTGTGTGTGGTGTGTGTGTGTGTGTGTGTGTGTGTGTGTGTGTGTGTGTGTGTGTGTGTGTGTGCGTGTGTGTGTGTGACGTGTCTGACATCTATTTGTAGCCATAAACTTAAGCCATTTTGTACGTAGTGTCCTTTCAAGATGTGCTCTAAGTTAGCGAAACACGTCTCTTCAGTTGGACATATGATTCAATGAACAAAAGAGTTGGGGGACGTAGAACTACGTCTCTCATGATAACCAAAACGAAGATGGACATGCCCGTTTTAAATTCTTAATGAAATAAACGCGTCGTTTCTTACAGATTCATTTCAAGACCACGTGACTGGTAAGACGCCAGTGCTGCATCACAAGAAATGCACATCCAGGACCAGACATGTTGAATTTACTGACAGTAACTGTGCGTATACTAGTTGGCATTGCAGCCCAGCCGCATGTGCCTGGCTTTGTGCTGTGGGCACTTTTATACCCTGATACATCTTCAACAAAACAGGTTCAAAGCAGTCATGTGCCTGGCTTTGTGCTGTGGGCACTTTTGTAGCCTGATATACCGTCAACAAAGCAGGTTCAAATATTCATGGCCCTCAATGTCTTTGCTCTTCTGTAGAAAAGGGATTCATAGCTCGAAACATTGTCATATGACACAGAATTGGAGTTTAGGATAGTTCGTTGACTAGAAGATTGCCTAAAGTGCACTTGAATCACAACCTATGATGCTAGAAACAAAGTGTATAGTGTATCAAGACTCCCAGAATATGCTACTTTATTCATGTCTGCAAAATTCAGAGGAGGCATTTGAAAGAATAGAATATTGATATGTTCAAGTTAACTTCTCCAGAATCGTGATCTGTTCAGGTTATCATCTGGACATAGATCTTGTGTAGTTCCTTCCGTTCCTTCTTCTAGATATACAGGGAGATGTTTTCAGTTAGGAATTCGATCACATACAGCAATTCTGAGTTCATAACAGAGCGATGAGATCACGGAATTGCAGATATGCAAAATAAGCTGAATTTCATTAAACAGTACAACGTCAACTTGTAAAAAATAATGCAATGAAACGACTTTCATCCAGTGTGAGTACATGAGTGGAGATGCTGACCTACATAGTGCCTAGATATGTGTAAAGAGTTGTAATGGAGAAATTGTGTCTTAGGGATTGACTATCGGAGTTTGCGGCTGCTGTTATGTGTGTCAGTGTGGAAACTTTGTTGCGTTGGGCTACGTGTGAGCGTCGGCTTCCTAAGAACAGTGGCCAAAACATCAGTGTGTTTTGGTTTGCATTGTCTGGTAAAGCAGGTTGTCTGTTCTGATCAGCCATGTTTATAAACTATGAGGACTACTGTATGAGACACTGTCGGTGTTGGTTCAAGTACAGTGTCTGGTTGTTCTGTTGTTTTTGGGTGCTGATCATAGCCCCATTTTCTTTGGAAGTAGTTGGTGATTAGTATCTTTCACTTATTGAAAGAAAAAGAAAGCATTTGGTAACTTCTGTAACTTCTCTCTCTCTCTCTCTCTCTCTCTCCTCTCTCTCTCTCTCTCTCTCTCTCTCTCTCTCTCTCTTCAAGTGTTTATAATACTTTAATGATTGTGTACGCCAGACACTCATTTGCAGGTGCATGTGTGTGTGTATGTGTGTGTGTGTGTGTGTGTGTGTGTGTGTGTGTGTGTGTGTGTGTGTGTGTGGTGTGTGTGTGTGTGTGTGGTGTGTGTGTGTGTGTGCGTGTGTGTGTGTGTGTGTGTGTGTGTGTGTGTGTGTGTGTGTTTGTGTGTGTGTGTGTGTGTGTGTGTTGCTCTAGACATCCTTCTGACGCACATCCTTCTAAAGCATATGGTAATATGTTCAAGTCATTGTCAAACCATGAAAGGATAAATTATAATGCTGAACAATTATGTAGTGGGGAGGAAACAAGTGTGGACAATTATTAAGAATGATAAACTCCATCGAAATTACCAGAAACAAAGGGCGATTCAGCTCTGTTCTAACCCCTTGTGAGGGGCAGTCAAGTACTGCCAACATCCAGACAGGCAGATATACAGTTAGACAAATATCTGCATAGACAGTATGACTACAGCCCAAAGATCATTCTATCACCGGAATAACCCCCAAACAACGCCAACACGAGACAGTTTATAGTATAGTACCCGGCGAATCGTGAAACAGGACACGTACATTAAACATATAGACAAATACGTGGGACGGTCTGTCGATGTTGTTTATTGCCAAACCGACTACAGAGACCACAATAAAGAGATGAGGTTGGACAAAGGCAGAGAAAGCTGGAACGTCTCTCAGTGGGAGTGGTTTAGCTGCTGTCTCGTTTGTTTGGTTTTTTGTTTGTATGTTTGGTCGACTGGGAGTTTTTCTGTGCATTTGTTTATTTTAATTACCTTTTTCAAGTGAACAACAAGCCTAAGAGCTAAAGGTAGGGAAAATATACCACTACTATTTACGTATCGCTGGAATGTTGTGTTCACGTACCTTATCAGTACTTCATGAACAAAAAAACGTCACCTGGTCACGTAGAAATTCTTTGCAGGGTTTCCTCTCTTTTCTTGTTCCTCTTTCGTTTCATGGAAACTGCTCTGCTTTTTCATCTTCACTGAACTTGCACTGTTCCTATTTAGTTTTTCTCCCGTTCACCCAACACCCCCGCCTTCCTCTGCTCTGCTTTACAGGCCTACCATTTAGACTGCATGTAATTACTTCCATATTTATTCTCGAAGGCTACGTCGATTTATCATTTACCACAGTTGGACTTGACCGTCTCAGAGATCTGAAACCAATATTGGGGGAGAGGAGGGGTGACGTTGTTGAGATGGGAAGTGGCAAAGCGGAAGCGTTTGCTGGAGAGGCGGAGGGGAAAGGGGGGATGGGGGGAGAGGGGGGAGGGGAAGGTGTTGGCGGCGATGGAGAATGGAAGGATGGGAAGGAGGCGGGAACGGTGAGGACGGATCAAACTGAATTGTTGAGGGGATCGGATATGGTAATGGGAGGGTAGGACTGGGGATGGAGCGATGTAACAAAACAAAAAACACATCGTATGTAGGATGGTGTTATGTCGGCAGGCTTCACTTGTGCTTCGTGCTTGTTTGATCGTATGCAGTAAGTAACCGCCCTCGCCCCTATCTCCTTTTTGTCCCCCATTCCCCCTTCCGCCTGCCCCCCCCCCCCCTCCCCACAACACACCCCTTGGGAGGTCCTATAGGTCTATCCCAGTTGATCTACTCATTGTCGTTCGCAATTGAAATCCCTTTAAGACTATTCCCCTTAGTCTACGCTTTTAGGCTATTCCTCGGGAAATTAGTAGTGACTTT
>CM031601.1:97688325-97706253 GCA_018398815.1 Conus ventricosus | reverse complement strand
GGTTTTTTTTTTTTTTTTGCAATACTGGTTAGCGAATCTCCCATCTTAATCTACCCAAATTTTATAACATAACGCTTTGAACAATTTCTGAGTTTGAACCGTGCTCGTTATCTGAATGTGTTTTTTCTTGGATTTTTTGGGGTTTGTCCCTTTGGTTCTTTAATCCCTCACGGTCTTGGTTCTTTTTATTTTCTTTTCCAGTGATTGTTGTTTGGATTTCTTTCTCTTGACACTTTGGGTTTTTTAAAACTAAAATTTTGGAGCAAACCGCTTTTTTGGGTTCCCTTAAAGAAAAGGGGAACCACAGAGGTCAAAAATTTCATTTCGGGTATTGGTGAGTTTCCCCAATTGAAAAAAAGGGTTTCCGAGTATAAGTTGTGAGTTCCTTTTGGAAGGGTTTTCCCCTTAATTTTATCTTTCCAATTCATTTTAAGCATTTATTAATTTCCCCACTTCCCCGCATAATGTTATTCAAAATTTTTCCTGCAATTTTGAATGGGTTTTCTCTTTTTCTTCAATTACAAGGCAAGCTGTTTAATTCAACTTGCTTCTATACCGGTTTTTAAATTGCTTGGGATGTTCAGTCTTATTCCTTGAATTTAGTTGTTTTTTTTATCCTTGGTTCATTCAAGAATTTTAGCCCCTTTTTTCTTAGAGTTCTTTTTTATTTTCTTTTTACTGTCTTGTGCCTTTGTGTTTTTTGAAATTTTAACAAATTTTGGGGTTTGGGTTTTTTTAAAACAAAATTACTTCGAATTGCACAAGGGGGGATTGCATTCCCTTAAAATGAAAAGAGAGACAAATTTCAAATTTCCCCGGGATGATGGAGAATTAAGTTTGGGTTCTTATGGAAAGGGGTTTTTGCCCTTGGGTTCCCCCTTTTAAAGGTTCTTTTGGAGATTATTTTAATTATTTTAAACCACCTTTATTTTATTTTTCCATCCACCCTCTAAGCACATACTGTTAGTTGGCAGAATCATCTTGCCCCTGCAGGTATGAAGCGTTATTCCCCCTTTTTTCTTCATCAAGACATAAGAGCAAGCTTTGTTTTAATTCAATATTTCTTGCAGTCATTTTCAACACCAAGTGCTCTGTAAATTGCTGGATCGGTTTCGGTACTTATCCTAATGGAATTTATTAGTTTGTTGGTATTTTAGTCCTTGCGGATTCATTCCAAGAACTGGCCTCAGCACTTGTGTTCTTAGAGGATATTCTTTTTTATATTTTCTACTTTTCACAAGAATGTAGTTTTTTTGCTCTTTCGTGATTTTCTTTGCTTCTTAGATGGCACCTTTGGTTGGTTTTTTAAAAACCAACAAATATACTACGTATTGCACACCACTTTTCGGGATTGCATTCTTCTTAAAAACTGTAAAGACAGAGGAGTCAAATTACCACTTTCCGCGGTCACTGAGGAGAAACACCAAGTTTCGAAATATCGGTATATGACAGGGGTTATATGTTAGTGAGTTTTCTCTCCCTATTGGAGATTTTCTTCCCCCTTGGAGAATATAAGCCCTGCTGAAGGTTCATTTGAGAAGCATTTATTTTATTTTATTTATTATCCATCCTCCTCTCAAGACATTACTGTTAGTTAGGCAGAAACATCGCTCACTGCAGGTTATGAATCGTATTCCCCTTATTTCTTCAATCTAGACATTAGGCAACTTTGTTTTAATTAATTATTTCTTGCAGTCATTGCAACACCAGTGCTCTGTAGTTGCTGGAACGGTGCTCGGTACTTATCCTTGGAATTTATTAGTTTTGTTGTTATTTTAGTCCCTTGCGGTATTCATTCCAAGTACTGGCCCTCAGCACTTGTGTCTTAGAGGATATCTTTCTATATTTTCATTTTCACAAGAAAATGTAGCTTGTTTTGCTCTTTCGTGATTTCCTTTTGCTTTTAGATGGCACCTTGGTTGTTTTTTGAAACTCAACATTATACTACGGTATTGCACACCAGCCTTTTCTGGGATTGCATTTTTCTTAAATTGAAAAGGCAGAGGAGTAAATTACCACTTTCCGCGGTCATGAGGAGAAACCACCAAGTTTCGAAATATCGGTATATGACAGGAGTTATATGTTAGTGAGTTTCTCTCCCTATTGGAGGATGTCTACTTCCTTGGAGAATATAAGCTTGCTGAAGGTTATTTTGAGATGCAAGCTTTTTATTTTATTTTATTTTTTCCCATCACCTCTCTCAAGCACCCATACTGTTAGTTAGCGAATCATCTACCACTGCAGGTATTGAATGCGTATCTCCACCTATTTCTTCATTCTAAGACATAAGAGCAAGCTTTGTGTGATTATAATACAATATTTTCGTGCATCATTGCAACACCAAAGCTGCTCTGTAAGTTGCTGATCGGTGTCGGTACTTATCCTTGAGAATTTATTAGTTTGTTGTATTTTAGTCCTTGCGGATCAATTCCATGAATGGCCCTCAGCACTTGTGTCTTAGTGAATATCTTTTTATATTTTTACTTTTCCAAAAAATGTAGCTTGTTGTGCTCTTTCGTGATTTTCTTTTTTTTGCTTCTTAGATGGCACGTTTGGTGTTTTTTTTGAAAACTCAACAAATTTACAAAATCTACGGATTGCACCACCCAGCCTTTTTCTGTGGATTGCATTTTCTTAAAACTGAAAAGGCAGAGGACAGAAGGAGTCAAATTACACTTTCCCGCCGGTCACTGAGGAGAAACCAAGTTTCGAAATTTCGGTATATGACCAGGAGGAGTTATATGTTAGTGAGTTTATCTCCCTATTGGAGGATGTTCTCTCCCCCTTGGAGAATATAAGCTTGCTGAAGGTTCATTTTGAGAAGCATTTATTTTATTTTATTTTTTCACTCCACCCTCTCAAGCACTTGCTGTTAGTTGGCATATTCATTCTGCCCTCTGCAGGTTGAATGAGTATCTCCCCCTATTTCTTCATTCTAAGCATTAAGAGCAAGCTTTGTTTGTAATTCAATATTTCTTGCAGTCATTGCAAACACCAAGCTGCTCTGTAAGTTGTGGAGCGGTGCTCGGTACTTATCCCTTGGAATTTATTAGTTTGTTGTATTTTAGTCCCTTGCGGATTCATTCCAAAGACTGGCCCTTCAGCACTTGTGTCTCTTTGAGATATCTTTTTTATTTTTACTTTTCACAAGAAAATGTAGCTTGTTTTGCTCTTCGTGGGATTTTCTTTTGCTTCTTAGATGGCACTTTGGTTGTTTTTTTTGAAAACTCAAACCTAATATACTTACGGTATTGCACACCAGCCTTTTCTGGGATTGCTTTCTTCTTAAATAACTGAAATGGCAGAGGAGTCAAAATTACCCACTTTCCGCGGTCATGCGGAGAAACACCAAGTTCGAAATTTCGGTATATGACCAGGAGTTTATATGTTAGTGAGTTTATCTCCTTATTGGAGGATTGTCTCTCCCCTTGGAGAATATAAGCTTGCTGAAGGTTCATTTTGAGTAAGCATTTATTTTATTTTATTTTTTCCTTCCACCCTTCAAGCACATCTGTTGTTTAGGCAGGAATCATCTGGCGCCCTGCAGGTATTGAATGGGTTATCTCCCCTTATTTTCAATCTAAGACTTAAGAGCAAAACTTTGTTGTAATTCAATAATTCTTGCAGTAATTGCAACACCACGCTGCTCTGTAAGTTGCTGGTACGGTTGCTCAGGTACATATCCTTGGAATTTATTGTTTGTTTTTTTTAGTCCCTTGCGGATTCATTCAAGAACTGGCCCTTCAGCACTTGTGTCTTAGAGGATTTCTTTTATATTTTTCTACTTTTCTCAAGAAAATGTAGTTGTTTGCTCTTTCGTGATTTGCTTTTGCTTCTTAGATGGCACTTTGTTGGTTTTTTTTGAAAAAAATCAACTAATTTTACTACGGTTATTGCACACAGCCTTTTCTGGGATTGCATGCTTCCTTAAAACTGGATTGAAAAAGGAGAGGAGTCAAATTACCACTTTCACGCGGTCACTGTGAGAGAAAACCATCCATAGTTTCGAATATATCGGTATATGACCACGGAGTTTTATGTAGTGAGTTTCTCTCCCTATTGGGAGGTGTCTCTCACCCCTTGGAGAATTTAAGCTTGCTGAAGGTTATTTTGAGATGCATTTATTTTATTTTATATTTTCCCATCCACCTCTCAAGCACTATATGTTAGTTAGGCTGATTCATCTGCCACTTGACAGGTTGAATCCGTATCTCCCCTATTTCTTCAATTCTAAGAAATTAGAGCAAACTTTGTTTATAATTCAATATTTCTTGCAGGTCTTTTGCAACACCAAGCTGTCTGTAAGTTGCTGGAACGGTGCTCGGCTACTTATCCCTTGGAATTTATAGTTTGTTGTATTTTAGTCCCTTGCGGATTCATTCAAGAACTGGCCTCGCATTGTGTCTTAGAGGTTTTCTTTTTATATTGTTGTATTTACTTTTCACAAGAAAATGTAGCTGTTTTGCCTCTCTTTCGGGATTTTCCTTTTTGCTTCTTCTTAGATGGCACTTTTGGTTGTTTTTTTTTGACAAAATCAACTAATATACTTCGGTATTGCACACAGCCTTTTTGGATTGCATTTTCTTAAAACTGAAAAGGCAGAGGAAGTCAAATTACCACTTCCGCCGGTCACTGAGGAGAAACCACCATGTTTCGTAATATCGGTATATGACCAGGGGTGATATGTTAGAGAGTTTCTCTCCCATATTGGAGGATGTTCTCCCCCTTGGAGAAAATAAACTTGCTGAAGGTTCCTTTTGCGAAGCATTTATTTTATTTATTTTTCCCATCACACCTCTCAAGCACTACTGTTAGTTAGCAGAATCATCTGGCACTCTGCAGGTATGAATGGGTATCTCCTTATTTCTTCAATACATAAGAGCAAGCTTTGTTTATTAATTCAATATTTCTTGCTGATCATTGCAACACAAGCTGCTCTGTAAGTTGCTGGAATTGTGCTCATGTATTATCCTTGGATTTATTTGTTTTTGTGGTTTTTAGGTCCTTGCGGATTCATTCAAGAAAGGGCCCTCAGCACTTGTGTCTTAGAGGTTTTTCGGTTTATATTTTTTCTACTTTTCACAAGAAAATGTACGCTGGTGTTTTGCTCTTTCGTTGATTTTCTTTTGATTCTTAGATGGCACCTTTGGGTGTTTTTTTTTGTAAACTCAACAAATTTACTACGGTATTGCACCACAGCTTTTCTGGGATTGCTTTTCTTTAAACTGAAAAGGCAGAGGGAGTCAATTATCACTTTCGCGGTCATCGAGGCGAGAAACCACCAAGTTTCGAAATATCGGTATATGACCAGGAGTTATTGTTAGTGTGTGCTCTCTCCCTATTGGAGGATGGTCTCCTCCCCCTTGGAGAATATAAGCTTGTGGAAGGTTCAATTTTGAGAAGCAATTTATTTTATTTTATATTTTCCCATCCACCCTCTCAAGCAATACTGTTAGTTAGGAGAATCATCTGCCACTGCAGGTATGAATCCCGTTTCTCCCCCTTTTGCTTCAATTAGAAAGGACATAAGAGCAAGCTTTGTTTATAATTCTATATTTCTTGCAGTCATTGCAACACCAAGCTGCTCTGTAGTGCTGGATCGAGTGCTCGGTACTTATCCTTGGAATTTATTAGTTTGTTGGATTTCAGTCACCTTGCGGGTTCATTCAAAGAACTGGCCCTAGCATTGTGTCTTAGAGGATATCTTTTATATTTTCTACTTTTCACAAGAAATTGTAGCTTGTTTTCCTCTTTCGTGATTTCCTTTGCTTCTTAGATGGCTCCTTTGGTTGGTTTTTTTGAAACTCAACAAATATACTACGGTTAGTGCACACCAGCTTTTCTGGGAATGCATTCTTCTTAAAATTGAAAAGGCAGAGGAGTCAAATTACCACTTTCCGGGTCATGAGGAGAAACCACAAGTTTCGTAAGATCGGTATATGTCCAGGAGTTATATGTTAGAATGAGTACTATCCCTATTGGTGGATGTCTCTACCCCTTGGAGAATATAAGCTTGATGAAGGTTCATTTTTGAGAAGCATTTATTTATTTTATTTTTTTCCATCCACCCTCTCAAGCATCATACTGTTAGTTGGGGCAGAATCATTGCAACTGCAGGTACGAATGTATCTCCCCTATTTCTTCTATCTAAGACATAAGAGCAAGTTTGTTTATTATTCTATATTTCTTGCAGTCATTGCAACTCCAAGCGGCTCTGTAAGTTGCTGGAACGGTGCTCGGTACTTATCCTTGGATGTTTGTGTGTTGTATTTTAGTCCCTTGCGGTTTCATTCCAAGAACTGGCCCTCAGCATTGTTGTTTTGAGAATATCTTTTTTTATTTGCTCTTTTCACAAGAAAATGTAGCTTGTTTTGCTCTTTCGTGATTTTCTTTTGCTTCTTAGATGGCATTTTTGTTTGTTTTTTTGAAAAACTCAAAAATTTACTACGGTTTTGCACACCAACTTTTCTTGGGATTGCATTCCCTTCTTAGAAATTGAAAAGGCAGGGAGTTCAAATTAACCACTTTCCGCGGTCACAGGGAGAAAACCACAGTTTCGAATATCGGTATTTGACCAGGAGTTATATGTTAGTGAGTTTCTCTCCTATTGGAGGATTGTCTCTCCCCCTTGGAGAAAAATAAACTTGCTTGGTGGTTCATTTTGTGAATGAAGCATTTATTTTTTTTTATTTTTTTCCCATCCACCCTCTCAAGCACTACTGTTAGTTAGGCAGAATCATCTGCACTGCAGTATTGGAATGGTATCTCCTCTATTTCTTCAATACATTTAGAGCAAGCTTTGTTTATAACTCAAATTTCTTGCAGTCATTGCAACACCTAGCTGCTCTGTATGTTGCGGAATTGTGATCAGTACTTATCCTTGGAATTTATTAGGTTTGTGGTATTTTAGTCCCTTGCTGGTTTCATTCCAAGAACTGGCCTCAGCACTTGTGTTTAGAGGATTTCTTTTTAAATTTTATACTTTTCACATGAAAATGTTGCTTGTTTGCTCTTTCGTGATTTTCTTTTGCTTCTTGATGGCACCTTTGGTTGGTTTTTTTGAAAAACTCAACAAATATACTACGGTATTGCACACCTAGCCTTTTCTGGGATTGCATTTTCTTAAAAATGAAAGGCAGAGGAGTCAAATTACCTTTTCAGCGGTCTACTGAGGAGAAACACCAAGTTTCGGTATATGACCAGGAGTTATATTTGTTTTGTGAGTTCTCTCCTAGTGGAGGATGTCTCTCCCCCCTTGGAGAATATAAGCTTGCTGAAGGTTTTTTGAGAAGCATTTATTTTTATTTTATATTTTCCCATCCACCTCTCAAGGAACATGACTGTTAGTTAGGCAAGATCTATCTGGCCACTGCAGTTTCTTATCGAATCCGTATCTCCCCCATTTCTTCCATCTAAGACATAAGAGCAAGCTTTGTTTATAATTCAATTTTTCTTTGCAGGTTCATTGCAACACCAAGCTGCTCTGTAAGTTGCTGGAACGGTGTGCTCGGTATTAATCCTTGGAATTTATTAGTTTGTTGTATTTTAGTCCCTTGCGGATTAATTCAAGAACTGGCCTCAGGCATCTTGTGTCTATATAGGATATCTTTTTATTTTTTCTACTTTTCACAAGAAAATGTAGCTTGTTTTGCTCCCTTTCGTGATTTCCTTTTGCTTCTTAGATGCACCTTTGGTTGGTTTTTTGAAATAACAAATATACTACGGTTATTGCACACCAGCTTTTTCTGGGATTGCATTCTTCTTAAAATTGTAAAGGCTGAGGAGTCTAATTACCACTTTGACGCTGGTCACTTGAGGAGGCCCCCCACGTTTGACATATTGGTATATGACAGGAGTTTGAGTTCTATGTAGTTGAGTTTCTCTCCTATTGGAGGATGTCTCTCCCTTGGAGAATATAAGCTTGCTGAAGGTCATTTTGAGAAGCATTTATTTTATTTTATGTTTTCCCATCAACCTCTCTAGCACATATGTTCAGTTAGGCAGAATCATCTGCCACTGCAAGGTATGAATGAGTATCTCCCCCTATTTCTTCAATCTAAGTACATAAGAGCAAGCTTTGTTGATATTCAATATTTCTTGCAGTCATTGCAACACCAAGTGATGCTAATGAGTGTTGCGTTGCTGGAACGGTGCTCGGTACTTTTCGTGGAATTTATTAGATTTGTTTGTATTTTAGTCCCTTGCGGATTCATTCCAAGAACTGGCCCTCAGCACTTGTGTCTTAGAGATATCTGTTTTATTATTTTCTACTTTTCACAAGAAATTGTAGCTTTGTTTTGCTCTTTCGTGATTTTCTTTTGTTCTTAGATGGCACTTTTTGGTTGTTTTTTTTGAAAATCAAACAAATATACTACGGTATTGCACACCAGCCTTTTCTGGGTTTGCATTCTTCTTAAAACTGAAAAGGCAGAGACGTCAAAATTTCCATCTTTCGCGGTCACTGAGGAGGAGAAACACCAAGTTTCGAATATATCGTATATGACCAGGAGTTATATTTTAGTGAGTTTCTCTCCCTATTGGAGGATGTCTCTCCCCCTTGGAGGAAATTAAACGTGGCTGAAGGTTCATTTTTGGAGAAGCATTTATTTTAATTTTATTTTTTCCCATCCACCCTTCTGCACCTACTGTTGTTAGCAGACTATCCTGCCACTGAGTATGAATGGTATCTCCTCTATTTCTTCAATAATAAGAGCATGCTTTGTTTTATAATTTCTATATTTCTTGCAGTCATTGCAACACCAAAGCTGCTCATGTAAGTTGCTGAATTGTGCTCAGTACTATCCTTGGAATTTATATGGTTGTTGTATTTTAGTCGCCTTGCGGATTCATTCCAAGACTCTGCCCTCAGATTGTGTCTTAGAGGATATCTTTTATTTTTTCTACTTTTCACAACGAAAATGTAGTTGTTTTGCTCTTTCGTGTTTTTCGTTTTGCTTCTTAGTGGCTCTTTTGGGTTGGTTTTTTGAAAACTCAAACTAATACACTTCGTATTGCACACCAGCTTTTCTGGGATTGCAGTTTCTTAAAATGAAAAGGCAGAGGAGTCAAATTACCACTTTCGCGGTCACTGAGGAGAAACCACCAAGTTTCGAAATAGCGTATATGACAGGAGTTATATGTTAGGAGTTTCTCTCCCTATTGGAGGATGTCTCTCCCCCTTGGAGCATATAAGCTTGCTGAAGGTTCATTTTGAGAAGCATTTATTTTCATTTTATTTTTTCCATCCACCCTCTCATGTACATACTGTTAGTTAGCAGAATCATCTGCACTGCAGGTAATGAAATGCGTATTCCCCCTATTTCTTCAATCTAAGACATAAGAGCAATTGCTTTGTTTGTAATTCATATTTCCGTGCGTCATTGCCAAACACCAGCTGCTCTGTAAGTTGCTGGAACGGTGCTCGGTACTTATCCTTGGAATTTATTAGTTTGTAGTATTTTGTCCTGCGGATTCATTTCCCAAAACTGGCCTCAGCACTGGTGTCCTTCGTAGGATATCTTTTTATATTTTCTACTTCTTCACAAGAAAATGTAGCTTGTTTTTGTTTTGTCTTTCGTGATTTTCTTTTGCTGCGTAGATAGGCTCCTTTGGTTGGTTTTTTTGAAAACTCATAATATATTCTACGGTCTTGCAACACCCAGCTTATTGGGATTGCATTCTTCTTAATACTGAAAAAAAACATAGGAGTCAAATTACACTTTCCGCGGTCACTGAGGAAGAAATCCACCACGTTTCGAAATATCGGTATTTGACCTGGAAGTTATATGTTAGTGAGTTTCTCCCTATTGGTGGATGTATCTCCCCCTGGAGATATAAGCTTGCTGAAGGTTCTTTTTGAGAAGCAGTTATCTTTATTATATTTTTTCCCTTCCTCCCTATCAAGCACATACTTTTAGTTAGGCAGAATCGTCTGCCAACTTGCAGGTATGAATCCGTATCTCCACCTATTTCTTCAATCTAAGTCATATGAGCATGCTTTGTTTATAATTCTTGATTTTTCTTGACTGTCATTGGCATCACAAGCTGCTCTGTAAGTGCTGGTTCGGTGCTCGTTGTTCTTATCCTGGGATTTTTTTTGTTTGTTGTTTTTGAGTTCCCTTGCTGGGATTCATTCCAGAACTGGCCATCAGCACTGGTGTCTTTGAGGATATCACTGTTATTTGTTCGACTTTTCACAAGAAATGTAGCTTGTGTTGCTCTTTCGGGAGTTTCCTTTTGGCTTCTTAGCGCGCGACTCTCCCGCCCTTTGCCACCCCCCTTTCGTTGGGTTTTTGAAAAAACTCAACAAAATTTACTACGGTATTGCACACCAGCTTTTTTGGGATTGCATTTCTTTTAAAATTGAAAAGGCAGAGAGTCAAATTACCACTTCCGCGGTCATGAGGAGGAAACCCACCAAGTTGAAATATCGGTATCTGACAGGAGTTATTTTGTTTAGTGTGTTTCTCTCCCTATTGGAGGATATGTCTCTCCCCTTTGGAGAAATAAGCTTGCTGAAGGTTATTTTGAGAGATTTATTTTATTTATGTTTTCCATCCACCTCTCAAGCACATACTGTTAGGTTAGGCAGAATCATCTGCCACATGCAGGTTTGAATGCGTATCTCCCCTATTTCTTCAATCTAAGACATAAGAGCAGCGTTGTTTGTAATTCCATATTTCTTGCAGTCATTGCAACACACAAGCTGCTCTGTAAGTTGCTGGAACGGTGCTCGGTACTTATCCTTGGAATTTATTAGTTTGTTGGTATTTAGTCCCTTGTGGATCCATCAAGAACTGGCCTCAGCACTTGTGTCTTTGAGAATATCTTTGTATATTTTCTACTTTTCACTAGAAAATGTAGCTTGTTTTGCTCTTTGTGATTTTTCTTTTGCTTTCTTAGATGGACCTTTGGTTGGTTTTTGAAAAACTCAACAAATATAATACGGTATTGCACCACCAGCTTTTCTGGGATTGCATTCTTCTTAAACTGAAAAGGCAGAGGAGTCAAATTACCACTTTCGCGGTCACTGAGGAGGAACCACCAAGTTTCGATAGTTCGGTATATGACAGGAGTTATATGTTAGTGAGTTTCTCTCCCTATTGGAGGATGTCTCTCCACCTTGGAGAATATAAGCTTGCTGAGGTTCATTTTGAGAAGCATTTCTTTTATTTAAGTTTTTCCATCCACCTCTAAGACATACTGTTAGTTAGGCAGAATCATCTGCCACTGCAGGTATGATCCGTATTCTCTCCCTATTTCTTCACAATTAGACATAGATCCGGCTTTGTTTATTAATTCAATATTTCTTGCAGTCATTGCAACACCAAGTGCTCTGTAAGTTCTGGAACGGTGCTGGTACTTATCCTTGGATTTATTAGTTTGTTGTATTTTAGTCCCTTGCGGATTCATTCAAGAACTGGCCCTCAGCACTTTTTTGCTTAGAGGATATCTTTTTATATTTTTTACTTCCCAAGGAAAAGCAGCTTGTTTTGCTTTTCGTGATTTCCTTTTGCTTCTTAGATGCACCTTTGAGTTGGGTTTTTTGAAAAACTATACAAATTTACTTGGTATTGCACACCAGCACTTTTTTGGGATTGCTTTTTCTTAAAAAACTGAAAAGGCAGAGGAGTCAAATTACCACTTCCGCGGTCATGAGGAGAATCACAAGTTTCGAAATTTCGGTCATTGACAGGAGCTTATATGTTAGTGAGTTTTCTCCCTATTGGAGGATGGTTCTCCCCCTTGGAGAATATATGCTTGTTGCTGAGGTCATTTTGAGAAGCACTTTACTTTTATTTTTATTTGTTTTCCATCCACCCTCTCAAGCACATACTGTTAGTTAGCAGATTCATTGCACTGCAGTATGAATTGGTTTTCGTTCCTATTTGTTCATTCTATGATTAAGAGCAGCTTTTGTTTTATAATTCAATATTTCTTGCAGTCATCGCATCACCAAGCTGCTCTGTAAGTTGCTGGAACGGTTGCTCGGTACTTATCCTTGGAATTTATTGTTTGTTGTATATATATATATATATTTTATATATATATTTATATGTGTGCGTGTGTGTGTAGTTCCTGAGGAGTTATATGTATCTTGAAACAGGCCTGTAGATGATTTTTAGCACTCATTTTAAAAAATATTTTTAACGTATCTCTCTCTCTCTCATCCTTCTCTCTCTCTATATTTATATATGTATTATATCTGATTTGTGTGTTGTTATGTTGTATTGTATGTAAGTATGTTATCGTATGTATGTAAGTAGGTATATGTTGCCAATTACAGGTAAACGATTCCGTTTGACCCTGCACTTGAGACTGTGATTTGGAATTTTTGGATATTCACATTTACACATATTTGTTTAAAGGTAGAGCGCAGACGCGCGCTCATGTATGTGTGTGTGTGTGTGTGTGTGTGTGTGTGTGTTTGTGTGTGTGTGTGTGTGTGTGTGTTTAAGTCCAACGTACCAAACCAACTAAATACTATTCGATGTGCTAGGGTTTATTATCTTGAATGATTTTCATATTCTTCAACTTCATGAATGTGAAGAAAGATGTGTTCAATGGCATCTTCTCTGGTGAGCATGTTCTTTTCAAGCTTCATTTAGATATACACATATTGCCAAGATGTGTGGACTGATGAGAAAGGGTTTGTGGCATGTTTTCCGACTGACGTTAATTCGGTCATCCTCACGTGACTGTCACTGTGAACGTTTCACACCTCCGTGGCCAGACGTGTTTAGAAAAGGCCAGAAAGAAGGGAAAGAGAAGGTCCAGAGGTTGGAACAGGGGGTGACGGCTAGGAGCTAGGAGGTAAGTCAAAAAGGGGCGGAGTCCATGCGCAGGTATCAAAGTTAATAGCGTATTCTTTATCGCAAAATGCAAAATAAATAGAAACCTTACAGTTTCAAAACGAAGTGACTGGGGCGGAAAATGAAGTACATTTAGAAAGAGAAGGGGGTTTCGTTACGCCAAGGACATAGTACAGGGACATACACGCCAAGATCAAAGTACAGGTCAAGGGACACAATGCATTTTCACCTCTTGGGTCTTCTGCAAGCAAAAACAAATCACATTTAGGATACAGGAAAACGTGCGAACGAAAACACTTAATCTTATCATGCTCCGCACACCGGTAAAATGAAAAATTATTATGAACATTATCAGCGGGTTTCAGATTCAGGGAATCACGCTGCATCTTGGGCCAGTGTGTATTTGTGGATCTGGAACCTTGTTTTGCAGAACCACAAGGAAAGAACATGAAGCCCTTTGTTCTTGGCTGCACTCCCCTGGCTTGAGGTTCGGTGTCTCATCGCAGTGGGGAAAGGCAACAAAATTGGAAGCAGACCTGAATCATTGCGACACTTGGTCTGAGTGCACGGAAGACAAGACATGCGCGTGCTTGTTTCTATCTATAGGATTGGTTTCTTTTGACCAAAAAAAAAAAAAAAGTATGGCAAAATCAGGGGAAGGCAAATATTCGATATATGGTCGATTGGGATTTTTTCCTCCTTTAATCGATTATTAACTTTTTCTTTACATGTTGTTGTGGAACGTTTAAGCTAAAAAGGAAAAGCGTTTGACCGCCTGCATGCGTATTTAACAATCCCATAAATGTCCTATGATGATTCTCCATCGACTAAATACGGAAATTTAAGTTTTGTCACAGCGGAATTGCTGCATGCTATGAAATCTTCTTTCTCTCTCTCTCTCTCTCTCTCTCTTCTCTCGCTCTCCTCTCTCTCTCTCCTCTCTCTCTCTCTCTCCGCTACGTGGAATCATTTTGCACCATGTGTTGAGACGTGATTTGTTCGTTCCTCGTTTTCATCGTTTGAATGTTTTGTCTTGCATGGAGGGAGAGAACGAATGGTTCGAAAGCGTTGTGTTTTGTTTTTGTTGCATGGTTGTCTCTTTCGTTCGGCGGACTGGAACAGAAATCTTCTTTGATGTTTGTTTCTGTTACTATGCAATGATGTTGATTTGACATGGGCTCACCGCCAGGTCTGCCTCATGCTGTCAAACTTGGTGTAGCTGCCTCCACTGACGTCTGCTGCTTCTTGCTAGAGCTGTCACCGTTCTCGCTCAAGCTTGCCCACCGATGACCCTCCGTGACATCTCAGCGTGCAGTTCGTTGTGTTGATCCACCCGATGACCCCTCCGTGCATTCACGAGGCAGTTCGTTGTGTTGTCGAGGATTAAGGTTTCCGAACATACCCTTGTTACCTGCTTTACTCGTGGTAGGAGCTCAGCGAGGGCGTCACCCAGAGCTACGCACGCACACGAGATGCACCCACCACTCAACACACACACACACACACACACACACACACACACACACACCACACACTCAGAGAGAGAGAGAGAGAGAGAGAGAGATGGAAGAAGGAGGAGAGAGAGAAGAGAGAGAAGAGATGAATGAGAGAGGAGAAGGAGACAAGAGGAGAGAGAGAGAGACGAGAGAGAGAGAGAGAGTACAAAACACACACACCACAACCACACACACACACACACACACGCGGCGTGCGGCACACGCGCCACACACACATACACACACACACACAACACACAATCACACACACACACCACACACACACACACACACACACAACGCACCAAAAACATCCTCCCAGTATTAAAGTATTTTATTCGACAGCCTTGAGGAATGTCGTTCGGTTTTCTATCAGCTTTTCGAAAAACAAATCATTGTTTCATAGCGGTAGTGATTTTTCTCGATGCCGATGCTTTTACTCGCTGTCTACGTTCCGACTCATAAGGGGTGGCGGCAAACTCCAGTCTTCGTGTTACAGATGAAAGAGTAAGGGCAAGGGCTCGTGGTGCACCCTCGTCTTTGTCTGTGGAGTAAACAAAGACATGAAAGAAAAGGGTCGGGGCCGGGAGATAAAGAAGGAGAAGAAGAAGGAAGGTGATGGAAAAGGAGATGCAGAGTAGGAGGAGGAATACCAGAGGAGCGGTGTGTGTGTTGGGGGGGGGGGGGGGGGGGGGGGGGGGGGACAGGCAGAAGAGCAATTGGCCAAGATGATAAAGTGACCCGATTCTCTGACACGACGTACACAATGGTACGAACTTACATGCCTTTACATGGTGCTGACATGACATGACGCACACAATGGCACTAACTGACATGCCTTTACATGGCGCTGACATGACATGACGTACACAATGGTACGAACTTACATGCCTTTACATGGCGCTGACATGACATGACGCACACAATGGTACTAACTTACATGCCTTTGCATGGTGCTGACATGACATGACGTACAAAATGGTACTAACTTACATGCCTTTACATGGCGCTGACATGACACGACGTACACAATGGTACGAACTTACATGCCTTTACATGGTGCTGACATGACATGACGCACACAATGGTACTAACTTACATGCCTTTACATGGCGCTGACATGACATGACGTACACAATGGTACGAACTTACATGCCTTTACATGGCGCTGACATGACATGACGCACACAATGGTACTAACTTACATGCCTTTGCATGGTGCTGACATGACATGACGTACAAAATGGTACTAACTTACATGCCTTTACATGGCGCTGACATGACATGACGTACACAATGGTACTAACTTACATGCTTTACATGGTGCTGACATGACATGACGCAAACAATGGTACTAACTTACATGCCTTTACATGGTGCTGATATGACATGACGTACATGATGGTACTAACGTACATGCCTTTACATGGTGCTGACATGACATGACGTACACAATGGTACTAACTTACATGCCTTTACATGGTGCTGACATGACATGACGTACACAATTGTACTAACTTACATGCCTTTACCTGGCGCTGACATGACATGACGCAAACAATGGTACTAACTGACATGCCTTTACATGGCGCTGACATGACATGACGTACACAATGGTACTAAGGTACATGCCTTTACATGACGCTGACATGACATGACGTACAAATGGTACTAACTTACATGCCTTTACATGGCGCTGACATGACATGACGCACACAATGGTACTAACTTACATGCCTTTACATGGCGCTGACATGACATGACGTACAAAATGGTACTAACTGACATGCCTTTACATGGTGCTGACATGACATGACGCACACAATGGTACTAAATGACATGCCTTTACATGGTGCTGACATGACATGGACGCACACGATGGTACTAACTTACATGCCTTTACATGGCGAAGACATGAATGACTGCAACAGTTTGACAAGGGGCTGTACCATACGTACAGCTGTGTGCTGTAGAATATTATTCTAAAGCTTGCGTTGAGATGCACTCCATGTCTCCGATACGAGAGATCTGCTGTTTGAAAACGCGCAGTCGGACGACTTACAGACGCTACCTTCATGGCACCAACATGGTAAATGTGGTGAGTGATGTCGATGGTACGATATCATTGTATCTCAATGTTCAGTTTGTGGTCACTCGAAATTGGACCCTTTCACTGACAGATAAACCATTGTTATGTGTAGGCCTGTGTTGAAAGCATCAACTACCAACAACAAAATTGATAGAAAGTTAGTAACACGCGTCAATTAACAGGTCCTACTGTATGAATTTTTCATTGTTCAGTGTGCAGGTCTCTCAGTCTGTTCAGCCTAATTAGGCCTACCAACCAACAGTCTGCGTGACAGAATGTGGCAGTTCGTCATATGACATGCTGCAGGCGGGGGAGTAACGATACTGAATTTCTAATGTGTTGGTAAATTTTTGTTTAAGTTAGACAGGACAGACAACAAGGTATTCCGAAAAGGTCAGAGTGCAGTCCGAGACTATAAATCAAATATCTAAAAGATGTATGTAGTTCCCAAGTTGTTTAAATTCATGGAAACCAAAACATTAGAATGCTGAACAATTAAGTAGTGGTGGAAAACAAGTGCAGGTTAACAATTCTTCAGCCGTTATAGTAATGACTTGGCAAAGATTTGAACTTTAAAAAAAAATATTAATAATTGAAGATGAAGAAAATGGGGGAATATATTATAAATATGAGAAGCCCTTCACGAGCTGTCTGAGGGAACCATCGTAATCCCTCTCGAAGGCACATTGATTTGTATTGCCTGCTCCTAGGCCTTTCGTCCGCCGGATCGGACTCATCAGGAAGACACGGCTGATTGTGTCTCATTCTCAGAATGTACTATGCACGTGCTTGCCAGCTGCTTGGTTTTTTTTTTTTTTTTTTTTTTTGTTTTGTATTTCGATCGAACATTAAAATTGCATTGACAGAATGTGCATTACACTTGAGAATTGAGCCACATTGCAAAATGTATTTCTACTTGGTTGGTCGGCAAAGATTGACAAGATAATGAAAGTCGACATCAAGCTTTTTACGTGTTTCTTTTCCTTCCCTCATCTCTGAGCCTAACTGAGCAAGAGTACATGCTGTGTGTGTGTGTGTGTGTGTGTGTGTGTGTGTGTGTGTGTGTGTGTGTGTGTGTGTGTGTGTGTGTGTGTGTGTGTGCGCGCGGACGAGACGTATGTACGCGCATGCGAATGCCTGTGCTCGCGCGTATGCATACGTGTGTGTGTGTGTGTGTGTGTGTGTGTGTGTGTGTGTGTGTGTGTGTGTGTGTGTGTGTGTGTGTGTCTGTGTGTGTGTGTGTGTGTGTGTGTGTGTGTGTGTGTGTGTGTGTACGCGACCACGTATGTACGCGCATGCGAATGCCTGTGCTCGCGCGTATGCATACGTGTGTGTGTGTGTGTGTGTGTGTGTGTGTGTGTGTGTGTGTGTGTGTGCGTGCGTGCGTGCGTGCGTGCGTGCGTGCGTGCGTGGCGTGCGTGCGTGCGTGCGTGCCTGCGTGCGTGCGTGCGTGCGTGCGTACGTGCGTGCGTGTATGTTTGTCTGTGCGTGCGTGCGTGCGTGTGTGTGTATGAGAGAGAGAGAGAGAGAG
>CM031601.1:97668325-97683325 GCA_018398815.1 Conus ventricosus | reverse complement strand
TAATACAGAGCCATACTTTGTTGTCTATTCATTTATATCTGCTTGTTAATAAAATTATTATGTTAAGCTTTCTACCATAAGATCTAATCGCATTCAGGATGCCTGTGTATATAAGGAAATTAGTCCTTGCATCTGGATACTTGTTACAGAACTCATTATAGCTCATCAAGTTATCACAATCATTACTTAGCTGTTTAATGAAAAAAATGCCATGGTCAGACCATTCTTGTAGAAACACAGGTCTTCTTCCTCATAGAATATTAGGGTTGTACTGAATACATTCAGACATGAATTCATCCACTGACTGTGGACAAGACTTTGCAGCTATTTTCTTATAATGCTTTAGTACATCCTTCCAGAAAGAATTATCAACTCTTTGGTGTACAGTGTTTGCATATTCAATGCCAAAGTTTTGTAACATTTTTAATTCTGGTATCATATTAATTGTAAACTCTTTCAAAGTGGATTCCTCCATGAGTCTTTTCAACCAACTAATTTTCATCGCTGGCAAAAATGATCTAATATTAAGCATTCTTAAACCACCTTTACTATATTCTTTACACACTATAGACTTTTTAAATTTTACATTGTTTTTCATTCCAAAGAAAGGTTTACAGTTCTTTTTCTAAGCAGACTAGGAAGTTGTCAGGGGGGTCCGGTAGATTAATCAAGAGATGCGCAATTTTTGAAAATACCAATGTGATTTTTTTCAAAATTCTTTGTCTCAGTTTGTCGTATTTATCATATTTTCGCAACACATGTCTACAAAATACGGCAAAATCTTATGGGCAAATTGGACTAGTCTTTATTGATGGAGGTGATAGAAAAATTCCCCGTAGTTCACCGAGCAGGTGCCACTGCTGGAACGAACCCAACAGAAACTCTCTATGCTGTCGAATTCTCAAACCACACCCTTAGGACATCAAATGCCATAGGCTGTTTCTGTCAAGACAAGTATGTAAAACAACTTCGCCTCCTTCGAGAAAGAAAAAAAACACAAAAAAACATTTGCTCTCCATTCAAGAACTGTGTACTTACATCTGATAATCCTGTCGGTTCGCTACATGAGAATTGCCCCACCAGCCGAGGTCTTCTCTCCCTGAAAGAGACGTAAAGAAAGCTCTTAGCAGTCTTGACTGGTGTTGGTGACATGCATCTGTATGTGCATGTGCGTGCGTGTGTGTGTGTGTGTGTGTGTGTGTGTGTGTGTGTGTGTGTGTGTGTGTGTGTGTGTGTGTGTGTGTGTGTGTGTGTGTGTGTGAAGCTGTTAGCAGTCTTGACTGGTGTTGGTAAACATGCATCTGTATGTGTGTGTGTGTGTGTGTGTGTGTGTGTGTGTGTGTGTGTGTGTGTGTGTGTGTGTGTGTGTGTGTGTGTGTGTGTGTGTGTGTGTGTGTGTGTGTGTTTGTGCGCGCGTGCGCATTTCCTCCTTCTCGTCTTCCTTCGTTCCCCTTCGTGGGCGGAGTGTATCATTCGATTTCAAGCCAGTCTACTTGATGATCTGTGGTTTTCTCATTTTAAACGTTCTGCTGTGCACTTTCACTTATCGATTCCATCCAGTAAACATTCATTCTGTGCTGATGTCACAGCTGTTCCAGACCATGAATTGCGGCCTCCTGCATGGAACATGTCGTTGCAAGTTCCGGCCACGTTGGGTTTCTTTCCAGTAGAGCGAACCGGCGCTGCGATCTCCTTAAAACACCTGGTGCATTTGCATGTGTTCCTTCAGCTGGGCTAGCACTGTATTGCATGAAATCATGGTAAGTGGCACTAGTGTGTTTGCCCAGACAAAGGGGCTTGAAGGGTCATCTGATTTCACCCATTTCACCGAGTTTGAATTCAGGGGCAAGAGGTCGTTGACAGGCCTGAAGATGAAATTGATCCTAAGTCGTGCCACGCATAGCTGAGACTTCTTTGAGGTGCGTTGTTGCCACGTAGTCCAGTAACCCTGTTAGCCTGGCTAGAGTGCCTTCTGGGTTCTCTTCACATCCTCTTCTTTCTTTCAATTCCTCAAGTTTATAATTTGGGGTCTAGCTGGATGCGAAACTTTTTTTTTCTCTCACTTTTCTCTTAAACATGTTGTAATAGATTTGCTGCCCATGTTCTCTACGGCTTGTTTTTGTCATAAATCTGTGTATAAAACGTTAATATAAGCAAGCAAGCAAGCACGTCTCACACACCCATACACACACACACACACACACACACACAACACACACACACACACACACACACACACACACACACACACACACAGAGCAGAGAGAGAGAGAGAGTGAGAGAGAGGGAGGGAGAGAGGGGAGAGAGAGAGAGAGAGAGAGAGAGGAGAGAGAGAGAGAGAGAGAGAGAGAGGAGAGAGAGAGAGAGAGAGAGAGAGAGAGAGAATCTCTTCGTACAAGCTCACACTCAACGTCACATGCAAGCATGAGCTTTGCGTGCTTCCCAACATACGTATAAACCCTCATACACACGTTTTGTTTTATATCACTTTTGGTTGACTGTCAAAGTAAAGAACGAACATGCAAATACACACATACAGACAGACAGACAGACAGACAGACAACAGACAGAAGAGAGAGAGAGAGAGAGAGAGAGAGAGAGAGAGAGAGAGAGAGAGAGAGAGAGAGAGTCAAAGTCAAAGTCAAAAGTCAAAATGTTTTAATTGTTAGGCCTCTGGCCCATGCAATGGAGGTGCATAATAATCAGAGCATTCATTATGCATTCATATGCATATCAACTGTACATTGTTTTCGTAAACTAAGTGACTTACATATATATAGACAACTTCTTAATTGTTACAAAATTATTACATGCAAGCAGTAAAGTAAGTTTGGACAGGGATGGGTTTTCAGAATACTTAGCAGGAATGAATTCGTCTCTAAGTTGCTTGTATTTTGGGCATACAAATAAAAAGTGAGTTTCATTTTCAATTATGTTAGAACAAAAAGGACAATCCCTTTCATTACTGTGTACATTCGTTCTGAATTGTTGATAACTATGTTTAAGGGGGGACATACCAATCCTGAATTTAGCGAGACATCTTCGCAAACGAAAATTATTGATTTGACGTAAATACATTTTGCAAGATACAGTATTATTAAGACTCAAATAAATTTGGAAAAAATCATGGTTTTCTAGTGCAGCATGCCATTCCTGACTAAACGAATCAATAAGCCTTTGTTTGAACTCTGAAATAAAAATATTAACATTTATCACACCCTGGGCTTCCCACACAATCTCAAAGCCATATCTGTATAAAATATTTCTGACTCTACACGCCCAAGGGACATAATTTTGCGATTGTAAGTATAATAACATCTCATAACCTTTTCTAGAGTATCTATATTGATCCAAGTTAACTAATCTAAGCCAAAATTTTATGCATCTAATATACGTATTTACAAATATAGGATATCTACCCGTTTCCCCATAAATTAATTGTGTAGGTGATTTAGGACTAAAACCAATAAAACGTTTTAATGCCGACAGATGAACCTTTTCAATGTGTTCTTGATCAGTAGTTAATCCCCAAATTTCCGATCCATATGTAAGTATTGGCTGTATTTGGGAATCAAACAGTTTATAAAATATTTCAGGTGAATGTTCACCTACAGACCATAATACTCTAATAATAGCTGCTACACCCTTTCTTGCTGTAACTGCTAGGTCTTTGAGAATATGTGAAAAAGAAAGTCTAGTAGAAAGGTAAATTCCAAGGTATTTATACATATTGACATTATGTAGTTCTTGGTTTTCCAAAAGACCACTTTTCAGATGAAGACAGATGACCACCATTTCTAAAGACAACTACATTTGATTTATCCAGGTTGACTGTCACTGTATAAGACAGTAGACAGGAATATATGTATTAATATATCCCCAGTTATAACCACCCCTTTCCCCCTTTTACTGAAATTATGAACGCCACACAACAAACCCACACACAAAGAAAATACGGTGCACAACAGGCTTTATTTGCATTCACACACGCACTCTCACCCACGGAATGGCAGATGAAACGCCTAGACCTCTATATATCCAACACACACAGGCAAAAAAAAAAACAAATCCCAAACCAATCCAACTATGTTAACAATACCCGACCATCAACGCATGGCCCCTTATGCATACCTGTGCACGCATGTACTGCACATCTACATATAACGACCCTTTCCTTCAGGAGACACAGACACACACCTCAGCCCACTGAAGGCCAATACCAGAAGGGATAAGGGTAAAATCACATCACCTGGTAATCCCGGGCCGAAATATCAAGCAAGGTTGATATCTCATAAAACCCGAGATGCCCACGTGATGTTTTCCTTTTCCAAAATGTACTCTTATTACTAATTTTAATGTGCCGGTGTCAAACTACCCGGACACCCAACTTAACCCCCAAACCGTTCAACACAGATTGTTCAAGTAACCCGAACCCAATGTTGCACTTTCAATATTTCATTCGAAGTCCCTGGCGGGTGCTTGACAGATGCAAGAAAAAAAAGAAAAAAAAACTCCTTCCAAAAAAAAAAACACACGCACACACAAAAAAAACAATGGCGACACAGCGTTTCCAAATATGATTATGTAGACGTCGGTCTGCTTTACGGCGCCCTCACGCTAATGCACTGCCCAAAGCAAAACCTTCACTGAAGCGCTTGAAGGGCGCGGTCCCCTACCCACCGGGCACCAACCACATTCGCGGGTCGCCCGCAGATGGTACACTGCGGCGAGCCCTCAAGACGCTTGCCCACCCTGAAAACAGAGTTGAAGTCGGAGGAACTGCCACACCCTCGGACTGTGGAGGCGAGACGGCGTCCCGACCGGAACGCACCCTGCCGACTCCACGTGCGTCCCCACTCCGGCAGAGAAGTGGGCAGGAATGACAGTGGAAGTGGCAATGACAACTGCCACAACCCGAGAGGCCGACCCTCAGATTTGCTGTGTAGGGGAGGTACAGAAAACTCGCCGGAACCTGTGAAAAAGGAAGTGTCTTACTACCACAGCAGAATACAGTTATAACTTTTGTTGCTTCACTAAAGTAAACGGTTCTGAGTGTTCTCATGTCACAACCCAAAGTGCGACAGCTGATTGGAATTTTAAATCATGACCTATACAACCAGCCACCTTGTCATCAAAATTCTCTCACCAGAAATGTTCCATTACACATTTAAACCAATTTCATTGACTTTCCACTTCCATCAACAGCCACGAACATAATTATAACCGTTCCTTCCTAAAAGTGATTATACTGTCTGAGTTACATACCCACGACATCATTTCCCATCTGGGTCTCCAAGACAATGATTCAATAGGATTATAAATCATATTCACTCCAACGAACAAACGAACAATCTGACCGTTAGTGACCCCCAGTACTGGTCACAATCCAGGATCGATTACTTAGTAACATGCTTAATAGAATCAAACACATTTCAAGCAAAACCAAAATAATAGAATTGAACCCAGGTATCCAAATTTCCTAGCAAGCATAATCATAATCCTACAAATGTCATCAGAAATTATCAAGCGCTAGGCCAATCACCCATTACATAAGCTCGACAAGGATTTCCGAGCGCTGCTATACATTGTCTACTGACACCACAATGCTGCGGAAAACATCCTTAAATACTGGCGCGCCACCGTCGACTAAAACAACCCTATACATATATATATATATATATATACATCAAATGTAGGCTTCTGAGGCACAATTCCTAAATATCTTAGACACCTTTTATTATTATCATCTGCTATTTTTTCTCCTTTTATTTTCCAATCGTAATAACCTATACCAAGTAACACAATCATGAATTCACCTGCAAACCTTTAACAATAATTGAAAAAAGAACAACTCTTATTAATATAATGATCCCTAATTTTCCTTTCCGCCCATCCACCCCAGTTTAGTTCCAAGCGCAAACACCAAAAGTGAACCTCTACAAGACGTGTCTATCCGAGGTACCACCACCAGTCACCTATCGATAAACCTCACACGCCCAGACACATCACATGCAGTCTGCCCTCCGTACCTGGCACGCACCGCGTGACAGTCTCCTCTTTTAATATTAAAAGTTCCCGTCCTCCGATACCAACGTACACTCTCAGAAAATAACCAATCTTTATCAAACTTGAAACCAATATTTCTGTACACCAGCGACCACTACCAAGTACAACATATGTCTTAGCACATCAATACCGCTATAACACATCCACCTATCCGTATCAGTGTAGAACAGAAACTCACATTATTTCATTCCCATATGTACGGCTTTTCCTCGACCTTAAGTTCAAGTTATATCTCTTTTCTTCTCTTCAAACTTCCGCACATTTAAATTTCCTCCTCTTAGTCAAATTCACATAGAAAGAATCTTTGCGAATAAAAACCGAATTAAAAGGAAATCCTCCAGTTCCGGGAACTGAAACACAACAGTTGATGTAACCATGATATCTACAAACAACCAGCTACACAGCCCTCCAGAATTTCCGCTACTTTACCCGCTCACCTTAGACAACAACAGGAACGACACACAATGGACGACACCCTCAGTCGCCGGGACACTGCCAGACAGCCAACGCCCTGGTACGTGCAGAACCCGCCGCTGAACACCGAAACACCGACAGTCAACTCTGGCGACACACTTGACGACACACTGGACGACACCCTCAGTCGCCGGGACACTGCCAGACAGCCAACGCCCTGGTACGTGCAGAACCCGTCGCTGAACACCGAAACACCGACAGTCAACTCTGACGACACACTGGACGACACACTGGACGACACCCTCAGTCGCCGGGACACTGCCAGACAGCCAACTCTGGTAGCCAAACCTTCAAAAGTCGGTCGAGGGCATACCAAGACCCCTGCCCCAACGGCAGAACAAACATGAGCACGAGGCCAACCCAACCTTCGCGGATAACGCCTCAGTTCGTACTGACTTGCATATACACGACGACACTCCGAGTTAACCTCGGAAACTCACAAGACAGCACTCACATTCACGGAATTCCCCACTCACATCGAAGAACTCCAGTTTCACGGGTGTTTGTTTACACACGTAAAACCCACTATTCCGACGAGTCTGATGTTCTCCTCCCTCCCCCTCCAAGAGTTGACAGGTAAGCAAATTCCCGGCAGGAATCACGCACTTCACGGCCACTGCCAACCCTGGAAATGGACAGGCCACACTCCGCAATTGTCACTGAGGGGACCTGTGTCAGTTCGTGCGTGACATTGACAATAAGATCCAGTCGGTTCGCTGTTTTTAATAACACGTTCAACTGATTCTGAAGACCTATAACACTATCAGAAAACAAAACGACATCATCAGCAAATAAAAAGTATGAACAACTCAATAAGATCAGGAGATAACTGAACGCCATGCCTACCACATCTCAGAATATCTTTGTCAACTCATTAATAAAGAGTGAGAAAAGAACAGGGGAGCAGACCTCCCTTGCTTTAAGCCTCTAGCACACAGAAAAGTGTCCGTCATATCTCCCCCAGCACGAACTTTGGCTTTAACGAACATTGTACATACTTTTTACAGCTTAAAGAATCTTCCCATGGAAACCGTTCTTATACAATATAGTCCACAGTTTGTCCCTACTGACCGAATCGAAGGCCTTGCGAAAATCAATAAAGGCAACATACAATTTTCTGTGCCTTATTAACTGTTTTTGAATCAAAGAATAAAGTGTAAATATGTGATCGAATGTGCTATGATTTTCCCTGAATCCTGCTTGTTCTTCCCCAATGATATCATTATCCTCAATCCATTTTGTAATTCGTTTATTTAAAATAAAACTATAGATTGCTTGCAATATTTAACAGTGATATGCCTCGATAGTTATCAGTGTTACTCAAATCTCCCTTTTTATGCAATGGCTGTATGATCGACAAACACCATTCATCAGGAAAGAGACTATTATCAAAAAGAAAATTAAATAATTTAACAAAATGGAATTATTTGTTCTGAACTGTTCTTAAAAAATTCACCTATTATACCATCAGGCCCTGCTGCCTTGTTACTCTTTAAAGCTTTGGTCGCGACCTTGACCTCTTCTGTACAGATGTGTTTATTTAGCTCATCACAATTTCTGTCAATGGGTACATGTACATCATCAAATTCGTTGTCATCGACAGAATCAGTGACAGGATCATTAAAAACTCCTTTGAAGTGGTTGTACCATTCTTCTGTACTAATTGAGTTTTGACCATTAGACCTTGGTCGAACAGATCTGATAGTATCCCAAAATCTCTTTCGGTCTTTTATATTGTTTTGCAGATTAGCAATGATTTGTTCTTTGTGTGTTTTTTCTTGTGTCTTAGGAGTTCCTTGTATTCTCTTCTTTTTTGTGAATACTTAGTCCTGTCGTTGTCAAGATCTTTCTTGGCTGCGTGCAAATACTATTATCATCTTTACTCAAACGTGCGTTACAAATCTTCCTTAAATCTTGTCTAAGCGATTTCCTTTGTTGTCGACATTCCTGATCGAACCATGCTTGCTGCTTTTCACCTCTAATTACGATTAATCTTTCCATACACTCACCCGCATAATTGAAACATTCATTAAACTTACTGAGAGCTCCATTTAATGTCAACATCAATCAATGATGCTGCTATATGTAATAAATTATTAACATGGTTTGATTTCATTCTATTTATAAACTCTATCTTTTTCTCTTCATCCCATTTATATTTTCTTATTGAAAAGGACTTTGATTCAATTTTACTGGAAGCAACACCACAAGAAGTATTCATGTAGAGGTCTACAGGCAAATGTTTTGATTCAGTCATTGTCAAAATATTCTTCTTTTTTTTGCATTTTGACAGTAAACAACGGGAAACAATAAAATAGTCAACAAGACTGCAACCTGTTCGTGATATATTGGTATGACCCCCTGGACAATGTAATGATTCCATACCATTCAGTATTATTAATTGAAATTATTGGCACACATTTATAAGCAGTTTCCCAAATTCATAAGCTTGGTCATTGGAATATCTGTTGGTTTCATTGTCAGATTGATAGACATCGTGGTCAATACCCATTTTGTAGATTTGATCGACCGGGTCAGCAATGCTAGTGTCCATGGAACCAGTTCTAGAATTAAAATCACCACATAGGATAACTGGCATATCTCCATAATCTCTAATTAATTCTAGTAGAAGTGCCTCAAGTAGCAGAGTACCATTATATATGTCAGTTTCTTCATACTAAGGTGAGTTTTCTGGAGGTACATACATTCCTAGTAGAACACAATCGCTAGCGGTTCCAAGAAGTCCCTTAGATAGTCTTAACACAATTACATTGTCATATTCTACATGAATTTGTTCTATGTACTGACCTAGTTCTTTACGAACAAACATTATAACTCCACCGGAACGGCGACCATGGATACTGTCTGACACTTTGACACCAGGGGAAAGGCGACCATGGATACTGTCCGACACTTTGACACCAGGGGAAAGGCGACCATGGATACTGTCCGACACTTTGACACCAGGGAAAGGCGACCATGGATACTGTCTGACACTTTGACACCAGGGGAAAGGCGACCATGGATACTGTCTGACACTTTGACACCAGGGGAAAGGCGACCATGGATACTGTCCGACACTTTGACACCAGGGGAAAGGCGACCATGGATACTGTCTGACACTTTGACACCAGGGGAAAAGGGGACCATGGATACTGTCCGACACTTTGACACCAGGGGAAAGGCGACCATGGATACTGTCCGACACTTTGACACCAGGGGAAAGGCGACCATGGATACTGTCTGACACTTTGACACCAGGGGAAAGGCGACCATGGATACTGTCTGACACTTTGACACCAGGGGAAAGGCGACCATGGATACTGTCTGACACTTTGACACCAGGGGAAAGGCGACCATGGATACTGTCTGACACTTTGACACCAGGGGAAAGGCGACCATGGATACTGTCTGACACTTTGACACCAGGGGAAAGGCGACCATGGATACTGTCCGACACTTTGACACCAGGGGATACAAAAGGAAAATGGGATTGAACAAACGTGTCAGAAATTGATTCAATAAAAGTTTCCACTAAAAAACCAAAATCATATTACTCATAAACGAAGAAAAATCTATCTCATTTGCTGTTGTTAACAAACCTTCAACATTATAAGTGATAAACGACAAAAAGTGATCATTCACACATTTATCCACACGACCAAACTGGTTAATAACAAAATTAGTACTACAATTTGCATCATTACCTCCCTTCTCAGCACAGTTACCGTTATTACCTGGGCTATGGCCTGCCCGTCATTTGTCATCGGCACCGTTCATGACATTCTGGTCCTTATTCCTATCATTTTGCATTGTCTTTGATCTGCTCACATTCCAACCTCGAGCCAGGGTGCTTTGTTGTGACGCAGTGCGTGTCCTTGTCATTACGGGTGAACTTTGAGAAGAGTTCTTGCTGTTGTTGTTCTCTCTACCTCTTCCCTCCCTCCATTTCCTTCCCGCACCCTCCCACCCGACGTTGTTCCCATCATTTTACCTTCACCCTTTTCCCCACATGTAGGTTCAGAACCATGACGAGGAGACCCTCGTCCAAAGCCCCGGGTGTAGCTGAGGCTCTGGGCTGGCTGGGCGTAGATACACTGGGCAGGGCTAGATGGGGGATTCGGGCTGTTCATCGTCTTCAGCTGCATCAGTGTAAGGATCCTCTGCTTCCAGGTACCTGCTACCACCTGCATCTGGACTGGTCTGCTCCCATGAAGGTGTCGTGGTGCTCTGATGGTTTTCCTGACTGCTTGCTGTTTTCTCTGAGTACAGAGCAAGTGGAGGAGACCGACGAGAATCTTCATTGGACACCTTTTCTTGGGTAGGAGGCAGGCGTAAATCCTGCACTATTAATCTACCCTTGCGTAGAAGGCGTTCTTTCCCTGTTGTCTGTGATGCGCTATAGTGTCCCTTGCTGTCTGGTCAGGTCTGTGACGACACGGATCCCATCATTCATCCGTAGTCTGGCTTTACTGTCCTTGTCCCTCTTGACAATCATTGCATCACCCCACCTCAGGAACTTGACAATTATAGGGCGAGGGCGGCCGTTTTGGAGAACTGACGAACCCAAGCGATGAGCTCGCTCAATGTCTGTGTCTGACCATTGCTTACGGGGAAAGTAGCGTTGAAGGATGTTCACTATTTTTGAAGCGCACTTAACGAAAGATTCGCCTACCTCTTCTTTTCAGTCCATAAAATAGCAACTTTGATCGTCTTGAATAGCGTTCCTGTCTCTCAATCTCCGCCTCCAACCTCGAGACTCTTGATGCAAGATCTTCTTGGTCCACTTCAAGTCTTTCTAATCTTTCATTATTTTCTCTGATGGCTCCTCCAGAGAGGACACTTTCTTCTTAATTTCATTGCAATTCCTTTCTACAGAAGTTTCCAGTGACTGGATTTTTTTTTAATCAAGTTCTTTGTATATGTGTGCATGACATCCATAGAATCAATCAATTCGTTTAATTTCACCTCAATACGTGTAGCCTGTTGATCCACTTTTGCTTCAAGACGTTTGACAGAATCTTCTACGTTTGGACTGGGATTGGATTCAATATCACCACATAGCATCAAAAGCAGCTTTAAGTTGGGCGAGAGGTAAGAAGAAAGGAGTAAAGTTTGTGGCGATGTCATAGTAGAGAATGATTGACCATGGGGTGTTGGTCCTTATCATTTGCAGGGAGGATCAAAGGCAAAATGTCGCACTCACAGTATCCTGCGTTGCCATCAAGTCCATGTACACAGACTATCGTGTAGATGCAGAAAGGGGCGTTGAAGAAAATCAAAGTTGACATCAAGAGCCAGATGCAAAACGCGGCAATGTCCAAACCACCGCAAACATCTTCTGTATATTCACGAAATTTCCTTTTCTTTCTTAACCAATTCTTCAAAAACAAAGTCGGAAAAATGCATGTGAACTGGCCGACTGCACAACGATAGGCCTGAAGACTGACTGTCATAGCTACAGTAAGAAGTGCTCACAATTCAGGAGAGCTCTGAAAAACACGTCCGCTCTGCTCGACGGCTGACGATGGACTCCCACAGAGAGAGAGAGAGAGAGAGAGAGAGAGAGAGAGAGAGAGAGAGAGAGAGAGAAAAGAGAGAGAGAGAGAGAGAGAGAGAGAGAGAGAGAGATGGAGAGAGAGAAATCAACCAACCGTCGAAAGCCGAAGAATAAAGCCATGGCTGAAGGTAGTGGTCAGCATTAGAAGAGCAATAAACGTTACTGTCACCTTCATGATGAGGGTTCAAACTTTCTGTCTTCTTCTTCAGTTAGGATTTCAAAATCTGCACACACACACAACACACACACACACACACACACACACACACACAGTTGTAGCAGAGAACTTGCAGTGTGTGGAGATAGGGTGAGTGAAAAAGTCACTCAGTGGAAAGAAAGAATGAGATGATTGTCTGGTTTTACATGTTTTTTAAAGCTGCTCACTGCAACTGGCCGGTCTTCTGCGTTTTCACATGAAAAAGGTTTTGAACAAACCGAAAATCTGCAATTACACAGTGTTGGTTGTTTTTAACTATTCAATAACACCTTGAATTAACCACACAAAGCCAAACACATACCATGTGATGTTATTTTCTGCTCGGATGCCAAAAATAGATTTCAGTCCCTTCAATGGGACTTTACTCTTTTTCACCATACGTCTGGTCATCATCATCATCATTAGTAGTATAGTCGTAGTCGTAGTCGTAGTAGTATTTCATCATTGTTCATCTTATTACTACCACTACAATATGAATACTACTACTGCTGCGACGACGACGACGACGGGAATTTTACATGCCTTATCAAATAAATGCCAGGGCCACTCACTGTCCACATATACACACATCAAAACCAGTTAACATGAGCAAACAACAATGTACAAACTTTATCTGAATGCCGAGTGACAACTATGTCGGACAGTGCGCCCAGATATACAGACAGTGCGCCCAGGAATAGAGACAGTGCGCCCAGAAATAGAGACAGTGCGCCCAGATATACAGACAGTGCGCCCAGATAAACAAACAATGCGTCCAGATAAACAGACAGTGCGCCCAGATATACAGACAATGCGCCCAGATATACAGATGGTGCGCCCAGATATGCAGACAGTGCGCCCAGATAAACAGACAGTGCGCCCATATATACAGACGGTGCGCCCATATATACAGACAGTGCGCCCAGATATGCAGACAATGCGCCCAGATATACAGACAGTGCGCCCAGATATGCATTCAAACCATGTAGAACTTGGATATTTACTGTTCTTTTTCGCGGAAATATTATGATTTTTTGTATCATTATCCATGCGCACGTCCTCTGCCGAAACAGGAGTTTTCTAAAGTATGTTCAAAATTAATAACTGAACGAAGAAAACGGAGTTTCAACCTACATGATGTGTATGAAAGAAGCAATTCCTTAAAACCAGTATCGGTGAGCACATGCCCACGTTCTTCATGAATGAATAATCTCTGCGCGTCCTATGTTACAATGCATTGATTTATAAACACACACATGGTAAACAGCTCTTCTTTTTTTTTTTTTTTTTTCGTTTTTCAGAAAAAGTTAAAGTCTGAGTCTGAGGCTGAGGCTTAGGACAGCAAATGCCATAGGCTGTTTCTGTCAAGAAAGGCATGTAAAATAACTTTGCCTTCTTTGAGACACACACACACACACACACACACACACACACACACACACACACACACACACACACACACACACACACACGGGAAACAATCCACATAATGTATTGTGATTAATGTAAAGCTCAGCGTTGCCAAATGTCCGTCGGTGTCTTGCAGACAACAGCCCAGCAGAGAGAGAGAGAGAGAGAGAGAGAGAGAGAGGAGAGAGAGAGAGAGAGAGAGAGAGAGAGAGAGAGAGAGAGAGAGAGAGAGAGTCTTGACATCAAATGTCTCATTCATTAAGGCTAAAGCCCCTTAGAATGGGAATACACATTGTTGTTCATGTCACAAATTGACATTGGTATTCATCATGCTACACACACACACACACACACACACACACACACACACACACACACACACACACACACACACACACACACACACGCACGCACGCACGCACACACACAAGGGAAACAATCCACATAATGTATTGTGATTAATGTAAGGCTCAGCGATGCTGAATTACTCCCCTTCCATCGGTGTCTTGCAAACAACAGCCCAGCAGAGAGAGAGAGAGAGAGAGAGAGAGAGAGAGGGAGAGAGAGAGCGGGGGGGGGGGGGGGGGGCAATATTTTAGTTTACCGTTATGTCCGTTAATAATGGCCTGTAATGGTTTTTCTTCTTCATGGAATATCTCCGAAAGTACTTGGCCGATCTTTCTGAAAATTACCAGGTATGTTCATTATGGGTCACGAATGATACCCGATGTTTTAGTTTACCGTTATAGCCGTTGCTAACGGCTGTAATGGACTTTAACTTCTTTTTTTTTTTATGGAAGATCTCAAAAGGTACTTGGCTCATATTTCTGAAAATTTGTTGGTATGTTCATTACCGGTCACAAATAATGCCCGATGTTTTAGTTTACCATTATAGCCGTTACTAACGGCTGTAACGGCCTGTAACGGTTCTTCTAATTGGAATATCTCCGAAAGTTCTCGGCCAATCTTTGTGAAAATGAGCGGGTATGTTCATTATGGGTCACGGATGACGCCCGATGTTTTGGTTTACCCCGTTATAGCCGTTACTAACGGCTGTAACGGCCTGTAACGGTTTTCCTTTTACCCCGTTACAGCCGTTACTAACGGCTGTAACGGTCTGTAACGGTTTTCCTTCTTTATGGAATATCTCAGAGAGTACTTGGCTGATCTTTCTGAAATTTGTAGGAATGTTCAATGTTTTTCTTCTTTATGGAATATCTCCGAAAATACTTGGCCAATCTTTGTGAAAATAACAGGTATGAAGAGGATAGGTCACGGATGACGCCCGATGTTT
>CM031601.1:97640825-97663325 GCA_018398815.1 Conus ventricosus | reverse complement strand
CGATGTTTTAGTTTACCCTTATAGCCGTTACTAATGGCCTGTAACGGTTTTTCTTCATCAGTGAATATTAGTACAGAAAGTACCTCGCCGATCTTTGTGAAAATTACCAGGTATGTTCATTATGAGTCACGGTTGATGCCCGATGTTTTAGTTTGCCGTTATAGCCGTTACTAACGGCTGTAACGGCCTGTAACGGCCTGTAACGGTTTTTCCTCTTTATGGAATATTTGCGAAAGGAAATGGCCGGTGTTTGTGAAAACTAGCAGGTGTCTTCATCACGGGTCACGAATGATGCCCGGTGTTTTATTTTATCCTGTTATTGCCGTTACTAACGGCTGTAAATGCCTGTAACGGTTTTTCTTCTTTATGGAATATCTCGGAAAGTACTTGGCCGATCTTTGTGAAAATTAGCAGGTATGAAGAGGATGGGTCACGGATGATGTCCGATGTTTTAGTTTACCCCGTTTATAGCATTACTAACGGCTGTAAAGGCCTGTAACGGTTTTCCTTCTGTATGGAATATCTCTGAAAGTACTTGGCCGATCTTTCTGAAAATTTATAGCTATGTTTACTATGGGTCCAGAATAATGCCCGATGTTTTAGTTCACCATTATAGCCGTTACTAACGGCTGTAACGGCCGGTAACGATTTTTCTTCTTTATGGAATATCTCCGAAAGGACATGGCTGATCTTTGTGAAAGTTAGTAGGTGTGTTCATTATGGGTCACAAATGATGTCCGATGTTTTAGTTTACCCCGTTATGTCCGTTACCAACGGCTTTAACGGCCTGTAACGGTTTTTCTTCTTTATGGAATATCTTAGAAAGTACTTGGCCGATCTTTCTGAACATTTGTAGGTATGTTCAGTATGGGTCACGAATAATGCCCGATGTTTTAGTTTACCGTTATAGCCGTTACAGCCGTTAGTAACGGCCTTTAGCGGTTTTTCTTCTTTATAGAATATCTCCGAAAGTACTTCACCGATCTTTGTGAAAATTAGCAGGAATGTTCATTATGCGTTACGGATGATATCCGATGTTTTACTTTACCCCGTTATAGCCGTTACTAACGGCTGTAACGGCCTGTAACTGTATTCTTCTTTATGGAATATCTCAGAAAGTGATTGGTCGATCTTTCTGAAAATTTGTAGGTATGTTCATTATGGGTCAGGAGTAATGCCCGATGTTTTAGTTTACCGTTGTGTTCGATAATAACGGCCTGTAATGGTTTTTCTTCTTCATGGAATATCTCCGAAAGTACTTGGCTGATCTTTCTGAAAATTACCAGTTATGTTCATTATGGGTCACGAATGATGCCTGATGTTTAGTTTACCGATATAACCGTTGCTAATGGCTGTAACGGCCTGTAACTTTTTTTTTTAATGGAAGATCTCAAAAGATACTTGGCTGATATTTCTGAAAATGTGTAGGTATGTTCATTATGGGTCACAAATAATGCCCGATGTTTTAGTTTACCGTTATAGCCGTTACTAACGGCTGTAACGGCCTGTAACGGTTCTTCTAATTGGAATATCTCCGAAAGTTCTCGGCTGATCTTTGTGAAAATTAGCAAGCGTGTTCCTTATGGGTCACGGATGACGCCCGATGTTTTAGTTTACCCCGTTATAGCCGTTACTAACTGCTGTAACGGCCTGTAACGGTTTCCTTTTTATGGATTATCTCAGAAAGATCTTGGCCGATCATTCTGAAATTTGTAGAAATATTCAATATGAGTCATGAATAATGCCCGATGTTTTAGTTTACCTTTAAGCCGTTACTAACGTCTGTAACGGCCTTTAACTGTTTTTCTTCTTCATAGAATATCTCAGAAAGTACATGGCCGATCTTTATGAAAATTAGCATTATCACGAGGCCTGTGATGTTGGTCCATCTTGGGTTGTATTATTTATTTATTTATTTTTGATGTCGTTGTTGTCGTCTATCAATCCCTTAATGTAGCTTGTAGTGTGTTTGCACCTTAATGTTGTTCAGCTCAGGTTAGGTTTACTTTCTCTCTCTCTCTCTCTCTCTCTCTCTCTCTCTCTCTCTCTCTCTCTCTCTCTCTCTCTCTCTCTCTAATTTCACTGTACATCCAATTCATCTAACAGGTTCACGTGTGGCTGGTGCCTTTCTCTTGAACTGGCTGTCTCAATCAACCTCTTACCTGTTTTTTTTTTTACCTGCCGCACGTGCAGCATCCCCCTTAGCTTGAGGTATTCTCACTCTGTGACGTATGGTGGCATGTTTGCTGCCAACGGTTAGGAAGGTTTTCTCTTCATTTGTGCGGAAGATGTCCCTGGGAGCGCCCGCTCCAGTTCTGGTTCTCGACCTTATCGCCGAAGGTACAGTCAGTACCTTCATTCCTGCAGTCGACCTATAGGAGAGGGATGTCAGCGTTTCCGCATCGGCTCGGCTGGTTCTCTCGACTGGACAGAGTGCAGAGAATAGCTTGACCCGCCACTTTCTTAGGTCACCCAGGGGTAGCTGGTAAGCATCAGTTGTGTTTCGTGTGTGTGTGTGTTTTTTTTTTTAAATTTTATTGTTAGCCGGCTAATTCTTCTCTTTTGCGCAATTTCTTTTTTTTACAAAATTATAAAAGAAATATTGTTTGAGACCACTTTTCTCTGGTTAATTCGATCTTTAACCTGGCCATTCAAAATTAACATCCAAAATTCCCTCTCCTTTCAATTCATCTGTTGATGCGGTAGTCGGTGGGAATAGGGGAGAACCTGGTGATTTAGGGTTGGGACTTGCTTGGTCTCACTCGTCCGCCCCAGTCACAATTGCCAGTCTCATATTCTTCGCCCACCGTCTGCTTGTGTGTGCAAGGGGAACGGGTGTTTTGTGTTTGCGAGCGTGCGTACGCATGATTAGACGTTTGGATGCGTGGTTTGAGAATTGTGTGATTATTTTGAAGGGTTGCTATACATGTGGGGATAATCGTGCCATTAAATCATGATTGTTTGTAAATGTAGCAATTGTAAAGCAATGATTGCTGTACTCTTCAAGTTTAAATCCTAAGAAAGGAAAATGTGTTGTGGTCGTTGAACGTGAGTGAAGGAAGGGTGGTGATATAAATTGCTATTTGTTTCTTCAACCTGTTAATGCGATGTAATTTCTTGCCTGCCTCGTGTGAGAGGACCTTTAGCGAACATTCCTCATTTGTTTTGTTTACTGTTTTACGCTCAGGTCTGTGTAGAGCTGGTGCTACTAATGTATTCAGCAAACCCCGCCCCTCGCCCTTCATGCGGGTGGCAGTTAGGATTTAGCAGCATATTTCATACCATACTGACTGCGGGGTTCTAGTACCCCTTTCCTGTTCCTTTCTTTTTCTCCTCCTCCCGCTGGCTTCACCCGGGGCTGACGTCCGTAAGGCCGCAGTGTGAGCACACGTTCTTCACCGGATTGTCCTACCCCCGTCCGGGACCTTTGACGACCACCTCCTCGTCCGACGGGATGTGTTCTATACTGTGTTTTCAGACTTCATGCAGCCCATGTGATAGCTAAGCAAGTGTGGTTAACTCTGTGTCGTGCTATTGGGGAAGTGGTGTGGGTGTGTGCTGAAAGACTATTCAGAACAGATCGTTTTGAACACCCGATTGGACATTATACTCGCAGTGGACTTTGGGGAGGTAAGGGTGAGGGACAACGGGAAGGAACAAACGAATGTGTGTTGAAATGCTTATTTGTGATGTGTATGTTGTGTGTGTTGAAATGCTTATTTGTGACTATGTGTATGTTGGTGTGAATAAATGGTGTATTGTATTGTAATCTTTCCTGTGTGATCTCTAGCTTGCGGAGCGTGTGAGGTCAGTCACTCCCTTCACTCCCATTTAGACCGATCCTGTCAGGGCCGACCTCCAGGGGCCGGTCGTGACAAGCATATATGTTCATTATGGGTCACAAATAATGCCCGATGTTTCAGTTTACCGTTATAGCCATTACTAACAGCCTGTAACGGTTTTTCTTCTTTATGGAATATCTCCGAAAGTATTTGGCCGATCTTTCTGAAAATTAGCAGGTGTGTTCATTATGGGTCACGAATAATGCCCGATGTTTTAGTTTACCCCGTTATAGCTGTTACTAACGGCTGTAACGGCCTGTAACGGTTTTCATTCTTTATGGAGTATCTCAGAAAGTACCTGGCCGATCTTTCTGAAAATGTGTAGGTATGTTCATTATGGGTCACGAACAATGCCCGGCCTGTAACGGTTTTTGTTCTTTACGGAATATCTCCGAAAGTGCTTGGCCGATCTTTGTGAAAATTAGCAGGTACGTTCATTATGGGTCACGGGTGGTGCCCGATGTTTTAGTTTACCCAGTTAAAGCTGTTGCTAACGGCTGTAACGGCCTGTATCTTTTTTCTTTCTTTATGGAATATCTCAGAAAGTACTTGACCGATCGTTCTGAAAATTTGTAGCTATGTTCAATATGGTTCACGAATAATGCCCGATGTTTTAGTTTACCGTTATAGCCGTTACTAATGGCCTGTAACGGTTTTTCTTCTTCATGGAATATTAATACAGAAAATACTCGGCCGATCTTTGTGAAATTTACCAGGTACGGGTCACGTGTGATGCCCGATGTTTTAGTTTGCCGTTATAGCCGTTACTAACGGCTGTAACGGCCTGTAGCGGTTTTTCTTTTTTATGGAATATCTCCGAAAGTACTTTGCAGATCTTTGTGAAAATTAGCAGGTATGTGCACTATGGGTTACGGATGATGCCCGATGTTTCAGTTTACCGTTATAGCTGTTACTAACGGCTGTAATGGCCCATAACTGTTTTTTTTCTTTTTTATGAAATGTCTCAGAAAGTACTTGGCCGATCTTTGTGAAAATTAGCAGGTATGTTCATTATGGGTCACGGATCATGCCCGACGTTTTAGTTTACCGTTATGGTCGTTACTAATGGCTATAACAACCCATAACGGTTTTTCTTTTTTATGGAATATCTCAGAAAGTACTTAGTCGATCTTTCTGAAAATGTGTAGGTATTATGGGTCACGGATGATGCCCGATGTTTTATTTTACCGATATAGCCGTTACTAATGGCTACAACGGCCCCTAACGTTTTCCTTCTTCATGGAATATCTCAGAAAGTACGTGGCCGATATTTCTGAAAAATTGTAGGTATGTTCATTATGGGTCACGATTATGCCCGATGTTTTAGTTTACCGTTGTAGCCGTTACTAACGGCCCATAATGGTTTTCTTCTTTATGGAAAATCTCAGAAAGTTCTTGGCGGACCTCTCTGAAAATTTGTACGTATGTTCATTATAGGTCACAGATGATGGCCGATGTTTACCAGAATAGCCATTACTAACGGTTAGACCAGCGCAAGACGGTTTTTCCTCTTTATGGAATATATCACGCGTATTCAGGATATACTGGGAGTACGTTAATATGCTTTGCATCTTGTTAATGTTAAAATACGACTCGTTTCATTTGTTTCCTTTAACCCAAAATACACACATCAGACATAACATCAGGCGCAAAAAAATGTTATGATTCTCTGAAACCAGTCCACCTTTGATTTAGTGTTTGATACCACTCAGTGCTGGCTGGATCGGGTACTGCTGGCTCACCCTCTCCCACGAGCAGATAATCCGGACAGCTGTTACCGCCTACTGAGGGACCCCCACTCCCATCCCACTTCCCCCCCCCCCCGCCACCCCCACCCCACCCCCACACCATCCACCTTACAGGGAGAACGTTTACAACAAAAATCACTCATTTGTGGTATGTTAACTCTCCTCTTTTTCCCCTCCTTATTAAGCAGAGAGCTTTTTCAAAGTGTCGCATGTGGTTTACTCATTCATTCGCAAAACCGTACCGCCATAACTTCGGCTAATCGCGACAAGTTTTAAAAAGACATCATTTTCATCCAAGCTTACCCGATTTAAAGAATTATTGAATCATTGAAATTAAAACCCTCATAGAAGACACGACCAAAACAAGAGCAGTACAAACAACAAAAAAAACCAAACCTAGTCGCCTTAAGGTTTCTTTCAAACACACAACAATACAAGACAGATAACACACACACACACACACACAAGAAAGATCAGACTTATCTGAGCCAGAGAACTAATATATGTCTGTTCTGGCTCACCCGCTCTCAACCGGCCTTAGCCGGTTTCGACCGGGCGAATCCAGAACAGACATATTAGTTCTCTGACAAGTAAGACTTCAATAACCAAAAAATAACGATTATCTACAAACATACATACTGTGTAGGATTATCCGTTTTCAATACTAATTTACTAAACTTTTCAGAGAGTAACGTAGGGGAAAGTAGCCGCGGCTGAACACGCCCCATAGAGTAACGTAGGGGAAAAGCAGCCGTGGCTGAACGCGCCCCATATACAAACGGTGGTGCACTAGGCTATCCGATTACTTGCTACGCGGCATGTTGATTACAGCGTGGGGTCGTCAGCAGAGAGAGAGAGGCGTTCTATTCAGCCAAAGCCCGTTAAGGTCAAGTTGCCCTCAGAGCAACGTGTGGCGAAGGATTGCTTGTGGGTTTAAATGATATTTCTATTTAGACACGGAGGAGAAACCAGTCTTGGAGCCATAGACATACGTGTTCTGCGTTTCACAAATATGTGCGTATGCGCACACACACACACACACACACACACACATACACACACACACACACACACACACACACACACACACACACACACACTATTTATTAGTTCTCTGCATGTCTTCCACTGAAAGCCAGGTTTGACAAAGTGTTTCTTTCTGCTGTACAGTCATCTATAATAAATAGTGTCTGCGTTCTAAGTCAGTAGGCTGAGCGACCGACTGACAAACTGTGGGGCCAAAAAATCAATACTGCCACACCTCCTCCCTACCCTCTTCTCCCCTCCTCTTCACCCCACACCCCCCCCGCCCAGCCTGCCCCATTAAAAACATATTGCATCAGCCTTTTTGAACCTTCTCTGCCACGTCAACACTACCACGTGATTGGCCGTTGTCACAGCCCGGCCAATCAGCGGGGGGGTTACATTTAAGCGTAGGCTTACGGCGCTCACATGACTAGGTTAACCCACACATTCTTCTACTGACTGCCGGACGAGCACGACGCTTTACTGTGCTGTGGTGTGTTATTCTAAAAGGGATAACCGGTTTACCGAAGAACAGAATTGTGTATCTTAAAGGTTTGTTGGTTCAAGGAAATGAAAACGTTGAAGGCAATATTGTTGAAAAGATCACCAGTTTTAATACGTGTTTGGCTATCGATGAGATGGTCCTTATCTAAAAAATGGCGCTGCATTGTTGAAAGTCGGCCGAAGCAAACAACCATCACGGTTGTTTGTTGGGAGCTGGCTTAAGACAGCTAAAGCCATGTTTAAAAAACATGGCGTTCATTTTTTAAGGCGGAGGTAAACACGGCTGATTCGTATGCTAAAAAAACTTATATTGAAACATTTTTGCTGTTCCCCCCCAAGTAAAAAGGGTTCCCAGTTTGTACCCAGACTTGATTGATTGTTAACTACAGATTCGTGTTCATGTGGCAAGTTGATCTGTTTTAAAGATGTGTATACTTTCTACTTTTCTAATTCTAACCAGTTCATCTGCCTTCAAGTGTGCCCTTTATGCAACTGAAGGGCGATTTTCGAATTTTCTGGCAAACAAACTAGATAGGGTTAGGCAGACCTTAGTACATCTACCAGTAAGGAGAGGAGTAGGTGTGGCCCACACTATCTTCATAAATGCTCCAAATATACAATGACGGATGTCTACTACTGGCGAATTAGAGCCGCCAAAAAAGCTCGGCTACAGCAATTACTGCTGTAACTCGCCAAAGCCAGTTGCAAGCCTGGTTGAAAAAAGAGGAGCACAGCGGCAAACTGGGCCAAACGACCCCACTGTGATCACTTGCCTGAAAAGCGCGGCAGTTTGCTGCCAATGACGTCCAGCACGGAGCACCTGCAAGCTCAGCGGCAAACTAGGCCAAACGACCCTAAATGTGTCACTTGGCCCACAAAGCGCGCCTGCAAAGCTCAGCGGCAAACTAGGCCAAACGACCCCACCCGTGATCACTTGGCCTAGTTTGATTGAGGGTTTCGCGCGGGACACAACCTGTTTAGTCACAAAGCAAGAAGTGGCCCTAGTAGTTCCACTTCTTGTTTGTTTGTGTGTGTGTTTTTTTGTCCCACCCCCCGCACGCACGTCCCCCCACCCCCACCCCACGCACGCACGTCCCCCCCACCCCCACCCCCACGCACGCACGTCCCCCCACCCCCACCCCCACCTTCACCCCACCCCCCACATGCACACTCAAGTCATCCACAAGTTCTTAACTCAAGTCACTCCAATCACTTCTAAGTTCTACTCAAATTGTCCTCAAGTCATCCTCAAGTCATTCACAAGTCATCCTCAAGTCATTCACAAGTTCTTACTTAAGTCATCCTCAAGTCACCCCAAGTCACTTTTAAGTTCTTACTCAAGTTGTCCTCAAGTCATCCTCAAGTTCTTTCCCAAGTTAACCTAAGATCTAACTAAGTCATCCTCAAGTACACCCAAGTTCTTATTTAAGTTATCTTATAATTATCTTATATTATCAAAAAAAAAACAAGACAATCTATGTTTTTATCTTTAATAGTAAATGTCTAATATAGTACACACACACCTCAAAAAAAAGTGTCATTGGCGAGGATGTCTTGCTCATGTCATTGGCGTGAGATTTGGGCCCGCATAGATCTTAATGAAGTTCTTACATCGTAAGCAACCACATTGATTACCATTCTGGTCTATGGAAATGTCTTTTATAGACTTCATGTCTTTATTTATTGACTCCATCATTTTAAACAAATAATAATCCGCCGTGGTCTATTTTTATCAAAAAAATTTAAGTTCTTAAAATATTATTGCATCTGAAATGGATCAAATGATCTTTTGTTGTTGGCGGTCCTGGCGTGCTGTTGTGTTTTGTCTGTGTATATAATGGTTGAGATTGTTTGGACTGGTTTGGTTCTTGTTGTTTTTGTTTATATTTTTATAACCGTAATAACCGCCCCCAGCAGCAACAAGGACGCCAAAAAAGACAACAGTTTTAAGTTCAAATATTCCATGAAGGCTTTGGTGCTGTAGACCTTGAATTTAAATTGTTCTGGTGTTTTTATAGCCGGCATTTAAAAAACTGTTGGCGGCGTTATGTTTTCATTATGAGCTATATTCTGTGATTGTAACTGTAATTTTTTTTGTTTGTTCCACTCAGCTAAATTTTTTTTCCTGCCGCAATGTGACCTGGATGAGGTGTTTTAGTGACCACTTTCACCTGATTCAGCGTTTCCTGTTTTCTGCTGTTTTTCTGGCTCGTTCATTTTGAAGGGAATTAAAATCTATATGATTAAATATAATTAATCCCATGATTTGCGGTGATAACAATGTTTCCCCAAAACTGTAGTATAGATCACATCCTAGAACTCTAATGACTTTGTTAAAACTGATCCCGCGTTAAATCATACATAAAATCTTGTTTTAGAATCAATGGGGGCAAAATCACTGACTATTTAGTGTACAAACAAGAACCGTTTGCCCCGACACTTTTTACCATTCTCGACCCCAACTGCGCTTCATACCTGTTTTGATACTTAAAATGTCTTGCGGCGACATTTGTTGAATCTGTTCTATGCTGAATTCATTTCCGAGGAACTGTTTTGTTTTTCCACATGCTGCCCAAAGAATACAGTCTTTCTTTTTTTGGCATAATACTTGCTCATCAACCTGGTCATTTGTAATCATAAGTTCGGGAAAGGGTTTAATAGATCATCGGTGTTCATGTTTTTATTAATTATAATTATTTTGTTTTTAAAAATGAGCGCCGAAAAAACTGTTGCTAACCTTGTATACCATTCTGCTTTTATTGGAGGTCTAAGTATAGGATACACAATGCTTGCTAAAAGCTTGTTAAAAATTAAACCAGCGGATCTTGGCAAACTAGACTTTGAAGACTCAGCAAAGCTGATTGCTATTATTGCAGCTTCGTTCGCTACGAAAGATTTTCTAGTCAAGTAAGGAATAATTCCAGAGAATATAAATATGAAAAAAAAAATACATTTATAAAAATGGCTTCACTCGTAATGATGATAGGCGGCGCAGTGGTTAATGCGCTCGCTTTTAGCGGAAGTATTACGCATTTAGTAAACTACGGGATGACGGCGAGAGAAAAAGACATAACAAAGCTGTGGAGCAACTAGCTGCAGCACAAGATCGCTATGAAAAGCAGAGAATTGAGCAGTTAGATTTTATTAATAACACACTGAAAAAAAAAGGGCATGCAGCTTACACATTTAAAGACGTTGATCAAGCAATAAAAGAATATTATCTTGGGAACAGGCAAACCAATTGAGACATTGCCCCCACCAAAATTCAGTGACTTTTATCAAACATCAAAAAAATAAAAGATGCAAGAAATCGTGTTTATTGTCTTTGGCATGACCGTTTGTATTTGTTGCACATAATATTGGCTGAATAAAAATGAACAAAATCTATTATTCGCCAAAGGATATTGGAAGGGAATCACGGCAATAAAAAAGCTAAGCCAAGCGGCAGGAGTCAGTGAACAAACAGCAAAGGAATGGTTATCTAAACAAGCGATTTTTGGGAAATTTATTTACCTGCGCCTAGACGAATACAGAGACCACACTTTGTGAATACAATACCGAACGACACCCATCAAATGGATCTTCTATATTTACCTCATGATACGATTAGACGAAAAAGATTTTAAGTACGCACTCACAGTCATTGACATGGCTTCAAGATACAAAGATGCTGAACCATTAACACAAAAGAGTGCTTCTGCTGTTGCTGTTGCCATACAACTGATATACCAACGAGGCCCCTTAATTTATCCTCGCATGATTCAAGTCGATGATGGGAAAGAATTTAAAGGGCGAGTGAATCAATTATTGTTAAAACATAGAGTTACCGTTAAAAGAGGCATTCCGGGAGTTCACAGATCACAGGCTTTAGTTGAAAACTTTAACAAACAGCTAGCTGAAAGACTTTTTTCCTACCAGTATCACAGAGAGCTGATTGACAATTCTCGCAACACAGAATGGGTTAGAAGACTGCCCTCAGTTTTGCGCGCAATGAATAATGAAGAATTTAAAGGGCTAAAACCAGTACAAGCAATCAAAAGAAAAACAATAAATGTTGTTGAAGGAGAGTCTTCATCCGGCAAACTATTACCGTTTGGTTTAAAAGTAAGGTACCTTTATTTACCGGGGAAGCGGAAGGGGACGCTCGCATCAGGGCAACCGATCCAGTTTGGAGTATTGATCCATATGAAATAAAAAGAATTGTAAAAATGAATCCGCCCGTGTATTATTTACGAGAAACTGACACAACAAAACAACCAGCTCCTCAAAGATCTTTGTGAAGGAAGAACTGCAGATAATCCCACCAGACACAGTTCCGGTTAATTTTTAATTTACATAAATATATTTGAGTCTAAAATGGAAGCTCAGAACGAAACAAGAATGATAAAGGAAGAGACCTTGAAGATGATACAGGAATCATTTAATGCGTGTTCTGCTATTAGGGGAACATTTGTGAAGATTAATCAATGCATGCTAAACCATCCAGATCACCTACAATTCAAAATCCCAAATTGGGAAAAAGAATATCTTAAAATAATAAAAAAAATTCGAACGCATCAAGCAAACATGATAAAAGAATTAGATGAATTGGATGAAGATATGGTTGATCTTATAACACTAGTTGATGAAAAATATAAACCCTCCTGTTTATGCGGTCCTCCAATGCCCGATTGCATATGAAAACTTTGGATTAACAAATACTCGTTTAGTGTTTGTTCTATCTAATGACTTCTTTGTTACAACTGTTGTGTTGATCTCATGTAGATTAGATCGTAGTTTTACGTTGTCATGATGAAAAGTCTATTGTCAAACAATGCTTCTTTGTAGTTGTCATGTGATATGTTTGACTGCACAACACTGCGGGATATTCCCTTTGCTTTCTTAATGATTTTCTTCTGGCTCGAAATACTGTACATTTTCGACCTTAAACCAATAAACTCCTTAATCACCCCTCCAGATAATTCATCCTTCATCTTTCCTAAAACCTTCTTATTAACGGATGAATGTAAAGGCGAATCTTTAGGGTAATCAGATGTATCATACCATCCTGCATGCCCTTTAGCTACTTCGATTTCCATGTCTTTATAGATGTCTTCAGTAGGGATATCTATAACAAAACTATCTGTATCTGTGTAAAGTACTCTGGACTCAGGATACGAGGGCTTAAAGTAGTCATAAAGAAATTCTAACATCAAAAGCTTTGATAATTCTAAAACAGTAAACCCAATAAAAACAGGTTTGTCCAATTTGACTTTCTTTTTCTTCATCATTATGCCAAAAAGCTGATCATGAAATCTTCTAAAGTCCTGATAATTTGGTTTTGAAGTCAGCTTAATTGCTTCGTTCTCTTTGGTGACCAATCTGACATCTTTGCGCTTGTGCGGATTCTCCATAGTCTTTCCGAAACAGCTGTTGTTCATCAGCTTGAAAAAGTCTTTTTCTGAAGCATCTGCGGATTTAGTTCTGAGATCAGTGTTCTTCATGATGTATGGTTTCATGAACTGTTCTTGATCAAAAGCAATTATACGATGAACAGCTGTCAACTTCAAACCATGTCTTAAATAAAATTGTAGAAGTCTGTAATGACAGACATAATTTTTTTTGCCTCGAAGATTAGGCACAAGTTTAGGCGGCTCTCTTGGATTCATCTTTAGACTTTCTGCTGCTAATGGGTAGTCATTATGCAGGTCATGGAGTTCATAAGGATATTCTAAGTCAACTTCTAGAATGTATCCGCGCTGTTGATCTGACGTCAAACTGCCCAACCACTTTAATGCTCTTTGCACATTATTTGTACCTGTGTGCATTTTAAAGTTGCGTAGTGGAAGTGATTGTGCCATTGCCCATCCATACAGATTGTTTGCATCTAAATACATAAGATAGTTAGACCTTTTACTTGGATCATAGTCGTCCAAGTATTTGTTGTTTGCTTTACAGTAATGATGCGACGCCATACTAATTCCTCCACGCAACCCGTTTTCAATCATCTGAATCATTGGTAAAATCTGACAATAAATCAATTTGTACTCCAGTAAACTTTAAGAAAGCATCCCAACTCATCCCGGGCGCAGAAATGTAATGCGCAGGATCCAGGCTATAACGTTTCATGCAGGTCTTTCTGTAATTTTCAAAAATATCCGCCAACAAACATGTATCAGCCATCAAGTAGGAGTCATGATAGTCTCCCATTGTTTTACAATCTAACTTCTGCCACGCATCTTGAGCATGCTGGTAATCAGAATCACTGATGTCCTTTCCTCTGAGACTAGAAAAGAACGCGCCTTTAGGTGGAAGTGTATCTTCATCAAACCTTTCCCAACTGTTCATGTACTCATAAGGGTAAACGCCCTTTCTAACAAGAGTTGAGTCACAATATTCTTCTGTTATTGGGCAGGACTTTAAGGACATAGCCAGTGACTCTAATGATCCCATCAGATGTTGCATAGAGTCATAAAAAGACATGTTATTTAAAGTGAAACACATGTACTTTTCTGATGACTGTGCAATGCATGACACCCTGAAGGCGTTGGTTACTGCTTGCAATATAAGATGAGAGTCGTAACCTCGCAAGTTATGAAAGAAGATGGGCAGCTTCCATGTCTTTGGTTCAAACTTAGTTGAAGATTGCAGTTGTTATGCGCTGCTCCTCTGAACTTTCCGCTAATGTGATCATGGTCTCTTACTTTTGGATTGCTTCCTCACTGAGTTCTAAACCACAAATCCAGCAGTGAGTGCTGAGTCATACTGTTGTTGGTCTTCAGGCGTCATTATGATTTCAGATAAATTCAGATTATTAGAACAGTCATTGCGCACTTGCTGCATGCGCTGTAGAAATCTTCTAGCTGCATTTGGTCCTCTGTATAATTCTGGCGTTGAATGAGCGCCATCCGACCTAACAACAATGAAAGCAAATGAACAGATCTGATGATTACTCATTAAGACTGTTTTTTCGAAGTTTTTGTGGCGCTGGCCCTTCATAAGGGACAATAAGCGACTCGAAGTCTGCGTACACTACGTATGGAGAATTTTGCAGTTTTTTCCAGTTCTTAAAACTAACTTTAGATCCGGATGGGGGTGTAATTAGTTCTGTATTACAGTCAACTGGGCCGATACAATGTTTTTTATGTTCGCTCGCTGCTTTAACGGATGGAATTCTTGCTAAACATTTTCTACAGAATTCCTTGTTTGTTAGTGTTTTTTTGCAGTATGCGCTAATAATCTACTCATTGTGCGTATCAATGTGTAATGTGGTAGCCCCGCTGGCGAAAGCATCAGTAGTAAGTCAACATGGCTTTTGTCTGGATCACCTATTGTTGGGCTGTCTTTAGACACTCTAATAGGCACCAAATTTGTTTCCTCATCCCATGTGTATACATTAACAGTTATTGGTTTGTTTTGTTCTTCAAACTGATCAATGGAATCCGTGCTAACAGGAAAGGATATTCCACTAAAGTTAAGATCATTGATGTATGGTTCATAGTTAGATACTCTCTCTGCGTTTTTGCGGGCGTAATGCAGCCTTGCAAGAACACACCACATAAAAGATTTGTTGTCTGAATAATTCTTTATGTTTAGAACTGCTCTTTTTGCAACTAATGCTGGAGGTAGTGGAATGTAAGACTTGCCAACAATCGGCTCATACTTAGCCTGTTTTAATCTGATCTCTAAGACTTCGCCCTCTGACCAACCAGAGCCTCTCATTTTGGCTTCTTCAGCAGCCACATCAAACTGTGTAAGCAGTTGGTCTGCCCAACCAGGCGTTAAGTCATTACGAGAAAGAATAACCTGTTGTTTAGTCGAGACCCAGACTGGCAGATTTTCTTCATTTATTGTTACATAGTCGATTAAAACAGCTAACATTACTTTAACTGGCGGGTCTATTGTTAGTTTACTTGGAACTTGAGAAATAGCATGACCAACACTTGCCTGTACGTTTGTTGGATCAATGACTTCTAGATCAATGTCGTTTAAAGCTTTTGACAAACGCTCTCCCTCGAGCATTCTTTCAAACAATTCGTCTTGTCCTTCATATATCTTATCCATGTTGAGTTTCTTTTCTAACTCAAAATATTTATTTAAATTTAAAAAAATTCTTAATCAGAATCAATATCGACAGTCTTTTTGTGTTTGGACTCATAAACTAAAGTATAAACGCCCTTTGGCGTTGTTAATGTGAGCTGTTTAGAACAGAGTTTAATGTTTCGTTTACTTTTTTAAGCATTCCTTTTTTATCTGCTCGGGTCTGGCTGTTGAGAAAAACTTGCCCTCGCCTTTCTTTGAAGATCAAACTTTTGTCTTTTATAGTCATCAAAATCGGCCTGTAAACGACTAAATTCTTCGTCCGTGATGTTTGAGTCAACTAGCGCTTTATTTATTATCAGTTTGAACGAACTAAGTTTAGCTGTTATTAGTTGAACCATAGCTGTGTGCTTTTGGAGTTTAGTTTTTAATTTTTTGCTAGCAGCACTTACAGCTAATGAACACAGGCCAAGAGCTAAAGACAAACCTCCTAGAGGTAAAGCTGCGGGTGCACCTACACCTGTTGCTAAGAGGCCTACACTCGTTCCTGCTGATAGGGCACTTACAGTTGATGCTCCAGTATTAACATATGTAACAGCATTACAGGCAGCAGAATACCTTCGTCTGGTTTGCTATATTTTGAAAGGTCCTGCTCTAGTTTTTGTTGCATTTGTGTAATGTTGGTTAATCTGAAGGTTTTTACAGCAGAGACGACCCTGGGGTCAATGTTGCCTTCTATAGCAGCAGAGACGACCCTGGAGTCGATGTTGCCTTCTATCTCTTCTGTCGTACTTTGGATAAACGTCAACAGGCATGCTTTTTTAAAAAGTAAAAAATAATTTAGTAATCTATATCTTTTAATCTGCTATCTTTAATATTCAGCTGTGTATCATATATTAAAAACAAATGTACATTAAGCGGTTTATCAGCATCTTTTTCTTTGTCAATTTGAATGTTTATTACGTCTCTAACAGTTCTCCCCGCTTCCATGCAACTTATTATCCTCTGTTGACCTTAGGTCAATCCATAAACCGTATTTCGTTGTTAAATAATCGTCAAGCCTAACACTGTGAAGGTGTAGATCTTTAGACACAAGTCTGCTTTTGGACTTCTACCCCTCCCACCCCCAAACAATTTTCTTATTTCGTCAAAATGCTGATAAGGTCTAAGCCCGCTAGCATAGATTTGGTTAGGACTACATCAATCGAACATTGTACTTTCGTTATTTTTGGATTAAAAAACTTTTCACTTGCTCTTGCGTATGGTTCTTCATCTTCACACAGCAATAAAATACCTTTAAGCGATTTTACTGTAACACTAAGATTAAAATTCCATATAGCGTCTGCCCTGCTTTTAGGATATGTTGAATGATGACGCACTGCTTCGTAATATGTTATAAATTGTGACTGATATTGTTGCCCAATCAGCCTTGCTAAATTAGGGTTGCTAACAACATCAAACTCTAACAAGATGTCAGAAATGCTGTACTTTGCTTCGGTGTCTGTTGATCTGATAACACGTTTGTATTCGTTAAAAGTTAGTTCGTATGACAATCTGTCTTGTAATGCCCCTTGAAAGTATGGGGCATGCGCTTTTAACAACTGAAAATCTAAGGGAATGGAAAAGCGATTTCCATACGCAAAATTTAGAGCTAAAGACTTTTTGCTGCTTTTTTCACCTGCGTCGAGTTCGGCGCCTATTCTAAGTTTTAGTGCTCTTCATATCCGATTCCTTGAAACGCAAGATCATCCCTTTCATTCGCGGTTAGCCATAGATCAGAATAGGTTAAAAATATGTCTGCATTGTGTAAAGAAAATATTTCTTGCCCCTCAAGTTTTATAGAAATTTTCTAACGATTGCCCGTCCTAGATTCTGGACAACTGTTCTGGTTGGGTCTGTTGTTGAAGCGAGGTCTATTTTGAAAGTAAGTCGCGCAGAGCCTGGCACAATCATTTCATCCGCTCCTAGGTCTGGAAATCTGACAGTAAGAATTTGATCCGCATCAATAGTAGACGGATTATTTGGAACAGTAATATTCTGTTTATTTCCCTTCACGCCAAAGGGCTCTTTCAGTCTTCTATGCGGGTCAAGAATTGAACCATATACTATTGACATTTTTTTATAAGACAAAATAAAAAGTTAATTATTTAAAAACCATGGCGGGAATTGAAGATGAAGAAGATTATGATGTTTCTGATCCTGAAGACGCCGCGAGTGAAATGACTCCTTTGACACAGCATCGCTCAATGGCCTCAATGTAGCATGAATTAACAGAACCTAAGGTCAGAGCATTTTACCAAGAGTTACGCCTAGAACCTCCCGAATTTATAGCCCCTGATGATTTTGAAGTAAAAGGTGGTCATTTGTATGTGAACAACGATCAAGGACAACGTGTTCCGCTTACAGATAAACGAGACCCATCAAAGTTTGTAAGCATAAGTACAATTAAACAAAGACTTAAAGTGAGCGAACGAAATCGCCTTGGCATTGTTTGGCCGGAATTAAGGCCGAAGGACGTTTCTAAACTTCAAAACATACAACCAAAACTCCCAACAGGTAGCCAAATACAAAACACAAAACCTGAAGATTTAATTCAAACAGCGGACGAAGTAATAAATACAATAGGAGCAGAACTCACTGAAGAAGAAGAAACAGCATTAAAAACTATAAACGACCCACCGCTACCTATGAGAGAATTATTAGCCCTTGACCGTGCTTTAAGAGCCATCAGAGGTGAATTAGAAAACAATACAGCAAAACTGACTGAAGTAAAGGAGCGTATACAAAAAGAAAAAGAAAAACTTGCTGAGGCGACGACGCCAACTTAGGGAGTGAAGTTAAAGAAAGAATAGAACAAAGACTAAAAGATCTTGAAGAAGAAAGATTAGCAAGACTAGAAGTAATGTCTTCTAACCGAGAACAATTACGAACTCAAGTGAGCAGAATAAGAGAAACTATCGAAAGAATTTTATATAAAGACACGACACTAGCAGAACGAATACGAACGCTGTTTAGAGAGCAAGGAGTCACATTAGCAAGCGTTATAACGGCCTTAGGATTTGCAATAAGTACACTGGTGATGGCTATTACAGGCGGCGGTGGTGCTGGGTCAGTGCCTCCATCTCCTCCACCTGATAAATCATGGGTAAAAAAACAGCTTGATCATCTTGCGAGTTTATTAAAAAAAATTAGCCGGTAAAGCTATAGACTCTTTACCTGGTATATTAGGGAGTATTGTTAGCTGGCTTTTGTCTACTGCAAGCAAAGTAGTTGGCTTTATGGCTGAGCACTTATGGGCATTAGTTCTCTTAATAGTTGGGTTACTATTTAGTAAGATAAAGAAGGAGTAATCCTAGCCAGTTAATCCAACAACTAGCGCTGTCTTTTCATATTCATGGTCATTATTTTTTTAACGGTCTTTGGGCTTTGGACCTCGGGGATTGGGTGACTTAATCTTGGGTCGTTTTTTATTGTTTGTAATATTACTGGCTCAGAATTTATGTCGTTTTTTCCAACCTTCTGTTCATTGCCTGCCACAAGGATTTCATAATTGTAGTTTATTATTGTACCTATCTGGAGTCTGAGGTCAGAAGGCAGCATGTATAAACCAGCGCCAACAGCAAAGTCTACTTTCGACCTTGCGTATTGTAAAACATGTTGGTACCTTTTAATACTCGAAGGTAAATCAACTGTAGAATTAATAGCGTCCTCTAAATTTGCTAAGTATTGTTTTTGTGCGTCAAAGCCAGTAGAAGGATCAGTTATGTTCGATCTCGTTTGTGCTTGCGAACCTAGCAAACACCAAACGTAAGTGCGAATAGAGTCGTTTATTCGTTCTATTCCCGCTCTAGTTAGGCCCTTAGAAGTGTCTAAAATAAATGTTGTCCATGCTGTTTTATGCTTTTGCTCTATGGACCCTAGGTGAACACCTGTGCCTGAAGAGAAAGATGTGTAAAGGAGGATCCCAGTCATAGTTATACTTTCTGTGCACGCCCCAAAAATAAAGGGTGCCTAAGCCATGATTAAGATCCAACTTTTGTCTAAAGTCTGTCTTAACATTAATATTGAATTCGTTACAGATCCTTTCAAAAGCCTTCATGTCTATTCGGTTGCTGAAGGGATTAAACGTTTTGTCATTAAAAAAAATTTTGGTAATGGCGCTTGCAGTTCTGTCAAAATACGTCTAAAGGTGTAATAGAAATGAAATCTGTACACTGACCTCACCAAAGGATCAGGATGATTTAAGTGATCAGCATACGCCACTCCACACCCGGTTGATGCACAAAACACAGCAAAGTTTAACTGGTTCTGATAAAACTGCATCGGATGACTAAACCAAAATTTTGGGATGCGGTCGTTTTTAATAGGAGGGTTAAGATATCTGTTTAATGGCGTACTCACCTTTACTTGAAAGGCGTCAGACTGAGTCACAGAAATGCCAAGAGTATCAGTTGTTATATTTTTAAGATTGTAGTGCGGCCCAGCAGAATATTTTGCATCAGTATATTTAAATGCAGTCATTTTTTATTTCGTTTAAAAAATGTTTGTAACAATAACAACTCAAGACCGTCCTTCGTTTTTAGAGCATGCTGTTAAGAACGATTGCGGAACCAAAATGGTCGCACTCCATGAAATATTCTACAAAGTCGTATGGTTTAATATAACTGAATCCAGGACGAATAATAAGGTTCTAAAAGTTGGCAAATCAGGGAACAAAGTTAGCCAGTTAACCATACCTGGTGGTTATTACGGGTTTTGCTCACTAAAAGAAGAAATGAGTAACTTCGACATTACTCTCAAACTTAACAATGCAAATCTAAAAACAATGTTATCATTCAAACCTGAAGAAGAAGTAGTACATTACCTTTTTGATGTAGAGCTAGCTAAAATGTTAGGCTTCAAAGCTGACAATCATAGATTTAGTGTTACATCAGACAAAACTACTTATGAGGGAGAAAATCCGCTCGATCTTGCATTACATTCATTACTCTATGTTCATTTGGATGAGCTGAGCACTGATGAAAACTTATATGATGGAAGGCCCTCAACTGTTTTAAGAGCTCTTCCGTCAGGGAAAGCTGCATATTGCGATTATGAAATTATACAATTCCCTAATTTACAGTTTAAAAGATTAGTTCATGGGAGGGTCGGATCATTTAATATAAAAATCAAAGACAAAGCAGGAAAAGTTGTGAAATGCGATAACCTACACATTGTTTTAGAAATAAAATAATACGCTACTAAAAAATAATGTCGCGTGGGCCAGAAGAATCAGGAGTTACATTAGCGCCTGTGAGGTGTATAACTTTAGAATTAAAAGACCTTGCAGACGTTACAGACTTTGAACAAAATGGTGAGATAGGCGCTTTGTATGGTTTTGAGTACACTAAAGATGGTGATTATAAACGCAAAGAGGTTGGCGACAGCAAAAAGTTTCCTAAACTAGAACAACTGCGCAATCTAGAGGCAAATAATGTTGGCCAGTATGAATATAAAATAGTTCGAAAACCTGACCTCAAATGGCACTTAGAACCATATTTAGAATGGGACATAAAATTTGAATTCATAAGCCCATTTACATTTTTTAGCCGTCAAAAAAGTTTCAGAAAAGCATTCAACTCTGGCCCTTTATATGTAAGTCTTATGCCGGACGATAATAGTCGGAAAGAAATTGAAATAACGCCGTATGGGAATAAACAGTACATCCTCCACAGAAAAGAAACGGTTTAAAGGACGCTTCTACAAAAATACAGTTCTTTCCACAAATGAAATTAGGAGACACGTTCACAATGATATTTGAAATTTCTGTCTTAAAAGATGGGGCGAGGAATGGGGCTGTGGGCGTCAGTGACGTCCTTTTAAAAGGAATTCTAATTAGCTGGCAAAACTTAGGCGTTGAAAAACTTAAAGTTACCATCGTCGTTCTTCACAATGGCGAGGATATTAAGGTCATAACAACAAGCAACAAAATCAATATTAGTCTAAATAGAAACAATCTTACAGCACTGAATTGGATTAATCTTACACATTTAGACCTTATAGGATTTTATTATACTGAACAAGTTTTGACAGAGAGCATGATAAAAACAATAACTGGATTAGATTAAATTCTGTCATAAAACTATGGAGCAGTTAAACTTTATGACAAAACCCCTCATTGTTCATTAATTTGTGGGCAGACTGGTTGCGGAAAAACAATATTTGTCCTCGACCTATTACAAACAGTTTATCGCTATAATTTTGATTATATTGTAATTTTCTGCCCAACACTTAAATGGAACAAAGCATATCATGATAGAAGGTTTATATGGTCAGATGATAACATATTTTTAGTTGATCCTAGCAATAAACTAAGTGAGTGTTTAAAACAGTTTTATAGACTGTTTGAAGGAACGCAGACACTATTTATTATAGATGACTGTTCGGCAGAAAGAGACATAGTTAAAAAAAGAAACACTTTATCAAAACTAGCTTTCAGTGGAAGACATGCTGGGATAAGTGTGTGGATTTTATGCCAAAAATATAACTCGGTTTTAAAAGACTTTAGAGAACAGTTAAAGACTGTAGTTTTATTTCACATGAAAGACAGAGACTCATTTGATGAATGTTTGCGCGAAAATGATGTTTATTGAAAATGATCAGGAAAAACACAGGATTAAGCAAAAACTGAAATCTGAAAAGTTTAGTAAATTAGTATTGAAAACGGATAACCCTACACAGTATGTATGTTTGTAGGGTTTACTAGTTAGAGAACTAAATATGTCTGTTCTGGATTCGCCCGGTCGAAACCGCTAAGGCCGGTTGAGAGCGGGTGAGCCAGAACAGACATATATTAGTTCTCTGAGCCTGTGTTTCATGGGGCAGGAAGTTGATAAGTAAAGAAAATGTCAGCTTTCGTATGCATTGAAAAATGAAGAAACACTATGAAAGTCAGAAAGAAACATTCAAAATTAGGAAAATGATAACAGATATGATGAAAGGTCGACAACACATGTTGAGCAGCGACACTGACAGCCGCAGTGTGCATGATGTTGCCATGTTTTAGAGTGTGTCGTCTGTCTCCATCGACCGCACTCATGGAGAGCATGTCTGCCTTCCTAAATTAGAATGTTGCTGACATACGTTAATACTTTTGATGCGAATCAGGATGGAAACGAGGAATGTGTATCCGACGTTTTAGGATATTCTCATTACTGTCTCATGCCTTTCATATATTTTTTTTTATCCATGGCTGAATCCCCCTGGCTTTTTTTTTTTTTTTTAGATGAAGAAACTGTTGTATTGTTCTTATCATTCATCTCAGAGTCGTGTTTATCTTTCCCTTCATGTCAGTCTGAATGATTCTCATCTTCTCATTTTAC
>CM031601.1:97633090-97638225 GCA_018398815.1 Conus ventricosus | reverse complement strand
TGGAGGGGCGGGGGGGGGAGTGAAAATGATCAATAACTGATGGTCATAAGTGAGATCAACAGTACTATAGGATGATGACTATTGTCATAAGTGAAATAAAGAAGTGACATTAGCATAATAATGCCAGTTGGGGGAAAGAGGAAAGGATCAATGACTGACGGCTGATGATCATTGTCATAAGTGAGACCAACAGTACTATAGGATGATGATCATTGTCCCAAGCGAAATAATGTGATGATATTAGCATAATTATGCCGGTTGGGGGGAAATGGAAATGATCAATGACTGATGGATGATGATCATTGTCATCATAAGTGATATCAACAGTACTGTATGATGATGATCATTGTCCCAAGCCAAATAATAATTATGGTGACATTAGTATGATAATGCCGGTTGGGGGAAAACGAAAAAGGTCAATGACTGATGGATGATGATAAATTGTCATAAGTGAGATCAAACTAACACACACACACGCACACGCACGCACGCACGCACGCACGCACGCACGCACGCACGCACACACACACACACACACACACACACAACACACACACACACACACACATACACGGGGAAACATGTAAACAGTTAAAGAAATGGAAATTGTCAATAAGAAAAGGGTTGACGTGTAAAAGAAAATTAAATTTTTGGAGGGGGGGATTGGTATCATGATAAGGAATAGATATAGTAACTGGAGAGAGGGAAGGAGGGGAAAGAGGAACATAGCTATAAGTTAATGTGAGTTAAACAGTTGGAGGTATGGTGGTATGAGTGTCAGTGCAATTTGGTGGAGGATATTGTAGGCTGGTGTTTTGTTGGTGGATAGGTGTATGTTGGATTTTGGATGATATGCGGGTGAAGAGAAAGACCGGGGAATGTAAGGGGGGGGGGGGTGGGGGGGGAGTCGGGAGTATGTTTACGCGCACCTACGCTTATGCAGAAAGATGAAAGGCAAAGGGGAAATACAATTTGGAGGTGGTAGTGCATTAAGCTGAAAAAACAAACAAACACCAGTGCATGGAAAAAAGGGAGGATGGAGGTCTGGGTAGCAGTGGATTGCTGTAGAACATGGGGAGAGAGAGGTGGGAAGCAAAGGTGAAATGAGATAGCTGTAACATCTGTATGAATTGGTTGTTGGTGTGGTGGTGGTGGTGGTGGTGGTGGTGGGGTGTGTTGTTGTGGTGTGTGTGTGTGTGTGTGTGTGTGTGTGTGTGTGTGTGTGTGTGTGTGTGTGTGAGTGTGTGTGGTGTGTTGTGTGTGTGTGTGTGTGTGTGTGTGTGTGTGTGTGTGTGTGTGTGTGTGTGTGTGTGTGTGTGTGTGTGGTGTGGGGTGTGTTGTGTGGTTGTGTGTGTTGTGTGTGTGTGTGTGGTGTTTGCTGGAACATATTGCCGACTGTGTTGTGGTAGTGGATATCAATACTTGTGTCCCGAACCGAACCTAACCTAACCAAACCTCTAGCCTAGCCGAACCAAACCTAATCTAACCCAAACCTACCTTAACTTCATCTAGCCTAACGTAACCAAACCTAACCCAACCTAAATTGAACCGAAACTAACCCAGCCTAACTACCTTGATAACTAACCTAACCTAACCGAGCCAAACCTAACCTAGTCGGTCCTAACCTACCTACCTCCACCAAACCTTACCTTACCACCTTACCTTACCTTTACCTTACCTTACCTTACCTTACCTTACCTTACCAACCTTACCTCACCTCACCTTAAACCTACCTCAACCTTACTACTAACGACCTCACCTCACCTACAACTAACCTCAAAACCTAACCTCACCTCAACCTAACTAAATAACAACCTCACCTCACCTACCTAACCTACCATCACTCATTAACCTCACCTCACCTAACCTCATACACCTCCACCTAACCTAACCTCACCTAACCTCACCATCCCTACCTCGCTTCCTCACTTAAACCTTTAACCTCACCTAACCTCACTACCCCTCACCTTGCCTACCTTCACCTAACCTAACCTCACCTCACCCACATTCACCTCACCTCACCTCACCTACCTAACACCTAACCTCACCTCATCACCTAACCTACCTCAACCTAATACCTAACCATACCTCACTCACCTAAACTAACCTCATTTACCTAACTAACCTCACCTCACCCACCTAACCCAACCTCACCTAACTAACCCACCTAACCTAACCCTTCCCCCCTCAACAAAACGTAACCTCACTAATCTAACCCCACCGCACCTAAAACCCCCCTCATTACTTATCCACCCAAATTTACTTCACCCACCAGCCTCACCTCAACCACCTAAACTTCGCTCAACTCACCTTTTCCACCTAACCTCACCTCACCTCACCTAACTTACCCAATCCACATAACCAAACCCAACCCAACCTAACCTAACCTAACCTCACCTCATCCACCCATCTCGCCCAACCCCCCACCCACCTCACCTATCCTAAAAAAACCCTCACCTAACCCACTCACTCCCTAACCTAAACCCAATTTCACCTAGTCTTTCCTCACCATCTAATTTTTTCTACCTAACACACCCCCCCAACCTAACCTACCTCATTTTTCCCTAACCTCACCCCACCTCACCTAAACTCATTTTACCCACCTAACCCCACATAACTAACCACCTAACCCCACCTAACCCATCTCACTTCATCGTACCCAACCCCCCCACCTCACCCACCAACCCTCTCACCCAACAACACCCATTTCTTAAACCTAACCACATTTTACCTAGTCTTACCCCACCTAACTCACTTACTTTTCCCCAACATACCTCCCCGAACCTAACCCCACCTATTTCACCTAATCTTACCCCCCCAACCCACCCCACCTTACCCCACCCCCACCTAACCCGCCTAACCTCCTACCCCCCTCACCAAAGTCCCTAGCCTAAACCCAACCCAAAGTCACTTATCCACCTCCCCAACTTACCTTTCTTTTCCACCCCACCTAAACCCTACCAAACCAAAACATCCCCACCTACGTCATCTAACCTGAACTAACTTAATTTTAACAACCTAACTCACCCAATCTCACCAACACACCTCACCAAACCTCATCAAACCCGCCTAAATAACCCACCTACCTACCTCACCTCCCCCTTACCTAACTTCGCCAACCCCCTAACCAAACTCACCTAAATAACCTAACTCACTTAACCCCCCACCCAAACAACCCCACCCAATTTTTTACCCCACCTCCCCTTTCCCAAACTAACCAACACACCCAACCTCAGTAACCCTCCTGGGGCCCCACCCACCACCCTAACCTATCAAACCCAACTCACCCAACCAACCTATCCTCACCTCCCCACCTCATCAACCTCAAACCCCCACCCCCACCTAGCCTCACTTTAAACCCCATAAAAACCTCATATTACCTCACTTAACCTAACCTCACATACCTAACCCAACCTAACCTCACCTCACCTAAAAGTAGCCTCACCTAACCTCACCTAACACCAACAACCTAACCTCACCAAAACTCACCTAACACACCTCACCAAACCTCATCAAACCTACCTAACATAAAACCCCACCTCACCTACCTCACCTAACCTCACTTCACCTAACTTCGCCTAACCTCACCTAACCAAACTCACCTAACCTAACCTAACCTCACTTAACCTCACCTCACCTAATCTAACCCCACCTAATTTCACCTCACCTCACCTACCCAAACTAACCTCACATCACCTAACCCAGCTAAAACCCCTCCTGGCCTCACCTCACTCACCCAACCTAATCTAACCTAACTCACCCAACCTAACCTATTTCCCCACCTCACCTCACCTCATCTAACCTCACCCCCTACCTCACCTAGCCCTCACTTAACCTCATATAACCTCATATTACCTCACTTAACCTAACCTCACATACCTAACCTAACCTAACCTCACCTCACCTATCGTAGCCTCACCTAACCTCACCTAACTTCACACAACCTAACCTCACCTAATCTCACCTAACATCACCTCACCAAAAACCCCATCAAACCTAGCCTAACATAACCTCACCTCACCTACCTCACCTAACCTCACTTCACCTAACTTCGCCTAACCTCACCTAACCAAACTCACCTAACCTAACCTAACCTCACTTAACCTCACCTCACCTAATCTAACCCCACCTAATTTCACCTCACCTCACCTTACCCAAACTAACCTCACATCACCTAACCTCAGCTAACCTCTCCTGGCCTCACCTCACTCACCCTAACCTAATCTAACCTAACTCCCCCAACCTAACCTATCCTCACCTCACCTCACCTCATCTAAACCTCACCCCTACCTCACCTAGCCTCACTTAACCTCATATAACCTCATATTACCTCAAATAACCTAACCTCACATACCTAACCTAACCTAACCTCACCTCACCTAACGTAGCCTCACCTAACCTACCTCACCTAACCTCACTTCACCTAACTTCGCCTAACCTCACCTAACCAAACTCACCTAACCTAACCTAACCTCACTTAACCTCACCTCACCTAATCTAACCTCACCTAATCTAACCTCACCTACCCTCAACTTATCCAACTCACCTAAAATTACCTAACCTAACTGAACCTATCCTCACCTAACCTGGACTCACCAAGCCCTACCTCACCTAACCTCACCTAACCTAATCTCACCTCACCTAACTTAACCTCACCTACACTCAACAAACCTAGGCTCACCCAACCTAACCTAACCTCACCTAACTTCACTTAACCTAGCCTCACCTAGCTTAACCTCACCTAACCTCAATTTACCTAACCTAACCTAACCTCACATCACCTTACCTAACCTAACCTCACATCACCTAAACCTAACCTAACCTAACCTCACATCACCTAACCTAACCTAACCTAACCTAACCTAACCTAACCTAACATAACATAACCTCACATCACCTAACCTCACCTAATCTAACCTCACCTAACCTCAATGTATCCAGGTCACCTACAATTACCTAACCTAACTGAACCTATCCTCACCTAACCTCAACTCACCTAGCCTGACCTCACCTAGCCTCACCTAACCTAACCTAACCTCACCTCAGCGAACTTAACCTTAACTAACTTCAACTAACATAGGTTCACCTAACCTAACCTCACCTAACTTCACCAAACCTAGCCTCACCCAGCTTAA
>CM031601.1:97620590-97628090 GCA_018398815.1 Conus ventricosus | reverse complement strand
CACACACACACACACACACACACACACACACACCACACACACACACACACACACACACACACACACACACACTCACACGCACACATCTATATGCATCAACTCACACCTAAACACACACAAACACACAGACACACATACACACGCACAGGCACACACACACACACACACACACACACACACACACACACACACAGACACACACACACACACACACACACACACACACACACACACACACACACACACACACTCACACACACACACACACACACACACACACACACACACACACACACACACACACACACACACACACACACACACACACACACACCAATTATCGCCTAAGCATAGACGCACACACACAGCCGGGCGAGCGCGCGCACACACGCAGATCAAACACAAAACCCCCACATTAGTTAAATCGAAGCTGAACGACCGAAACCCCGGGTTACACCCAGATGATGGTATGAAAGAGCAGTTCCATAAAACAGTGTCGTGAGCACATACCCCGTTATTCATGAATAAATCATCCTGCAGTCTTATGTTAAGGAGGATTTATAAACACCCCATGGTAAGCAGTGCTTTTTTTTGTTTTTTTTTAGTAGCAAAGGAAAGGAGTTGGGGGGCTGAGGCTGAGGCTGAGGTGATTTTTCTCTCTCTCTCCTCTCTCTCTCTCTCTCCCCCTCTCTCTTTTCTCTCTCTCTCTCTCTCTTTCTCTCTCTCTCTCTCTCTCCCTCTGTCTCTCTCTCTCCCCCTCTCTCTCTCTTCTCTTCTTTTTGTCTGAGTGGGTGTGTGGCTGTGAGTGTGATACACAGTCATGCGAAAACACACCACATACAGACACACACGTTTGCGCGCGCATGCAAGTTGATGCACGCACGATGCACGCGCGCGCACCGTGCCACACCACAACCCCAACACACAAACACACACACACACAACCCCAAAACCCAACACAACACACACACACACACACACCACACAAAACCTCACGCACGCACGCCGGGGCCACACACACACACACACACCCCCACCACACACAACAAACACACACACAAAAACACACCACCACAACACACACACAACACACACCACAACACACACACACCAGCCACCCCCCAAGATGACAAAACTGACTGAAAAACCAATTCTTGTCAGTTTAAAAACTGGCGGGTTTTGAATTTTAGAAAACTGTATGAACGGAATGTCAACTTTTCCCAACACACACAACCAACCACACACACCACACACACACACACACCCAACACACACACACACCCCAAAAACACACACACACAAACACAAAACCACTCACAACACACGCACACCGCACCCCACACCACACAACACACACCACACACACCAAAAACCCACCAGCACACAACACACATATATATATTTGTAAACTCACCCCTACACACACACAAAACCCACACCACACCCCACCCCCACACAAAACAACACAACACCAACCCACATACGGCCAGCGCGGCACGCATATGCGATCACACACACAACAACCCCACCACAACACACACGACGCCCGCAGACGCCGCACTCACGCCGCACTCCGCAGCAGCACGCATGCACCCCAAACACACACCACATACCACCACAACACACACACACACCACACCCCCTCACGCACTCCCGATCCACACGACACCAAAATGAGCCACCACACAAACCCCCAAAACACACACCCCACACACCCCCCACCACCACACACCACACACTTTTATATGCATCAACTCACACCTAAAACATACAAAACACACAGACACACCCCCCACCCCCGCCCACCGCACCACAACACACCCACCCCACCACACCCACACACACCACAAACACACCCACACACACACCACACACAACCCCAAAAATGTCAAAGCATAGACGAAACACAGGCGGGCGAGCGCGCGCACACACGCACGATTAAACCAAAAAACCCCACATTACTTTTAAATCAGATAATGAAGGGCCCGAAACCGGAGTTTAACCAAGATGATGTGTATGAAAAAAGCTTTCCCCATAAAACCCGTGTAGTGAACCCCAATGAAAACGTTTTTCATGATAAAATCCTGCAGGCTTATTTTACAAGGTATGGATTTAAAACCCCAAATGGTGCAGCCCTTTTTTGGGGTTTTCTTGTAGAAAAGGGAAAAGGGTTGTGGCTGAGTTCTCTCCCTCCCCCTCTCCCCCTCCTCTCTGTCTTGTCTCTCTTCTCTCTCTCTCCCTCTCTTTTCCTCTCTTCTCTTTGTCGGGGGTTTTGGGTGTGTGGGTGTGGGTGTGATACACACGCTCTGGCATACCACAAAATTACACACAAGAGTTCCGCGCGCGCATGCAAGTTCCCTGCAGCCGATCGCCGCGCGCGCATCGCTCGCACACAACACATCACGCACGAAAGCGCGCGCGCCCCCCCACCACACACACACACACACAAACAGACTGAAAAACTGCTAAAAACCCCAATCATTGTCGAAAAAACCAGGGTGGTTGACATTTTAGAAAACTTTTTGAACGGAATGTAACTTTTTTTAACACCACCACACACCACACACCCAAACACCCACGCGCACACACAGAGGTTTTATAGACGCTTGCAGTGTGGGGGAGTTAGGGTGAGTAAACAGTTTCAGTAGAAAGAAGAATAAGGATTGTTTTGTTTTAATTTGAAAAAGTGCTTTTAAAACCGGCGTTTCTGCGATTGTCTTAAAAAAAAAAAACTTTTGCTTTTAAACAGTGTTTTTTGTTTATAATTTAAATAAATCTTGGGAATCAAACATAACCCCCAAAAAATTACCTTGTAAGTTATTTTCAGCCGGTCTAAGTAGTTTTTCGCCCCTTCGGAAAAATTTCTTAGCGGTCTTCTCTTCATCTAAATATCACATATCATCACCCACACCAAACCATAGTAGTAGTAGTTTAATGTAGTAAAAAAAGTGGTTTTGGGTAATTAAAAGGGGTAATGTAGTAGTTCTTTTTAAGTATTTTTTCAGTTTTTTATATTATTTATACGTTTTTATTTTTGTGAGTAAACGAAAATTTTGGTAAATTAAAATGACATGGTAACTACATGACAAAAATATTAATATTTGGAAGAGAAGAGAGCAAGAATAAGGGCCGAGTTTTGGATCAGTCAAATTTTTTGTTTTTCATCGTTTTTCCCGTGTTTACTTGTGGGGGCTGATTAAAGTCAGTAGTGCATCGATGTTCCCGGTTTTTTGGGTGTTTTGAGACGGTCCCAGCGGAATTGTAGCGAAATTTTATTTGTTATAAAAATGTTGTGAAGGCTGTGCCCGAGAGTGATTTTTAAAAACCCCTGAAGTTTTTTATGTGCTCTAATTGTCCCCCGCTGTGGTCAGGGGGGTTTGAATTTTTGCGTGCCTGTTTTATCAATCACGGAGAAAAGTTAATATTTTTTTTTAGATAAACGGTCGTCGAACGAAGTTTATTGTGTTCCCCGGGGATTAAATTTGATTGCTGTGTTTTTGTGAATCTGCAGTTCTTTAGGTTTTTCTGGCTTTAAAAATCTGCGTTCTTATCTGGGGGTTGCTTTTGTTTTTGAATTGCGGTTCTTTTCTAGGTTTACTGTGCTTTATGATTTTCAGTTCTTCATTGTGGATCGCGTGCGTTATGAATCTACGGTTTTCTTCGTGGTTTGCTGTGCTTTGTGAATTGCGGTTTTTGCTATTGTTTTTAGTGCCTTGTAAAATTTGCGGGTTTTCTTTTGATAGTTCGACGTGATTTTTTGTGTTTTTGTATGGAGACCCTTTTTTTCTTCTTTTTTTCCTCGCTTGGTTTGTGAACGGCTGTGCTTATCAGGGGGACCTTGGTTTCCTTCTTTGTCTTCTTTTGGTTGGTGTGGCTTGGGTATGTGGAACCGATTTTTGATTTTAATATTGAGACACTGGGAAGGCGCCGGCCCGAAAAACTGTGAGTGTATCAAGATTGTTTTGTATCTGATGTTTGGGAAAAGTTCCTATGTTTGATATTTGATTATTGCTGTGTAGTGAATGTATTAATTGTCCCAATTACATGAATGTTGTTTTGATGGTTCAGGCAGGTAATTATAAAAAAAGAAATTAACCGTGTGTTGCCTGGCTATCATGTACGTATGGTGGGGTGTGTGTGGGAAAAAATTTTTACAGACCAAATTTTGAGAGCGGAGTCGCCCAACAAAACCGCCCCGACCCTTTTAGTACATTTGGTGACCGTGGTTTTGTTTTTTGGGATTGAATTAAAAATAGCCTTAGTGGGGGTTTGTTTTTGTTAAACCCCATAATTGCCCAATTAAAAGTGTTTAGGCCGTTACAGATTTTCCCTTTTGAAACAATTGGGTTGTATTTTTTGTTTTTAGCTTTTTTGGCTACTTTTTTCTTTCCGCTTAACGGGTATCTCCTTTGGGTTTTGTTTTGGGGTACGGGGCCACCTGTTCTTCCTTCCTTTGTGGGCTTTAATTTTTTTTCTTAGTCATTTTGTTTTTCTGTTTTATCTTTATTGGGGTTTGTGTTGTTTCTTCGCTTTTTGGGTTCTTTTCGTTGAAGGTGGGTGTGGAGGGCTGCCCTGAACATTTTTGAAAAAAAAATTTTAGTTGTTTCATTTTAAATCTTAGTGTGAAAAAACAACAAAAACAACAACAACAACAACAACGAAAAATAAAATTGATTTATTTTTATTACTCTCATGATTGCTTGATTTATATTGTTGCTGAAAATTTAGATTGATTACCCATTGTGTTTTTCTTTTCCCCATATCCCCAAAACCTGTTCCATTTTTTTATCTTATCTTTGTGTTGGTTGGGTTTTTTAAAACTTGTCTTTTTAAAAGGGGATTGCCAAATGCTTTGTTTGAAAAAAAAAAACCCCCCCTTTTAAAATTAAAAAATTTTTGTGGAAAAGGGGTTTTAAACTTTTTTTTCTTGTGATAGCAATTGTTTGTATTTGATCCCTGTGTGTGTGTCGGGGTTTTGACGGGCATTTTTTATATTTTTATGATGGCCAGAAGGCTAAGGAAGAAAATCCTGTTGTGTCCCCCGTGGAGAGGACAAAGTTTTGCTAAATTTTACAAGAGGGAAAGGGATGTGGTCTGGGGGAGAAGATTGTTGGCCTTGTTGACAAGTGTATTTCCCCCGGACATGGAAAAAGAGGAAAGAATGCGATTGAAAAATTTCAGTTGAGGACGGAGAAGGATAAAAAAAGAGGCGATACAGATTAAAGGAAAATAAAAGAGGCAGATCAAGAGGAAACAAAAGGAGCAAAACAAGGCAAAAAGAAAAAAAAAAAAAAAAAAGCAGGAGGAAACAAAAAGAATGCAAGGGTAGAGGAAAAATAAAGAAAACATTCAAATAATTCTCGCAGAGTGCGGTTCGGACAGGAACAGTGAGGTCAGGGGGTTGGTTTTTTCCGGTTTAACGCCCCTCGCCCAACGTTTCCTGTTGCCCCCTTTTTTAAAGAAAGAAAAAATGGGATTTGACAGTTATTTTTTGTTTTGAAACCCATGCTGTTCCTTTGGGATGGTTGGAGTTTGTGGGTAACTACCCGTCTGCAACTTGGGGTTCTGCTTTAAATCTTTATCCAGTCTCGCTGAAAAAAATTTTGTTGTGTCTTTCGAGCTTTTTTAAAGAAGTTGCTGAAAAAATTTCATGTATCAGAGTTTTTGTAAGCGTTTTCGTGAGGCTAAGCCCAGCTCCCATGAAAATTTCGGCCCCTTTTCAGTTGAATTTGGGTTTGTTTGCGTTGGGTTTTTGTCAAAACTTTATAAGCTTTTTAGTTTGGTGGATTTATTTTTTTCGTGGAGTTTTGGAGTGGTCTTAAAGGGGTTGGCACTTTTTTGGGTGGAGAGATGTGAAAATTTTGATGAAATGTCAAGTCTGCAGAGTTACAGACTGCTCTCCAATAAGGTGCTTTCTAGGAAAACTTGTAAACCCTTTTTGCTTTGTTGGGTACAAAAACTCCCGGTCGTTTGACAAAAATGTATCCCCCTCAGTCTGTTTGAACCCGTCTGTGGTCAGTCTGACAAAGGGAAAAAAAGTCTTACTTTTTAAAAAAAAGTGGCCCCTACTTGGTTCTTCGGCTGATGTGGAAAGTAAATTTGGTGGAGTGTTATTGTGGTCTCAGAGCTTTTGGTTCTAGCTGGTCGTGGAAAAAATTTGGGGTAGCCGTTTATCGTTTTGGGCGTTCACCGTTATACCTCTGGGAAATAAGAGTTTCCCCAGAAAGTGCTTCTGATCATTTTCAAGTGTTGTGTGTTTTTTGTGTAAAAAAGACAGGACATTAGTGCTGGTGTCCTGGAAGTCCGGGAGAAGCCCCTGTGAAATTTTCACCTTTGCCCCCCAGGGCACGTGTCCCTTTTGTGGTTGGGAAACCTATTTGTTGAGAAAACAGTGACGCAAAAAAGTCCAGTGCTTGTTGCTCTGTTTTGATATCCTTTTTCTTGTTTGCTGCGGTGGTTCACGGAAATTGATTTGGAGTTTGGTTCTGTGAATGGCACTTTTGGTTCTGTTCTGCGTGCTATGGTGCTATATTTTTGGGGTTCGCAAACGGTTAGTTTTGGGCGTCGTGCAGGAAACCCCGGAAGGTGTTTCTTTTGGGTCGTGTGATGAGTTTTCCCCCCCGGGTCAGTTTTTAGTCAGTTGTCCTTATTTTGTGGGCGATTTGACTTGTTGTGTCTTGGTAGTCCCCGTCGCAGATCTATTGTGGGTAATGTGCCTGGAGTTTTGTGAGGGTGGTTTTTTGATGTTCTTTTGGGAACCCTTTTTCTTTTGCCGCCCCTTTTCGAAGGCTAGAGATAAGTGTTTGGGGACCCAAAAGCCTTTGGTCAGATCCCTGAGATCTGAAAATTTCCGTTTTGATCTTGTTTTGAAAAGAAAGGTGAGTTTGAAGTTTGCTTTCAGTTAACGTCTTTGATGTGTCTGCTGTGTTACTTCTGAGTTGTTTTTCCCACAGGGGTTTTTCTTTCAAGGTTCTTCAGTGCCTGGGGTTAGGTAGGCCTTTTGGTTTGTGAGCCCCGGAAAGGTTTTCTTTGGTGTTTTCCCGAGTGGTCTTTCTGTGGATCCCCTCCGGAGTTGTTTGTACTGTTCGTGAAGTGGGTTTATACGTTGGTGTCGTCCAGGTTTTGATGACGCTTTACCCTTCCCCTTTTAGCTGTTTCAAAGGGTCTTCCGGGGCCCGTGAAGAGTCGCTCAGTGCAGTTTGATTGTACTTTTTTTGACAAAAGTACCCCGGGAGTTGCGTGTAATCTTTGATGATTTTAGGCTTTTGACCCCCAAAAAAGGTTCTTTCTCGGTGATTCTATTAGGATCCCCCCTTTACAACAGATGTCCCTGTTAGAAAAATGTTATGAAATCCCCCTTTTGCGAAAAAAGGTTGTTAGAGAGAGATTGGTTCATATTGATCTTGATTTTCTTTTTAGCCATCGAATAGTCGTATCAACTCCATTGTGTTCGTCAGGAAAAAAGATTGAGTGTGTTTTTTCTCGGGTGGCTGAAGTTTT
>CM031601.1:97600590-97605590 GCA_018398815.1 Conus ventricosus | reverse complement strand
CCATGATTTGCTGCCTCCTGCGTGAAGAATGTTGCGGGTGCTTTTGGAGTCCTGATTCTCCCTTTTGTGGTGTTGGTACTAGCCCAGACTACTTGTACAATTTCTTTGAGCAACTTGGTTGTGCCTCCATGTGTACCTTCCTTGAGACAGGGCTACTTTACATGAGCTTAGAACATGCTCCACTGTTTGTTTTTTTATGGCAGAGGGGGCATGCAGGATCGTCTGTTTTCCCCCACTTCACCAGGTTTGCATTTGAGGCAAGAAGGTCATATGCAGATCTGAGAATGAAGCTGATCCTGAGAGGGCCATGTGCCAAATGTCATTCCAAGTTAGACTTCTTTGGAGTGCATTCTCCCACGTTGTCCATTGCCCTTGCTGGCTCTGCTGGACTGCTTTTTGGAGTCTTTTTTGGTCTTCTTCTTTTCTCATCTCCTGAATCATCATGTCTCTTTTGGCTTTTCCTTTGGCCTTTGACCACCATTCAGTTTTGGTCACCCCCAGTCCTTGTCTGTTGGTCTGTGTGTGTCCTGTTATTTCTCTGATCTTGAGACTTTCTTTTGCAGAATCCATCGCCTCTTGAACTTTCCATTTTCTGTCTGTCTTCAGCTGGGGCTTGATTGCTTCTACCACCCTGTCTCCTGAGTCCTCCAGCATGCTTTGAAGTCTGATCTTCCCTGCTTTGTATTCCTCCAGGATGGATTTCAGTGGTAGTTTGAGCTTTGCTTGGCGACAGTACAGCGCGATGTCAGTCAGACAGGGTGGGACACCAAGCCATTTCCTTGTGAACTGTTGATTTTGGCTTCCATTGCCTCCACTGTGCTGGTGCAGATGTCGTATATCATCAGAGGCCATAGGAGCTTTGGTATCAGCATGAACTGCAGACACCAGACCTTGTATTTGCCAGGGAGCCCACACTGGTCAATGGTCTCCAAGCCTTCTTCCGCCATCTGCTTGGTTTCTTTTGCTCTTTGTGTGTCTTTCAGCGTATCATCATACCATCTTCCAAGGCTCTTGACTGGTTCTTCTGTGACTGTTGGAATGGCCTGGTTGGCAACACTGAAGACCACAGATTCGGCCACTTTTCCTTTCCTCAGTGAGAGACTCCGTGATTTCTTTGGCTTGAACTTCATTCTGGATGAGGCAACTATGTCGTCCAGCCTCTCCAGCACATGACGTGTCTCGTCTTCTCTGGATGAAATCACTGTAGTGTCATCCATGAAGGCCTTGAAGAGGAGGCATCTTGTATCCATCGCCAAGGTCTGTTTGTCTCGCGTTGTTTGTTGCTGCTTTCAAGATGAGTTCCATTGCCAGCACGAACAGTATCGGGGAAATTGCACAGCCCATTGCAATGCCCACTTCCAAGTTGATCCAATCAGTTGTGTACTCCTTGGTAGAGAACCGCATTGAGAAGCCATTGAAGTACTTCTTGAGCATGTCGCGGATGTTCTTTGGCACATGGTACATCTCAAGAGCCAACTGTATCATCTCATGGGGCACAGATCCATATGCGTTTGCCAGATCAAGCCACACTACGTCCAGGTCTCTCTTTTCTGTTTTTGCTTTTTGGATTGCGTCCCAGATCATTGTGGCGTGTTCTACACAGCCAGCCACGCCTGGGATGCCACCTTTCTGGACTGGACACATCCAAGTACTTGTTTTCCATCAGGTACTTGGTCAGCCTTGCTGCCATGACAGAGAAGAAGATTTCCCTTCGACGTTCAGTAGTGATATTGGCCTGAACTGGCTGATGTCACTTGAGTTTTGCTCTTTGGGGATGTACACACCATCTGCCGTCATCCACTGGCCGCTGATCTTCTGGTTTCTCCAAGCCGATCGCAGCAGCCTGTGGAGCCACTCCAGCACCTTGGGACATTTCTTGTAAAGCTGGTAAGGTATTCCGTTTGGCCCTGGTGATGATTTGGCTCTGGCTTTGTCGACCACCTTCTTGATTTCCGCCAACGTTGGAGGCTTGCCATTGAACTGTTCCTCAGGGTTGGTTGGCAACACCAGATCTTGAATGTCGAGTGGTGCTTTGCTCTGTGAGTCAGAGTATGTTTTCCTCAGATGCTGCTCAAGAACTCCTTGTCCACACTTAGGGTCCCAGATTTTGGCTGCTCAAACAGTGTTCTGGCAAACTGGAAGGGTCTCTGAAGAAGCGCTCTTGTGTCTTCTTCTTTTTGCTCTTCCTCTTCCTCGCAGATTCCGCTTTGCTGAGGGCGCTGTGTTTTTCTTTCAGGTCTTCCCACAGTTTTTCCAAGCCTTGTTTTTCAGCTGGCAGTGCGGTCTTCATTTGCTTCTTGAGGTTGTTCTTTTGGACTCTGATCTTGTCCATCTTTTCTTGGCGTCTGGATTTCTTTGGAGGTGTTTTCTCTTTGGGTAGTTTTACTCCATAGGCGTCTCTACATGTGGCATACACAATGTCCCCATATGTGGCTAGTTTGTGTTTCAGGGTGCTTTTCCCTATCAGTGCATCGAGTCTTTGGACGATTTTTGCATCCAGTTTCTCCCAATCTTCAGTTTCGTTTGCTCGTGGCAGGTTGAGTTTCAGGCGCCTGGCATCGAGGGCCTGTGCAAATTCCTCATCCGAACCAACAGCGTGGATGTCCTTGGCACTGTGGTTTAAATCCTGGCCTTGGTCTTCCGACGTCTTATCTGCTGATGCAGTGCGCTGCTGCTCATTCAGATGAGTCTTCACACATCCCAACTTTGTCCTGTGGATCTTCATGCCACGGGTGGTAGCGAAACGCTTTCACAGACACATGGATATTCCATTTGGTCCATGTTCATAGTCCGTTTGGATTTGCAGTCGTGATTGGTTGAGCACCGATGGATTCATCATTCTCTCCCCCTTTCGGTGAATCCTGGGAGCATCTTTTCCTTTTATTTTTAGTAGCCACATGTTTAAGGCAAAGTGGGGGCCAGCCCACAGAGCCCTTGGTTTCTGGTCTTTCCCAGTGTCCTCCGGTCTTTCCCGGACGTCCTCCGGCCTATTCCCGGAAGTCAATGGTTTACCCATGCATCAGTAGAAAGAAACTCGTGGAGAGCGTGGCAGCAGAGAGTCCTCAGAAGAGAAGCCCCCTTCAAGCAAGTGTTTCGGCCCTTATCTCCTGACACTCTAGGGGGGTTGGGCCACACCCGGTTCATGACTCCGGATGTCCCTCTGCTGCCCCTTTTTTCCCCCATCTTGGGACGAGCCATGGCTGGGATTCGAACCCATGACCCTCTGGACATGCTCATTTTCTACTTAATGACTCGCGCTTTAACCACTGAGCCACAGGGACACCTGATATTTGTAGGGAAATTAAGCCTTATGAAGTTCACTTTTGTTCCTCCTTGACCAGATCCAGCTTGAGCACCTCTCTGCCGCTTCTGCCATTGCTTTCAGGGCTCTGGTTTTTTCCTTCCCTGCAACTGAGAGCTGTTTACACAGATGATTCAGCTGGAGGGTGGTGTTTTTCGCCGGTGGGCTCTGCAGTCATGAAATACGGGCTGGTACACCCATGGGGATGCTACTTTAAGGCTGTTATGAGCTGCATCCTGTAGTCTAATTTACCTCTGTTCAGGAGCAGTTATGTCCCTTGATATCTTAATGGAGTGTCCTGCGCGTGCCTGTACCCATCGTCAACACGGCGCAGGCCTCCAAGGGTGGTACAGGACTGCTCTAAAGGCAGGTGAAGACAGTGCTTCTCTGGGTCCTCCCCAGCACCTTTGGGTGTTTCTTTTTCTTCTTTGCCTTAACTAGGCTGACCCTGGAGAAAGGTCCAGTGACGGCGAGGAAAGACCCACTGACCACAGGGAAAGTCCTGTTGACAGTGGGAAAAGACTACAACTTTGGATTCTCTCTTGAGGGCACATAAGACCGTATGGCGAAAGCTTGGCTGTGTCTGGAGTGGCACTGTCTTCATCTGTCCGTGGGCAGGGGTGGTTGGGTCTGTGGGGTGTGCTCGGCAGCTGGAGGGTGGTGTGTTTTCGCCGGTGGGCTCTGCAGTCATGAAATACGGGCTGGTACAACCCATGGGGATGCTACTTTAAGGCTGTTATGAGCTGCATCCTGTAGTCTAATTTACCTCTGTTCAGGAGCAGTTATGTCCCTTGATATCTTAATGGAGTGGTCCTGCGCGTGCCTGTACCCATCGTCAACACGGCGCAGGCCTCCAAGGGTGGTACAGGACTGTTCTAAAGGCAGGTGAAGACAGTGCTTCTCTGGGTCCTCCCCAGCACCTTTGGGTGTTTCTTTTTCTTCTTTGCCTTAACTAGGCTGACCCTGGAGAAAGGTCCAGTGACGGTGAGGAAAGACCCACTGACCACAGGGAAAGTCCTGTTGACAGTGGGAAAGACTACAACTTTGGATTCTCTCTTGAGGGCACATAAGACCGTATGGCGAAAGCTTGGCTGTGTCTGGAGTGGCACTGTCTTCATCTGTCCGTGGGCAGGGGTAGTTGGGTCTGTGGGGTGTGCTCGGCAGCTGGAGGGTGGTGTTTTTTCGCCGGTGGGCTCTGCAGTCATGAAATACGGGCTGGTACAACCCATGGGATGCTACTTTAAGGCTGTTATGAGCTGCATCCTGTAGTCTAATTTACCTCTGTTCAGGAGCAGTTATGTCCCTTGATATCTTAATGGAGTGTCCTGCGCGTGCCTGTACCCATCGTCAACACGGCGCAGGCCTCCAAGGGTGGTACAGGACTGCTCTAAAGGCAGGTGAAGACAGTGCTTCTCTGGGTCCTCCCCAGCACCTTTGGGTGTTTCTTTTTCTTCTTTGCCTTAACTAGGCTGACCCTGGAGAAAGGTCCAGTGACGGTGAGGAAAGACCCACTGACCACAGGGAAAGTCCTGTTGACAGTGGGAAAGACTACAACTTGGATTCTCTCTTGAGGGCACATAAGACCGTATGGCGAAAGCTTGGCTGTGTCTGGAGTGGCACTGTCTTCATCTGTCCGTGGGCAGGGGTGGTTGGGTCTGTGGGGTGTGCTCGGCAGCTGGAGGGTGGTGTTTTTCGCCGG
>CM031601.1:97588090-97595590 GCA_018398815.1 Conus ventricosus | reverse complement strand
TTGTTTGTTGGTGCTTTTGTTTTTGCCCCTCTGTGTCTGCGTTGCTGTCTGTCTGTGTGTGTGTTGGTCATTTGCTGTACATCTGTGTCAGGCTTTCTGGCCAGCCTCTTTACCTGCCCCTCCGTGTCAGGCTTTCTGGCCAGCCTCTTTGCCCGCCCTTCGGGATGAAGCAAACTTTCATTTCTGCCCCTTCGGGATGAGGCAAACTTTCATTTCCGCCCCTCCGGGATGAGGCAAACTTTCATTTCCGCCCCTTTGGGATGAGGCAAACTTTCATTTCTGCCCCTTTGGGATGAGGCAAACTTTCATTTCCGCCCCTTTGGGATGAGGCAAACTTTCATTTCCACCCCTCCCGGATGAAGCAAACTTTCATTTCTGCCCCTTCGGATGAGGCTAACTTTCATTTCTGCCCCTTCGGGATGAGGCAAACTTTCATTTCCACCCCTCCGGGATGAAGCACACTTTCATTTCTGCCCCTTCGGGATGAGGCAAACTTTCATTTCCGCCCCCTCGGGATGAGACAAACTTTCATTTCCGCCCCTTCGGGATGAAGCAAACTTTCATTTCCTCCCCTTCGGGATGAGGCAAACTTTCATTTCCGCCCAATCAGGATGAGGCAAACTTTCATTTCCACCCCTCCGGGATGAGGCAAACTTTCATTTCCGCTCCGTCGGGATGAGGCAAACTTTCATTTCCGCCCCTTTGGGATGAGGCAAACTTTCATTTCTGTCCCTTCGGGATGGTGCAAACTTTCATTTCCGCCCCTTCGGGATGAGGCAAAGTTTCATTTCCGCCCCTTTGGGATGAGGCAAACTTTCATTTCCGCCCCATCGGAATGAGGGAAACTTTCATTTCCGCCCCTTTGGGATGAGGCAAACTTTAATTTCTGCCCCTTCGGGCTGAGACAAACTTTCATTTCCGCCCCTCCGGGATGAGGCAAACTTTCAATTCTGCCCCTCCTGGATGAGGCAAACTTTCATTTCCGCCCCTTCGGGATGAGGCAAACTTTCATTTCTGCCCCTTCAGGATGAGGCAAACTTTCATTTCCGCCCCCTCGGATGAAGCAAACTTTCATTTCCACCCCTTCGGGATGAGGCAAACTTTCATTTCCGCCCCTTCGGGATGAGGCAAACTTTCATTTCCGCCTCTTTGGGATGAGGCAAACGTTCATTTCCGCCCCTTTGGGAGGAGGCAAACTTTCATTTCTGCCCCTTTGGATGAGGAAAACTTTCATTTCCGCCCCTTCGGGATGAGGCAAACTTGCATTTCCACCCCTCCGGGATGAGGCAAACTTTCATTTCCGCCCCTCCAGGTTGAGGCAAACTTTCATTTCCGCCCCTTTGGGATGAGGCAAACTTTCATTTCTGCCCCTTCGGGATGAGGCAAACTTTCATTTCCACCTCTCCGGGATGAGGCAAACTTTCATTTTCGCCCCTCCGGGATGAGGTAAACTTTCATTTCCGCCCCTTCGGGATGAAGCAAACTTTCATTTCCGCCCCTTCCGGATGAGGAAAACTTTCATTTCCGCCCCTCCGGGATGAGGCAAACTTTCATTTCCGCCCCTTCGGGATGAAGCAAACTTTCATTTCCGCCCCTCCGGGATGAGGCAAACTTTCATTTCCGCCCCTTCGGGATGAGGCAAACTTTCATTTCCGCTCCTCTGGGATGAGGCAAACTTTCATTTCCGCCCCTTTGGGATGAAGCAAACTTTCATTTCCGCCCCTTTGGGATGAGGCAAACTTTCATTTCTGCCCCTTTGGGATGAGGCAAACTTTCATTTCCACCCCTTCAGAATGAGGCAAACATTCATTTCCGCCCCTCGGGATGAGGTACGCTTTCATTTCCGCCCCTTCAGAATGAGGCAAACGTTCATTTCCGCCCCCTCGGATGAGGCAAACTTTCATTTCCGCCCCCTCGGGATGAGGCAAACTTAATTTCCGCCCCCTCGAGATGAGGCAAACTTTCATTTCCGGGCCTTCGGGATGAAGCAAACTTTCATTTCCGCCCCTTTGGGATGAGGGAAACTTTCATTTCCGCCCCTTTGGGATGAGGCAAACTTTTATTTCCGCCCCCTCGGGATGAGGCAAACTTTCATTTCCGCCCCTTCAGAATGAGGCAAACTTTAATTTCCGCCCCTTCAGAATGAGGCAAAGTTTCATTTCCGCCTCTTTGGGATGAAGCAAACTTTCATTTCCGCCCCCTCGGGATGAGGCAAACTTTCATTTCCGCCCCTTCGGGATGAAGCAAACTTTCATTTCCGCCCCTTCGGGATGAGGCAAACTTTCATTTCCGCCCCCTCGGGATGAGGCAAACTTTCATTTCAGGGGCTATCGGGAGAAGGAGCACAGACCACTATAGGTGTCACAATCAACAGAAAGTTGATGTTGAGACTAACGTCCTTTTATAGAGACAAGTTGTTCCATAAAGAAATATTGTATATAGAGGGACAAAAAGCAATGCAGTGTAAGACAAGCACCCCACCCCCCACCCCCTCCCCACCCCCCACCCCCACCCCATCCCCGCTCACCCCTGGCATCCGCCCCCGTCCCCCTTAATATTGCTCCAGCCTCTCACTCTCATCCCTCTTCCCCTATCCCCCCACGACGCGAGGTCCTAAGTCACGACTTGTCGTTCGTCAACCGCGGAATGTAACTTTATCTTTCACATAGCTGATCTTACCGATAGATCCAACAACAAACTGATACCAATTTGTTATAGCGTAAGACTGGAGAAAAATCCATTGAACGGTTAGTATCAAAAAGAAAAGAAAAAAAAAACTCTGTCTATACCTAGACAAGGAAACAATATCCTATCAGCTCCACCATACGCTTGCGACGTTTCCTACGCGCGAAAAGCGCCCAATCCACAGAAAACTGTTGGATGAAGACGTTATACAGTAACGCAACTCAATACAATGGTTTGCGAACCGTAATGATAATATCATCTTCCACTTTCAAATATAGACCAACCACATCACGTCAACAAAATCATGGGTAACTATTCTTCATCGATCTACATATCACTGTGAAAAGAACGGCATCATGCCATGAAATCAAGCAGGGTTTGGAAACGGTCTGTCCAAGGTAGATCATTTTGTTTCACCGAGATCAGCGATCAAATGTCAGTTGGCAGAGAGGAAAATGTCCTCGCAATGTTCTTTGACGTCAGCTTATGACAGTATGGCATGCCAGACTTTGTTTTTGCAATGAACTGCAGAATGGTGGATCGTCGGGCATATCTGTTCCTGTATCATCTCATTTCTTGATGGAGAGCAGAGCAAAAGTTGACAGTACGTTTTCTTCCACACACAACAGAGAACTGGGAGTTCAATATCTCACAAAGAACTAGGAGTTCATCGAAGTTCACTATCTCATCTGATTAATTTGCTGATGCATGACAACATATTCAAATTCAAATCAGGCGAATGTCGCTCAGTATGATGATGATATTCAAAACTAAACAAGGTGTTCAATTAAAAAAACAACAACAACATAACTTAAAGTTGCTGTTGTGAAATATGCCAAGCAATATTACTTGGAAATTTCGAGCTCTTTCATATATGTGATAAATTAATGCATTAGAATTCTCCTAAGAAAAAGTATGGTGCTGTGTTAATGTCGGTCATACTCCCACAAGTCAACCAGAATTGACATTGAATGGCTTATTTTCAGTACCCATCAACATCCTAACTTCTTAATTCATCTTATGTCTAAATTATATCATGAGAATACGTTGATGTTGTTTGTCAAAAGACGGGAAAAGCCATATATTTCAGGACTTATTAAGTCGACGGGGATGGGAACAGGGCACAGTAAAGCTCATTCATTGAGCATTATGTCTAGTAAGAAATGAATTCTTTTGGGTACGGACGTAAGATTCTCTGCTCATCTACTTTCCTAAACAGGCTTCAAAGTTTTGACAGTAGAGTTAAACATTTCTGTTATGGTCTCTGGGCGTCCCAGTTCCCGATTCAACAGACAAAACTTAAAAAGCATCAAGTAAACTTAAAAAGCATCTGGTAAAACTTAAAAAGCATGAAAAGCATCTGGTAAAACTTTGAAAAAAAAAGAAGCTAGCATTTTACCCTGTGATGAAAACAAGAAATTAGCATGTGCAACACATATAGTAAGAGCATGTGCCAAAGCTTAGAAGTACACCAGATACATCAAATTTTGAAGTGTTTTCCATTTCTGTCTTGGTGTTATACACACCTTATGCATTTTTAAAACTAGAGATGCTTAGAACTTTTGAATGTCAAAGAGTATATTATCCACCTCATTGTCAGCCTGACTCCACGCTGACTACACACATCCCTATTTCGAAGAATGCGCCACTTATTTGGCATAAGTAATGAAGTGGTATATTTTGGAGTATTATCCTTATCTATTTAAAGTTAATAAAATGAATCTGTCGATGAAAATGTGAGAGTATGTATTAGATTTATAATACCTCACTGGAATGTCGAAAATTATCTTTACCTTTGGAATGTTTATTTGATAATTACACCTGAACAAATCGCGTTATCATTACTCTGCAATTCGTTCTAAAGTAACCAATGCTCATTTTCTAAAAATTGTTTCGTGTTGACTGTATGTCAGTTCATCAAGCTATCAGCAATCGAAGTCAACAGAGTGAAAAAATGTTTTGATGATATGTCTCATACATTATCAATGAATGAAGCAGCTGATCCAAATGCTAAGTTATTCACCAGAATTAATTGTTTCTCAATTCCATTGTTGATCTCATTGTCACCACATGAAACAGGTAGATTGAGAAATATTAGCAGTTTGATATATCCGAAAAAGACCTCACGCATAAGAAAAATCAGACATTTAAAAAATATTGCGTACTTCTACGGTCAAAACATTTCCAAAAGACATATGTTTCCGTGTCAGTCAAGTCAACATTTTGAAGGACTACCATCTCAACGTTGACACACACAGCATTTGCCTCTTGAAGACATGTTCTATAGTAGAAAAACAAATTCATTTGTTCTATGGAGCATTCTTAAGAACAGCCTGGTGGTATTTTCATCATATCTGGAACCCCTAATATCACCTTCTCCTCATCCTTCCTTTACCCATTCTCTCCTATACTTTGAGTGGATCTATGGGTATGAAGATCACCAACTGGCGTGCCTCCGGTACCTGTACTATACTTTTTTTTAGGGGGAGGTAGACAGGGGAAGGGGAGGTTTGTGTTATGACACAAATCTGTAAACACACGTAAAGAAAAGATCTATTCACAATCTTTTATTGGCACAAATTTTACTAGGCCTTGAGTTTTCTAAAGAAGATACATGCATGTCATCATGTTTTTGTGTCACTTCACATTGATGTTTACACAGCGGTAATGTCGGGCGATAATTGCTAAGCAGCGCTACTGTCTACAGACCAAACTCATTCTGTCAGTAGACGTGAGGGTCCTCCTTTCCCTCCAGCAGAGCTCACAGTGGGTATAAAGACGTGTCAATCATGCAAATTTAAAAACACTTGTACACGTGGCAACTTTAGTGGCCTAATGTTCTGCCATGTCTCCAAATCAATGTCGCTAAAAACCTGCCCGCAGAATTTACAGCACAGATTGAAAGATTAGAATCGTGTCTCTTTGCGTTATTTACAGGAACAGATCACCCTTACAGATCTTGTGTGATTTAATTCCCTTCCGCTTCTAGCCTGAATTCCCTTTTCTTCTTACTTTTGGCTGACGTCAATGAAGTTACATGAATTTCTCCTCACAGAGTATTTATGGCTTCAAAAAGCGCCGCACATTGATTATAATGAGTTGCTACGTTGAAACGCATCCAGCTGCACAAAACGAACAGAGCGGAAGAATGCCATCAAGCCGTTTTTTGTCGAGCATGTGTAACAGAGACACGCTGACCCATAACGATAGATAGATAGATAGATAGATAGATAGATAGAAATAGATAGATAGATAGATAGATAGATAGATAGATAGATGTTTTTGTCGAGCATGTGTAACAGAGACACGCTGGCCCATAACGATAGATAGATAGATAGATAGATAGATAGATAGATAGATAGATAGATAGATAGATAGATAGATAGATAGATAGATAGATAGATAGATAGATAGATAGATAGACAGATAGACAGATATGCATGGACGGACATCGATGCCCACTGCTATAGATATTTGTGTCACTACTTAGCATAGTTAAGTTAAAAGACTCTCTTAATACAGACAAAGTTCTGTTTGGTAATCTCGCAATGACAAATATTTCTTCATCAAAGTACTGGTACTTATGCCCCTACACACACAACGCGCAGATTAGGCAAGGTGAAGGATCTGGGATTAAATCTGACGAGTTCACAGTGCATGCCTTTCGTGTTAAATAGTCATGTCTGTGGAGAAAGGTGCTGCAAATGGTACAGTAATAAGCTTACTGATTCGTCCGCCGCCTGTGGACTGCTTTAGCATCGTACTGTTCCAGCCGTCCAAATTCAGAATGATTTTTTTTTTCAAGCAATCTGCTGTTCATACAGGTAAGATAGAGACCAAACAACAAAGAGAAAGAATACACCACACTGTTTTGAAATCTGTGCGTCCACGTCAGTACTCCCACTGTCTCTGTGTCCATCTGTTTGTGGATGTGTGTCTTGCTTTCTGTCTGTCTGTGTCAGTTTTCTCTAATGGTCAGTGTATGCCATGAGTGTCTTTATGTCTGTATCTGTCTGTCTTGCTGTCTGTACATCTGCTTTTTACTACCTGTGTCTGTTTCCTGGTTTGTGTGTCTGTTTCCCTCACTGTCTGAATGTCTGTGTCTATCTCGCTGTTTGTGTGTCTATGTCTGTTTTTGATTTATTTGTATTCTGCTTGCGGAGTCCACTCAATGCCTGTATTATCGCTGTATGTGTCAGTTTTGCTGTCTTTATGTTTGTCTCACTATGGACCTGTCTGTGTCAGTCTTGCTGTCTATTTCTGTCCTGCCCGTTGTTTGTATGCCCGTATATCTGTGTCCATATGTCTCTTTGTCTGTATGCGATTTTGTATCGCCGTTTATGTGTCTTTCTACGTATGTTTAATTCCCTGTTTGAATGTCTTTCGTATGTTTCCCTCTATGCAAGTCTTCGTCCGTCTAACTAATGGGGGGTCTGGGTCTCTGTCTGTCTGCCTGTCTGTACATCTATGTCTGGCTGTCTTTCTCAATGCTTGTGTCTGTCTCGCTGCTGCATCCCTCAGTCTGTCCGTCTGTCTGTCTTGCTATCTGTAACTCTGAACAGGCGCTGAACTTCTGTTACCTCTCTCTCTCTCTCTCCTTCTTCTCTCTCTCTCTCTTCTCTCTCTCTTCTTCTCCCTCCCTTCCTCTCTTCTCTCTCTCTCCTCTCCTCTCTCTCTCCTCTCCTCCTCTCTCTCTCTCTCCTCTCTCCTCTCTCTTCTTCCTTCTCTCTCTCTCTCTCTCTCTCTCTCTCTCTCTCCTCTCTCTCCTCTCTCTCTCTCTCCTCTCTCTCTCCTCTCTCTCTCTCTCCTCCTCTC
>CM031601.1:97578090-97580590 GCA_018398815.1 Conus ventricosus | reverse complement strand
GTGTGTGTGTGTGTGTGTGTGTGTGTGTGTGTGTGTGTGTGTGTGTGTGTATTAAAGACACAGAGAGAGAGAGAGAGAGAGAGAGAGAGAGAGAGAGAGAGAGAGAGAGAGAGAGAGAGAGAGAGAGAGAGAGATCCTAGTTTCTGTGTCACCCAACATTACTGCTCTATCGATCCCTTTCACGTACCCAGATATACAAAAAGAAAGAAATAGAGAAATAAAACAAACAAACTCCGACTCACACGACGAAGCCGAAGAGCAAAGTATGTGTGCGTATATCGGGCTCCTCAGGTAAAGAAATCCCCAACCTGTCAAGGTTATTTCCTGGCTCTGAAAACCATCTGAGTGGCATGGACTGACACACAGACGCATCTTGTCGCTGGTTTCTTGGTGCGACACGCGGGGGTTGTATGTATGGGAAGTTACTCGTTTCAAAAGGTCAGAAGTACTGGTCTTACGGTGAAAATTGTAATGAAATAAACAGTGACTGGGGAGGGGGGGGGGGGGGGGGGGGGGGGGGGGGGCGGGGTCAGCCTAAATTGCAAGTGGTGCATGGAGTACCTCTCTGTTTGGCCTCACATTCAAAGGAATTCAGTTTATGTTGCTTGTAGTCGCGAGGGCCTGTGTCATGTCAGTCAGGTGAGTGTTTTAAATGCCTTCTTCAATGGAAAAAACAAAAAAATAAATAGTATGTTTCCCAACTGTTAAATAAATGTTAGTAAACCGCCCAGAGAAACGTGGACAAACGAGTAACAAGACAAAACACGGCGCGTTTCGACGTCTTGCGTCACCGCCTACCTTACGCTGAAGAGATCAGAGCTAAGTGACAAACTCGTTCATTTTCATTGTCCTATTTGTTTGTGTCTTGCCTGAGGAAGACTAAGAGATCGAAACGCGTCGTGTTTTGTCTTGTGACTCGTTTGTCCACGTTTCTCTTGGCGGTTCGCTAACATTTATTTAAGATTTGTTTAGATTTCCGCCTGCAAGCGTCTCACTATGCAACTAGTATAATTATTTCCCCATTGTTGTTGTTTTTTCGTTTCTAGTTCTTTAAATTTTTGTTTGTTTTGTTTTGTTTTGCTTTGCTTTGTTTTGTCTTGGTTTTTGTTGTTGTTGTTTTTGTTTTGTTCAGTTGCAAAAATAATCTTTATATACAGAAACAAATTAACATATTTTTTGCGTCTTCATTTCCTACTGATTCTCTATTATTGCGAGCGTTTACATGTGTTTGTATGTGTGTGTGAGTGTGTGCGTGTGTGCATGCGTGCGAGCGTGCGGGCGTGTGTGTGCGTGTGTGTGTGTGTGTGTGTGTGTGTGTGTGTGTGTGTGTGTGTGTGTGTGTGTGTGTGTGTGTGTGTGTGTGTGTGTGTGTGTGTTGTTGTTGTTGTTGCTGTTGTTGCTGTTGAAGTTGCTGCTGTTGTTACTCTTGTTGCAGGCTGCATATTCGTGTTACGTTTTGCAGTCTGAAATGATACGCCATATCATTCTTACCCCTTCTGTAATAGCAGAATGCAAGGGGCTAGGTATTGAAGTACTGTTTCTATTATCATGAACTGTATCAGTAATGAAACCAGCGGATGTTGCCTCTCAACTGATGTTCAAATATTAAGTATTTGAGCGATGTGCGCTTGTTTTGAGCAGTACTAAAAGTACAATTTAACAATTCAGCTGATTTTGTTATTAATGTTTGATGCATCACTGCGAATAGATCTATTCTCTACTCCGAACACTATGTCACACAATAGTACTTGCATTTAAATCCGAATTATTCTTGAGTAAAGCGGGGTTTTTTTTACCCATGTTTTCTTTTTTCTTGGCCACAAATGACATTTATCAAGGAATATTCCCTGCCTTCAGATCAACCAAGTGTCGTCTTTTTTGTGTATAGCAACATATTTGTGGTCGTATATAACCGAGTATTCAGCCTGTTTCCTTCTGCAGATCTTTCAGTCGAACTTCCTCTGCAGTCATCTGTGGAATCAATTATATCTTATCATTGACTTCAAGTTCCAAAATTTAGAAATAGATGGGGTTACCTACCGCCAAGGACATGGTCAAAGTACAGGACAAGACACTCGTCTTGTCCTGTACTTCGTTTGCCTATGTTCTTGGCGGTAACTTACCACATCTCTTTCTAAATGTTGGTTCATTTTCCGCCCTCAGTCACTCCGTTTTGAAATTCAAATTCCAGTTTTCAAGTTCTGCAGGCCAACAGCATAGAGTTTTGTTTTGCTCTTTCATTTATGTTTCATTTTGCAAGTTCTGTATAATATTCTTTGGCTCCGAACAGTAGCTATAAAACCCAGCACACGGCATTGCTTCTTCGACTTCTGGATACACAGGCTGATACTCCTGCGGACGCTCCCCATATAGACAGGCAAGGATTAATTCCATCTGTCCAACAAAGGGAGTGGAGTTTTGTGTGCATGACCTTTTTTTGTCCCGCCATTAAGGCAGCCATACTCCATCTTCCGGGAAGGTACATGCTATGTGTAACGTG
>CM031601.1:97570590-97573090 GCA_018398815.1 Conus ventricosus | reverse complement strand
CACAGCACACTAACACAGCTTTACAATCATGCGCACTTCTTTATTTCACACACACTATGGCGCCACCACTCACGTCCATCCACACTCACACACCGGTATCCCACTTCTTCACTGACCCACACTACCCTGAACCGACCATGAGAACCTAATCTATACTAAAGCACCAGTTGCGGTATATCCCTGCGACCTAAGGACGCAGAGATAGCCCGCACACGTGGTGGCCACCTACTAGGGACAAGGACCAACCCAAGGGACTCTAATCTCTAAACTACTACCACCCACACCTCTCCCCAGGACCCACCCTTCTCTTTTGACCGGGACCCCTACCGAACTGGTCGCTGCGTCCCTAACGGAGGCAATGACAAGTATCCTACACTGTGCTGGCCACTACGTCCCAAAAGGAGGCAGTAGCTAACACCCTTAACCCTACTCCCTAACGATACACCCTTTTTACCACACCCCTGGGACAACCCATCCCGGCCCGGCGAGCTCCAGTCCTCGGCGCTGTACTTGGCCCTCACAGGCCGACGCCTCCCCGGACGACTGCACTCCGGCGCTGACCGTGGCCTCCCACAGTCCGACTCCCTGAAGACTCTGCACCCGACGGCGACCGTGGCTCCTCAGTCTGACTCCTCCCCCGCGCTGGCACAACACCTCTGAAGGCCCGCCGGACACAAAGGGTGAGAGAAGGTCTGGTGCGGTGCCCTCTCGACGAGTCCGGGGCTCGAAGGACGCCTCCTCCTCTGAAGGCCCCGCCGGACACTGAGGGTGAGAGAAGGTCTGGTGCGGTGCCCTCTCGACGAGTCCGGGACTCGAAGGACGCCCGAACAGGGAAGAGCAACGGGTGGCTGGGGGACTCCCGGAAGAACTCCGGTAGCGGAGGAGAGCTCCCCACAGATGGCCGACGGCCTGGATGGTCTCCCTCTCCCGGGAAAAGCAGCAGGCAACGGGACACCGCCGCTCACCTGTCGGCACTCGGCAGTACCCTGCGGTGGTCTGACCCCAGCCTCAGGACGGAACAGGATACCTGCTAACACAACTGGACAGACAGACGTTCAACCACACCAGTTCTACAACTGGCTAACAAGTGGCTGCCAACGAAGACAACACGGACTCGGCACAGGCCAAGGGCACACCAGACCCGACGAGGACCTGGCACTAACTATGACTCGAAGTCACTCAGCTCGACTAACGGCGCTGCCGCCGCAACTACAAGGCGCGTCCACTCCGACGAACACCAGGGACCGAAGTGAAGCTCCCCCAACGCATTCCGCCCTGGTCGGACTCAAGCGAACTCTACTCACAACACAAAACAGCGATTGGTCAGAGCAGCGTATCCCTCCGCAGAGCTGACACGCCGGACCACGGACTAGTTGTTGATCGTGCAACAGCACGACAATTTACCACAACAACTCACAGACTTGACAACACAACAACAGCCGATATCCTGCCCCGCCTTCGATAGTGTAGAACCCAAGTAACAAAAGGGTAACAATCGGGAATGAAACCAACCTCCCGCTTCCATCCCTTCAACGAGTCAAGATTGGAACTCAAGAATATTGTGTATCTTATTTCCCCAGCACCCTACCTAGCCTAACCTTCCACCTTAACCAAAACCCCAATCTTACACACGCACACTCGCACACACACATATACACATATGCACACGCGCACACGCTCTCTATTTCTGAACTACCATTACTCCAAACACATGAACGGCTGGTTTACTACTGCCGATCGGTGACACTTTCTTCTTTCTTTCTTCCTTTCTTCCTTTCTTTCTTTCTTTCTTTTCTTTCCTTTCTTTCTTCTTTCCTTCCTTTTCATTTTTCTAGGGGGTGGGGTGGGGTGGGGTGGGGTGGGGGTGGGGGGAGGCGGGGAAGCCTGTCTTTCCTTTGTGTCTTCTATTATTTTTAACCTTTGTGTCCTGTCTTTGTTCTTGAAATTCTTCATAGCTTTCTTTGTCCTCTGGACACAATTCATAGCATTCCAGCTTTTATCAATGTAGCCTTTGGCTACTATAAGAGATATTATATTTAAAAAAAAAAAGATGCAAAGCATACTACTCCCAGTTTATCCTGAATACGCGTGAGATATTCCATAAAGAGGAAAAAGCGTCTTGGGCTGGTGTAACCGTTAGTAATGGCTATTCTGGTAAAAATCGGCCATCGTCTGTGACCTAAAATGAACATACTTACAGATTTTCAGAAAGATCGGCCAAGAACTTTCTGAGATTTTCCATAAAGAAGAAAACCATTATATGCCGTTAGTTACGGCTGTAACGGTAAACTAAAACATCGGGCATCATCCTTGACCCATAGTGAACATGCCTACAAATTTTCAGAAAGATCGGCCAAGTACTTTTTCAGATATTCTATGAAGAAGAAAAACCGTTACAGGTTGTTACAGCCGTTAGTAACGGCTATAACGGGGTAAACTAAAACATCGGACATCATCCGTGACCCATAATGAACACACCTGCTAATTTTCAAAAAGATCT
>CM031601.1:97555590-97565590 GCA_018398815.1 Conus ventricosus | reverse complement strand
GCACACTGTATCCTGTTTCAGTCAGTATTTTTTTCATTAGTGGCACACTGCATCCTGTTTCAGTCAAGTTTTTTTTTATTAGTGGCACACTATATCCTGTTTCAGTCAGTATTTTTTTTACTAGTGGCACACTGCATCCTGTTTCAGTCAGTATTTTTTTTATTAGTGGCACACTGCATCCTGTTTCAGTCAGTATTTTTTTCATTAGTGGCACACTGCATCCTGTTTCAGTCACTACTCTTTTTTCCATTAGTGGCACACTGCATCCTGTTTCAGTCAGTATTTTTTCATTAGTGGCACACCGCATCCTGTTTCAGTCAGTATTTGTTTCATTAGTGGCACACTGCATCCTGTTTCAGTCAGTATGTTTTTTCATTAGTGGCACACTGCATCCTGTTTCAGTTGGGTTTTTTTCATTAGTGGCACACTGCATCCTGTTTCAGTCAGTACTCTTTTTTTCATTAGTGGCACATTGCATCCTGTTTCAGTCAGTATTTGTTTTTCATTAATGGCAAACTGCATCCTGTTTCAGTCAGTATTTTTTTTTCCGTTAGTGGCACACAGTATCCTGTTTCAATCAGTATTTTTTTTCATTAGTGGCACACTGCATCCTGTTTCAGTCAGTATTTGTTTTCATTAGTGGCACACTGCATCCTGTTTCAGTTGGGGTTTTTTTCATTAGTGGCACACTGCATCCTGTTTCAGTCAGTACTCTTTTTTTCATTAGTGGCACACTGTGTCCTGTTTCAGTCAGTACTTTTTTTCATTATTGGCACACTGCATCCTGTTTCAGTCACTACTCTTTTTCTTCATTAGTGGCACCCTGCATCCTGTTTCAGTCAGTATTCTTTTCATTAGTGGCACACTGTATCCTGTTTCAGTCAGCATTTTTTTCATTAATGGCACACTGTATCCTGTTTCAGTCAGCACTATTTTTTCATTAGTGGCACACTGCATCCTGTTTCAGTCACTACTCTTTTTCTTTATTAGTGGCACACTGCATCCTGTTTCAATCAGTATTTTGTTTTCATTAGTGGCACACTCTATCCTGTTTCAGTCAGTATTTTTTTCATTAGTGGCACACTGCATCCTGTTTCAGTCAGTTTTTTTTATTAGTGGCACACTGCATCCTGTTTCAGTTAGTATTTTTTCACTAGTGGCACACTGCATCCTGTTTCAATCAGTATTTTGTTTTCATTAGTGGCACACTGTATCCTGTTTCAGTCAGTATTTTTTTCATTAGTGGCACACTGCATCCTGTTTCAGTCAGTTTTTTTTTATTAGTGGCACACTATGTCCTGTTTCAGTCAGTATTTTTTTTACTAGTGGCACACCGCATCCTGTTTCAGTCAGTATTTTTTTTTATTAGTGGCACACTGCATCCTGTTTCAGTCAGTATTTTTTTCATTAGTGGCACACTGCATCCTATTTCAGTCACTACTCTTTTTTGTCATTAGTGGCATACTGCGTCCTGTTTCAGTCAGTATTTTTTTCATTAGTGGCACACTGCATCCTGTTTCAGTCAGTATTTGTTTTTCATTAGTGGCACACTGCATCCTGTTTCAGTTGGGTTTTTTTCATTAGTGGCACACTGCATCCTGTTTCAGTCAGTACTCTTTTTTTCATTAGTGGCACATTGCATCCTGTTTCAGTCAGTATTTGTTTTTCATTAATTGCAAACTGCATCCTGTTTCAGTCAGTATTTTTTTTTCCGTTAGTGGCACACAGTATCCTGTTTCAGTCAGTATTTTTTTTTCATTAGTGGCACACTGCATCCTGTTTCAGTCAGCATTTGTTTTCATTAGTGGCACACTGCATCCTGTTTCAGTTGGGTTTTTTTTCATTAGTGGCACACTGCATCCTGTTTCAGTCAGTACCTTTTTTTTCATTAGTGGCACACTGTGTCCTGTTTCAGTCAGTACTTTTTTTTCATTATTGGCACACTGCATCCTGTTTCAGTCACTACTCTTTTTCTTCATTAGTGGCACACTGCATCCTGTTTCAGTCAGTATTCTTTTCATTAGTGGCACACTGTATCCTGTTTCAGTCAGCATTTTTTTCATTAATGGCACACTGTATCCTGTTTCAGTCAGTACTATTTTTTTCATTAGTGGCACACTGCATCCTGTTTCAGTCACTACTCTTTTTCTTTATTAGTGGCACACTGCATCCTGTTTCAATCAGTATTTTGTTTTCATTAGTGGCACACTGTATCCTGTTTCAGTCAGTATTTTTTTCATTAGTGGCACACTGCATCCTGTTTCAGTCAGTTTTTTTTTTAGTGGCACACTGCATCCTGTTTCAGTTAGTATTTTTTCACTAGTGGCACACTGCATCCTGTTTCAATCAGTATTTTGTTTTCATTAGTGGCACACTGTATCCTGTTTCAGTCAGTATTTTTTTCATTAGTGGCACACTGCATCCTGTTTCAGTCAGTTTTTTTTTATTAGTGGCACACTATATCCTGTTTCAGTCAGTATTTTTTTTACTAGTGGCACACTGCATCCTGTTTCAGTCAGTATTTTTTTTATTAGTGGCACACTGCATCCTGTTTCAGTCAGTATTTTTTCATTAGTGGCACACTGCATCCTATTTCAGTCACTACTCTTTTTTGTCATTAGTGGCATACTGCGTCCTGTTTCAGTCAGTATTTTTTTCATTAGTGGCACACTGCATCCTGTTTCAGTCAGTATTTGTTTTTCATTAGTGGCACACTGCATCCTTTTTCAGTCAGTATTTTTTTCATTAGTGGCACACTGCATCCTGTTTCAGTCAGTATTTGTTTTTCATTAGTGGCACACTGCATCCTGTTTCAGTCAGTATTTTTTTCATTAGTGGCACACTGCATCCTGTTTCAGTCAGTATTTGTTTTTCATTAGTGGCACACTGCATCCTGTTTCAGTCAGTATTTTTTTCATTAATGGCACACTGCATCCTGTTTCAGTCAGTATTTGTTTTTCGTTAGTGGCACACTGCATCCTGTTTCAGTCAGTATTTTTTTTTCATTAGTGGCACACTGCATCCTGTTTCAGTCAGTATTATCATTAGTGGCACACTGCATCCTGTTTCAGTCAGTACTCTTTTTTTCTTTAATCATTTGGCCTCAGTTGGTTTCTCCTGATATTTTCATTTTCCATGCAGCGTTCGACCCCCCCCCCCCCCCCTCCCCACCTACACTGCCACACTTGACTTTTTTAAGCCCGTGCCTGCGGAGTGCGCTTATCTCCGTCTGTCAGTCTTTCTGTATCTTTGTCTCTGTCTGTCTGTCTGTCTGTCTGTCTGTCTGTCTGTCTCTCTCTCTCTCTCTCTCTCTCTCTCTCTCTCTCTCTCTCTCTCTCTCTCTCTCTCTCTCTCTCTCTCTGTGTGTGTGTGTGTGTGCGCGCGTAAGCATGCAGACACGCATATAGCCAGATAGACAGACCAAGAGACAAACAGACAGATAGACAGGCAGATTCGTGTGACAAATTTATATATTTGCGTGTTTTAAAGCAAGCCAGTTTGACAAGAAACCACCGTTTCTTCAACGTAAAAAAAAGAAAAGCTGCACCTGCAGTATGTAGCAAATGCGCTATTAAACATGTGTGCTATTTCAAACACATCGTTCCGTACATTTCAACATGAACAGTTCAGTGTGATACCAAACCCAGTGAATAGGAGCATCACCACAACGGTTGTGAAGTTCATAATACGTCCAAGTTTATGTTAACTTGAACTTCAGTTCTAGCCTCTCCATCATATTACAGGATTTCTCAGGCGATGTTGTCAATACTTGCGGTCTATGCACATGTGAGTGACTTCACTGCTGCTATGGGTTCTGCATGAGGAGTATGGAAAAGTCATCTTCCTTGGATGAATCCTGTGCTGTTGGCACACAGGGATTTTTTGGCTCTGTTTGTCGCCGAGTTCAAAGCAATATTCAATCCACGTTTGTATGGTTTCTTCTTCCTATGTGACACAGCCGCCATCTTGATCCTGAATGTTTCTGACTTCGCTTTGCTTCTTTTCGCTCGGGGCCATCACAAGATTTCTTTGTGTTTTTGTTTTGCCGAGTGTCCTGATCATCTCGTTGTCGCATCCAGCCTTTCTTTCTATTCTTCATTTTATTTTTACCAATCCTCCAATTATAGTACCGTGTTTAGCCCTTTATTCCTCACTTTTCTTGTGTAATATTGAGCTCCAATTTACTGTTATACACCTCCAAAATGTTGCTCATAATCCATAGCTTGGATTTCCATCAGCTTGTTCCGACGATCTCTGTTGCCGTTTCAGTTATCTCTCCGTTAAAACTGTTTGTGTAAACTCCAAGAATTTCAAGCAATAGTAGCAGGGCGAATTTTCCTCTTAAAGCTGTATTGCTCTGTTGGGTGATGTCAGGAAAACTGGATACTCCAAGACTGACGGAGAGGTAGTAAGTTATGTCTGGGCTGCTATTCATTCTCGCACACAGGTGCATGGCAAACGTTATGGCCTCAGTCACTACTCGTCACCGTTCCCCAGAAAGGACATCACCCACACTGCCAGGATTACCGCATCATCAGTTTGATCAGTCATGCCAGAAAACTCATGCTAAAAAGAATTCTGATCAGACTGAAGCTGCAAGCAGAAACTATTATTGCTACACATGTTGAATGCCGCAAAGGCAGAAGTAGCATTGAGGAGATTTTCACCAGTGTATGTACCCTTTGCAAAAAAAAAAAAAAAAAAAAAAAAAAACCAACCACCTCCAGCTCCATGGATAGCTCTACTAAGGCGTCATAGACTTCAAAACAGTCAATCGACGGAGACTGGCAGGAGGCACCATGGGCCGACATGAAGGAACTGAACATCAGGCAAAAGCTTATCGACATCGGAGGCGGAGGGTCGTCGCTGGCGATATTGACGTCATTGACACCCTGGGTGAGCACGCAAGATAAAGTGGGATGCACAGATGCGGCCATTGTGGAAATGCGACAACAGATGCTATGCCAGGTCTCGTCTCCTTCCGGGCTTAACGCTTCTGGTCAAGGACTTGCAGGCGCCTCTCTTCATTCAAAGACGTGTTCTCCCTCGTACACAGCAAGTCGCCAGGCACTGATATGAAACGGCAAGGGTCTCCCATCCAGCTTGAGGAACATCACAGGGTCTTTCCAATGTTTAAGGCACTCTTTGAAGCGTTGGAGTGGCCAACTTGTTTGGCTTTTGCACAACAGATGCTCCGAAAAGTATAGCTTCAAATGTCGCGGGTTGTCCACATGGACCACATGTTCAGTCCTTTGAAGCTTAGTCTTCATAATGAATGCCCCGATGGCAGACATGTTTGCTCAGCAAAGCACTTCTGTGCTGGATGTCCTTTTCCTTCCAGGAGATACCCTTGATCTTGCGCAGGTAGCGGAGATGGAACTGATCGAACGTTTTAACTGTTCCTTGGACTCCTTCAGAGACATGGAGCGGAGACGTAATGATTACTGCCTTGTAGACAACCATACTGGTGCACAGTTTTATTTCCCACACTCACCTCCATGACCTGCCAGAAGAAGCACCAGACCTTGCAAGTTCTGATCGACCCTTCCTTCTCTATGCTGTGGGCTTTTGTCATGGTACCCCCCAAGTAAGTAACGCTCTCCCTCGATTTCAGTACAAGGCTGTGGAGCACCCAAACCTGGCGCAGGCTGAATCATGAATTCTGTCTTCCGCAGGTTCATGGTCAGTACGAAGGATTTGGTCGTTGAGAACAATCAACAGCTGACTCCCTGCAGAGATTCTTTTCCTGCTGCACTTTCCCTGGATTGCCTTGACAGCAAACATCATGTCGATTGTCCCTCTATAGCAGCGGGAGTCACACTGGTTCTCAGATACGACAGCCTTCAGCAGGTGGTGTGTGATGCGGTTGAAGATAATATGGTCCATGGTCTGTCCTGTGGTGCTCAACAGTGAGAGATGCCTCCATGGTTTTCACATACCGTTCTGTCTCTTTTTCTTAACCACAGGGGGTGATGTAGACGTCCTGTGGAACTGAACGTTCCTTCTGGAATTGCAGTGACTGCCATGGCCTCTTCTCCCTCCTTGAAAATATCAAATTTGAGTCTTTCAAGACAGGTTCCACCCCCCCTCCCCCTCCCTCCCTCCCCCCTCCCTGTTTGGAGATTGATGATTTTCTTAGTTTCCTTGACAATTTACAGAATCACCACAAGATGGCAAGAGTTGGCACTGAGCCAAGTCCTGGATTGCCTGCCGCTTGATATGGGACGATCTGTTGAGTGACTGGCTGAAGTGTTCACCCCAGCTGTTGTTGTTGTTGCTGTTGTCGTACCCTGGCTAAAAGACTCCAGGGATCATCCGAACAGCCGAAGCATTTGAACACCGTGGTACAAATGCATCAGCTAGGGATGAGAACATTACGTGTGTGACCATTTTTGATTACCCTGCCACGTGGGCACTCCGACTTCGAGGGATGTTTTAGACTGGTAATGTTATTCTAGGAGCTTGTCACGACTGAGGACAATCCCCGCATAACTATGCAGAGCATAACAACATTTTGATGTAGCCTTGGTGTTCTAGCCTATGTCAGTTGGTCTGAAACAGCCTTAAGCCAAGCTGATTTACCCCAGCGGTGAACTACGTTACTCTTCCTTGTAAGGAGGGTACTATCGGCTGATCGAGCTGGCCCCATGGCATTAGAATAGAGGCCACATGCATCCTTTCAGGCCAGCAAACACTTTCTGGGACTTATTCCCACCTGTGCACTGTTGTGGTTCTACAGCCTGTACCTCCCACCACCTGTCCATCATCTGTCGTTGCTCATTTAGGACTTTCCTGCTGAGATGCTCCAGACGGTCGTGCTTGACAGATGAACCTTTGTCCTCATGCCAGCTGATGAAAGCTTCCTATCTCTGTTTTAGTAGAAGGTGACCTCGTTGTTGTTGTTTTCTTGTCAAACCAGTCCTAATGTTTCTTTTCTGGGTGTCCTAAGGTGAGTTTGGGGAAGTCGCAGACTGCAATCAGGAAATGAGCCCAAGCTTCAGTTAATATTCTCTCGATCTGAAATCCACGTTTGGTCACGAGAGTTTCTTCTGTTTCAGAATGAGAAATACAAATCCGTGCATCCAAGTTCTTCCTTGGTGCTGCCTTTAAGTAATCGATTGTATTATACAATCAATTACTTAAAGTATATGGCATTGGTCGAAGTATCTAGAATAGTCCTATCGACCTTTTACTATGATTAGGTTTTAAATTTTGTGATTATTTAATATTGTATTGTAATGTAGTATATATGTATAGGTGGGCGTGTTTCTATCTCTGTGTGTGTGTGTGCGTGCGTGCGTGCGTGCATGCGTGCGTGCGTGCGTGCGTGCGTGCGTGCGTGGGCGCGCGCGCGCGCGCGCCAGCACATGTCTTATCTTTCCAGTTTCTTTTTTCGTCTAATGTCACCATTTATGGTGAAAACACGTTAAATAAAGATTCATTCATTCATTCATTCATTCATTCATTCATTCATTCATTCATTCATTAGTGCTGCCTTCTTTTGACCTCTGCGACTGATGGCGATGCCAAAGTTGGATGTTCCACCCCTGACTTCCCTCACTGTACTGTTCTTGCGTACATCTGGGATGTCAGGGCGCCTGGACATGACGTGACTAATTTGGTGCCTGTGTTGTTGTTTTTTAGCTGGGGTGTGATTGCCTGTCAGCTGATGCAAGGTGTCGGTGATAATCAGATACCGCCCCTCCGCTTTCTTTCTTCCTCTTCTCACCTCTCCCTCTTCTTTCACTGCCTTCCCCAGTCGCCTGACCCTCCCCACCGACTGCATCCCCCTCACCCCCTTTCTTTCTCACTCTGTGTCTTTCTTTCTCTCTCTCTCTCTCTCTCTCTCTCTCTCTCCTCTCTCTCTCTCTCTCTCTCTCTCCTCTCTCTCTCTCTCTCTCTCTTTTATCCGTCTATCTGTCTGTCTGTCTGTCTGTCTGTCTCTCTCTCTCTCTCTCTCTCTCTCTCTCTCTCTCTCTCTCTCTCTCTCTCTCTCTCTCTCTCTGTGTGTGTGTGTGTGTGTGTGTGTGTGTGTGTGTGTGTGTGTGTGTGCTAATTCTTGTACGTTGAAGTACATTTCCATATGTCCCCCCCCCCCCAGCTCACCCCACCCCCACCCCACTCTCTCCTTCCCCTTCATTATTGGTATTTTCATTTTTATTCTAATTTCTTAGTGGGTTTTTTTTTTAAATTTCTCTTCTATTTTCATTTGATGTTCCATTATGATTGCATAACCGTTTTGTTTGCTTGTTTGCTTTCTTACATTATTTCATTTCACTGCATGTTGTAGTCCCTACTCAAGGCGAGGACTGAATGTAAGAAAAAGCGCGTCAGTGCTTCTCTATTATCGTCGTAAATAAAGAATTTTGTCTTGTCTTGTCTTGTCTTCCTCTCTCTCTCTCTCTCTCTCTCTCTCTCTCTCTCTCTCTCTCTCTCTCTCTCTCTCTCTCTCTCTCTCTCTCTCTCCAGCACCGTATGACCTGTCCTGACCTTGTGTTGTTCCACACTCTCTGGCCATTACACAATCGTATCGGCAGCAAGGACCCTGCCAACCCTTCATCTCTGTCCTTTCCTCCTGTGGGACCAAAAGGTCATGATTGGGGTCCAGTTCACTTAGGAACTGTGGGGTCACGTCATCTTTTCTTGCATTAGACGTCGCCGACGTATTCAAAATGTTCATCAATTTAAAAAAAATAGAAAGAAAATTTTACATTGTATGTGATGTCTTTTTGACATGACATACATGATGCTTTATTGTGTTGTATGCATCTATTTCTGAGTATTCATGATTACTTCTTGTTCGATGTCAGTGCTGCAAATATATGAAATCGAATACAATCTCTACTGTCTAGAAAGAACACTTATTGTTAAAACAAGAAACTCTGTCTTACGAAATTACATTTGCTTGAATAGTTCTGTATTTGGTCTGTCTTGATTCTATAGTTAGATACGTTTATTTACATTTCAATCCGTACTTGCTAAAAGTCGCGTTAGATGATCCCACTTTCATAAACTGTGCTTTAGTATTGCGTATGTCTTCGTTTAAAATGTCTTTTGTCAGTATGTAAAGCAGTCGCTGTAAGTGATCACATTTCTGCTTACATTGAAAATGTTTATGGTACATTGACGGTTGTTTCAATTTGCGGCATGTTGCTACAGGCCATGTCTGGAAAAACAATCTTCAGCATTCATCGTTCCACCAAGTTTGGTTATTCTAGTACTGCGATGCTAACAAAATAACCATGTTAAAGTTAACGACGTGGGCACACACACACACACACACACACACACACACACACACACACACACACACACACACAGAGAGAGAGAGAGAGAGAGAGAGAGAGAGAGAGAGAGAGAGACAGACAGACAGACAGACAGACAGAGAGACAGAGAGACAGACAGACAGACAGACAGACAGACAGACAGGCAGGCAGGCAGGCAGGCAGAGACAGAGCGATAAAAGAAAGGTCAGTATATATAGTCTCGGTTTGTTTACGCATTGGAGACCAAAATAAAGAAGGCCACAATTTGCGGCCCTGTTTTGTCGCCCTTTCTACCAACCTCTCCACATGAAAGAAAACAGACGGCGGTTTTAACTCTAAATTTAAATTCTGTTTATATCAGCGGGGGAAACAAGTGTAGGTTATTAATTTTCTCCCTCCGTCATTACAATAACGACTTGGCAAAGATTATTTTTAAAGGGAAGGAAGGGGGGGGGGGGGGTGACAAGGGAGAAAAAAGAAGGCGGGATCGAAAAACTAATGGCGTTAACTTATAAATAGAATTATTTTACTAGCATTATATGGGAAGCATTGTAACCTATTCTGAAAAACAGAACCATTCGCATCAACTGACAAAGGTCTTTCGTCCGCTTCATTCGGACTCATCAGTGACACACGGTTTATTGTGTCGGTGCTCCCTTGGCATCAAATGGAGATATAACCAATCTATAATTCTTTGGTATTTTCACCACCAAGGATTCAAAAACAGAATCCAA
>CM031601.1:97545590-97548090 GCA_018398815.1 Conus ventricosus | reverse complement strand
AAAATAGATCTATTCTGATGCCACTCTCCGTCGCAGAAAAAACGCCAAGAGCGATAAGTCTTTGTGCTGTCTTTGAGATCAGCTGCCACATTATGATGTCTACTGAACGAATGACGCTGACAGGAGTCGATGCGTGTGAGGAAAAGACTCAAATAAAGCAGATCGTCTTCAATATATATTTTTTATTCCTCAGAGGAGGGGGGGCACAGTATACTTGTGCCCCCCCCTCCAAAATCGGAGGGGGGCACGTGCCCCCCGTGCCCCCCCCCCCCCCCCCCCCCCCCCGTTCCTACGCCCCTGTTGTGTAGATGTGTGTGTCGTTCACTCTGCTTGGCCCAAACATTTAGATGAACTTGAGTGCAAAATTCTATCCAGCCTCGTGCAGTTATTTCTGGTGATATGTAGTTGTATTTTTCCCCATTCTGGAAGTCTGGTGTGTGCTCCCGCTTTCCTGGTCCCGATGTCGCAAATGTGTCAGACTTAAATTTGCTGCCCTTTGTTTGTGCTGAATATTGTGTCTGAGGCTTCTGGTGGTGTAAAGAAACAATGAAGAACATTTTGATGATTATCAACAATGGAAGCGTTTGTTGTTGTTTTTTATGATTACAGATTCGTCTTTGTATATATAAACGAACACCAGAAAGAGTAGTGTTTGAGATTAAATTAAACTGTCAATTGTTTTATTTTGCTTGTTCTTTCTTTTCCGAGGAGAACATTGAAAAATAACATACTTAAGATTAACTCTGAAAACCATTGTATGTTTATCAATTTGCATATTTGCTTCTAAAGCTGACTTCTTTTCTTTTTTTTCAATACAAAAAACTGGAAAACATTAGGCATCATTTCAAGGTAAATTTCATTGCTGGTCTTCATGAACATGAAAAATAATAATGTTGAAAAAACAACACTGGAACTGCTTTGTTTGATATTTATCTTTGCGTATTCAAAATTACATCAATAAGGAATTTCTTAATCAACAAAATTGAAAATTGTACAATATATGGTGTTCCTTTTTGCTTTCTTTCTGTGTGGAGCGAATTATCCACAAACACTCTTCTGCCATGAGAGGAAAAGAAAAAGTATTGTAAACCAAAATGAAAATAATTCCAAAATCATCGCCTTTTCCTCCAAACCTTCCTCCCCACCCCAACCCTCCAGCAATCTACGTCCCCCGTGCCATTGTGCCCCCTGCCCGCTTTTCTTCCTGATCCATCTCAGCTCACAGACACGAAGTAGGAAGCAGAGAAGGCCCGGGTATAGAAACAGGACTGTGATCAATAGAAACAAAGGCAAACGTGACGGGGTGGGCAGAAGAGATACCCAAATAACAAGCAAAAACTCAAGGGAGCTTGGGAACTGGGGTGACAGCGCCATCAGAAATAAAGATAAAAAGGAAGATAACGCGGGGAGGAGAGAAGGGGGGTGAGGGTGGGGGAGAACAAAAGTTCCAGAAGAGAGGATGGAGTAACAGCGGTGAAGATAGCTGCTGTATCAATGAAGATGAAGAATTAGATAAATTACGCAGGTATGGCGTATGTTGAAGTTTCTGGGGCTGGAAATTGGGATCGGTGGAAGTCGCCCGCTTTGGTGCAGTCACGCGTTGTTCCCTTTCGGAAACCTTTGGGATTGTTTTCATACGTCATTTATTTACATATGTCAGGTAGGTTGTATTTCCATCCGCCTCTGCTGCCTGGTTGGTTTGTTTGTCTATCTGTCTGTCAGCAAGATCACACACACACACACACACACACACACACACACACACACACACACATACACACATACACACACACACACAAGCACACACACACACACACACACACACACACACACACACACACACACACACACACAAACGCGCGCGCGCGCGCGCATACACGCCTAGTGAACTTTATTTCAACTAACCTTGGTAGAAAGATGTAATGTCGGGTAAGGACGAAGTCATTAAATGTTAGCACGGATCTTAAAATCAAACGGCAGACCCAGGTATACTTCTTTATTTTACTTTCTGTGACATTGCGAAATGAGATACTTTTGATAGTTTTCGTACTTTTCTAATAAAAAAAAAAAAAAATCTTTGGGTTTGGAAAAAAAAAGACTCGTTAGAATCATTGGAGTCTGTGAACTTGTCAGATTCCACACGGATCCAAATCTGGATTCAGTAAGCAAGCTAAGTTTCACAGAATGGGGTGAGGAGAGTGCGGAGAGGGGTGGGTGATGTTGATACATCAACTACTTGACGATCGCCGATCGGGTTGTAATTCTGCAAGGACAGTCAGCGTGCAGTTGAGACTAAAAGGAATCCAACCGAGTTAGATAGCGTTGATTTTTGTTTCTGCAATAACTGTGGAGATATCACACACACACACACACACACACACACACACACACACACACACACACACACAAACACACACACACATGAAGGATTCAGAACAGATCTGTTCAAAGATGAGCGGAATGTTCGACCTGTAGGGCCGGTGTCGTATATAATACTGTC
>CM031601.1:97507775-97531371 GCA_018398815.1 Conus ventricosus | reverse complement strand
GATCCCTGTTCAGCGTACAATCAGTACAAGGCATCTATATACTGCTCAAAACAATTTAAGAGCCATTTTATCGTTTACTGTTCCCTACCTCATTTCATTTCCGAATTTAAGAGCCAGTTGAAAACATTCACACACAATTCAACCGAAAACAAAATAACTTCAACAATTTAACTGAAAATCATCTATGGAACGATACAATGACATCAGAAATAAACGAATAACAGCTAAGAAGAGAGGGAACGGGGGAGAAACAAAAATGAAGGAGGAACGGGGTCTATCCCAGCCACACAAGCATTTTCATCAACATTCGAAACATTTAACAAAATTTCATAACACTCACCCCAATATCCCTAAACATACCCCCACACCCAAAAAGAATGTTTTCCCACACCCCAGGCTTCCCCCAAAAACACCACCCATCAAAACTAGAAAAAAACTTACTTAGATTTTTTTTCTTTCCGAACGGGGGAACACAGGTGCACCCCAAAAGAAGCTGATACTCGGGAAGGGGCGTTCTGGCCTCGTTCTTAGCCCCAACGGCCCAGCGTCCGTTTCCTCTTCATACAGCTCCGGAATTTTAAAACCCCGCCCCGGCCCGCCCTGGACCGGCCCCCCCCCTAAAACCAAACGGAAAACAAAAAACAAACCCCCGCCCTATAAAGGGGGCATTAAAAAATTTTTTTTAAAGGTAAAAAACCCTGAATATTTTGTGGGTGCGGGCTATTTACCGGGCCCGAAATGGGCAACCACCCGCAAGACTAAACCCTAGTTTAAATTTATTACACACTTTTCAAAAATTTTATTATTTTTTTTTTTTCTTTTTCCTCAAATTTGAAAAAAAAAAACAAAAAATTCGTTTACCTAAATTAAAATTTTTTTGTCATAATATATCTCCCCCTTTTCAATCTAAAAAGGCCTCAGGTAAATAAAAACTGAAAAGGGAAAACCCGGGTCAGATGACGTTTTTGACTTGAGAAAAAAATTTAACAAACACCCCCAACCAAAATTCACATTAAAGGAAATATAATAGAAAAATTAAAAATAGAAAAAAAAAAAACAATACAAAAACCCAAAAGACAAAAAAGGGGGAGGGGAACCAACCAGGGGCCCCCGCAAAAGAAACGCTCGCTTTCCCAAACCCCCAAGTGAGCCCGCGCGGTAACTAAATCAACCCCGGGCGCCCCGCCGAAGTTTTTTTCCTCCTTTCCTTAAATTAAAATAAATAATTTTATATTTATAAAAACCAAACTAGCATCCCCCCTCTCTGCCGGAGAAACACCCCAAATAAAGAATGATTCAGCCAAAAAGGGAAAAAAAGCGGGCGCGGCACGCTCTGTGCCCTAAACCAAATCGCTGACAAAAAAAAGGGTCCCCCCGCTTCAGCGTAGCGCATTTAAAATAAAATTTTAAACTTGCCTCCATATTTATAAATCACCCAAACGCTCGAAAGCGCGCCAAAACCCCACAAAAATTTCTCCACCCCCCGGTATTTTACGGGGCCCCACCCACAGTCCCAAAAAATGACAGTTTTTGAATGAAAAAATTAATTTTATAATTTACAACCGATACCACGTGGAATGCGACATGAGAACCAAAAGCACGAAAATAACTCACCAAAAACGGCGGGGGGAAAGGGGAGGGGAAAAGGGGGCCCCCCAGGTTTAATCCCAGCCCCAAGACTGTCCGGAACCTCGGGGGCCGCCGGGCACCCAGCCCTTCACCATGGGAGGGGTTTACAGCTGGCCCACCCCCAGGGGAAGAGGGTCAAGTTAAAAATTTGGGGGGGCAGGAATAGGGATTCCTCTCCCACCCAAAAACAACCACCGTAAAGGCAGACAATGGCCTTGCCCCGGGTTATAAAATTTCCCTTTCGCCAAAGAAACGGGGGTCTCTCCACTCGTGGCCCCAAATTTTCCGAGTAAAAAAAAGAATTTTCCCAAAACGCCAGCTGCCGATAAAAGGGGGAAAAAACTTCCAAGATCAGTAGCCTCCAGGGTTTTTCACAACTAAAACGGTACCCCTCAAAAAAAGCAATTTTCATGGGGTTTGAAAAAGGGAATCACGAAAACCCCCCGGGACGGGTAGACTTTTTTCCCCTTAAAATTTGGGACAGTACCAGCTGCCCTTTCCCCTTTTTACACACACATAAAAAAAAAAATGTGAAAAAACTGACAAACTACTTAAAAAAAGGGAAAGGGAGGGCTGTCCGTCCGGGGAACAACACCCCCCCCCCAAAAAGGCCTGTGCCCCCGGGGCACACCCCCCGCACCTTCCAGCACCGCGGGTTATAACATCAAGAGGCAAAAACACACAAAATGAAACGGGGTAAAAACCTTTGGTAAGTTTCAGAGTGCGGGGGAAGAATCCCCAAGCATTCAAACTAAAGAAGCCCCGGGCCTCCACTTTGTCCTTCCCAGGAATATGTGGGAAACCCTGAACCTTTTTTAAAAACCGAACCGCCCAACCCATCAGTCAACAAACTTACGGGAAGGGTTTTTGGGTGCAGGTGGGCCCCAAGGGGATGGGGGTCAGACCCCTAAAAATTGAATTCCTTGCCGTAAATACGGATAGAACGGGCGGACGGCCCACACCACGGCCAGACACTCCAACCGAGGGGTTTTGGTATTTTAAATTCGGGCTCCCGTTAACTTCTTGCTGGCATGGGTTTAAATGGGGGGGCAGACCTCGCCCTTTGTTTTGGAGTAGAGCACCCCGAGCCCAATTCGGGACGCATCTGTGCAAACACGAAAGGGGCGTCAGGGTCTGAAATTCAGCACGGGCTTTTCTGGTTTAAACGCCCTTCAGCCCCCTGAAAGCCTTCACGTTTTCCTTCCAATCCAATTCTCAGGTTTTTCGAGCGATTTTTGTCGGAAAGGGGGGCTTTGCTGTCTCTGCAAAGTGAGGAAACCAAACTTTCGGTAATATCCGACCACCCCAAAGGAAAAAACCGACTCCTTCTTATTTTTGGGGTGGCGGGAGCGTCCTCGATTTTTCCCCACCTTGTCGGGCTCGGGCAAAGGTCCCCCTTTTGCCAACAACAGCCCCAAAAAAGGGAAACCTCGGGACCCCCCACCCTTTGAAACTTATTTAGGGGTGCGGCGATTTGCACCCTTCGGGACGAGGAAAAGTTTCCTGACAACGCAATTTCCCCCCCAAATTGTTACGGGTTGCCAAAATAGATAAACATAAAGTTATAAATTTTAAATTCTTTTTCCAGGGGCCCTGTAACATACCCCGCATGATAGGGCCCTTAAACACGGGCCCTGCAGTCTTGATTCCAAAGGGGAAATAATTTGGGAATTAAAAACCGACCCTCAGCGTAGAAAAATGCATTTTTCCCTCCCGTGGGCGGGAATCCATTGGGATTTGCCAAAACCCTTTTCCCAAAGGGTCAAGCTTGCGAAGTACGGGGCCCTTTTGGCCAACTAAAGGCAAAAGATTTTTCCCCCATTCGGGCATTGGCTCTGCTCGAATTTGAGAACTCTTTTCAACCTTGGGAAGTCCACGCAAAATCTAAACCGGCCCCTCAGTTTCTTGCCATAGAATGGGCGGGGAAAAAGGGGGAACTGCAACGCTCGATGACGTTCTTTTTCCAAAACATGTCCTAATTTTCAGCCTTGAGGGCCCAGCGGATTTGCGACGGGGGAAAGGGGGACTTTTTCCACTCAAATGGGTTCCTGCTGAGTGAGAACCAGATACAATTTCCCAGGTTGCAACGTAGGGGTACTCATCAAAAAATCGGCATTTTCTGGCACAACATTCTTGCGCAGCTTGATGCTCCTCAGGTGGGTTTCTTGCGCAATTTTGAACGTTTTTCCATTTTCACGGCTGAGTCCCCCACAAAGGGGTATGTCAGTGCTAAAGGGGCGAATTTTCCTTTTTTTTCTTCTATCACCACGGGCAAAAAATCCAGCGTTGCATACTCCCTTTTTCCATACCTCTTGAGGGGGTTTGGGCAGGGTACAGTTTTTTTTTTTTCCCTTGATGGGGACAACATAGTCCCAGTCCCCCAACCCCTCAAGATTTAAAGGGCCCCCTGCCAGACAACTGCATTTTAATTTTTGGTAAAGGGGAAAAAGGAACACAATTTCCATCGTCTGGTTCAAACCTTTTTTTTTGCCGGGCCTTTTTTGCCCGTAGTACCCCTTAAAAAAACCGTTTCTGAGAGGGGGCCCTTTTTTGGTGTGCTATTTTGCATGTACTGCAAGCCTCTCTTTCAGATCCACCAAAATACTCAGTTTGAGTCCGCAGCTCTTTTGCCTTTTTCCCTTTTTAAACTGCTGACGTAGCACTGCCAGGGGGCCCCTTTCCCACTGCTCCCATAAGTAGCCCCCGAAGGGAGGAATCCCATACCCCTCTGGGGCATTTCCTTAAGAAAATAAAACCCCCGGGCAGAATTTCTTTTCCCAATCAGGGGGTTGTTTTTTGACCCTTTCTTAATCCATTTGTTTGGGGTCCCATTAAACTTTTCCACTACCCGTTTGCCTGTGCAGGGAAACGGTTTGTAGTTGTCTCCTGGGGGTTTTTGCAAAATTTCGTAAAACCTCATTCATCACGTCAGATAAAACGATTCCTTTTATCCGATGGGGACATTTTCCCGGGCACACCTGCCCCTTCCCCTTTCCCCCATGGGGCCCCCGCTACGGTTGCGGAATCTTTTTTCTTGGGGGTTTGGGGGCCTCAGAAAACCGGGTGCGAAAGTCGACCGAAACCCAAATACGAAGGGGTTGCCCCCGTTTCTGACCTGGAACAATGGGGCCGATAAGTCCAAAAACCGACCTTTGGGGAAGGGGATTTCCCTACCAAGGAACTGTGCCTAAGGAAACCTTGGTATGCCCCCCTTTGGCGGGGTTTCTGACAAAGTCCCCGGTTTCGACAGAATCCCCTCAAACCCCGGTCATCCCAGGCCAATAAAAGGTTTGCTGAACCGCTCTAGAGTGGGGTCTTTTTCCCAGTGCCCGGCCAGGGGGGGTCATGCCCCCAGACGAAAACATTTGTCTCCCCAAAAGCGCTTCGGGAAAACAACCCAACGGGGTGACCGTAGTGGTGGCTGAAGAAAACTCCCGGGTGCAAAATTCCCTTTTGTTGGACGAACTTGTTTTTTTCCCCTTTAAAGGCCCCCTCTCGATTAGACTTTCCCACGACTTCTTATCTTTTCAGGGGGGGTTCTTTGCTTTGTACCCTTGATCCCCCGAAGGTTCTAAACTGACCTGGTCACGTGGGGGAAGGGGTTTTTAAAAAGGGGCTTTAAGACTCTCTTTTCTCCTCTGCCTGCGACCGAGTGGGGGCGGCGACAAAACACCTCTGGGGGGTAACTCAGGGGAAATTGGAGAAGCTCCCACCACCTCCCTCAGCCAGGGGGTTTCCCTATGGGGAAAGGGAGAAACCGGGTTTTCCCCTCAAACCAAATCCCATATTTTTCCCCTTGAAGTGGGGGCGTCAAAGGGGTTCTACAAGCAGGGTTATCGAGGGGCATGAACACGACTCAATCCCCGCGATTTTGCGGGTATTTCCGCGAGGAAACCCCTTTAAAGGACTAACTTCCTCAACAAACACGCCGTGGGGGCCCGTGTCCAATGGCCCGAAAAACTTTTCCCCCCGCACTAACGACAGGAAGGTAGGGAGGCTGGCGTAGTCACTTCCCCCCCCAAAAATCCTTTTTAAACTTGCGTTGTGGGTTGGTTTTTTAAACGGTCAGGCAGACCAGCGCCAGATAAACCGTGCAACCACATAAAAAACCCCCGTCGGCCCCCGGCCCCCTGGTTTGCCCCTTTTCCCCCCCCCTTGGGGGGTTTTTTGGGGGGGTCTGAAAACTTGCGGAAAAAGGAAGCCTGGCCCGGGGGCAGCCCGAAGCCCTGTCCGGTGGCATACAAAACCTCACCTTTGGTTTCCCCTGGAACTTTTTGCCGGGGGAAATGGTAATAATATCGTCGGGAAACGGGCATGGGGCCTCCCCTACCCTCAATGCCTCAAACCGTAACTTTTGGGTTGGGCCTCCCCCAAACCTTGCACGAAGGTCAGAAAAACCCCGAATTCAGGGAGCTGCTTCCAATAAAATAAATTTTTCCTTCAAACCCAAAAAACCTGACTTTCCCCCAAATAATCGGGGATCGACGAAGCCCCCTCCCCAAAATTGGTAGAACGTCCCATCAGGTAGCTTCTTAAGGGGATCAAAAACTCCCCTCCTGTACTCTCTGGGGTCATGTGGGGGGGGTCTAGTTTTCAAAAGCACTTTCAGCTTTTCATTTTGGGGAGCTCCCTGGTGGAATATCCACGAAAGCTTCCTTGGGCTTTACCCCGGGGAAAATTGCTCACAAGATATAGAGCCTTTTTTAAAATTTTTTTAACTCATAACCCTTGACCACACCTTCCCAAAATTTTTCGATAAAGGGGTCAATAGACTCCTTTAACATTGAAATCGGGGCCATTTGAATCAGGGGGGGGAAAAAATTTGGGGGTATTTTTTCCACCCCCCAGTCCCGGGCTACAGACCCGGGAAAGCATGTGGGGGCCCCCTGAGAGTTTTTGCCCACCTTTTAGTTGGGGAGTTAATTTCCCGCTGGGGATTTTTTCTCGTCAACATTAAAAACGATTTTTCGAAACCCAAATTTTCCTCTCTTTTTTTGGGGTTTTTTCCCTCCCCCTTTTTTCTTGTTTTTCCCTTGGGTTCTTGTTTTTTAATTTCCCCCCCTTTTTCCCATCTTCTTTTTTCCCTTTCTTTTTTCCCCTTCTCCCCCTCTAACCTTTTTTCCCCTCCTCCCTTTTCCCCTTCCCCCCCCTTTCCCCTTCCCTCTCCTCCTCCCCTTCCCCCCAACTCCTTTTTTCCCTTTAAAGGTTTTTTCCTTTTTTCCCTTTTTTTCTTTTTTCCTTTTGCTCTTTTTTCCCTTTTTCCCCCCTTTCCCTCTCTTCTCTCTCTATTCTTTTTTTTCTTTCCTTCGCCTCCCCCTTTTCTCTCTCTATTCTTTCTTTTTTTTCCCTTTCCGCCTCCCCCCCTCTTTCTCTCTAAAACCTCATCATAATTAAAGGATCCATGGAGCGGCCCAGGGGACGCGGAAACGGTGAGGGTTTGGCCGTATTGGGTTTTCCCCTCGGAAAAGGGAAGGTCGCCCAAACACGGGAAAAGGAGGGGGGAAAGTGGTCGCCCCTCCTGGGAGATGGGAACCAAAAGGTAGGGTTTTACTGACTGAGGGAGCCCGTCGTAAACCGGGGTTTTTGTCCTTCCCCAGTAGAGAAACCCCCTTTGAGTATCAATATCAGATCCTGTACGGGGGGTTGTAGTGAACACGGGAGTCTAGCCCCGGGTACAACCCCTTTCCTTTTACTTGAGAGGGGGTAACCCGCCGACCTCTCCAGTAGCCTTTTTTTTCACAAAGTTTTTTGCGCCCAATATTTTTTTTTCGAAGAAACGCGGGCAAAACGCTTCCGGGAAAAAGCTACAATATGAAATGTCACTTTTTTCCCAAAACCCACTTAAAACCCAATTAAGGGTTATGCAAAAGACCTGACCCCCAGCTAGTGGAAGAAATTTTTGGGTTTAAAAAACCAATTTCAAAATGATAAAAAAGGGGAGTTATGAAAAAAGTGGCCCTTTCAACCCAAAAATTTTTTCCCCACAGGGTCCAACACCCCATCAAGGGGAAGACACCGCCTTCAAATAAATTTAACCCCCAATCCAAAAACCAAGGAAAGGGGAAATAATTTCCTATCCCCCCTGAGACCGACGAAAGAAACCCAAAACACAAAGTGAAAAGCCCTGTCCCCGGACAGATTAAACACCAAAATTTTTTATAGAAAAACTCTTTCCCAAATAAAAAGGGGGGGAACGACCCTTTTCAGAAACAGTATCCCCAACATCGCAACAAAGAAAACGCGTTACCAAAAAAAACAGAGACAAACCCCATCTCCGGTTCACTAATTTTACCTTTTTGATCAAAAGGGAAACAAATCTTCCAAAAACCCCCCTTTACCAAAAAACTCCTCTAATTTAAGCCCTCAACTGTCGCACAGCGATCGACAAAAACCCAAAAGGGGAAATATGCAGAAACTTTGAATAGAGCCTACAGACTCCTAACGAAGGAATAAACCCCCCTAAACCCTTTCCCCAAAAAAAACACCTTTTGAATAACCCACTAACAGGTGATTAGGCCCCCTTGATCCTTTGGGGTAGGGAAAAATACACTAACCAAACAAACCCCCCAAAACACAAGTTTGCAACTACTAGCAAAACATCAAACTCATTGGGTTTTTCTCACAAAGCCAACGAAATGTAACGGCCGCCCAAAAACAATAAAAAAACAAAACACGGACGACACACGAAAAAAAGGCCCAAAGACGGGAAGAATGGGTTTAAAGGGTAACGGCCGGATGGACTGACAAATCACGATGGGGGGGAAAAAACTACGAGATGGGCGACCCCAAACTGAACAGTTTTTTGCAAAGTCCCAAAAATTGCTTGACTACCCCCGCGGCTGATATGTGCACAATGCAACCAAAACGCCTAGTCGGGAATTTTAAATTGAAACCCCCGTTACGGCCCCGGGAGTTTGGGAAGCCCACCGAGCACGCCCCAAATTGTAAAAACCGCGGTGAGAGTGGTAAGGGGGGGGGGAAAACTTTAAGTTTTGGGAAAGGGGGCGTAAAAGGATAAACACAGACCAGCCCCAAACCAACCCTCAATCCCACAAAACTAACAAATTTTTTTCTTTTTTTTTCGCCAAACCCCCCCACCACCATTAAAGAGGTAAATTTTTAAAATAACAAGAAAAAAAAAAAATAGCTAGTGGTGCCCAATAGATTTGAAGAAAAAAAGCCTATCTAAAGGGGGCAAATCTCCTTACTACCCAAACAAATACAAAGGGAAAAATGACCCCCAGTGTAAAAAACAAAAAACACCCAAAAAAAACAAATACCTAAGATTTAACCGGGCAAAGGGTGTTTTCCAGCTAGTTTTTCCCCACGCAAAATTTTGACCAATAAACCAACAGGATCCTACCCCTTTTAAACCCGCGCAAAACCCCAGTCGTATCTTGGGGGAAAAGGCCCAAAACAGGCGAAACAAAATACGGTTCCCAACCAGTCAAACACAAACACTGACGCGAGAACCTGCACAATGGAACCAAAAAAACACTCCCCGCCCCCCTTTTCCCTCCCGTTTTCCTATTGAAAGATAACATAAAATTTAAAGGGAATTTAAATTTAAAACAAAACCGGCCCATACTTTTAGAAAACAATCAAATGAAAAAAAACGCAGGGGGCGGCTAGAGCGCCGGCGACCAAAGGGCGGGGGAAATGGACTTTTCCCGGGCCAAAGGGAACCCCGCAAAAGCCCGCCCCCCCGTGGAGTCCCCCCTTTAAAGGTGGGGCCCCCGGCCCCGCCCCAAAAACCCCCTTAATACAACACAGCCATGGGGGCTGGGGCAGAAATCAGAGTGCTGTGAAAATTCCCCACCAAACCCCCCTCAATTTTCCCCCCCTTCCCCATCCCGGAAAGAGCCCCCAAATGTCGCGGTCAAGGTCCCGTATCAAGGATGTGAGGAGGGAAAAGGGGAGAGGGACAGGCAAAGGGACAAACTCCCCCCACCCCCACAAATCAAACCCCCTCGTGGAAAACAGTAAACCAAATAACAATTTTTTTAAATTAATAAAAAAATTCCCTTCACACCAAGGAGGAAAAGGGCGACTATCAAGAAAGGGGGAAAGAGAGATAAATTGGAAAAGAAGGAAAATAGAAGATGAAAAGCCACCTAAAAAAGATTACTTTAATTTACAAAATAACCCAACCAAAAAACCCCCCAAAACCCCGGGCCCCGGGAACAACAAATTTAAAAAAAACCCCTAAACATTTCCCCAAAAAAAAGAAAGAAGAGAGGGGCAGGGGAGAAACAATTAAATGAAGGAGGAACAGGTTAAACCCCCCCAAACAAGCAATTCAAACAACTTTGCACACTTACACAATTCATAAAAACTCACACAAATACCCCCCACCCAAACCCACCCAAACAGAATGTCTCCCACAAAAGCCAGGCACCCCCAAACACCACCCCAATTTTAAAAAAACAGCTAAAAAAACCTTTGCTTAGATCTTTTTTATGTCCGAACAGGGGGAAAAACAGGGCAACCCAAAGAAGCTGAAAAACCCCGGAAGGGGGTTCGGCCTCGTTTTTATACCCCCGGTTTAGCGTCCGGGTCCCCCTTCATACAGCTCTCGAATGTAAAAATCCAGAAAGCGTCTGGGCCGGCACCCCCTCAAAAACCCAAAGGGAAAAAAAGAAAAAAACCCCCCCCCTATTTTAAAAAGGGGGATAAGAATCATTTTAGGGCAGCTGAAAAATGGTGGGAGGGGGCAGGCTAATTTCCTGGCGAAATGGGGTACACCCGCAAAGACGGAACCTAGTTTAATTATTTACTTTTACATTTCATTTTTGGGTTTTTATTTTTTTTTTTTCTTCTCTTTTAAAAAAAAAAAAACACAAAATTCGTTTACCTGATGAAACTTTTTTTCATAATATTACAACCCCCTTCAAATCGAAAGCCCCCAGGGATATAAAAACTGACAAGGGAAAAAAAGTCAGATGACGTGTTGACTTTAGAATAAAATTACAACACACCCATACCACATTCAAAATTAAAGGAAAATTTAAAATTTAAAAAATTTAAAAAGAAAAAAAATAAAACAAAACATAAACAAATAGACAAACCCGGGGGGGGAACCAACCAGGGGGGCCCCCGAAGAAAACGTCGCTTTTCCCCCCCAAGTGAACGCGGGGGAAAATCAATCAACACCGCGTCCGGCCTGAAGTTTTTTCCTTTCCCTTTAAAATTTAAAAAAAATAATTTTATATTATAGAACCAAAAATAGCAATACTCCCTCTCTCTGACGAGTAACACAAATAAAAATGATTCACCAAAAAGGGAAAATTTAACGTGCCCCGGGACGCTCTGTTCCGGGCCCCAAAACGTGACCAAAGGGGAAAAAGGGCACCGCTTTTAGCTAGCGCATTTAGAATAAAATTTTAAACTTGCTCATTCCATATTTTTAAATCAGGCTAAAACCCCCACGCGCCTGAAAAAAACCCCCAATAATTCCCCACCGGGAGTATTTGCCCCAGCACAAATACCCAAAAACAATTTTGAAAGAAAATATTAATTTATAATTTACAAAAGATAAACCAAAAGTGGAATGGGGACAAGAAACCCAAAAAGCAAAGAAAATAACTCCCCAAAAGGGGGGGGGAAAGGAGGGGGAAAAATGGGGCCCGGCAGGCTAATCCTCACGACAAGACTGTCCGGAAACCCCGGGGGCCGACAGGGACCAGCACCCTTTAACCCTGGATGGGTGACCCGCTGGGCACCCCCCGCGAAAAGGGTCAAGGGTTTGGGGAAGACTTTGGGGGGCAGGGAAAGGGATTCCTCCCCTCACCCTAAGATACCACCGTCGGCAGACAAGGGCCTTCTTTACGGGGTTTTGAAATGCCTCCCCCAAAAAGAACGTTTGGGCCCCTCCCACTCCCTGCCCCCAAACCGAAAAAAAAAAGAATTTTTTTTCCCCAAAAACCCCGCTGCCGATCAAAGGGGGGAATAACTTCCAATGCCCCATGACTCTCCACGGGTTTTTTTTCAGCCTTTTACGGTATCGGGGACAAAAAGCCAAAAGTTCCCTCGGTGCAAAAGGGTGACCAAACCGGGACGGGGGGAAAACTTTTCTCCCCTGAAAAAAAGACATACACAGCTGCCCATCCCTCTTTTAAAAACACACAAACAAAAAAAAAAAGATGAAATAAAAAAAGACAAACAAAAATTAAAAGAAGGGTGGGGGCTGTCCTTTCCCTGAAAACCCTCTTGAAGGGCAAGCAACAGCCCCCGCCAGGTCAGTGACATTTAAACTCTGCCCTTTGGTATGGTTAAAAACCCCCCCCCCAAACGGGCTTTTTTTTCCCACCCCTGGGCAGCAAAACTGGTTGCCAAAGTGTTCCGTAAAGGGGACAATTGGGACGTGCAATGGGGTTTTTCATCAGCCCAACTCTGCTGCCTCAGCTATGCGCTCCCCAAAACCCCGACCATGTTTTTTGGGTTTTCCCGGGGTTTTTTTTGTGAACTCATTCAAAACCCCCTAGACTCAGATTCAACTAACACTGTCCCAAAAAACCGGGTTTTGGGGATTGAAGCAGTTGTTTAACACTTTCAGGCAAAAATTTTACAAAAGCTTGAAGTCTATACACTTTCGAAGCGTTAAAAAAAACCATAGGGAAAAAAGCAGGTGGCCCTTAAATTGTTTTGAGCAGTATGTGTTTGGCATAAATCCTTTACCGCTGCATCCTCTCCCCAATCCCCGTCCTTTTTTCCCCAAAACCCTCCGTTTTGCATTCATCCCCAAATTTCTTTCCCCTTACCATACTTTTGCCTTTCAGTTTTTTTTCCCGTCCCTAACCAAACCCCTATGAGTAAGAAGGAAAACTACTTCCCCCCACTTTTTTTCAAATCGTCTACAAAATTTACGTGTCCAAACTCATGCAAACAAACCTCACCCAAATTCCCCTTTTTCCCAAACGTAATCTAACTTTTTTTTTTTGTGTGTGTTGTGTTTTGTGTGTTGGTGTGTGTGTGTGTGTGTGTGTGTGTGGTGGGGTGTTTTTTGTTTTGTTGTTGTTGTTGTGTGGGTGTGGGGTGTGTGTGTGTGTGTGTGGGGGTGTGTTGAAATTGGGGGGTTTGGGGGATGAAGGGACAGGATATGGAATTTATTGTGTAAATTTGGGGTGTATAAATATATTTGAAGCGAGTGAATGTTTTGGGGGTTGCTTAACTTTTTTTTTTGTTTAATTCAGTTTCTCTTTATTTTTGAAAACCCCTTTCGTTGAGCAAAGACAGCGCAAAAGATTTTTTTATTATATAATTTTTTATTTTTATTATTTTTTTATTATTATTATTAAATTTTTAATTGTTTTTTTTGTTTTTTATCATTTCTTTTATTTTTCATTTTTTTTTACTAATTTTTATTTTTTGCTGTTTTTGTTGTCCTTATTTTTTTCATTTTTATTAAATCATAATTCCTTTTTTTATCAATCTTTTTCTTCTTCTTCTTTTCCTTCTTCTTTTTCTTCCTTTTTTCTTCTTCTTCTTTTTCTTGTCGTCATTGTTGCCCGTTTAAAGTTTTTTGTTTTCGTTAAAATCAGTGTAATTTTCTTTACATCTTTCTTTTTTTTTTTGTCTTGAAGCCATCGACCTGTGCATCTCCTACGTTTTAAACATTGTGCTTATCCCAAATTCTTATATACGATTTCAATTTTCATGCACATAGTTTCTTCATGGCGCTTTATTCTCATTTTACCCTTCCGACTTTCACTGGCTGCTTTTGGCTGCCGCTCTATTCCGTTTCTGAAGGCTTGTTCGTGAGAAGATACGACAGCCATAGGTAGTATATCTCCGTTTGACGCCGAGAGACGAACCGACACAATGAGCAGGACTTCACTGATGAGTCCAAATCAGCGGACGAAAGGTGCCTCTGGACAGGGGATGTAACTGATTCTGTTTTCAAAATGGATTATAATGGTCCCCACAATCTACTAGTGACGAATTGTATATTCATATTCCAACGCAGTCTTTGTCCTCCCCATTTCCTTTTTTAACCCCCCCCCCCCCCACGCCCCGCACTCATCACACCCCCTCCCTCACTTTTCTTGCTCCCTCCCGCCCCTTTTTTGTTAGGTGGTCTTTGTAAAGTGACTGTTTTACAGACGATGGAGTTATTGGTCTGTACTTGTTTCCCCCCTATTTATTTGCTCAACGTCTCTCTCTCTCTCTCTCTCTCTCTCTCTCTCTCTCTCTCTCTCTCTCTAAACAGACCAGACGTGTGTGTGTGTGTGCGCGCGCGCAAGTGCGCGTGTGTGCGTGCGCGCGCTTCTGTGTGTGTGAGCTCGCGACTGCTGCGTGCGCGCGGGCGTGTGTGTCTGTGAGAGAGAGAGGGAGAGCGCGAGTGCGCGCTCTTGTGTATATATATATATGTAAGGAATAGCGGTTCATCATTCCTACCTGCGCAGAATTCACCAACATGATCAGCCTTTTCTCTGGGCGTCGTCTGTGCCATTGGTTACTAGTGTCAGCGTCAATATAACCTACAATTGCTCACCTAAAACGCCAGACTCAATGGCTTCATCAGTATCGCTGTCAAGTCGTTGGCGTTGCCTTCCAGACTTTCACAATCGATCTTCCAGCTACAAGAATCCTCGATTTCAAGAAATAGATGCCCGTTCTGCGTCAATATTCGAATACGCAGTGTTATCTCATCGTGTGTGTTCCGACTGTACTGTATTCCCTGGAACTAGGACACGCAATGCAAGTCAGATATCCTTCATATGTAGCATGCACACGCGCGCGCGCGCGCTCACGCACACACACACACACACACACACACACACACACACACACACACACACACAACACACACACACACACACACACACACTCACTCTCTCTCTCACTCACAAAACACACACACATGCGCGCGCCCGCGCGCACGCACGCACGCGTGCACACACACACACACACACACACCACACACACACACACACACACACACACACACACCACGACAGGTAGAATCTTCCTTCGCACATATTTGCAGAGAGAGAGAGAGAGAGAGAGAGTGAGAGAGAGAGAGAGAGAGAGAGAAGAGAGAGAGAGAGAGAGAGAGAGAGAGAGAGAGGAGAGAGAGAAATATTTGAATGGTGGAACGCTATTTACTGGCACTCGCATTCCAAGACTGGAACATTCAGACGGTGAGTAGACTGCTAGTCTGGTACCGGTACGTTTACATTAAAAGATACAGTGATGAATATTCATGATGAAATGAGTTGATCAGCCATAGGTTTGTTTGTTTTTTGTTTGGTTTTAGGCACTGCTTCCTTGAACTAAATTGACGCTCCGTCTGGAGAACGGCGTGTTTAAAGGGAGCGTTCGAAGCGTTTTGAAACAGTCCTCAGACATTGTTTGTGGTGTGTGTTGGTGGGGGGGGGGGGGGGGGGGGGGGGACAAAATGGCGACAATGGGGGTGTCTTATGATTCCGTTTTTCATGTTTAATTGTCTGTTTTGGATTGCATCTATGGTTTTTGATCAGCAACGATAATGTCACCATCTAGCTGAAAATATTCAGATCTACTTTTGTCATTTTCTGTCGTTTAACATGGGGAAGAAAGATCGGTTACCGCGACAGCATGCGAGTTACCTCACTTTGGGGCTCTTTTAGGACAATAGGATAGCTCTTCCGCTTTTAGGAAGTCTTGTTACAGTACTCCTAACTTCCTCTTTCGCCACTCTCTTTGACGCTGCCAATTTTTTTAAGCGTTCTCTGTTATGATTACCGAACATTCGTACCAGTGGACTATAAACAATATCTTCCGGTGCACAATCAATTAGTATTATCTCCCTTTGACGGAACTATGAGGCAACGAACTTGGAGACACGAGTGAGCGACAACGAACGCTTCATCTAATCCAGATGTTGTTCTAAATTATCTAGTGCATTCAGATCATCACCGATGATCACAAACACGCACAAACTTAACATGGTGTCAGAACGACGAAGAAGCCAAGCCATGGTGGGTTTTAATAACTACTGAATTAACCTTCTATTGACTCGAAGTGGAACAGCAGACTTCGTTAGGATCATCTAGTCAACTGCGTGACGTAGATCATCGATGTCTGCAGCGAACGGTTAACGACAACACCGCCAAATATAAAGTGTTTATTCCTCTCGTGCTGGATTTATAGACACTCTCGTTTAAAAAAAAAAAAGAAAGGAAAAAAAATATATGTGTATATATATCAAACAATCGCTCCCCAGACGAAAACCAAAGAGGTTCTAAACAGCAACGACCCACGAGCCATTTAAGGTTTGACAGTATGGCCACACCCAAAATAACCCAGTAATGAACTGGGATGCCAAAAATTTAAAAGAAGAATGGCAGAACTTTCAACAACTACAAGTTTGATGTTTCAAGGCCCACTCAAGCAAACGACGGCAGAAGCACGAGCAGCCTATCTCCTCATCTGGATGGGCCCAAAAAGGCAGAGACATTTTTAATTCATGGGGACTTTCTCAAGACGAAGCAAAGGATGTCAACACAATCATCCAAAAATTCAAAGAACACACAGAGCCAAAAACAAACAAAGTATTTGCAAGGTACATCTTTCACGAAAGAATACAGAAGAAAATGAAACTTTTGCTGAATTTGTCACTGATTTGCGCAACCTGTACAAAACTGTGGTTATTCCCAGAACTAAAGACGAAATGGTGCGTGACCGCATTTTTTGCAGGCTCCGCTCACAAGAAATTCGTGAAAAACTTTAACAGAAGGTGACAAGCTCATTATGAGCAGTGCTTTTAGACATTGGCATTGCACATGAAACTACACAAGAGCGGTTGACATCAATGTTAGCAGCATCAAACCCACAGCCAGTAGACACAATCAGAAAGCCGTCTACTAGAGATGGTTTCGGACAACACCAACCTCAAAGATCTCCATACATCACCTCATGCAAAAACTGTGGAGGTAAACACAGGAGACAAGACTGCCCAGCTTTTGGTTCCCCCTGCAACTACTGCCATAAACCAAAATCATTGGGCTAAAGTATGCTCCCCAAAAAGTCGGCATGAAACAAAGAAAGGAAGAAATGTACACTCAATTGAAGAGGAACAAGATGATGACAGCAATTTCTATGTAAACACCATATCCAACAAAAATGAAATCCTAACACTGTGAGTGCTGACATACAAATTGGAACAAGGGATACGATTCGTTTCAAATCGACACTGGAGCACAAGTCAATGTGATCCAACCGAAACTCTCAAGAATCTGTCATGCAGACCAAAAATCACTCCGTGTAAAGAAAAACTCATCAGCTACACAGGTCAGCCTTTGAACATCTCTGGCAAAGTAACCCTTCAAGCAAGTTACAAAGGCAACACACTCCAAGGATCATTCTACGTTGCTGATACCTCTTCCCAACCAATCCTTGGACTTCAGGCATCATTACAACAAACAGCTCATCCAAATCATCATGTCTGTCGAATCCAGTCCAATGACAAAGAAGAAGTATCAAAGAACACAGTGAAGCCTTCACTGGACTAGGATCCCTTGATGGTGAACTCCATATTCACATGAAAGAAGACGCCATACCAGTTGTCCATGCACCCCGCCGGGTTCCGCATGCGATAAAAGAAAGTCTCCAAAACAGAACTTGTAAACATGGAAAAGAAAGATGTGATAACCAAAGTGACAGAACCTACTGATTGGGTAAACTCACTTGTGATCACTGAAAAAAAAGAAAACTGCGTGTATGTTTAGACCCAAGAGACCTAAACAAAGCCATCAAAAGACCACACTACCTCTGCCAACACTGGATGATGCCCTTGCAAAACTAAGGGGCGCAAAATACTTCTCAAAACTGGATTCCCAGTCAGGATACTGGCAACTCAAACTGGATGAAAATTCTTCATACCTTACTACCTTCAACACACCCTTTGGCAGATATCGATTCAAACGCTTACCCTTCGGCATTGTATCTGCCCAAGACGAATTCCAAAGAAAATGGAATGAAGTTTTCGAAGGCCTACCAGGATCACACCTCTTATCGATGATGTCATCATCAGTGGAACAACTGCAGAAGAACACAACATGCACCTGAAAGCAGCACTGATTCGAGCCGAAGAGCAAAACCTCATAACTAAACCCAGAGAAACTGGAAGTTGGAGTGACTGAAGTTGAGTACTTCGGACATGTAATTTCAGACGAAGGCCTGAAACCAGATCCTCCAAAGTGAAGGCAGAAACAGGACATGTCTCATCCAAACAACAAAAAGGAACTTCAAACCACACTCGGCATGATCAACTACCTCGCCAAATTTGCCCACAGCTGTCAGACGTCACTAAGCCAATGCGTGACCCACTCAGGGATGATGCAGAATTCCTTTGGGACAAGCCCCAGCAAGAAGCACTGGAAAAAGCAAAGACTGCCATCCTAAGCCAGCCAGTTTGCATATTTTGACCCTTCAAACCAGTAACATTGCAAGTTGACGCCGCAAGTTCGGACTTGGTGCAGCCGTATTCCAAGAAGGAAAACCAGTCGCTTTCGCAGCCAAGTCTCTTACTCAAACTGAACAGAACTATGCACAGATTGAAAAAGAGCTGGCAATCGTTTTTGGATGCAAACGGTTTCATCAATATATTCTATGGTCAGAAGATCACAGTGGAATCAGACCACAAACCTTTGGAGTCCATTGCAAAAAAATCTCTTGAAACACTCCAAAAACGCCTCCAACGGATGTTCTTACAACTACAGAAATATGACTTGAACATAGTCCATGTTCCTGGAAAACTCATCCCAGTGGGCTGATGCACTGTCTCGAAAATTTCTACCAGCTGAACCAAGACACATCCCAGATGATCCTGAATTTCAAGTCCACAGCGTTCTCAACAATATGCCCATCAGTGACAACAAAATGCAAGAAATCCGGAAGGCCACCAGAGAGGACAAACAACTACAGATATTGCAATCAACCATCCATGATGGCTGGCCAGACCGACGGCAAGACTGCAACAAAAACATCCTCGAATTTTGGAATTTCAGGGATGAACTGACAAGCATTGATGACATTCTCCTAATGGGGAGAAGATCCTGATCCCAACAGTTCTCCGGGAAAATGATCCAAAAATTCATACAGGTCATCTTGGAGTTGAAAAAAACACACAACACGAAGCAAGAAACATCTTGTTTTGGCCAGGTATGCCAATCGACATTGCAAAACACATTGCCAAGTGCCACATCTGTACCCCAAGTGCACGGTCAAATCCCAAGGAACCCCTTCTTCCTCATCCTATTCCTTCACGCCCGTGGGAAAAGATAGGAGTGGACCTATTCACATGGAAAAAACAAATCATACATGGTTTCTGTTGACTACTACAGCCGATTCTTTGAGATTGATGAATTACCCAACACCTCATCTGCTATGGTCATCAGAAAACTCTCTGTTCACTTCGCTCGGCATGGGATTCCTGAAATCAGTCATGAGTGACAACGGTCCTCAATTTATATCCGAAGACTTCAAAAACTTCGCCTCAACATGGGACTTTCATCACATCACCTCGAGCCCAGGATATCCTCAATCAAACGGTCTCGCAGAAAAAACAGTCCAAACTGTCAAAAGCATACTCGACAAGGCCAAGCGAGAGAACCAAAGTCCCTGCTCAACATACTGGAATACCGCAGCACGCCTGTCGACAATTTGGCTTCACCAGCCAATTCTAATGGGACGTCAACTTCGTTCCATCCTTCCTACCACCAACAGACATTTGATTCCAAAGACAATAGAGCACCGCCGTTTTCAGGACAGACGTATCAACTCCAGTCCAATCAAAAGCGGTACTATGACAGGACTGCACACCCCCTGCCACCAATGCAGTCTGGTGATCGCATCCATGTGCAACTGTCCAGAGGAGACAGTTGGAAACTGCTGTCATCACCAACCAGTGTGCTGAACCCCCTTCATACACAGTGCAGATGATGAGGTGCAGTCTACCGGCGCAATCGTCGTTTCCTGAGACATGCAGCACGAGACCAAAGTGGAACCACAGATAGTGCCAGGATTCCAAACTCCGACACTCCAGACCAAGTACTTGAACCAACACCTGTCCCTTCTGACAACGCTGGACCTGCACCATATAGAACAAGGAGTGGCCGCACTGTGCGAGTTCCAAATAGAATGACTGTTAAAAATTTTAAACTTCATCATGACAGTGTTTTACAGAAACTGAATAAATGAGAACCGGATTAACAGAATAAAAAAATTTTTTAAAAAAGGGAGATGTTATGATTACCGAAACATTCGTACCAGTGGACTATAAACAATATCTTCCGGTGCACAATCAATTAGTATTATCTCCCTTGACGGAACTATGAGGCAACGAACTTGGAGACAACGAGTGAGCGACAACGAACGCTTCATCTAATCCAGATGTTGTTCTAAACTTATCTAGTGCATTCAGATCATCACCGATGATCCCCAAAACACGCACAAACTTAACAGTTTTTGTTTTGTTTGTTTTTTCCTTTCGTTACTCAGATGTCCCACCTGACGTGTTCTTTGAATTTCTGAAAGAGATAAATATTTTTCATCTCATCTAAGATTTTTATGGAAGAATTTTTTTTTTATCGAAGTTTCTGGTGCGTTTTTAGATGATGTATTTTGAAGACATGTGTGAAAGGTGATTTTTTTTTTCGTGACTTATGAGCTGACTTCAACGTGGTGACAGCCCTGATACGGCCCTTTGCGGTCGGCTGGGCTTATAAACAACATTACCTTTACCTTTCCTATCGTCTGCTGTTTGCTGCTTTTGTCGACCTTTCTCGTGTCTTTGTTGTGAACTGGAAACATTTTAACACGTTTTTCTTTTCAGGTTACAGTTTATAATATACCTGCTTTTTTGCGTGTGTGTAATGTGGCGACTAGCTATTAGTAACGATTGGGCGTAGTGTTCAGAATGGACTTCAGCTGTTTAATCTGCCAAGTATGTTTGTCCACGTGGCCTTTTATGTATTTTTGTAACATTCATATGTTTTCGTCACATTCTTGTTACCGTCTTTTTCTTTTTGATCTTGGCCTGATGGATAAAACGGAATGGCTGCTGCTCTCAGAACGAATTCCGACGTAAGCACGGTAAATACCACAGCTACCACGCCGTCAACTGTATCTTACTTTTGTTCTTGTTGGGTTTTGTTTTGTTTTGTTTTTCCAGGAAGTATACTTTCTCAGAACGTGGCCGTTTCTTCCCATGTGAGTTTGACACCCATTAAAAGACCCATCGTGGTCGGCTCAGCTAAAACACAAGCCTTTGATCAAGTTCAGCTGGGAGAAATGTTGGGGGTGTGATTCTGCCCAACTTTTGAGAACAGAGAGTTTTGTAGTGGTTAACCCCTCAAACGTGGGCTACGATTGCAGTGAGGCGTAACCTAGCAGGGAGCTTGGAATGCCAGTTAAGAGGCTGGTCACTCAGCAGACAATTTGCCTGGTCTGGGCAGACTGGTTTTGAAGAGACAGCCATTGGACTTCAGTCACATTATAATTGGTGTCGCTTTTGCTGAGGAGGTTTTGTGTCTCTCTTTAACCATGGCTGGTCTGGATGGCTTGGCCTGGAAGACTAACTATAGACCGAGGAGACAGCCCCGGGAGACCAAGGAGCCGTGGCTGGTGTTGTGTTTGGTGAGATGGACTTGAGATTTTAGAGAGATAAATATCCTCAGGTGGGAGTTGTTGGATTTTGCCATACGTACTCACCAGATCCAGCCACTTACATGGCGGTCGGCCCCGTTGGTTGTCGGGCCCTGGGGGATAGAATGCCCGTTCAAGAGCAGCCCAGCGAAGCCAGATCTTAGACACTTTAGATGCTTGTAGTGGTTCCATTGTGACTCAGGCCACAAAGGACTTTCTCGAAAGATTTCGTTGAAAGAGGTTGGAAGGCCTATAATTTATACTCCCAGCATTCTGGCTCTGCGATCATTAATTTTCTTCACTGACCAGAGTGTGGTGAAGGCTGTGACGCTGGTTCTGTTATTCAGGTGTTTGTAAATGTAAATGGCTGAAAAGCAACTGCCATTGTTGGGCCGGGGTGTAGGCCTAACAGGTTGAAACGCGAGGAGCTGTTATGTATAGCACGCACTGTCCTGAGGTCGGTGGTTAGTATGGTTGTTTCGCTCCAACCCTATGATTTGAAATAAAAGAGAGAGGAAACCAACGAGCTGGTGTTGGTGTGGAAGATGATGTGCCCCCCCCCCCCCTCTCTCTCTCTCTCCTCTCTCTCTCTCTCTCTCTCTCTCTCTCTCTCTCTCTTCTCTCTCTCTCTCTCTCTCTCTCTTCCCGACCTCCTACTCCCCTCTTCCCTCCTTGTTCCATCCACTTGACAGAAACATCGCTGTTCGTACTAGCAGAGCGCTCTTGCCAAACTCAAGCCAGGCGCTCTGTTTGGGCGAGGCGTGTCGGGTTCAAGGACAGACAGACGGCACTGGTAAAAGTCAGAAAGAAAAAGGCGAGGCGATTCATGACAGAAGAGGATAATGACAGAGTCATGGTATGAAACATTATCTCCTGTATGTATGGAGTCGTGCAGAAGAACTGTGCATGAGAACAAAAGAGTGAGAGGGAACGCGGTAAGGAAACATGAAATGTATCTGCATTGCATTGTGCCAGAGTGATGCGCTCAGCAAGAACGCCGCTAGTCCCACTGCTGCCATGCTGTTGTCGTTGTCATGCGCCGTCCCTATTGTGTACAGTCAGCAACCCCATTTGTTAACAATTGAAAAACCTTCCTTTGTTCAAGTGTTTGTTAGTTGTTGTTTTTTTCGTCTTCCACTTCGACATGAAACATATTTGTGTTTGTTTCTTTCTCCACATGATAGTAAATGCATTGTTGTATTCGTTCGCTCTGTTTCGTTCCACATGTGAGAGCGTCTTTTTTAAATTTTTTGTTTTGTTTAGTCATGATAGATGTTTTGTTGTTGTTGTTCAGTTTTTTCGATTAGGAGTATTACTGTATCATCGCTGATAATGATTGACTTCTGAATCATTCTGTTCCAGTGATAAGCTTGACAAAGTTTACGAAACGGTTTGTAAGATGGAATACACTAATTGCGAATTTTGTTTTGTCTCAGGTGTGGGAAATCTTTGGGAAAGCTGGTGGGACTATCAAGGCATTACAGGTAATTCTCATCGAGAATGTAGAGGACGAGAGAGAGAGAGAGAGAAAGAGAGAGAGAGACAGACAGACAGACAGACAGACAGACAGACAGACAGACAGACAGACAGATAGACAGACAGACAGAGACAGAGACACGGAGAGAGACAGAGACACAGAGAGAGACAGAGACACACAGAGAGAACGACACATACAAACGAGAGAGAGAGAGAAGAGAGAGAGAGAGAGAGAGAGAGAGAGAGAGAGAGAGAGAGAGAGAGAAGAGAGAGAGAGATGGGTTGGAAGGGGACTGGAAAAGTCTAATTGATTAAGTGAGGAAGCATCAGCCCTGTTTTTGAGAAAGAGGTCAACAGAAGGCGAAGACACCCACAGAGACAAAATCTAAGAAATACGTCATAAATGCAACCGAATAAACGCGAATAATCACAGAAATCTTCATTAATGGGCCAAAGCGATTTGCTTACAGAAACAACACATCATACAAATATACTTGGAAGAGGGATTACCTTGTATTGCTTGCTACAATAGGCGTTGGAAAGGATTGACATTTTTCACTTTTAGAAATGGACATTATTTTTTCCTCGGATCAGACATTTTAATATTGAAAAGTACTCAAACGAGAGAGACGAAGAGCGAGCGAGCGAGCGAGCGAGCGAGCGAGAGAGAGAGAGAGAGAGAGAGAGAGAGTAAATACTATTTTAGAGATGTATAAGACTCAAACAAGTAAAACGCGGTAACGCCGTTGTACGAAGCAAATTTTCGGTTTATTACAAACCTTCTTCAGGCTAAAAGGTTGGCCAACTGAACATACACACACACACACAACACACACACACACACACACACACACACACACAC
>CM031601.1:97497775-97502775 GCA_018398815.1 Conus ventricosus | reverse complement strand
TGGGGATGATGAAAGATGATTCTAAGGATGGGGATGATGAAAGATGATTCTAAGGATGGGGATGATGAAAGATGATTCTAAGGATGGGGATGATGAAAGATGATTCTAAGGATGGGGATGATGAAAGATGATTGTAAGGATGGGGATGATGAAAGATGATGCTAAGGATGGGGATGATGAAAGATGATGCTAAGGATGGGGATGATGAAAGATGATTCTAAGGATGGGGATGATGAAAGATGATGCTAAGGATGGGGATGATGAAAGATGATGCTAAGGATGGGGATGATGAAAGATGATTCTAAGGATGGGGATGATGAAAGATGATGCTAAGGATGGGGATGATGAAAGATGATTCTAAGGATGGGGATGATGAAAGATGATTCTAAGGATGGGGATGATGAAAGATGATGCTAAGGATGGGGATGATGAAAGATGATTCTAAGGATGGGGATGATGAAAGATGATGCTAAGGTTGGGGATGATGAAAGATGATGCTAAGGATGGGGATGATGAAAGATGATTCTAAGGATGGGGATGATGAAAGATGATGCTAAGGATGGGGATGATGAAAGATGATGCTAAGGATGGGGATGATGAAAGATGATGCTAAGGATGGGGATGATGAAAGATGATGCTAAGGATGGGGATGATGAAAGATGATGCTAAGGATGGGGATGATGAAAGATGATTCTAAGGATGGGGATGATAAAAGATGATTCTAAGGATGGGGATGATGAAAGATGATGCTAAGGATGGGGATGATGAAAGATGATGCTAAGGATGGGGATGATGAAAGATGATGCTAAGGGTTTCATTCAGATCTGAGTCCGACCGACAGGGTTGTACTCTAGGCGTACTTTCTTAAAATATCCGGGCGTCATCCATACCCGACAGATACAGATACCTGCAGTGTTGGTCAGGAAATTTGAGCGACACTCTCATTGACGCATGAATAGATGAAACTCGACTGTGTGGTCCCAGGCTTCGCAACTGAGTCCATAGCAAACTCAGCTCTGGGTAGGAGCCGGCCGAGCCAGAACAATTCCACAAACAAATGGCCATAACGGGAATCGAACCCACGGCTTCCCAGCCGAGAGTCCGCGACACTAACCACTCCGCCTTGCGCTTTGGCTGGTACATGGCACGCATTTGCCGTGTTTATCGTAGAAATATAAGACTTTACTTTTTAAAGTCGCTGAGACACAAGTCTCATATTCTCGAAAGAAAATTTAGGAGAATGGTCGACCATAAGAATTGACTCCTTGTGATTCATTTCTGATCAGTGGAGACCAACTAATACGAAAGCTCACGGATTTATGATATCACGTCATCGTGAACGCTGCAGTGCAGGCATTATGAAGTCAAATTCAATGTCCAAAATCCTATCACTTTAAAAGCCAATGTTCAGTGTTGTACTATAATAACTGGTTCATACACACACACACACACACACACACACCACACACACACACATACACACACACACACACACACACACACGGAGAGAGAGAGAGAGAGAGAGAGAGAGAGAGAGAGAGAGAGAGAGAGAGAGAGAGAGAGAGAGAACGAACGAACGAAATTTTGTTTATTCGGGATATGAGATAAGCATACAAGTGTGCTTTTTTACACTCAGTCCTGAGGCTAAACAAAAATCCACAACAATAGTGCAGAAAGTAAATTGTCTATATATGTATACCAAAGAAGAGGAAGAAGAAGAAGAAAAAGAAGAAGAAGAAGAAGAAGAAGAAGAAGAAGAAGAAGAAGAAGAAGAAGAAGAAGAAGAAGAAGAAAAAGAAGAAGAAGAAAGAAGAAGAAGAAGAAGAAGAAGATGGAAAAAAGAAGAAAGTATGAGAAACATAAATACGCAATATAGTGTACGCCAACTATTTACACGACTGACAAAGGCCACAGGAGATAATTCGGTGATCAATTAAAGAAAAGAATAAGACAGAGCATATGCTAGTTTAACCGTGAATTTTTAAAATAAACATTGATCCAATGATAATGGAAAATAGTACATACATATGAAATAATAAGTAAAAAGATAAAATATGCAGGGTTCAATTTCTGAATAACAACAGTTGCTGACATTTATACTTGTGATATTAGCTCAGACTGAATACTAGGGAACTGTTAAAATGTTTTTCATTTTTTCAAATAGAAGGCGTTTATACGCAACTTTAAACGAATTAATGCTTTTCTTCTGTTTAACATATTTTGGCATAGAATTCCAAAGTGTTCCACCAGAGTAAACTAAGCTACTTTTAAAAAGATCGATTCTTGGTTTTGGTATGATTATGTTGTTAGTATATCTTGATTGATTGGAAATCTTGCAGATATATTTGAGGGTGCTAATTGGTTCATAATTCTGTACATCATTATTGCTTTATTATATTCAGATTTATAAGAAAGGGGCAATATATCTAATTCGAGGTAATCTTGAGTAGTTAATGTTGATGCTTTTTGAAGTACTGTTTTGATAGCCCGCTTATGGGCCCTGCGCAACGGTTTTAACGTAATTGCACTGCAAGAATCATAGAGAGTAGAAGAATAGTCAATGTAGGACTGGATATATGCTGATAGAAATGTTTACGAGAGTTTATATCTAGGAATTTTTTTAACTTAGAAAGCTGAAAAATTTTCTGAGAAACTCGTTTGCTTAAGTTGGAAACATGTGGCGACCAGGAAAGATATTGTCAATAGTGATTCCTAACACTTTATGAGTACTAACTTCTTCTAGCTTGTTATTAATAAATATAGGGGGCATTGGAGTACTTAAATTTTGTCTTTTTGACGAGACGTAATAAGCATGTACTTTTTTTTCTGATCATTTAAGGACATGTGATTCATTCTGTCCAGTTAATTAGTCGAGTTACATTTTCTTGCAGGTTATCTGATAAGTGTTTCAAATCAGTATGTTTTGAATTAATTGATGGGTCATCTGCAAAAAGTTGAGATGAGTCTTTAATATGCAGAGGGAGATCGTTTATATAGACTAAAAAAAGAAGGGGACCAAGTACTGACCCTTGTGGTACACCAAAGTTTAGGGTAAACAACTGGACTGAGTGTTGTTAATGAGAACTGATTGTTGTCGATTAGTGAGGAATGACTTAATGAGATAAAGACCAGGGTCGCGATTTTGTAAAGAGCCAGTTTTACGTAATAATAGATGATGATTTATGACATCAAAGGCTTTACAGAAATCAACAAAGAGGACTCCAGTGCATTCTAAATTATTGATAGCCGCTAGCCATTGATCAACTAAGTTTATTAGTGCAGTATGACAAGAGTGATTCGATCGAAATCCAGACTGGCTGGGATGGATTAGATTATATTTAAAGAAATGGAAGACAAATGTTTATGGATGTGTTTTTCGAGAGGTTTCGATAGAAGCGAAATGACAGAAATTGGTCTGTAGTTTGAGGGTCCATTTTATTTCCAGATTTAAAAAAAAAGGTATGACTTTAGCTTTCTTAAGAATATTAGGAAAATAGCATTTATTTAAACACAAAATTGTATAAATACGTAAGTGAATCAGAAATGATTGGGGCACTTAGCTTTAAAATGATACCATCTAAGTTATCAAGACCTCTAGTTCCATTTTGCTTCATATGTTATAGAGAAAAATAAACATCATATATAGATATTGGAGGAATGATCAATTCTGTTTCTATTGATTTAGAGTTACAGAAGTCAGAGAGAAGTTTCAAATCATTATTGCCTGATTTGTCATTTTTATTGTGATATCAGCTATATTGCAAAAATGTTTGTTTAGAATCTCGGCAGACATTTCCTTAGGAATAACAGTTGCCTTGTCAATACATTTATTGGTAAGAATATTTATGGCTTTCCAAATAGGTTTGGAATTATTCTGGGACAGCTGAAAATTAAGTTTTTGAAGTAATTCCTTTTTGAATATCGCAACATAGATGTGACCTTGTTTCTTTGTTTCTTATATTCTTCAAATTGTTTAGTTTTCAAGAGATTATTCCTTATATGTATGGCTTCTTCAATTTCTTTAGATAGCCATGGGGGTTTGGGTGAATATCTTACCCTTTTGGTGACAAATGGGGCATGTTTATTGTATATATCAATGAAAAGAGAGAGAGAGAGAGAGAGAGAGAGAGAGAGAGAGAGAGAGAGAGAGAGAGAGAGAGAGAGAGAGAGGCAAGATGGGTTTTTTTAAATCCATATTTTACTCTTTTTTTAAATAAATATTTTGCATTCTTTCACACTCAATTACAAATGAATTACTCAATCCTTAAATCCTTAAACTTAGATTTTCTAGAATCCAATCTCGGGCACCTGTAGCAAACACACAAACAAACAGACAAACAAAAACAACAGACAAACAAAAACAATGACAAAAAGCAAACAAAGGAACAAATAAAAACCACCACCACAAAAAACTGCGACCGAAGCCACGCGACAATCGATTTGTTCACAAAATGTCAGTAACTCAGAAAACCTGTCATCCAACTCCAAATGCGTGGGATATTTTCTCGAAGTGATGAAAATATGAAGAGATGCCAATCTTTAAGATGTTGTGATCAGAAGTAGTAGACATAAAACCTTAGATACATGGAATAGCGCGCGTACGCGCGCGCGCACACACGCGCACACATACACACACACACACACACATACACACACACACACACACACACACACACACACACACACGCACGCATGCACGCACGCACACACGCGCACGCACGCACGCACGCAGGCACACACACGCACGCACGCACGCACGCACGCACGCACGCACTCGCGCCACGCACACATGCACACACACACAATAATGTTATACAATAATGCATTATCTCGTTATGTTGTGCTGTGCAGAGCTATGTAACACTATGCCTGCTTTTTTATGCTATTTATGTTGTTTTATATCAAGTTCAGTCATGATATAAATGTTTATTATGTTATTCTGTTGTGTTGTGTAAAGTCATACCAGATTTTTCTGTTGCTTTACTTTAATTATATTCACA
>CM031601.1:97480275-97492775 GCA_018398815.1 Conus ventricosus | reverse complement strand
CGACATTTGTTGAATCTGTTCTATGCTGATTCAGTTCGAGGAACTGTTTTGTTTTCCCACATGCTTGCCAAAGAATACAGCCTCTCCTTTTTGGGATATAGCTTGATCATCAACTTGGTCATTCATAAGTTCGGGAAGGTTTAGGCCGCCTTGTAGCTGTAGTAGATCATCACTGTTCATGTTTTTTAATAATTATAATTATTTTATTTTATAAAATGAGCACCGAAAAAACTGTTACCAACCTTGTATACCATTCTGCTGTTATTGGAGGACTAAGGTGTAGGATACTCAATGCTTGGTAAAAGCCTGTTAAAAATAAAGCCAGCAGATCTTGGCAAACTAGACTTTGAGGATTCAGCAAAGCTGATTGCTATCATTGCAGCTTCGTTTGCTACGAAAGATTTTCTAGTTAAGCAAGGAATAATTCCGGACAATATAAATATGTAAGAAAAAAAATACATTTAAAAAATGGCTTCACTCGCAATAATGATAGGCGGCGCTGTGGTGAATGCGCTTGCTTTTAGCGGAAGTAATTTCGCATTTAGTAAACTGCGGGATGACGGCGAGAGGAAAAAGACATAACAAAGCTATGGAGCAACTAGCAGCTGCACAAGACGCCTATGAAAAGCAGAGGCTTGAGCAGTTAGATTTTATTAATGACACACTGAAAAAACAGGGGCATGCAGCTTACATATTTAAAGATGTTGATCAAGCAATAAAACAATATTATCTAGTAACAGGCAAACCAGTCCAGACATTGCCCCCACCAAAATTCAGTGACTTTTATCAACCATCAGAAAAACAAAAGATGCAAGAAATTGGGTTTTATTGTCTTTGGTATGACCGTTGTGTATTTTGTTGCACATAATATTGGCTGAATAAAAAAATGAACAAAATTTATTATTCGCCCAAAGGATATTGGAAGGGAATCACGGCAATCAAAAAGCTAAGCCAAGCAGCTGGAGTCAGTGAACAAACAGCAAAAGAATGGTTATCTAACAAGCGATTTGGCAAATTTATTTACCGGCGCCTAGAACGAATACAGAGACCACACTTTGTCAATACAACTCCAAACGACACCCATCAAATGGACCTTCTATATTTACCCTCTGATACGATTAGGCGAAAAAGATTTAAGTACGCACTCACAGTCATTGACATGGCTTCAAGATACAAAGATGCGGAACCATTAACACAAAGAGTGCTTCTGCTGTTGCTGTTGCCATACAACTGATATATCAACGAGGTCCTTTAACTTATCCTCGCATGATTCAAGTTGATGATGGAAAAGAATTTAAAGGCCAAGTGAATCAATTATTGTTAAAACATAGAGTTACCATTAAAAGAGGCATTCCGGGAGTTCACAGATCACAGGCTTTAGTTGAAACTTTAACAAACAGTTAGCCGAAAGACTTTTCTCCTACCAGTATCACAGAGAGCTGATTGACAATTCTCGCAACACAGAATGGGTTAGAAGACTGCCCTCAGTTTTGCGCGCAATGAATAATGAAGAATTTAAAGGGTTAAAACCAGTACAAGCAATCAAAAAACAAACAATAGATGTTGCTGAAGTATAGTTTTTCATCCGGCAAACTATTACCGTTTGGTTTAAAAGTAAGGTACCTTTATTTACCGGGGAAGCAGAAGGGGACACTCGCATCAGGGCAACAGATCCAGTTTGGAGTGTTGATCCATATGAAATAAAAAGAATTGTAAGATGAATCCGCCCGTGTATTATTTACGAGAAACTGGCACAACAAAACAACCCAGCTCCTCAAAGATCTTTTGTGAAGGAAGAACTGCAGATAATCCCACCAGACACAGTTCCGCTTTAATTAATTTACGGTTCTATAATGACCATATGCATATGAAAACTCTGGATTAACAAACACCCGTTTTGTGTTTGTTCTATCTAATGACTTCTTTGTTACAACTGTTGTGTTGATCTCATGTAGATTAGATCGCAGTTTTACGTTGTCATGATGGAAAGTCTTATTGCCAAACAATGCTTCTTTGTAGTTGTCATGTGATATGTTTGACTGCACAACGCTGCGAGATATTCCCTTTGCTTTCTTAATGATTTTCTCCTGGCTCGAAATACTGTACATTTTTTACCTTAACCCCACATACCCTTGATTACCTTTCCAGATAATTCATCCTTCATCTTTCCTAAAACCTTCTTGTTAGTAATTGAATGTAAAGGCGAGTCTTTAGGATAATCGGACGTGTCATACCATCCCGCATGTCCTTTAGCTACTTCCATTTCCATGTCTTTATAGATGTCTTCAGTAGGGATATCTATAACAAAACTATCTGTATCTGTGTAAAGTACTCTGGACTCAGGATACGAGGGCTTAAAGTAGTCATAAAGAAATTCTAACATCAAAAGCTTTGATAATTCTAAAACAGTAAACCCAATAAATACAGGTTTGTCTAATTTAACTTTCTTTTTTTTCATCATTATGCCAAAAAGGTGATCATGAAATCTTCTAAAGTCCTGATAATTAGGTTTTGAAGTCAGCTTAATTGCTTCGTTCTCTTTGGTGACTAATCTGACATCTTTGCGCTTGTGCGGATTCTCCATAGTCTTTCCAAAACAGCTGTTGTTCATCAGCTTAAAAAAGTCTTTTTCTGAGGCATCTGTGGATTTAGTTCTAAGATCAGTGTTCTTCATGATGTATGGTTTCATGAACTGTTCTTGGTCAAAAGCAATTATGCGATGGACAGCTGTTAACTTTAAACCATGTCTTAAATAAAATTGTAGAAGTCTGTAATGACAGACATAATTTTTTTTGCCTCGAAGATTAGGCACAAGTTTAGTGGCTCTCTTGGATCCGTCTTTAGACTTTCTGCTGCTAATGGATAGTCATTATGCAGGTCATGGAGTTCATGAGGATATTCTAAGTCAACTTCTAGAATGAAACCGCGCTGTTGATACAGGCGCCAAACTGCTCAACCACTTTAATGCCTTTGAATATTTTTCGATCGCCGCCTGCGTACATTTTAAAGTTGCGTAATGGAAGTGATTGCGCCATTGCCCAACCATACAGATTGTTTGCATCTAAATACATGAGATAGTTAGACCTTTTAACTCGGATCATAGTCGTCCAAGTATTTGTTGTTTGCTTTACAGTAATGATCGACGCCATACTAATTCCTCCACGCAATCCGTTTTCAATCATCTGAATCATTGGCAAATCTGACAATAAATCAATCTGTACTCCAGTAAACTTTAAGAAAGCGTCCCAGCTCATCCCGGGCGCAGAAATGTAATGCGCGGGATCCAGGCTATAATGTTTCATGCAGGTCTTTCTATAATTTTCAAAGACTCCGCCAACAAACATACATCTGCCATTAAATAGGAGTCATGATAGTCTCCCATCGTTTTACAATCTAACTTTTGCCAAGCATCTTGAGCATGCTGGTAATCGAGTCCGCTGATGTCCTTTCCTCTAAGACTGGAAAAGAACGCGCCTTTAGGCGGAAGGGGTGGGTATCTCGTCAAACTTTCCAACTGTTCATGTATCATAAGGGTAAACACCCTTTCTAACAAGAGTTGAGTCAAAATATTTTTTCCGTTATTGGGCAGGACTTTCAGGACATAGCCAGTACTCTAATGAACCCATCATGTGCTGCATAGAGTCGTAGAAAGACATGTTATTAAAGTGAAACACATGTACTTTCTGATGACTGTGCAATGCATGCTACCCTGAAGCGCTGGTTACTGCTTGCATTAATAAGGTGAGAGTCATAACCTCGCAAGTTGTGAAAGAATACAGGCAGCTTCCATGTCTTTGGATCAAACTTAGTTAAGATTGCATTTACTGTGCGCCGCTCCTCTGAACTTTCCGCTAATGTGATCATGGTCTCTTACTTTTGGATTCCTGCGTCTGGATGAGAGACCTAAACCGCAAATCCAACAATGTTGGCTGAGTCATACTGTTCTTGTCTTCAGGCGTCATTATGATTTTCAGATAAGTTTAGATTAATATAGAACAGTCATTGCGCACTTGCTGCATGCGTTCTAAGAAGTATTTTGCAGCATTAGCCCCTCATATAATTCTGGCTCTGAATGAACGCCATCCGACCGACAACGATGAAAGCAATGAACAAATTTGATGATTACTCATTAAGACTGTTTTTCGAAGTTTTTGTGGCGCCGGCCCTTCATAAGGAACAATGAGTGATTCAAAGTCTGCGTAAACAACATATGGTGAATTTTGCATCCGCTTCCAGTTCTTAAAACTAACTTTAGATCCAGGTGGGGGCGTAATTAGTTCTGTATTACAGTCAACTGGACCAATACAGTGTTTCTATGTTCGCGTCGCGGCTTGAACAGAATGGCATTCTTGTTAAACATTTTCTACAGAATTCTTGTTTGTGCCCATCTTTTGAAGTATGCTGCATTAGTTTACTCATTGTTCGTATTAATGTGTAATGCGTAGCCCCGCTGGTGAAAACATCAGTAGTAAGTCAACATGATTTTTGTCTGGTTCGCCAATTGTTGGACTGTTCTTAGACACTTTAATCGGCAGTAGATTGTTTCCTCATCCCATGTGTATACATTAACAGTTATGGTTTGTTTTGTTCTTCAAACCGATCAATTTGGTCTACACTAACAGGAAAGGACACCCCACTAAAGTTAAGATCATTGATGTAAGGACGATAGTTAGACACTCTCTCTGCGTTTTTGCGGATATAATGCAGCCTTGCGAGAACACACCACATAAAACATTTGTTGTCTGAATTCTTATGTTTAGAACTGCTCTTTTTCGCTACCACTCTCGAGGCAGTGGAATGTAAGACTTGCCAACAATCGGTGCATACTTAGCCTGTTTTAATCTAATCTCTAAAACTTCGCCCTCTGACCAACCAGAGCCTCTCATTTTGGCTTCTTCAGCGGCAGCGTCAAACTGTGCAAGCAGTTCGTCTGCCCAACCGGGTGTTAAGTCGTTATGAGAAAGAATAGTCTGTTGTTTAGTTGAGACCCAGACTTCTAGATTTTCTTCATTTATTGTTATATAGTCGATTAAACAGCTAACATTACTTTAACTGGCGGTCTATTGTTAGTTTACTTGGAACTTGAGAAATAGCATGTACAAACGCTTGCCCGTACGTTTGCTGATCAATGACTTCTAAATCAATATCATTCAGTGCTCTTGATAAACGCTCTCTCTCAAGCATTCCTTCAAAAATTCGTCTTGCCCTTCATATATCTTAGCCATGTTGAGTTTCTTTTCTAACTCAAAATATTATTTAAATTAAAAAAAAATAATTAATCAGAATCAATATCAACGGTCTTTTTGTGCTTGGACTCATAAACTAAAGTATAAACACCCTCGGGGGTTGTTACTGTGAGCTGTTTAGAACAGAGTTTAATGTCTCGTTTACTTTTTTTAAGCATTCCTTTTTTATCTGCTCGGCGTCTGGCTGTTGAGAAAAACTTGTCCTTGCCTTTCTTTGAAGATCAAACTTTTGTCTTTTGTAGTCATCAAAATCGGCCTGTAAACGATTAAATTCTTCCATCCGTGATGTTTGAGTCAACTAGCGCTTTATTATTGTCAGTTTAAACGAACTAAGTTTAGCCGTTATTAGTTGAACCATAGCTGTGTGCTTTTGGAGTTTTAGTTTTTAATTTTTTGCCAGCCGCACTTACAGCTAATGACACAGACCGAGAGCTAAAGACAAACCTCCTAGAGGTAAAGCTGCGGGTGCGCCTATGCCCGTTGCCTAAGAGACCAACACTCGTTCCTGCTGATAGAGCACTTATAGTTGATGCTCCAGTATTAACATAAGTAACAGCATTAAAGGCAGCAGAATACCTTCGTTTGGTTTTGCTGTATTTTGAAAGGTCCTGCTCTAGTTTTTGTTGCATTTGCGTAATGTTGGTTAATCTGAAGGTTTTTAAGTTAGGGGTTTCTACTATCTCTTCTTTTGGCGCGCTGTAGCACATTTGGATAAACCTGAACAGACATGCTTTTTATAAAATAAAAATAATTTAGTATAGTACATATTTAATCTGTTTTCTCTAATTATCAGCTGCGCATCATATAATAAAAACAAATGTACATTAAGCGGTTTATCGGCTTCTTCTTCTTTATCAATTTGAATGTTTATTACGTCTCTCACAGTTTCTCCCGCTTCCATACAACTGATTATCCTCCGTTGACCTTAGTCAACCCATAAACCGTATTTTGTTGTTAAATAATCATCAAGCCTAACATTGTGAAGATGTAAATCTTTAGACACAAGGTCTGCTGTTAGACTTCTACCCCTCCCACCCCCAAACAATTTTCTTATTTCGTCAAATGATGATAAGGTCTAAGCCCGCTAGCGTAGATTTGGTTAGGAACTACCATCAATTGTACATTGCACTTTCGTTATTTTAGGATTAAAAAACTTTTCACTTGCTCTTTTGAACGTTCTTCATCTCACACAGCAATAAAATACCTTTAAGCGATCTTGCAGCGACGCTAAAACTAAAATTCCATATAGTGTCTGCCCTGCTTTCGGGATATGTTGTATGATGAATCACTCTTTCGTAATATATTGCTAATTTTCTCTGATATTGTTGCTCAATCAGCTCTGCTAAGTAAGGGTTGCTAACAACGTCAAACTCTAACGAGATGTCAGAAATGCTGTACTTTGCTTCGGTGTCTGATGATCTGATAACACGTTTGTATTCATTAAAAGTTAGTTCATATGACAATCTGTCTTTAATGCTCCTTGAAAGTATGGTGCATGCGCTTTTAACAACTCAAAATCTAAGGGGATGGAAAAGCGATTTCCATACGCAAAATTTACAGCTGCATACTTTTTGCCGTCTTTAGTATCTTCGGCGCCTATTCTAATGTTTTAGCGCTTCTTCATTTTCGATTCCTTGAAACGCAAGATCGGCCCTTTCATTCCCGGTTAGCCATAGATCAGAATAGGTTAAAAATATGTCTGCATTGTGTAAAGAAAATATTCTTGCCCCTCAAGTTTTATAGAAATTTTCTTAACGATTGCCCGCCCCAGATTCTGTACAACTGTCCTGTTTGGGTCTGTTGTTGAAGCAGTTTCTATTTTGAAAGTAAGACGTGCAGAGCCTGGCACAATCACTTCATCCGCTCCTAGGTCTGGAAATTTGACAGTAAGAATTTGATCTGCATCAATAGTAGATGGATTATTTGGAACAGTAATATTCCGCTTATTTCCCTTCACGCCATTGGGTTCTTTCAGTCTTCTATGCGGTCAAAGAATCGAGCCATGTGCTTGTTGTGACATTTTTATAAAGCAAAATAAAAAGTTAATTATTAAAAACATGGCAAGAATTGAACCTGAAGAAGATTATGATGTTTTGATCCTGGAGACGACATGAGTGAAATGATCCCTTTGACACAGCATCGCTCAACGCTCTCATTGCGGCGTGAATTAACAGAAAGTAAGGCCAAATCATTGTACCAAAGTTTAGGTCAAGAACCTCCCGAATTTATAGACCCTAAATATTTTGAAGTAAAAGATGACCATTTGTTTGTGAAAAACGATCGAGGAGAACTTGTTCAGCTTACAACTAAAAAAGACCCATCAAAGTTTTTAGCCGTGGGTTCAATTAGAAATAGACTCCCTGCGAGCGTACAAAATCGCCTTGGCATTGCTAGACCAAAATTAGATAGGGATGCAGTTGCTAACTTCAAAACACACTGCAAGAACTCCCGACAGATAACCAAATGCAAACATGGAACTTAAAGAATTAAATCAATCAGCAGGCGAATTAATAAATACAATAGAAGCAGAAACCAGTTTTCAGAAGAAACAGCGTTAAAGACTATACACGACTCACCGCTACCCATGCGAGAACTAATGGCCCTTGATCATGCTTTGAGAAGCATCAAAGGCGAATTAACAAACAAATTTAGCAAAACTAGGTGAACTAGATGGGCATATAAAAAGAGAAAAAGAAAAACTCGTGAGGCTGATGACGCCAACTTAGGGCATGATATTAAAGAAAGAATAACCCAAAGACTAAAAGATCTTGAACAAGAAAGATCAGCAAGACTAGAAGTGCTGACTACTAACCGAGACCAATTACGAACTCAAGTGAATAGAATAAGAGAAACTATCGAAAAAAATTTTATATGAAGACACGACACTAGCAGAACGAATACGAACACTGTTTAGAGAGCAAGGGGTCACATTACAAGCGTTTATAACAGCCTTAGGATTTGCAATAAGCACACTGGTGTTGGCTATTACAGGCGGCGGTGGAGGTCAAAGTCCAGTGCATCCGCCGCCACCGCCATCGCCTCCACCTGATAAATCATGGTAAAAAACAGCTTGATCATCTTGCAAGTTATTAAAAAAATTAGCTGGTAAAGCTATAGACGCTTTACCAGGAATATTGGGGAGTATGTCAGCTGGCTTTTGTCTACTGCAAGCAAAGTAGTTGGCTTTATGGCCGAGCACTTATGGACAATAGTTCTTGTAATAGTTGGGTTACTATTTAGTAAGATAAAGACCAAGTAATCCTATGCCAGTTAATCCAAGAACAAGCGCTGTCTTTTCATATTCATGGTCATCGCGAACAGAGTCCGCAAGCTTTGCTGAGTCTTCAATGACTTTGGGGGGTTGGACTTCGGGGATTAGATGACTTAATCTTGGGTGTTCTTTTATTGTTTGTAATATACTGGCTCAGAATTTATGTCGTTTTTTCCCAACCTTCTGTTCATTGCCTGCTATAAGAATTTCATTATTATAGTTTATTATTGTACCTATCTGGAGTCTGAGGTCAGAAGGCAGCATGTATAAACCAGTGCCAACAGCAAAGTCTACTTTCGATCTTGCGTATTGTAAAACATTTTGGTACCTTTTAATACTTGAAGGTAAATCAACTGTAGAATTAATGGCGTCCTCTAAATTTGCCAAGACTGTTTTTGTGCATCAAAGCCAGTAGAAGGATCAGTAATGCTCGATCTTGCCTGTGCTTGCGAGCCTAGCAAACACCAAACGTAAGTACGAATAGAGTCGTTTATTCGTTCTATCCCGCCCTAGTTAGGCCCTTAGAAGTGTCTAAGATAAATGTTGTCCATGCTGTTTTATGCTCTTGCTGTAGGGACCCGGGCTCAACAGTTTGTGCCAAAAAAGAAAGATTTGAAAGGAGGATGCCAGTCATAGTTTATACTTTCTGTGCGTGCCCCGAAAATAAAGGTCGCCTAGGCCATGATTATGATCCAACTTTTGTCTAAAGCCTGTCTTGATGTTAATATTGAATTCGTTACAGATCCTTTCAAAAGCCTTCATGTCTATCTGTTGCTGAGTGGATTAAATGTATTGTCATTTGGCAATGGCGCTTGCAATTCAGTCAAAATACGTCTAAAGTGTAATAGAAATGAAATCTGTACACTGACCTCACCAAAGGATCATGGTGATTTAAATGATCAGCATACGACACTCCGCACCCAGTTGATGCGCAAAACACAGCAAAGTTTAACTGGTTCTGATAAAACTGCATCGGATGACTAAACACACGCTTTCTTGGTGTGGTCGTTTTCAATAGGGGGGTTAAGATAGCTCTTCAATGGAGTACTCACCGTTTTAATGAAAAGAGCAGTCTGGGTCACAGCAATGTCAAGAGTATCAGTTGCTATATTTTTAAGATTGTAGTGCGGCCCAACAGAATATTTTGCGCCAGTAATTTGAATGCACTCATTTTTATTCTGTTTAAAAAAATGTTTGTAACAATAACAACCCAAGACCGTCCTTCGTTTTTAGAACATGCTGTTGAAAACAAATGCGGAGCCAAAATGGTTGCGCTTCATGAAATATTTTACAAAGTTGTATGGTTTAATATAAGTGAATCAAAGAAGAATAATAAGATTAAAAAATTGACAAAAAGGGGCCAAAGTTAGCCAGTTAACAATACCTGAATGGTATTACGGGTTTTGCTCGCTAAAAGAAGCAATGAGTAACTTTGACATTGCTCTCAAACTTAACAATGCGAATCTGAAAACAATGTTGACCTTCAAACCTGAAGAAGAAGAAGTAGGGTACTATTTTGATAAAGAGCTAGCTAAAATGTTAGCTTACAACTGCCAATCGACCCACTCATAGTTTTAGAGTTACGTCAAACAAACTACTTATGAGGAGAAAATCCGCTCGATCTTGCATTACATTCATTACTCTATGTTCATTTGATGAGCTGAGCACTGATGAAAACTTATATGATGGAAGGCCCTCAACTGTTTAAGAGCTCTTCCGTCAGGGAAAGCTGCATATTGCGATTATGAAATTATACAATTCCCTAATTTACAGTTCAAAAGATTATTTGTGGAGGGTCGGATCATTTAATATAAAAATCAAAGACAAAGCGGGGAAAGTTGTGAAATGTGATAACCTGCACATTGTTTTGGAAATAAAATAATACGTTACAAAAAATAATGTCGCGTGGCCAGAAGAACCAGGAGTTACATTAGCGCCTGTAAGGTGTATAACCTTAGAATTAAAAGATCTTGCAGATGTTGCGGACTTTGAACAGAACGGTGAGATAGGCGCTTTGTATGGTTTGAGTACACTAAAACGTGATAAAACCAAAGAGTTGGCGCAGCAAAAGATTCTAAACTAAACACTGCGCAATCAGGGAAATAATGTTGGCCAGTATGAATAAAAATATTCGAAACCTGACCACAAAATGGCCTTAAACCAATTTAAATGGGAAATACAATTGTAAAATTGGCATTAAGGCCCATGTAAGTCTAGATTTTAAAACCAGTTCCCCAAAAAATTAGGAATTCATAAGATTTGAACATTTCTGTCATTTCAAAAGCATTCACTCTGGCCCTTTACATGTAAGTCTTATGCGGACGACAATAGTCGGAAAGAATTGAAATAACGCCGTATGGGAAAAACAGTACATCCTCCACAGAAAAGAAACAGTTGTAAAAAAGCTTCTACAAAATTACAGTTCTTTCCAAGCAGAAAATTAGAGACACGTTCACAATGATATTTGAAATTTCTGTCTTTAAAGATGTGGAGAGGATGGGTTGTGGCGTTAGTGACGTCCTTATAAAAGGAATTAATATTAGCTGGCAAAACTTAGACGTTAAACGCCTTAACGTTACCATCGTCGTTCTTCACAATGGTGAGGAATTAAGATCATAACAACAAGCAACAAAATCAATGTTGACTTAAATAGAAACAATCTTACAGAACTGAATTGGATTAATCTTACACATTTAGGCCTCGTAGGTTTTATTATACTGAACAAGTTTTGACGGAGAGTATGATAAAAATAATAACTGGATTAGATTAAATTCTGTTATAAAACTATGGAGCAGTTAAACTTTATGACAAAAACTCCTCATTGCTCATTGATTTGTGGGCAGACTGGTTGTGGAAAAACAATATTTATCCTCAACCTGTTACAAACAGTTTATCGTTATAATTTTAATCATATTGTGGTTTTCTGTCCAACACTTAAATGGAACAAAGCATATCATAATAGAAGTTTATATGGACAGATGATGACATATATTTAGTTAATCCTAGCAATAAACTGAGTGAGTGTTTAGAACAGTTTTATAGACTGTTTGAAGGAACGCAGACACTATTTATTATAGATGACTGTTCGGCAGAAAGAGACATAGTTAAAAAGAGAAACACTTTGTCGAAACTAGCTTTCAGCGGAAGACATGCTGGGATAAGTGTGTGGATTTTATGCCAGAAATATAACTCGGTTTTAAAAGACTTTAGAGAACAGTTTAAAGACTGTAGTTTTATTTCACATGAAAGACAGAGACTCATTTGAAGAATGTTTGCGCGAAAATGATGTTATTGAAAATGACCAGGAAAAACACAGGATTAAGCAAAAACTAAAATCTGAAAAGTTTAGTAAATTAGTATTAAAAACGGATAACCCTACACAGTATGTTTTTTTTGTAGATAATCGTTATTTTTTGGTTATTGAAGTCTTACTTGTCAGAGAACAGGAAAAGGCGGCTTTTAGGCCACTTTCGCCCAAAAACTTGGTGGAGGAGCAAGTGAGTTAGAATTGTAAAATGCTGTTCTCTCCTTTTGTTGCGCCAAATTTGGAAAGATCTCATCATGCAGGGATAGAAAAACAAAACACTCCAATTTCAGTATGTCCAGGACGGGGAAATCGTGATGGTATTGCTTAAGTGCACTAAGTTGATGTATTATTAGTCAGGCTTAACAAACCAAGGTTATCTTTGCACTCATACACGCATATGCACACTCATGCACCCACCAAACATTCCCCTCTTTCGGGTAATGCCATGTCACGCATTCGGATCTCTCCTAACACGACTGAGAACAAGAAATACAATTTCTATGCTACTTATAATCAAACATGAAAAATCCAGTTACACAAAATGGACTAATCAAAACATAAAAGATCAATACTTCCTAATCCCGGGTTATAATAAAAATGGCTTCTTACCTGGCCAGGTTTCCACACACACAACCACACTTTCACACCACACCACAGTTCTTGAACACGTCAGTTC
>CM031601.1:97470275-97475275 GCA_018398815.1 Conus ventricosus | reverse complement strand
TGCCCTTCAAATGTAATCATCTTTTCCCTTACATCCCACCATGCCATCTCACATCTCCCACCTCTTCAATCCGGTGTCCCCCATTTTCTTTGTGTATTTTCATTTATACATAACCAGTATTTAGGCTCGTTTGGATTTTACATTTGGTCCCGCCTTTTTATGCCTGTCATTTAAAACTGGGAACATTTTTTTATCTTATAAGTGTAACTGTTTATAAAAGGAATAACTATACTTTAAAATGATCTAAAAGTACCCTTCACCCTGCCCTTCCTTTTCACCCCCTTTCTGATTTTCTCCCAATCTCCCACCCCCACCCCCACCCCCACCCCCCCCCCATACCCCCTCTCCCCTCTCCTCCTCGATACACATACATTATGGCAATGTTCTCTCCCCCCCCCCCCCCCCCGCCCTTTTTCCTTGTTTCACCTCCAGTCTCCCTCCGCCTCACTCTATCCCTATCCCGCCTCTCCCTCCCCTTACCCCCTACTCCATTAGTTTTCGTTCGACAATTTCCGTACTTAAATACCCCGCACCCCCCCCCCCCCCCCCCCCAATGCCCCGCCCTACAATCCCCCTCTCCGCTACCCCCTTCTCCCATTGCCGCTTCCACTCCCCCCCCCCTTTTTTTTTAATAACCATATTTTGATGAACTGAAGGAAATGTACACCTTTGTTTTGTTTTGATCATGCTACGTGGATGCAGTTGTGGGTGTATATATGTAATCACATACATATTTGTCAAATGTTTCTTTCTCTTGGTCTCTCATCTTGTTCTTATTTCCTCTTACCCAACTGTCTTCATCCCCTCAACTCCCCCCCCCCCCCCCCCCTTTCCCCCCTCCCCCCATGCCTTCCATTTCTCCCTCGACACCTTCCCCTCTCCTTCCCTTCCCACTCCCACCACCGTCTTCTCTCTCTCTCTCTCTCTCTCTCTCTCTCTCTCATCTCTCTCTCCTCTCTCTCTCTCTCTCTCTCTCTCTCTCCCTCAGCCCCCCCCCCCCTTTTCTTTCTCTGCCCCTTTCTCTCTCTCCACTCTCTCCTCCCCCTCTTACTCGGTGATATACGTGTGTGTGTGTGTGTGTGTGTGTGTGTGTGTGTGTGTGTGTGGTGTGTGTGTGTGTGTATGTATGTGCTTATGTATATATACATATGTATACGTGTGTGTATGTGTGCGTATATATGTATATCTATGTATATGCATGTATACTTGTGTGTGTGTGGGGGGGGGGGGGGGGGGGGTGCGCGAGTGTGCGTGCGGGCGTGTGTGTGTGCTTGCGTGTGTGCGTGCGTGCGTGCGTGCGAGCGCGCGCGCGCGTGTGTGTGTGTGTATGTGTGTGTGTGTGTGTGTGTGTGTGTGTGTGTGTGTGTGTGTGTGTGTGTGTGTGTGTGTGTGTGTGTTTCGGTCTGTGCATCTTGTGTGTGTGTGTGTGTGAGTGTAGTTGGAGGGCCTATTGGAGTGAATAATGTCTTGCATGTGGCAGTTGTTGACCTTTTTACCTGATTTTACCTGGTTTACCTGAATATGAGTTCACCATCAGCGGTTTGTCCTTTTAACTTGATGTGAGGCTTTTATCATTGTACCTTGGCCTGACGAAGCTGTTTTACAGCGAAAATTTGTTTATAATACAAGTCTGAGACATGAACCGACTGTTGTTTTTATTCTTGTGTATATATATATATATATATATATATATATATATATATAATATATATATATATATATATATATATATATATATATATATATATATATATATTGGGAGCCGGAATAGCTAAGTTGGTAGAGCGCCGGACTCGTAATCTTGGGGTTGCGGGTTCGAACCTCTGCCGGGGCGTTTCGGCACAGGGGGATTTTTCCCTCGGAGTTAACATTGGTTCTGACTCCATTTCCCATACAGTCCTTCGAATGAGACTATAAACCGAGGTTCCGTGTGTGAATATACGCATAACATCTGGAATGGAAAGAATGAAGGAAGTAAGGAAAATGAGTGATCGATATTGAACGATACTGACTGGATGACACGGGAAACGACTGAATGAAGCGCCGGCTGGCAGCTCTTCAGTCGGCACTACCCTGGTAGGCAGCCCGTTGTGTAAACGACTGTTGATTGTAAAGCGCTTAGAGCTTGGCCTCTAGCCGAGAATAGGGGCTATATAAGTATTCATTATTATTATTATTATTATTATTATTATTATTACTATTATTATTATTATTATAAAGTAAAACAAATATAGCAGCAGGTATGACGATGCAGATAGTGTAATGATAGAACTGTAAAAAAAAAACAGGGTATTTGCTAGCGCTGGAAATCTGTTTAAAGTTTTCACTCAGCATCTAAAAAGTTCGATTTACTTGCTTTCTATGTTTTCGTATTTGGTCATGGGTTTCAGAAATGGATGTTATATAACTAGTGGTTTCAAAGTTGTATCAGTTGCAAGCGTTGTTGTCTTAGGCAAGGTTGTCCTTTTGTCCTCTCGACTTCTGCCTGCCAAGATTACAAACAGCGCTTTGTCTGGTATTAAAGTGCAAAAAAATGTTTGCGATATGCACACAAAGAGAAAACGGTAAGGTGATGACGCAGTATTATTGCTTAAAACAAACGAACCAGGATATGAAGTATCTTTGAATGTGCTAAATCCGTTCGAAAAGGTTTTCTTTTTGACTGAAACTGAACATACCAAAACAAAAGCATTAACGATAAGTAACAGCCTAGAACATCACAAAGTGCCTTTTGCCATTAGCTAAATTCAAATTTGGGGTCATATTTTTTTTCCATAGGGTTAAACAAGCCACAATGGTACAGCTGACTGAAAAACCAGAATCAACAGGACAAAATTTCAGAAAAGATTTGATCAAAATAGGAACAGCATTTCAGAAAAGACTGGATCAGAAGGGATTTAGTATTCATGGTGAATTTTCAATATCAAAATTTCTTTAGTTAGTTAACATTGGTAATGCAAAGCCTATGCCTTCTAGAAGTATTCCTTAATCAGACAAATGCAAAGTCGTTTAAATATGTTTGGCAGAAACAAAAAGAACCCAACAATCTGAAAGTTTTGAATTTTAAAAATAGAAAGGGTTGGAAAACAATTTTAATAGAGCAGGACAAAATATCTTATGTTTTAGAATTCCAACGGAGCTTGTTTAATATGACAACCGAACATCGGACACTTTCGTCAGAGTGACACTTGGTTAAACTTGCAAATTTTCACATCTTTTTTTTTGGTATTGAATTGCAGACCAAAACAGCGTCGACATTTAAATAGAATGGAAAATGACTTTTGTTACAGGTTTCTATTTTAAGATTAAACATGAAAAGAAAAAATGCAAATGTTGTTCTATAATACGGTTATAGACTATAAGAGCATTTCTACTCAAACCCGATTAGACACAAACATGTATGAAAGGCTTTGTGCACATAATCAAAAACTGCATCCTATGTTTACGTGAAATTTACTGGGTTTTAAGTATATTGTGTTCGTAATGCTATCCAAACATCTTGGATGCAACAGTTACAGGAAAGCAATCTACACTGTGAACATTGTGGTATAGTTTGTGTGTTTTTTTACATAAAAAGAGAGCTGAAACATTTTCTTATTCAGTATGAACTGTAATACAGTTCTAGGACAACACGGGGTTTGGGTTTTGGCAAAAAACGGAAATGTTGTGTTCAATATATACTCTTAAATACTGCCCAAGAAAAGTTTCGAAGGAAGCTTGTCTGTTTAACTACAATGGAAAATTAATCACAATGTCTATCCCACGAACCTTTTTTCTGAAAAATGAAAAGAACTGTTATCGATAAACGTGACTATTCAGTGTGAGAAATCGATTTTACAGAGCACTCACATTGTGAGCTAAGCATGACACGTATGGAAGCGTTTTTAGTACATAGAATTGCAGTGCAAGTAAAATTGTCAGTAGTTAAAGGGCTGTCTAGGGCGTTCAGGAACATTTCAACAAAATGATACCACTTTTGCTAATCACATTATTCATAAGCTGGGAAGCCTTTGCTTACAATATTTTTGACCACCACACGAACTTAAAAACAATACATTCTAGGTCTGATTACAGGAAACCAGACTCCTTAATCTACTTTACAGAGGGACTCATGCTGCTTAGTATATGCGGTTTCGGTTGCAAAGGGCAGGAAATAGTTTGTAACATATGTATGTCACTTTCTTTACACACACACACACACACACACACACACACACACACACACACACACACACACACACACACACACACACACACACACACACACACACACACACACACACGCACGCACGCACGCACGCATGCACGCATGTACCCACGCACGTGTGTGTGTGTGTGTGTGTGTGTGTGTGTGTGTGTGTGTGTGTGTGTGTGTGTGTGTGTGTGTGTGTGTGTGTGTGTACACATAATACAAACATACATATACAAACATATATACTAACGCATATACTAACGCATAAGCACACACATGCACTCACGCACATACAGGCTCGAGAGAGAGAGAGAGAGAGAGAGAGAGAGAGAGAGAGAGAGAGAGAGAGAGAGAGAGAGAGAGAGAGAGAGAGAGAGAGAGAGAGAGAGAGAGAAATGATCTTTTTCTAACACGTTCCATAATCCACGCATGACAATATATATGGAGAGAATTTTTTTTCCTTTTTTTATACGTTCTATTATCCAGGCACAAAAATAAAATCACACAAATGTAAATGAAATGCATGTTCCTATAATTCTAATAGTTCCTTTAACTTAAATGTCTCATACAGGTAGGTCTATACTGAGAAAATTCAAACATTGTAAAATCCCTGTGAAGAGATCAGTGAGTTGAGTTTGGAGAGAGAGAGAAGGGGGGAGAGACAGACAGACAGACATACAGACAAACAGACAGACAGACAGACAGACAGGCAGACAGGCAGACAGACAGACAGGCAGGCAGATAGATGATGAACAAAAACCTTACTTTTCATTTTGTCCAAAAAAAAATACTGAACAGAAACAAGCAA
>CM031601.1:97455275-97457775 GCA_018398815.1 Conus ventricosus | reverse complement strand
GTTTGACGGCACCTGTACTCCACCAACTTACTGTGGACATTGTCGACCAAGTCTCCTTCTTCCTGTCGACAGTAGCGGGTGAGTCGTGGTGTCGCCACCGACCAGTCACATGAGTCGCCACGTTCGTCTCAAGAAGTTCCCTTTCAGAGTGCCCAGACTGAGCTAGAACCTGAGGTCACCAAACATGAAGGCACTTCCGGGATCAACTCCTCCTCATAGCTTCCATGAACAGGATGGTGAAGCGGACTATCATCATGGAGATCACAAGATGTCACAGAGCTTAAGACTCAACTCCTCCTCACAGCTTCCATGAAACAGGATGGTGAAGCGGACTATCATCATGGAGATCACAAGATGTCACAGAGCTTAAGATTACAGAGGATGGAATCCTGTGAAATGTGAGGGTGACAACGATGAGTATCTGGAGTGTCACGTGCATTTTAGACTATATGACAGCACAGTATTTCAGCACCTGTGTGTAATGAACATCCCATCGTCAACTAGACCCGAAAGATACACACACATTCGCCCTGTGAACCGGGAATTTGGTACGACACGCTTTCCAAAGTTTCCTTCTGTGAAGTAGACGACGTTCGAATGCCATGTCCTTATGTACCCTATCGCCTTTCTAATTCTCCTTTCTAAACTGGAAATGAAATGAAATGAGGCAGGGAACAGTAAACAAGTGGGGTAACGTTTTGCTCCCATAAGAAAACCTAACACAGAGTAACTTTTATTCAAGACTGGCACAACCTTTTAAACTTGAATATAAAGTCAGACAAACACATAGACGAGCAATCTAATAGTTGGGGGGGGGGGGGGGGAAGCAACAAGCGCAGGCCAACAACTGAACTGTCTTCATAGTAATGACTTGGAAAAGATTTGGACTTAAGGAGGAGGGGAGGGGGGGAGTTTGAAGATGGAGAAACTGGGAACATGAAATTAAGAAAATATATTACAGATATGAAAACTCTTCACTAGCTGTATAAGGGAACCATCGCAATCCCTTTTGAAGGCAGATATATTTGTATTGCCTGCTCCGAGGCCTTTCGTCCGCTGGGTCGGAACTCATCAGGGAGACACGGCTGGTTGTGTCTGCGCTCCTGGCGTCAAATAGAGACACACCACAGTCCATAATACTGTGGTGTTCTCACCACCTAGGGTGCAAAAAAGAATCCAATAGCACCCCCAAAGCAGCCAGTGAAGGGTAGTAAATGAAACCAAACGAAAGTATGGGGAGGAAAAAAGTTGCTGAAAAACTAAAGACATTATGCAAATAGTATAAAATGTAGGGGACAATCTTTGAGCCTACGCCTGAGGATCCACCCAAAGATGCAAGGGAGATCAAAAGACAGACACACAGACGGACAGAAACAAATACAAGTAACCTCAATTTAATCAAAACAAAATTGGAAATGAAATGAAATGAGGCAGGGAACAGTACTATGAAGACAGTTCAGTTTGTTGGCCTGTGCTTGTTGGTCCCCCCCCCCCCCCCCCCCCCCCCCCCCCCCCCCCCCCCCCCCCCCCCCCCCCCCCCACTGTTAGATTGTTCGTCTATGTGTTTGTCTGACTTTATTCAAGTTTAAAAGGTTGTGCCAGTCTTGAATAAAAGTTACTCTGTGTTCGGTTTTCTTATGGGAGCAAACGTTGCCCCACTTGTTTACTGTTTATTGTTTACTGGTCCCTGCCTCATTTCATTTCATTTCCAATGTTGTTTTGATTAAATTGAGGTTACTTGTATTTTGTTTCTGTCCGTCTGTGTGTTTGTCTTTTGATCTCCCTCCATCTTTGGGTGGATCCTCAAGCGTAGGCTCAAAGATTGTCCCCTACATTTTATACTATTTGCATAATGTCTTTAGTTTTTTCAGCAATATTTTTCCTCCCCACACTTTCGTTTGGTTTCATTTACTACCCTTCACTGGCTGCTTTTGGGGGTGCTATTGGATTCTTTTTTGCACCCTAGGTGGTGAGAACACCACAGTATTATGGACTGTGGTGTGTCTCTATTTGACGCCAGGAGCGCAGACACAACCAGCCGTGTCTCCCTGATGAGTTCCGACCCAGCGGACGAAAGGCCTCGGAGCAGGCAATACAAATATATCTGCCTTCAAAAGGGATTGCGATGGTTCCCTTATACAGCTTGTGAAGAGTTTTCATTTCTGTAGCATATTTTCTTAATTTCATGTTCCCAGTTTCTCCATTTTCACCCCCCCCCCCCCCCCCCCCTCGCGCCCCCCCTTCTCCTTAAGTCCAAATCTTTGCCAAGTCATTACTCTGAAGACAGTTCAGTTGTTGGCCTGCGCTTGTGTTCCCCCCTTTCCCCCCCCCCCCCCCCCCCCCTTAGATTGTTCGTCTATGTGTTTGTCTGACTTTATTCAAGTTTCAAAGATTGTGCCAGTCTTGATAAAAGTTACTCTGTGTTAGGTTTTCTTATGGGAGCAAACGTTACCCCACTTGTTTACTGTTTCTCCTTCTAAGTTATGCCTCCCCGCTCTTC
>CM031601.1:97432775-97445275 GCA_018398815.1 Conus ventricosus | reverse complement strand
TGCTTCTTAGGTGGCACCTTTGGTTGTTGTTGTTGTTTTTTTAAACTCAACAAACATACTACGGTATTGCACACCAGCCTTTTTCTGGGATAGCATTCTTCTTAAAACCGAGAAGGCAGAGGAATAAAATTACCACTTTCCGCGGTCACTGAGGAGAAACAATCAGTTATCGAAATATCGGTATCTGACCAGGAGTTATATGTTAGTGAGTTTCCTCCCCATTGGAGATTGTCTCCCCCTTGGAGACTTTAAGCTTGCTGAAGGTTCATTTTGAGAAGCATTTATTGTATTTTTCCCCATTCACCCACTCAAGCACATACTGTTAGTTAGGCAGAATTATCTACCACTGCAGATATGAATGCTTATCTCCCCCTATTTCTTTAATCTAAGACATAAGAGCAAACTTTGTTTATAATTGAATATTTCTTGCAGTCATTGCAACACCAAGCTGTTCTGTAAGTTGCTGGAATGGTGCTCGGTATTTATCCTTGGAATTTATTAGTTTATTGTAATTTAGTCCCTTGTGGATTCATTCCAAGAACTGGCCCTCGGCACTTGTGTCTTAAGAGGTTATCTTTTTATATTTTCTACTTTTCACAAGAAAATGTAGCATGTTTTGCTCTTTCATGATTTTCTTTTGCTTCTTAGGTGGCACCTTTGGTTGTTGTTTTTTTTGAAAACTCAACAAACATACTACGGTATTGCACACCAGCCTTTTTCTGGGATAGCATTCTTCTTAAAACCGAGAAGGCAGAGGAATAAAATTACCACTTTCCGCGGGCACTGAGGAGAAACAATCAGTTATCGAAATATCGGTATCTGACCAGGAGTTATATGTTAGTGAGTTTCCTCCCCATTGGAGATTGTCTCCCCCTTGGAGTCTTTAAGCTTGCTGAAGGTTCATTTTGAGAAGCATTTATTTTATTTTTCCCCATTCACCCACTTGAGCACATACTGTTAGTTAGGCAGAATTATCTACCACTGCAGATATGAATGCTTATCTCCCCCTATTTCTTCAATCTAAGACATAAGAGCAAACTTTGTTTATAATTGCACATTTCTTGCAGTCATTGCAACACCAAGCTGCTCTGTAAGTTGCTGGAATGGTGCTCGGTATTTATGCTTGGAATTTATATATATATATATATATATATATAAGCAGCACACACACACACACATAAAATTCGGCGTTCACGAGTCATAAACACACACACACACACAATTCTGCGTTCACGAGTCACACGCACACAGCACGCGCGCGCGCACACACTCACACACACACACACACACACTGGATTGTCTGATATCACGAGTAGTGGATAGACGTTAAATGGATCACACACACACACACACACACACACACACACACACACACACACACACACACACACACACAGGAACACGATGTTGCATACATAAACACATTATATGACACGGTGAACAGCTCATTTGTACACAAGCAAAGTGTGCAAGTGACATGTAGTAATTTAGTAATATTTCAGGTGGTTCCTGCAACTCGCGTTTGAACAGATACGTTTTAAGTGCAGACTTGAAAGTCGGGAAGGAGGGGGTATGACGTAGATGGAAAGGTAGTGAATTCCAGAGTATTGCCGAAGAAAAATAGAATGCTCTAGAACCGTGCTGCTTTCGGTTATATGAGGGAATTCGAATAATTCAGTCATTACAACTCTACAGTCTGGAAAGAGTGCAAGGCCTAATAAAATTATAGAAGAAATGCTAAAGCAGACAAACACAGAAGTAATGAATTTACCTGCTGTTATATTCAGCAGATTACTTGAGAGTGGTGCTTTCTGCACTGAGTGGACAAAATCTATAATTGTCCTAATCGAAAAAAAAGGAGATGCTAATAATTCTGATAATTACCACGGAACAGCACTGACAAATATAATCAGTAAAGTATATATAACTACACGCTAGATAAACGACTGACAAATTGTGTGGAGAGAGAAAGAAAGAGTGTAGAAAAAGAGGCTAGTTTCGGCTTCAATGTCAGCAGGCTCTATGTTCATGCTGTATGCACTGGTAAAAAACACTTATTGCGCAACACTAAGATGTATGTCGCTTTTGTAGATGTTAATAAAGGCATTCGACTCTGTAAATCGAAATGTTATGTCTGTCTGTCTGTTCTGTCTGTCTGTCTGTCTCTGTCTCTCTCTCTCTCTCTCTCTCTCTCTCTCTCTCTCTCTCTCTCTCTCTCTCTCTCTCTCTCTCTCTCTCTCTCTCTCTCTCTCTGTGCGTGCGTGCGTGCGTGTATGTGTGTGTTTCAAATTATGTGCGTACTTTGTCATATTCATTTTGCTGTCTGTTTTTGATACATGCTGATTCTTGTACGTTATAGTACATTTCCATATGTTCCCCCAGCCCACCCACCCCCACTGTCCTTTCCTTTCATTATTGTTATTTTCATTCTTATTTTCATTTTTTTCCCCATTTCTCTTCTATTTTCATTTGATGTTCCATTATGATTGCATGACTGTTTTGCTTGCTTGTTTGCTTTCTAACATTATTTTATTTCACTGCATGCTGTAGTCCCTACTCAGGGCGAGGACTGAATGTAAGAAAAAGCGCGTCAGTGCTTATCTATTATCCTCGTAAATACAGAATATTCTCTCTCTCTCTCTCTCTCTCTCTCTCTCTCTCTCTCTCTCTCTCTCTCTCTCTCTCTCTCTCTCTCCTCTCTCTCTCTCTCTCTCTCTGTTCAGATGACCGGGATCTTACAAAACAACGGCCACGATCTGACCTTCTATTTGCGGGATTTCGGCCAATCCCGGTGGGGCAGTGTGAACGTCAGTGGCGGTCCCTTTTCCTACAACTACCGCCTGGACCAGATCAAGTTTCGCTTCGGACTTACTGACGACCAGGGCTCGGAGCACACTGTGGCGAACCGTGCTTTCCCAGTGGAAGTGAGGGACTTGCTGTTGGTGGATGTGATGGTGGTGTTGTTGCTGTTATTGTTGGTTTAAATGAATGTATTTCGAATTTGCAATCACAGAGTTTTACAAGAAATGTCAAGATTTGACTAACAACAAGCTAGTGCTTATGATGTGTTCAAATGCTTCTAATTACATATGTGACAAAAGAAATGGCAGGAGACTATTAAAGTTGCCATTGTAAATAAAAGACCTAAAATGCTGTTGTTGTCGTCGTCGTCGTCGTCGTCGTCGTCGTCGTCGTTGTCGTTGTTGTTGTTGTTGTTGTTGCTGCTGCTGCTGCTGCTGCAGCATTGTTGTTGTTTCATTTGTTTTATTTTTGCTTCCTAGTGTTAAATATATGGATGAGATCTGAGCCTTCGTTCTGGTAAGGGCAAACTGATTCCTGATTTCGGCAGCAGTTACTATCATCTTTTGACTGCTCACATACCAGCAGGGCTGCTGCTGCCGTTCCTCTTTGCTGCTGTACGGCAAGTAGAGCTACTGCTGCTGTTGTTGTGTGTTGGTTATTCAAAGGTGCGCATCTCAAGTTTTGAACTTGCAGGAATTTCTTTTCCAGGTAGTTTCAAAAAGAAAGCTGAGGAGCCAGAAGTGCGTACAGGAATGAGTGTCTTTCAGGGAAAAGAATGGTAGATATTTAGAACTTTTCTTTCTGATCGCTATTGTTTTACTGACAAAATAATAAGTAACCACACAAGTAGAAGGTGCAAATAATGCTAATTTAATACGTAATACAAAACAGACACTTCCATTTTCGATAAGTAAGTCTTCTCCACACAAATACCAGACATCAAAATAACAAAATGTGACTCCTCAGATCGTAGTCAATATGAACATGCAGTTTTCATTAATCGTGCAGTCTTTTTCATTCTTTTTGTTTTCATTTTGCAGTAAAACTGCAGATAACTCTGCTATTATTGTTTCTGTTCTGCTGTTACTACAGCTACTGCTGCAGCTTTTGGTTGAATATTCAAAATGTGTGTATTCCAACGTAAACATACATACATTTTTTTCAACACATTTTTAACAAAGGTGAGGAGCAAGAGCCGCGCCTAGAATGACTAAGAAGAGAAGGACGCTGCTAAACACGGTACACAGGGAATGGCGTTGCATAATTAGAGCACAGTCATGTCTTTTCTGATCTCCAGTCCAACAGATCACATGAATATCTTGATTGCATTGAAGATGAAATGGATTACAAATATACAGAAGCTGACCAGGTTGCTTAAACAAGTGTGTGTGTGTGTGTGTGTGTGTGTGTGTGTGTGTGTGTGTGTGTGTGTGTGTGTGTGTGTGTGTGTGTGTTTCTCTTTTTATTTTTCGTCTCTTCCTCGGATTACCAGACTGGCCGAAGTTTATAATATTTCCATCAATCAAGAGAGCCTTTACTTGTTACTGTGAGAGTTGCGAATTATACAGAGTTAATGTTACAAATGTCACCACAGCTTGAGACTGAAGTGTTCCGATGTGAATGCCTCTAAGATCTGTTGACCATTGACGCATCGTGCATCCGAAGGCGGACCTGTGTTTGATCCGTGCACAGACAACGACTGTTAAACAAATGTAGCTCGTGGCAGGAAGCAGACCACCAGTGCCGAACAGACCCTAAACCCACCGGTTGTGTCCCTTCAGGAATAAAAAAAAAAAGAAGCTAATTTAAGTACAAAGGGAAGTAGAAAGTGAAAGAGTGAAAACGCTAATTCTCTTTTATTTCAACAGGCCATGAAAAAGACACCAAAAAAGACGAAATATTAAGTTTTTATCACTAGAATTTTTTTTAATAATCCATTAAAAGATGTTGCTTCATAAACAGCTGCCAAATGCGTAATAGTAACTTCAGAATGTTGATTTTTTGTGGAAATTTCTGTAATAATCTTACTAAACGGATCCTCATTCTCTAAAATTTCATGATTCGGGAATTGGACCACAGCTGATCTTTTCATCAGGTTATGTTTCAGAAAGGCTTTATACTGTTTGCGTAATCTTGCAGGTAAATAAATAAATAAGTAAAGGAACGTAAGTGAAAACATGACATTCTCAACAATTTGAGTACATTTTTAAATTGGAAGATTTAAAGACATTGAATATTTCTCGAAGCGTGGATGTTTTGCGATTTCATTTCTTTAATATCTTCAGTTCTATAAAAGTTGTTGCATTATGGCATGTTTAGTATGAACAAAATAATATGCATTTAAAAATAGAAAAAGAAATCAGATCAGAAAATTATTTATTTCTGTTTTTTATTCTTGCATGTTCAATTTAAAAAATAAATATTTAGAGTGCTGTGACACACCTACAGATTAGCATAAACTGAATGCCATCGTTTTGGTAGCACTATTTAATTAATCTCTGTAGCCGGGTGAGATGCACTGGGACACGGACAAGATCGTTGAACACCAAGCATCACCTGTTAAAAACCGTGAACGAGAAGATCTTTTTGTTGCCTTATTTTTGATCGGTCAAAACACAATACTAACTAACAACTGTCATAGATCAAACCATATTTTTGGTACCTATCTACGTTTCAATAAAATTTTAATCATCACAAGCCAGCCGACCACGCCGAGCCTTTGTAGAGCCATCAAACTCACACACGAAAAAGTGTCACGTTACGAACAAATTAGATCCTCGAAAAGAAAACATCCTGAAAAAGAAACAGACTTCAGAAAACATTATTATCTCTCGTTAAAAGAGAAATTACATTCGTGACCGCTGCCCTAAAGGTTAAGACATACATATTTATAGTTACAAACATGACACTGAAAACTGAAATTACTTTCAAGCAATAAAACATGCGTGTATCACCAAAATGGGAATTTCATTCTTTCTCCTTTTTTGGTAGTGCAAATAAAGCATGCACTCAGCCACTCATAATTATATATACACACATGCGTGCCCACACGCATGAAAGAGAGAGAGAGGGGGGGGGGGGAGGGAGAGAGAAGAGAGAGAGAGAGAGGTGATATTTCATTAAAAATCATTACGATAAGACATATTCCAGACATTTCTATTCCTCACTGCTCCAGAACATGCACACATAACACACACACACACACACACACACACACACACACACACACACACACACACACACACACACACACACTCCAGCATCTATACTTTCCCGCTTGCTCACAGACATACATACACGCGCACATGCTTATTATATCACAGGTGATCCACCATCTCTGCTTCTTACATGCTGCGTTTGTTTACAAACGCAAATGGATTGGAACACGAAGCTCTTTTTTGTGAGCATCAGCTTAGCTGTGGGGACACGAAATCGTCTGCCTGATGGAAGGAGCTCAGACTGTCCCGCACGCGTGTGCCCAGTGTCACTAACAATCGCACGAGCCAGACAACGAGATTAGTCATGGTGTGGAAGCTAAACTAGTTGCATCTTACGGCCTACAGAATTAGGCTGCACAGAAAGCACCAAGCATTTCCCTTGATTTTTCAGTCCAAAGTAAATATGAAACGAGGCAGGAAACAGTGAATGATACACAACAAACAAGCAGGATAACTCTTGCACCCACAAGCGGGAGCAAGAGTTACCCTACTTGTTTGTTCTTTACTGTTTACTGTTCCTTATATATATTTACTTTCGTTTCAATCAAATCGAGGTTACTAGTATTTGTTTCTGTTCGGCCATGTATTTACTTGTCTGACTATATTCAAGATCGAAAAGGTTGTGTCAGTCTTGAATGAATGTTAATTTATATTTGTTCATTTCTCACATTCTTGTTGCTGTGTAGATGTGTTCAATACGGGGTATCTAGGCAAGCCTGGAACATTCTTTGGGGGGATGGTTCCTTGCTTGTTCTGTGCACTCTGTGCTGTCATGTCTGTTAGGCCATTTGGTGTCGGAAGCAGCATTCCTTTGTAGTTTTGGGCGTCTATTTTGTTCTCTTGTGGGAGCAAGAGTTCCCTAACTGCTTTTGTGTTCAGTCCTAGATTAACAAAACGTTAAAAGAAATGAATAATAATAATAATAATAATGAATACTTATATAGCGCCTATTCTCGGCTAGAGGCCAAGCTCTAAGCGCTTTACAATCAACACTCGTTTACACAACGGGCTGCCTACCTGGGTAGTGCCGACTGAAGAGCTGTCAGCTGGCGCTTCATTCAGTCGTTTCCCGTGTCATCCAGTCAGTATCGTTCAATATCGATCACTCATTTTCCTTACTTCCATTATTCTTTCCATTTCTCACGCAGGGTGCATGCTATGTGTAACGTGTCATCCATACCAACGGCCAAAGTGGCCTACTCTTCCGAAAGTTGGTGATGGGATTTTACGTGTGTGCAAGATGTTATCCATGCGTTCACACACGGAACCTCGGTTTATAGTCTCATTCGAAGGACTGTATGGGAAATGGAGTCAGAACCAATGTTAACTCCGAGGGGAAAATCCCCCTGTACCGAAACGCCCCGGCGGAGGTTCGAACCCGCAACCCCAGGATCACCAAGATTACGAGTCAGGCGCTCTACCAACTGAGCTATTCCGGCCCCCGTGTATACGTGTAATAGCCACCAAAGGTACATTAAAAAGAAGTCGTGGAGGCCAACAGACACTGCACAATATGACAGCTGATGTCCACTGTCAGCAATGTGCACAATTTGTTTTGTCTCATTCCCAGATTACAATAACAAAGAAGCTGGCATATCAGAAATAAAACGATAATGGTACTGGTAGTGGTGGTGGTGGTGGTGGTTGTAGCTGTAGCAGTAGTAGTAGTAGTAGTAGTAGTAGTAGTAGTAGTAGTAGTAGCAGTAGTAGTAGTAGTAGTAGTAGTAGTAGTAGTAGTAGTAGTAGTAATGATAATAACAGTAAGAATAAAAACAACCAGAAACACTGACTAAAAACACTTCACAGACACGCGCACGCGCGTGCACATGTATGCACGTACGCACCACGTGCACACACACACACACACACACACACACACACACACACACACACACACACACACACACACACACACACACACACACACACAACACACACACCAAAAGGAATCACACAAAGAAAAGAAAAATGCAATTGATCACAAACGGTATTTCAATATAATATCAGCATTACAGATGAAAAGATGATGAATAGTGCTCTCTCTCTCTCTCTCTCTCTCCTCTCTCTCTCTCTCTCTCTCCTCTCTCTCTCTGTTATCCGTCTTCCCCTCTTTCCCCTTCAATCCCCGCCTTTTGGATACACACATATGCATACGAACCAGTTCTTTGTGGGTCATATATACACGATGCTTCACCAACTTGTATATGCATACGAAAGCATGGAGTCCTTCAACGCATATTATTCTGATGTATAGAAATCATTCAATAAATTCGTTAAAGTCCCACTGAGATTAGCTTCTATGATAAATCCAACTGTTTTAAAGCGTTTGTTGTTTAAAAGTAATTTCAGCATCGTGATTTTTGTGTGTGTGTGTTAGTATGCTAGACCATTTATAAATCTTTTACTCACTGGCAGGCTCTTTTTTTATTGTCATACATGAGGCCATTCTTATCCGCATGCACACTATTTTGTTTCTTTTTCTTTTTTAGTGCGTGCGCGGGCACGTGCATGCAAGCGTGCCTCCGTGCATGTGTGTGTGTGTGTGTGTGTGTGTGTGTGTGTGTGTGTGTGTGTGTGTGTGTGTGTGTGTGTGTGTGTGTGTGTGTGTGCGTGCGCGTGCGTGCGTGCGTGCGTGCGTGCGTGCGTGCGTGCGTGCGTGTGTGTGTGTGTGTGTGTGTGTGGAACCTCGTACATGCTTGCGCTTGTGCAACTCTTTGTGTCAAAAAAGTGAGTTAAACTCGACAGATCTTTTGTCGTGTATACTCGATAGATTACAAAGTCGGCAGGAGCAAGAGAAAAAACCGTCCTCTCTCTCTCTCCTCTCTCTCTCTCTCTCTCTCTCTCTCTCTCTCTCTCTCTCTCTCTCTCTCTCTCTCCTCTCTCTCTCCGAAACCCAACGCCCTCTTTCTCTCCCTACTTTTTTTTATGATTTCTACTTCAGTTTCATTGTTGTTGGTAGTGATGTTGTTTTGGTCTGGTTTGGATTTTTTTTTTTTTTTTTTTTTGGCAACAAGAATTATATCTAGTCCGCATATGAAAACAGGTAACTGACGATAAAAGGGCTGACTAGTATCGTGAAACAAAGTAGGGGTGGGGGCGGGGGGGGGGGGGGATATCAGTTTGTCACTCAAAAGAGAAAGATATCACATAACTCTCAACAAAGAATTATAAAACGGACAATACGCAAGTAAAACGAAGGGAAACAAAAAAAGAAAAAAAAAGAAAAAGAAAATACATAACAGCGCAATGCATATTACCTGGAAGAAAGAAAGGTAATACATGAGACGAGCAAGAAAGAAAGATGATGCATACCACGCATGAAAGCAAGGTAACATCTAAGGCTTACTGGAAGAAGTAATGCATGTGATGTGAAAGGGAGACACACGGACCACAGAAAAAAACAACAACAGTGGAATAGTGACACATGTGATACGCAAGAAAGACAAACCACGCATGACATTTCTTTTAAATAAGGGAACATGCGTAATTCAAGAAAGCTAGAGAATACAAGTACGTGTAAGAAAATAAGACAACAGATGTAACATGCAAGAAAAAAAGGTTATCTGTAAAAGATTTTTTTAAAATTATAAAAACACATGTAACTGTCAAAAAAGCAAGGTATCAGAGCAAACTTGTTTTTATAAAATTGAGGGGAGAAAGGGGGGAATGTAACATATGTAACACGTAAAAAGTACAGTTCGCAGATCAAACATGTAAGAAAGTAATGTAACATGTTTAATACCCCAAACAGGAATGTAACATGTGATGAAATAAGGCAACAAAGGTAACATGTGATGAAATAAGGCAACAAAGGTAACATGTGATGAAATAAGGCAACAAAGGTAACATGTGATGAAATAAGGCAACAAAGGTAACATGCAAGACAGAAAGCTAACACATGAAGCATTCCAGAAAACAGAGTTTGATCTGTGGCCCCCAAGGGAGGAAGATAGCACATGTACAGAAAACAGAGTTTGATCTGTGGCCCCCAAGTGAGGAAGATAGCACATGTACCATACAAGAAAGAAGGTTACATGGGTAACGTTCAAGGAAAAGAAAAGGTAACGCACAAAACACACAAGACAGAAAGGCAAGACATGTAACACGCAAAGAAAGTAAAATAACACTTGTAAATCACATTCAGTAACAGTCGAATCACACAAGAAAAAAACAGATAGTAAATGTAGTAGCACGCAAAGAAAATAAGGCAAACATCCAATATTCAAGGAAGTACAGCATGTAAAAGGCAAGATGGAAAAAAACAAGGTAATCTTTGTAACAGGCAAAAAAGTATGGTAACACAGTTACCTACACACAAGCAAAGGAAGTAACACATTACGGGAATGAGGAAATACAAGGGACAGGAGAGAGTGGGGAAGAATAATGAGATTACAATCAGCCTTTCTGACGTTTGTGAAAACATAATTCGAGTTGATGCAAGACTAGATGCAAGAATGGATGATGGAACGGACGAAACACAGACAGACAGAAGAAGAACGTGCTGAACTCCTTGCAATCATTCACCTCCTCAGATTCAGTTGCTGGCCTACAACTCGGACCTGTACTCCAGCTACAACGAAGCCGAGTCATCTCCTCAGGGGCTGGCTGCTATCGCAGTGTTCGCACACGTGAGTGTAGAAAGCTGTTCTTCTGTCTGTGTTGACGACTTTCTGTTATTCCACACATATTCTTTCTTGCCGGTACTTTCTTTTTTCTTTTTTTCTTTTTTTTTTTCTTTTTTTCTTTTTAAAAAATTTTTTTTATGTCTTTTTTTTTTTCTTTTCTAATTCTTCGTTCCTTTCCTTCTTTCTTGTTTTCATGACCTTACTTTTCATTTCTTTGTTATTTTCTTTTCTTGTTTTCTTTTCTTTTCTGTCATTCTTATCCCCCCCCCCCCCCCCCCCACCACCACCTTTTTTGTACTCCCAGTTCTTAACGAACAGGGAGTACTTTAGAATGGGAACGAAGAAATGCTGTCTGTATGTGTGTGTGTCTGTCTGTGTGTCTGTCTGTCTGTGTGTCCGTGGTCAAAATGTGTTCCACTCGCTCCAGACAAAACTACTGGTTCGATCTTTCTGAAAATTTGCAGGTATGTTCATTATGGGTCAAGGATGATGCCCGACGTTTTAGTTTACCGTTACAGCCGTTACTAACGGCTGTAACGGCCTGTAACGCTTTTTCTTCTTTATGGAATATCTCAGAAAGTACTTGACCGATCTTTCTGAAAAATTGTAGGTATGTTCATTATGGGTCACGAATAATGCCCGATGTTTGAGTTTACCGTTATAGCCGTTACTAACGGCTGTAACGGCCTGTACCGGTTTTTCTTCTTTATGGACTATCTCAGAAAGTACTTAGCCGATCTTTGTGAAAATTAGCAGGTATGTTCATTATGGGTCACGGATGATGCCTGATGTCTTAGTTTGCCCCGTTATAGCCGTTACTAACGGTTGTAACGGCCTGTAACGCTTTTTCTTCTTTATGGGATATCTCAGAAAGTACTTGGCCAATTTATAAGCGGTTTGGATGATCTTGTGACAAATCGGATCCTCTGTCCATGTGTAAGTGATGTAATGCTGAAAATGGATTAAACAACCGTTAAAAACCGTTATTCTGCCGTTATTTCTTATATTTAGGTTGATTTTAATGAAATTTGGTATATAGAAAGGTCATCACACACAAATGGCACTTCTATATAGTCTTCCAAAATTTGACCGTTAAAAACCGTTATTCTTGACATATTGTCCAATTTGGATGAACTTTGGTATGTACACAGGCTTTAGCCCAGTGAGGACTAAAATACCGGTTTCAAAAGTGCATATCGGTTATATAACCGTTAAACCGTTATTTTGCCGTTATTTTTTATATATTGGTGGATTTTAATGCAATTTTGTATATAGGAAGGTCATCACACACAAATGGCACTTCCATGCAGTGTTTCAAAATCTGACCGTTAAAAACCGTTATTTTTGACATATTGTCCGATTTGGATGAAATTTGGTATGTACACAGGCTTTAGCCCAGTGAGGACTAAAATACCAGTTTCAAAAGTGTACATCGGTTAAATAACCGTTAAAAGCGTTATTTTGCCTTTATTTCTTATCTCACAAAGCACTTGGCCGATTTATAAGCGGTTTGGAAAACTGGGAGTACGTTTATATGCTTCGCATCTTTTTTTTTTTTTTTTTTTTCTTTTCTTTCTGCCGTTGTTTTCTCTACTTGCTTTTCCTTTTCAATTTTCTTTTTTTTTGTTGTTGTCGATTTCTTCCATACTTTCTTTCTTAATATGTTTACTGTATTTTGTCTGGTCTTTCTCTCTCTTTTTTTTTTCTTTTCTCTTTCTTTTCTCTTTGTGTTTCCTTTCTCTTTGTTCTTTTCTTGTGTTTACTGTGTCCGGTTTTTTTTGTTTGTTTTTTTTTTAGCTTCTTTGCCTTGTTGATTTCCCTTGAATCATGCCAAATGCATCACCTCAACATCGCT
>CM031601.1:97420275-97425275 GCA_018398815.1 Conus ventricosus | reverse complement strand
GTTTGGAGGTGTTAGTCTTTGGAAGAAGTCGATAAACTGCGGTCGGGATGCAGTAAGCGCCTGTCTCACGCAATCGAACCCATGGCATTTGGCGAGCTTTTGTTTGGAACATGTCATTTGCTAGTTAAAAGAAAAAAGAATAACAAATGCAGACAAGAAAAATGCAGGTATAGATTGGTCAATGCTGTAGCCACATGCTGTTCCTAGAGAGAGAAGCCCCAAAAGTCGCAAAAAAAAAAGAAAGCCGTTTGAGAAAAACAATTGTACGGTGCGTGCGTGCATGCGTGTGTGCGTGCGTGCGTGCATGCATGCATGCGTGTGTGTGTGTGTGTGTGGTGTGTGTGTGTGTGTGTGTGTGTGTGTGTGTGTGTGTGTGTGTGTGTGTGTGTGTGTGGTGTGTGTGTGTGTATGTGTGTGTGTGTGTGTGTGTGTGTGTGTGTGTGTGTGTGTGTGTGTGTGTGTGTGTGCGTGCGTGCGTGCGCGCGCATCATTTTAATTAAAAATCTGTTTTTTCAAAGGAAAATCAAAAGGTATTTGGCTCTTGGGAGGACAGTAGGGCGCGAATCGTTCAGTTCATGTGTGGGCAGTATTCTTAGTCCTGCTCTTTGTGTAAGTCTGTCAGCTGAACACGCTAAACACCCATATAAACGCACACACACAACACACCACACACACACACACACACACACACACACACACACACACACACACTTATAAATCTGGTGATACTTTATAAATCTGGTGATAAGTCAATTCCATCAAACTATAGACCAATTTCTATTTTTCTGCTTTATCTAAACCTATTGAAAAACACTTGCAAAATTTACTATATTCTTACCTTACTAAAAACAATTTACTCCACGACGATCAATCTGGTTTCCGTAAAAATCATTCCTGCCATACAACCCTTGTACAGCTTATTGATAGCCTATTATGCAGTATAAATGAAAATAAATTTACTGGTATTCTTTTTATAGACTTTGAAAAAGCTTTTGATGTAATAAATCATTCTCTCCTGTTGCGTAAACTGGAACTCTACAAATTAACTCCAGAATTCATAAATCTCATGTCCTCATTCCTATGTAATAGGAAACAATCAGTAACAGTCAACAATAAAACGTCAAATTTAATGTCTATCAAATATGGAGTACCACAAGGCTCTGTACTGGGCCCTCTACTGTTTACTGTCTACGTCAATGATTTACCTTATTTTCTTGAAAGTAAATGCGAAATGTTTGCTGATGACACATCTCTTCATTCCAGTGATTCAGATCCATATAGATTAGCTAGTAACTCCAAAATGATGTTAAAAAACTTATCGAATGGACTCAGTTGAACCATATGTCCTTAAATGCAAGTAAAACCAAGTGCATGTTTGTATGTGCCCGACAAAAAAGACAAAAGATGAAGTCAAAATTTCCACCATTGTTTATATCTGACCAAAAAATAGAAGAAGTCGACTCACATAAAATACTAGGAGTAATAAAAGATAAAAGATTTAACATGGACCGACCACATAACGTCAATGGGGAAAACGTCTCTCAAAAAAATTACTTCAATTAGCCAAGATTAAGAACTTCCTGGACACCCATTCTCGAAAGCTCTTTTTCTGTGCTCATATTCTATCAATCATTGATGGGATAACTGCAGTGAAACCAACTTGAAAATTATTCATCGAATGTATAAAAGAGCATTAAAATTAGTATTACTAAAAACAAGCACCCTAACAACAGAAGACTATAAAACACTTAATATGTTAACCTTCTACAACAGACTTTTGTTCAACAAGGCAGTATGCATGCATAATGTTACAAACGGATATGCTCCTAAAAGATAAGAGATTCATTTACAACTAACACTTATAGACATAGTCATTTATTATCCTTTCCTAGACCAAGAAATAATCTTTATAAATCTAGTCTTTTGTACTCCGGTGGAAATGTATGGAACAAGCTACCAATCACTTTGAAAAACATAAAGAACAAAAATCAGTTTAAGAGAAAAATCTGAAAAAGCATCTCATGGATGGTTAGCAATCAATATTTTCTCAAATTCCTTTGAAATAACTTTTCAGTGATTTTACATGATGTATCCTTGTGTATATGTTTATGCCTATGTACATGTCTGTTTATGCGTGTGTATGCTTTGTAGACAATGTATTGATATTGTACATAACTTAACTCTCTCTCTCTCTCTTTCTTTCTCTCTCTCTCTCTCCTCTCTCTCTCTCTCCTCCTCTCTCTCTCTCTCCTCTCTCTCTCTCTCTCTCTCTCTCTCTCTCTCTCTTGTTATTTCCTTGATATGATAATTATAACAGGCTTGAATTCTTTTTGTACTCCTTCTCCCTCCACCCCCACGCCTCCATCCTACCCCCTCCCTCCTCCTATTTCCTCTCCCCTCCTCATCCCCTCAGAATTTAACCCAACACCTCCTCGCCCTTTTCCGCTGGTTTTCACTCTTTGTATTTCTTCGTTTTCATTATTTTATTATTGAAGTTTCTTTGTTTTGTTATGATGGCTTGATGTAAAAAAGCAGTTTCTCTGCTTATTCAATGTTCCATCTGGAAATAAAATTTTGACTTTGACTTTGACTTTGACACACACACACACACGTAGTGACCGCCACAGTCGCGCAGGAAGAGTCAGTCAGGTACCCAAGGTCTGTGATGATACTGAAATTACCGTGGTCAATGGTGAGTCCGTCATGTGTGGTCAAACCGTGACGTATGTGTGTGTGGTGGTCAATCAGGCGAGAGAACCATCATTGAGGATGTCCGGCTGAAAGGTCTGCTGCCCTCCACTGACCGCTACGTCACGTACCACGGGTCCACCACCTTCCCTGGCTGCCACGAGAGCGTCACATGGTCATCTACAACCGGCCCATTTTCATCAGTAAGGACCAGGTGAGACTGGCCCTTGTCCGTGTTAGCCATGTGATCAGAGGGGGGGGGGGTGGGGGGTAGAAAGTGGGGGGGGGGGAGGGCGGAGGTGGTTACAGGATATGGACAGCACCCCCCAAAAATGACAACCGATTCTTTTAAAGAATGAAAGAGCCGGTGATTTTCTTTTTGTTGTTGTGTGCCTATTTTTTTTTTTTTTTTTACGAAAAACTGTCGGTTATCCGTGTGATTATGGTTTGGAGACACAAACCCTCCACTACCTTTCCTATTACCCCCCCCCACCACCACCACCACCACCACCACCATTACCACCACCATCACCACCACCAACCATTACCATCACCACCACCACCCACCACCACCACCACCACCATTATCATCATAACCACCACCACCACCACCACCACCACCACCACCACCTCCACCTATGCCTTCTACTTCACCCTCCCTCCCTTCAGTTTGTTTTTCCTGCTTTTGTCGAAACGTTTTCTTGCAAACCCACTTTTTTTTCATAAAATGAAAATCCGATTTTTTTTTCCACCAAGGTAATATGTTGGCCTATTGTGTTAGTTGTTTTGGGCTCCAGTACACCTGACACAATGGGGAAAAAATATAGTTTGGCACTAGGCAGTCCCTGGCTTTTAGCAAGGACCAAGGACGACTGACCACTGCTGCAAGTATGTATGAGTTAACGCACTGCCCGCATGCAACAGAAAGACGTCATGCGCTTGTAAAGCTCCCAGGAGTGCCCTCCCTTTACGTGCCCTTTAGGATTCTTTTGCTGGACCTTCGACAAGTTTTTGTTTCACTCCATTCATCAGTCAACTGACTAAAATCTGTGCATATCTGCGCTCAAGAACTTTGTTGAAAGTGGTGATAGTGTTTTGCTCGTGAACATGTGCATAATAACCTGAACGCACATGTTCAGGTCCATTCCGTTTTGTGGAAGAAAAGACCAACATGGGTTGCGGAGATAGGCAGGAAAAAAACCATACCCCCCCCACCACCACCACCACACACACACACACACACCACCCACCCCTTGTTGTCGCCCTTCCCATGCCCCCCCCTCCTGCCCCCTACCCCCCCCCCCCCCCCCCCCCCCCCCCCCCCCCCCCCCCACTGTCCCTACTTTGCCTCCGCAGTTACACAGACGTTCATGATAAGACAGTAGTTCAGAGGACGGAATGCAACTGACGTAGCAGACGGATGAAAAGGCGTCACATACCCCGAAATGAACCTCGAACTTCCAGCCCAGGAAGAACAAAGAAGCGTGTGTAACACAGCTGAGAGTCCTCCGAGACTTTCCGCTTAAGATTTCCTTACGCCGTGGGGAGGAAGGTGGACGAGAAAGAGTCAAACCGGATTCTGGGTAAAATGGCGGAATGGACTGAATATACAGCATCACTACCTCGTCATGCAAGTCCTAGAATGCAGAGGAATGACAATCCACTACTATTACCAGGTTCTTCTGCCGGATCCTGAATTGTCAAGGTTAAAGACTGAGTGAGTTATTATTCCTCTACCTGGTTGTGTATGGTTGAGAATGAAGAACTACGAATGTACCTTTTACTGTCATGCATGCTGAATGGTTTCCCTTTGTTATTCGGGCACGGGACAAATGCAAAAGACTGTTTTTTGGGTTGTTTCCCCTCATCAGTCTACATTTTCAAAACTCTATTCTTTCCGATAGGTAGGGTTGTCTTACGTTTTCTTTTCATTTCGTTGACAATTAATAGTCTGTTTGTACACACACACGCACGCACGCACGCACGCACGCACGCACGCACGCACGCACGCACGCACACACACACACACACACACACACACACACACACACACACACACACACACACACACATCTGCCAACACCTTTTCTGTACGGTCACCTTTTTTTTAACAAATTAGTCGAACGGTGTGTGTGTGTGTGTGTGTGTGTGTGTGTGTGTGTGTGTGTGTGTGTGTGTGTGTGTGTGTGTGCGCGCGCGCGCGCGCGCGTGTGAGTGTGTGTGTGTGTGTGTGTGTGTGTGTGTGTGTGTGTGCCCTAATCACCGATTTTTTTTCATTCCAAACAGTTAAACGTAGTGTTGTTTTCCAGACA
>CM031601.1:97410275-97412775 GCA_018398815.1 Conus ventricosus | reverse complement strand
TTACAATCAGGACAAAACAATACCTGTGAAATCGATGCCAAAGATTACAAAAAGGGATGAAAGCAGAACTCTTCAGGTCAACACAGAACATCACATCAAATTCAGAACATCAAATTTGAAATGAGGCAGGAAACAATCCAAGATGAACTGCAATACTCTGCAAATTAACCCTGACATCACAATCCAAGATAAAATACCGAACATCACAATCCTGGATAAAATACCGAACATCACAATGCAGGAGGAAATACCGAACATCACAATGCAGGATAAAATACCGAACATCACAATCCAGGATAAAATACCGAACATCACAATGCAGGAGGAAATACCGAACATCACAATCCAGGATAAAATACCGAACATCACAATGCAGGAGGAAATACTGAACATCACAATCCAGGATAAAATACCGAACATCACAATCCAGTATAAAATACCGAACATTAAAATGCAGGATAAAGTACCGAACATTACAATGCAGGATAAAATGCCGAACATTACAATGCAGGATAAAATGCAGAACATCACAATCCAGGATAAAATACCGAACATCACAATCCAGGATAAAATACCGAACACTACAATGCAGGATAAAATACCGAACATCACAATCCAGGATGAAATACCGAACATCACAATCCAGGATAAAATATCGAACATCACAATCCAGGATAAAATACCGAACATCACAATCCAGTATAAAATACCGAACATTAAAATGCAGGATAAAATACCGATCATTACAATGCAGGATAAAATACCGAACATCACAATGCAGGATAAAATACTGAACATCACAATCCAGGATAAAATACCGAACATCACAATCCAGGATAAAATACCGAACGCTACAATGCAGGATAAAATACCGAACATCACAATCCAGATAAAATACCGAACATCACAATCCAGGATAAAATACCGAACATTACAATGCATGATAAAATACCGAACATCACAATGCAGGATAAAATACCGAACATCACAATCCAGGATAAAATACCGAACATCACAATCCAGGATAAAATACCGAACATTACAATGCAGGATAAAATGCAGAACATCACAATCCAGGATAAAATACCGAACATTACAATGCAGCATAAAATGCAGAACATCACAATCCAGGATAAAATACCGAACATCACAATCCAGGAATAAATACCGAACATTACAATCCAGGATAGAATACCGAACATTGCAATGCAGGATAAAATGCCAAACATCACAATCCAGGATAAAATACCGAACATCACAATCCAGGATAAAATACCGAACATCACAATCCAGGATAAAATACCGAACATTACAATGCAGGATAAAATGCCGAACATCACAATGCAGGATAAAATACCGAACATTAGAATGCAGGATAAAATGCCGAACAGTACAATGCAGGAGAAATACTGAACGTCACAATCCAGGATAAAATAACGAACATTACAATGCAGGATAAAATACCAAACATCACAATCCAGGATAAAATACCGAACATTACAATGCAGGAAGAAATAACATACATCACAATGCAGGATAAAATACCGAACATTACAATGCAGATAAAATACCGAACATCACAATCCAGGAGAAATACCGAACATTACAATGCAGGATAAAATAACGAACATTACAATGCAGGAGGAAATAACGAACATTACAATGCAGAATGAAATACCGAACATTACAATGCAGAATGAAGTACCGAACATTACAATGCAGAAGAAAACAACGAACATTACAATGCAGAAGAAAATTACGAACATTACAAGGCAGAAGGAAATAACGAACATTACAATGCAGGAAGAAATACCAAACATTACAATCCAGGATAAAATACCGAACATTACAATGCAGGATAAAATACCGAACATTACAATGCAGGATAAAATACCGAACATTACAATGCAGGATGAAATACCGAACATCACAATGCAGGATGAAATACCGAACATCACAATGCAGGATAATACACCGAACATTACAAGGCAGGATAAAATACCGAGCATAACAAAGCATGATAAGGTACAGCACATTAAAATGCAGGATAAAATAAAGAACATTACAATGCAGGATAAAATACCGAACATCACAATGCAGAAGGAAATAACGAACATTACAATGTAGGAGGAAATAACGTACATTACAATGCAGAGGAAATACCGAACGTTGCAATGCAGGATAAAATAACGAACATTACAATGCAGGATAAAATACCGAACATTGCAATGCAAGAGGAAATAACGAACATTACAATGCAGGATGAAATAACGAACATTACAATGCAGGATAAAATAACGAAGATTACAATGCAGGATAAAATAACGAACATTACAATGCAGGATAAAATACCGATAAAATAACGAACATTACAATGCAGGATAAAATACCCAACACTACAATGCAGGATAAAATACCGAACATTACAATGGAGGAGGAAATACCGAAATTACAATGGAGGAGGAAATACCGAACATTACAATGCAGGATAAAATACCGA
>CM031601.1:97397775-97402775 GCA_018398815.1 Conus ventricosus | reverse complement strand
CTTGACCGTGTCTTTGACAGCGCTGTCAGCCTGACCTTTGTGATCGTTTCTGTGACTACCCCTTCACCTTGACTGTGTCTTTGACAGCGCTGTCAGCCTGACCTTTGTGATCTTTCCTGTGACTGCCCCTTCACCTTGACTGTGTCTTTGACAGTCTGACCTGTGTCTTTTATTCCCTTTGACTTCGGCTTTGATCAGCCGATGATCTGTTCCGTGACTGCCCCCCCCCCCCCCCCCCCCTCCCGTACCCCCACCCCAGGACTTTGGAATGCGCTGTGACTTTGATGTTTACTGATCTATCACCACAATAGTTTTAACCCCCCCCCCCCCATCCCCCCCCACTCCCCCACCCCCTTTATTTTTGGTTGCCCTGTTACCTTGACCTTGTTTGTGCCTAGCCTTTGACTTTGCGACAACCCTTTCACTTTGGCGTGACCTTGTATGAGACTGTTCTGTCACGGTGACTCCATCTTTGAAGTTCCCCATATATTTTGACGATGTTTTTGACTGTCGTAATCAGCTGACTTGAATTTGATCGTCCCCGTGACTTTGACTTCATTTCGTTACAGCTTAACCTTGCTGGTGACTGCTCTATCACTTCACCTTGACCTGGACCTGTCCGTGACCTTGACCTTGTCTGCAACCATCCTCTCACTTTGATCCTGTCTTCAACGGACTTTGACTTTCCCTTTGACTCTACGTTGGCACTGTCTTTGTTGGTCCTGTGACCCTGGTCCTGTGACCCTGGTCCTGTGACCCTGACCCTGACTGCTTCATCACTTTGGCTTTGTCTTAGACTGCATTTTGACCTCGCTTTGACCTCACTCTGTCACCGTGGACCTGTTGATGACTTTCCTGTTAGTTTCACCTTGCCCAGTTATTCTGATCATCAGAATGACCCTGTCTTCGACTGACCTATGACTTTGACGTTGTCGCTGTCCTTGTCTTTGACCGTCAAATCACTTTGACCTTGATTCTGACCTTGTATTTGACTGCCAAATCCTTCTGTACTTGACCTGACCGTGTCTTTGACTGCCTAATCATTTTGACCTTGACTCTGACCTTGCCTTTGTTTACCATACCACTTTGACCTTGACTCTGACCTTGCCTTTGATTACCATATTGCTTTGATCTTGACTCTGACCTTGCCTTTGATTACCATATTGCTTTGATTTTGACTGATACTATCTTTGACTGCCAGGTTGTTTCGATCTTGATTCTGATCTCGTCCTTGACTGGCATATCGCTTTGACCGGTCTTTGATTGGTTGATTACTTTACCACGTCATCAGTTGCACTTTGTTAGTGTCTCAGCCACCTCTTGACCTTTCTTTCTTTTTCTATGACTTCGTCCTTGATTTTAGTTCAAAAAGTCAAAGCCAGTGTAGCTGTTCAGCGTGTGTATTTATTTCTGAAGAAAAGGGGCTGATGTTTTATTGAACGAATTCATTTTGCACAAGATCACAATTCCACTCTTCTTTGAAGAGTGGAATTGTGACCTTGTGTACTGTTTTCTTCCCTTTGGAGGACTATTGCTTTTGTTTCGAATTCATTTTGTTTTTGAAAACAAAACTGATATACATGTGATCAATATCTTCAACACACAGGTCTTTCTTTTAGCTTGTGAGCATGTTTCTTGTGTTTGTGTTCTTCTTTCCTGACTTTAGCAGATATGTTGTTGTTGTTGTTGTTGTTGGATGAAATTTTGCATAAACGTTACAGAAGTATTTCGGCTCGTTCAGATTCCGTTCTGCCGCCGTGGCGAAGTGATTAGCGTCGCGGACTCCCGGCTGGGGGGTCGTGGGTTCGAATCATATCAGAGTCATGTGGGTTTTTCTGCCCCAACCGGCTCCTACCCAGAGTTGAGTTTGCTGCGGACTCAGTTGGGAAGACTGGGACCACACAGTTGAGTTTCATCCACTTAATGGATGCGTTTCTGAGAGTGCTGCTCAAATTTCTTGACCAACACTGCAGGTGGCTGTATCTCTCGGGCCTGGTTGACGCCGGAAATATATTATGAAAGGAAGTGTAGAGTACAGCCCTGTCATGTAGTCTCAGATCGAAATGGAAATCCGTAGCATCATCTTAGTCATCCTCATTCTCATCGATCAGCATAAAAAAATGTCTCAAATTCTGTGACCCTTCATGCCCTGCTCTCATGGTGACCGCAATTTCGATGTCCTCTCCACTCTGTGGCCTTGGTTTGGTTCCGTCGGGGTCACCGGTATCGGCGAGTCCATGGGGCTGTCGTTGGACGGACGTGGTGGCGCCCTCCGGAGGGAGAGCCCACTCACGCCGGCTCCGCGACTAAGCATTTATTGTCATCAGTAGGGGCTTAGTAGGTGGTGACCTGCGTATGTTAAATCAGAACAGGCACCACTGAACACCACCGAAGTGACTCGGCAGCAGAGCAGTGTCTCCTCCGGTGGGTTGCCTCTTGACGACTTGACATTGACTGCTCCCTATGGATTGCCGGTGTCTGGGCTGCGGCGGGGCCGACCGGGCTGTGGCTGTGGACGGGGTTTCGGAATGAGCGGCGTGGGTGCACTGCCTCTGAGGTGGCGCAGAGGTTGGGACAGAAAAAAAAGCAGAAAAAAAAAGATTCCGTTCTGTTTTTATTTTGCTTGGTGCGGGCTTTTTGCGCTGGTGACACTGGTAGTGTTTTGTCTTGTAATTGTTTGCCCTTGTTTTTGGCGGACGCACTAAGAATTGTTCTTAAAATTTGTATAGATGTTAATTTGATGGAGAAATGACTAGCATTCTAAAAAAAAAAAAAAACTGTTGTACATATATGTCGAAAAAAAAGTCAAATGGCGCCATATTATATCTGCCAGAACAGATTTTTTCTGAGGAGAAGAGGTTGGGGTCCCACGTGCGCGCACGCACGCACGCACGCACGCACGCACGCACGCACGCACGCACGCACGCACGCACGCACGCACACACACACACACACACACACACACACACACACACACATAGACACACACGAGCGCGCGCGCGCGCGCACATGGACGAGCATTCATTCAGATGAGGAAGAAACGGCTCCGAACGGATCATCTGTGTTTTGTTTGCATTTTTGTTTGTTTGATTTTCACTACTCTTAGACAATGAGGAAAATAATGATACAATAAAAAAATAAATCTTTTATTTCTGATCGATTTCTGCTGATCTTGGAATCGATAGAATCAAGGCAGTGATTTTCACAGCATGGCCTGGACTGCAGCGTTTCTCTTTGAATACTATGTTTAACGTGTTGGTGTGCATTAGCCCTCCGTGGACATGATGCTCGTTCGTGTATGCAGTCTGCAGTACAGTCGAAAAGCATTTACACGAATAATCACCATGATCATCACCATCGTCATCATTATCCACTATCTTCGTCGTCGTCGTCGTCTTCTTCTTCTTCTTCTTCTTCTTCTTCTTCTTCTTCTTCTTCTTCTTCTTCTTCTTCTATAACTATGATATGAATTTATTATTATCGTGGTTGTTGTTGTTGTTGTTGTTGTTGTTGTTGTTGTTGTTGTTGTTGTTGTTGTTGTTGTTGTTGATGTTGTTGTTGTCATTACCATATTTTGGGGTTACCATTCTTTTTCTTTCTCTTTTTTAATTATGAATTCATAATTATCCTCCTCCTCCTCCTCCTCCTCCTCTCCTCCTCATCATCATCATTACTATTATTATCATCATCACAATTGTTATCATTGTTATTATCATTAGTAGTATTAGTATTATCATCATCATCATCATCATCATCATCATCATCATCATCATCATCATAATCATCATTATCATTTTTATTGTTACTTCGGTAGTAGTAGTAGTGGTGGCGGTGGTGGTGGTAGCAGTAGTAGTAGTAGTAGTAGTAGTAGTAGTAGTAGTAGTAGTAGCAGTAGAAGTTTTATCATCATTCTCATCATCATCATTATCACGAACATTATTGTTTTTGTTGTCATTGTTCGTTGTTGTTGGCGTTATTGCAGTTCGTGTTTTTGTGCTCTTGTTATTCTTATTACAGCTCTAGTTATGAACGTTACCATGTTTCTGACTACTCGTAATTTCTGTTGTAAACCATCGTTTGGCAGACTGGTGTTAGCAACAATAACCGATGTATCCTGTCGTAGACCTGCTTACGAGAGACGCATTTCATTAGTTTGCACTGCCCGGTGAAGAAACCAGCGTGAGCCATCAACAGCCTGGATGCAGTATGAATCTTATTTATTTGGTTTCCCTGCAATATGATTTTCTTCAAAAGAAAAAGACAAAAATAAAACGGAACAAGAACCCCTGCATAGCAATCGGCAGTATGTAAAAAAAAACCACCTTAAAAACAAGTAAGGGGAAATGAACAAGTGAAATTTAAAAAAAAAAAAACAAGAACAGAAGTCATAACAAACAACCACCTGGACCACATAACCATATTTTGTCCGGTGCTATTTAGAGTTACACCTTTGTTGATGAAAGAATACTTGCCACTTTGATTGAAAGACATGAGCTGCAACTACCGCTTGTTTTAAAATGTTAATATCTTTACATTGTCGATGTATATGTTTAATCATAGGAATCTTTTGCCTATCTACATATGATGAATACTCTGTTTTCCCTGCATTGTCCTATTCTTTAAATTAAAACTGACGGTATGCGTTGCACGTTGGTCCTATAAAAAAAGAAATTGATAATTGTCAGACTGGAGAATATTTTGTGTAACCTTAATACACTTTTCTTTCGAGTAAATCATACACTTTGTAATACCGACAATTGTTCTTATTCATCTGCATCAGTTTTATCATCTTCCAGACTACAATACATGGCCGCCTTATGCTCTGGCCAACCTTTATTTTCTATCAATGCAAGACCCGGGAAGTTCATGGACTTTGTGCAGTTGATGCCCACACCAGTTAGCTGGCAACTGAAACGAAAACAATTACAATACCATTACTTCTACTACTGGTGTTATTCCCATTACTACTACTCCACTATAATCAATAATGATAATGACAA
>CM031601.1:97365275-97390275 GCA_018398815.1 Conus ventricosus | reverse complement strand
ATACTTGCATCAACATGGCGCTGTACAAGAAGTTATATCCTGCAGACACACCAGAAAATACGTCCTGCATTAAACCACCCGATGCGGTGTAACAACTAATGTAGTTCTGAATGAAGCCATGATCGACAATGCCAAATGTTACTGTAAATCGTTCAGTGGGTGACAGGGACAATGTTTCTGCTATATTAAGCAGAGGGTAAGGGGCATAACCGCAATGACCACAGAGGAATAACCCTGTTGAGTTGTGATGATCAGCTGTCCACCTCAGTCATGCAGGACAGGCCGATTCGTTTTGTGGAAAGCGTAGGGTTTCCTTCAGGACACTGAGCAGGGTTTAAAATGATTGTACTCGCTAATTCGTTATGCCCACGTCCTTAAAGAGCCTGCGTTTACTGGACACAGACAGGCGTTCAATAATGTTTGGAGACAAGCATTATCGCATGAAATGATGAAGCGGGGTATTTCTGGAATTATAATCCAGATTGTGTTAAACTTGTATGATCGCTTGAAATCGCACGATTTGAATTAAAGTAAAAATAAGAGGGTTTTTTTTTTGTTTTTTTTTTTTTTTTGGGGGGGGGGGGGAGTTGCTGTTTTTGTTTTTAGTTTTGTTGATTTTTTTTCTTTGTTTGTTTGATTTTAGGTTTTTCGGGAGCTGGGGAAAGAGAGTATCTAATGCGTCCACTTTTTACTAATATTCAAAAATGATCTTTTACCGCGCTTTATTGGAAATGTTTGTTGCACATGTAAGTGTGACGAACTATTTATCGCATTTATTTCTGTAAATGTTTCTAAATGGCCTTCTACAGTATGTTTATGAAAATGGATGTTTCATCTTTCAATGTGACTCAAACTAACAAGAACTGTAATTTGCAAAATACATTTTCGTACTTGTAATGTTGTATGCAGATGACACAATTTATCTGGCTAACGCCAGATCGACTTTCTAGAAAGAACTTGACGTTTTGCTGTAGTGTTTTGAGAAATGAAAGCTTGAGGTGGATTCAAATAAAACTAGTACGGGTTGTTTATTTACGGGAAAGCAAAATCCATGTGACATATTCACTTTCGGTAATAAGAGCTCAGAAAATCTTATTCCGTTAAAGCAATTAGTTTTGAGAAAATTGTTAATGTCTCATTAGACGAAATGTGCTTGTGATCCAGCATGAAAATGAATGTTCTCGTAGACAGCCCTGAAACATTTGCCTGTTGGCGTGAATTTTTCCATCAGTACTGATATTGATTATATCATATGGTTGTAAAATCAGAAAGGGGGACGGGGTAATAATAATGATGTTTTAGAACGATTACAGCTGACTTTTCAGACGCAGTTGTGTAGACTTAAAACAAAATGCTAGGGCATGATTTATAGAGAGACAGGCACCTTCCTATTTCAGTGTCCGTGAAAGCAATATTAATATTGATCATCCGAAAACTACTGCAGCAATGGGTAACATTGTGTTTGAATCATATAGCAAAAGTGTTTTCATTTCCTAATGGTTTTATCACATAACAAACAAACAAAATCATATAGCAAGGTTTTGGCTGTGTTTAGGAGTCTTAACCATTCACAAATAAGATTTGGCAATGTCACAGGTTAAAGAGAAAATGCAAGATATTTGTGGTAGTTCGGGGACGACAGCAATAAATGTTTGTTTTGATAGAAACTCCAAAAATAGTTATAGAAGAGAAACATGGATGTCTAACTTCTCAGATATTTGCATAATACCTTTAATTAAATTCAGATTTAGGATCATAAAATTGCCTATCGAAGTCTGAAGACATTGAAATGTTCCAGAAGAACTTATTCATTGCAATTTGGATGTTGGGAGTCATCAGAAACGAGTTTGATATTGTGGAATGTCTGAAATTGGATCATATTCGAAAAGAATTGAGTTTGACAAAGTACTTGAAACCGTAGTCTGCTTTTTTATTTTTGCAATTTAGTCAAAGCAAGGTGGAGATATGTTTCAGCATAGGCAAGTTTACAACGAAGGGGAAGACTGATAATCTGCCCCTTTCTTCATGCTATCGTCAAACATTTGCTTTACTGGGTGTATGCTATTCTTTTTCATAGGTAAGTTAGTTTTGACAGAATTAATGATTATAAGACAGCAATTCTTTCTAAGGGGGTAATGATTCTCTTAAGCCAAATTTTAAATAGTACCTTTGCTTCTATCATTTTATCTTTGTAGGGTTTTTTTTTCCATGTGTGTTAAGTCCTGAGTAAACCAAATGAAAGTGGCAGTAGAAATAACAATTTACAGGACACAGGGTCATGATCGGGGATGCTTTTGTTCTCAGATGTGATCTCTGAACGTCGTCCTAAAGTCTTAAGTTTTGTGTTCCGTGGCTGGAATGCGCTGGTTTATCACTGGGATGTGTGCGTATGCGACCGTTATTAATTCTACCGTGAAGGAAAGCACGTTGCCGCCTCAAGAATGATCTTAAAACAGGACCCACGCTTTGCACTCTTTTTCTTCCTCTGTTAGAGAGAGAGAGAGAGAGAGAGAGAGAGAGAGAGGAGGGGGGGGGGGGGAGCACGGGCCAATTAAAGCTTGCTTAATCTTCAAAAATGGTTCGCTTGGAAAATAGCTTGCGCGCTGGACTTTTTGTTTGTTTGTTTGTTGTTTGTTTGATCTTTCTGTTGTCAATACTCATGCGCCCAAATTCAAACCCCATAAGATACTCGTACATGCCCCTTTCACACGTTCTAAAGATTCTTGACGTGAAATATACATTTATGTTTGCATGAAGACAATGTTACCTGGAACGGCCAAGCCGATAATGCTTAAGGTAACCTGGTCGAATTTCAGCTCAGTATTGCGAAATTTTATGTGATGTAATGTGGTGTGTGTGTGTGTGTGTGTGTGTGTGTGTGTGTGCGTGCGTGCGTGCGTGCGTGCGTGCGTGCGTGCGTGCGTGCGTGTGTGCGTGCGTGCGTGCGTGTGTGCGTGTGTGTGTGTGTGTGTGTGTGTGTGTGTGTGTGTGTGTGTGTGTGTGTGTGTGTGTTTGCGTGTGAACGACAGTAACCAATGCATTTAAGAATTATTGTCAAATGGCGAGTCGTCCATCATGTAAAGACAAAGACTGTACTTATGTATATTTTTGGCCAGTTTGCATTCGATTTAATAAACTTTATGACGACTGACCTTCGTTGTGTTTCTTTTGATTGCGTACATGTGTGTGTGTGTGTGTGTGTGTGTGTGTGTGTGTGTGTGTGTGTGTGCGTGCGTGCGTGCGTGCGTGCGTGCGTGCGTGCGTGCGTGCGTGCGTGCAAGTGTGTGTGTGTGTGTGGATGTCTGAATGTATGTGTGTGTGCATGTGTGTGCGTATGTGTGTGTGTCTGTTTGTCAGTGTGTGTGAAGACAAACAGTGGAATATGTCCTGAATTCATGCCAGGCATTGCTAACGCAGGGAAGGTTCACGTGGATATAACAATCGAGTGCTTTAAAAGGTCCCTACTGCGGTTTGTTCCACCAGAGGAAACGCTGCGGCACCAGAATCCCCAGCATCAACATTCTGCACGGCAGGAGACCACAAATCATGGTCTGGAACAGCAGTGACATCACGAGCATGGACGCTGTGTTTACCGGATGCAGTGTAAGCCTGGGAGTCCACCTTCCAGAACGGGAACATCATCCAGAGATCATCTGGAAGTGTGGCATGAGACCGGGCGGTGTACTCACTCAAGTTCGTCAAAACACAATTTCGTTCTGATAGAACACACTGTGTTGTATAAAGCAGAATGGAGCAAGGTTACATATTTGAAGACTGAGAAGTCTACCAGGCTGGCCAGCAGATTGGGGGGGGGGGGGGGGGGTCTGGCTTTCTAATGAATGTCTTCGACGTACAGATTGGACAAGGGGATTTGTGAGCTCGCCAGTCTATAATCTCATGAAGCAGCTCGCTATTTCTAAGAAGAGAACCTACGGGCCATGGCAGAGGCAGTGGAAAAGAATTCTGGCTGGATTTGGCTGAGAAGCAACTAACGTGAACTTTATAGACTAATGGCATTGAGGAGTCGTGACGTGAATGCGGCCCGACCCCCTTGGACTGAAAGGGGTTCAGGACCCAAACACGTGCCTGAGGGGAGTTTTAGAAGGGGTTCAGGACCCAAACATTTGTCTGAGGGGAGTTTCTTCTCCGAAGACCTTCTGTCAAGCTCTCTTGAAGAGTTCCTTTACAATGCAAAGTAAACAAATGTGCAGAATATAAAACGGAGAGATACTCGGTTGACGTAATAAAAATTGATCTTATACAGACCACGATTTTGAATGGGTAAAACGACGGAAACATTTTCAATATGATCTTTTTCTTTTTTGTCATGCACGCTATCTACACACAATTAATTATATCAGCAATCAGTGACTTTCAGAAATTGAATTTATGAACAGTTTTCAATTTTAGTGTATGTACGTATATTAGAATCCAGCAATTTAGTGTCCTACTCTTGTGAACGATCCACGTTTGTGTTTGTTACTTTGGTTGTTGTTGCTGCTGCTGCTATTTTATTTTTCGTTTGCCTTGTACCTGCACAGACCTAAACCTTGAAAGTGTTGCTGCTGTTGTTGTGGGGTGGGGTTTTATATCTAACTCATTATTCGCGCCATTTCAGTGCCGTGTATCCATGCCACTCATGTCGGCTGCCTGGCTACATTTCACAGCTTAGCTCGTGCCGTTACCATCAGCAGTCCTTAGGGAGCAGTCAGTATTAAGTCGTCATGAGGCAACCCACCAGAGGAGACACTGCACTGCTGTCGAGTCACTTTGATGATGTTCAGTGGTGCCTGTTCTGATCCAACATGCACAGGACACTATATACGAAGCCCTCTACTAACGACAATGACTGGTTAATCGTGGAGCCAGAGTGAGTGAGCTGTCCCTCCGGAGGGCGTCACGTCCGCATGACGTCGCCATACTGGCGACCTCGACACAAATGCGACGGTATAGACTTGGATAGGAAATCGAAACTGAGGTCACCCTGACAGCAGGGCATGAAAGGCTACACAATTGATGACATTATCTGTGATTGTTGTTGTTGTTTTACGAACCTAATAGGTAATAGAGAAGTTAAATATCTGAATACCACCACCACCACCACCATCTTTTTTAAATAGATAATTTTTATTTTATCCCTCTGCTTTTGTCACACTGAGTGAAGATACACACAGATTCACAGAGATACTAGACAGACAGGACTGAACTCGATGACCAGGCTGCTGGAGCAAAAACAAACGAATAACGAACGAACAGCGAACAGGCATTTACGATGACTTTTGAGAGAGAGAGAGAGAGAGGGGAGAGAGAGAGAGAGAGAGAGAGAGAGAGAGAGAGAGAGAGAGAGAGCAATAAACCTGACATAAGCCAGCATGCGTATCAGTGAATGCATATTTTTGGAATGCGTATCAGGCCTTTGTTTGTAGCCTGACAGGGAAAAGTCAATAAACAGAGTTGAATGTGCTGCAACCGCCTGACGATGTTCAAATGATACAAAACGTTGCCACCACTATTTTCCTTTCTCTGTTCAATAAAAGGGTCGTCTATATAGCTAATAATGTTACTGAATGTTCAGCGTGATCGCACGGTCGACATGATTTTTTTTTTTTTTTTCTGAATCTATCGAGGGGAATAAGATTGAAAGGAAATAGTTACTGACGACAGTATCTTTGGCTCACAGGGTGCTGACATGATACAGACACGGGAAAAGCCATGTAAATTACCACCAGCACAGTCAACACGTTGGTATTTAATGCCCCCCCCTCTCTCTCTCTCTCTCCGCTCCCTTCCTCATCCTTCCACTTCCCCCTCCCCCCCCCCCCCCCCCCCCCCCCCTACTCAAAGCAAGAGACAGTTCTATTGTTAGCCACCATTGATCGCTTTGGTGTTTCTTTCGGGTTGAGTTACACTCACAGGAACCGTCTACACGATCTCAGGTGATACGGCAGACGTAGACGTACGGTGAACACCGCTTCGTTTCCATTTCGGATAATGTCAGTTACCGGACAATGCCGATAACCGGATACCGTCAATTACCGGATGATGTCAATTACCGGACGATGTCAATTACTTGATAACGCCTATTACCGGATGATGTCAATTACCGGATAATGGCAATTACCGGATAATGCCAATTACTAGGCGATGTCAATTACCGGATGATGTCAATTACCGGATGATATCAATTACCGGATGATTTCAACTTTCTCTAATGTCTCGGCCACACAGGCGCTCTTTCTGTCTGTTGCAGAAGATTCCATAATTTCATTTCGTTTGATTCAATAACTGTTTCATTTTGTTCCCATTGACGCGGGGCTTGTTTCATTTTCAACCTATTTTGTCACTAGCGAGAGCATTTTGAAGACACTTCTCGTAAACACGGCTGTCACAAGTTAACCCCCGTCCTTTCCCCTTCCCTGACCACCAATGAAACAAAACAAAAGTACAGAGCTTTTTTTGTTAAAGATAAAACATTGTTGTGCAGTTTACATGTGCTGACTGTCATCCGGTGGTATTTTAGTTAGGAGCATCATAAGAAGCAGGAGCAACAGGAAGGGTACCTTTGTTCAAAAGGAGTGGGAATAGGAAGAGTATCTCTGTCTTTCCCTAATGAGAATTCTAAGTGTGTGTGTGTGTGTGTGTGTGTGTGTGTGTGTGCGTGCGTGCGTGCGTGCGTGCGTGCGTGCGTGCGTGCGTGCGTGCGTGCGTGCGTGTGTGTGTGTCTGTCTGTCTGTCTGTCTGTCTATCTGAGTGTCTGTATGTGCCTATGTCTGTTTGTGTGTGATTATGTGAGTGCACGCGCGCATACATATTTCTGTGCGTTGTTTTATTTTGGTCGTTGCCCGATTCGTGGCAATCACGAACACTCCGCCAATTACGAGCAAGCTGCACCAAGCGCTCCTTCCTGTCGGGTAAATGCCACCCCGAGCATCGACCAGAACACACAACAGCTCACAGGACTCGGGGGGAATCACGTACCCCAAAACATCGATTTCCATATCCAAAGCAAGATAGAGAGATCGCGAAAACCAACCAAAGGGAAAGCTTAAAAACCTACTCTCCGATTCACCTTCGTTCCGCTTATAATCCAAACAAGCTTCGATGCAGACAAGGCCAATTCTGTCGTCAAAGGTCAGAGACCTGAAAGGGATGTTTTCTAATTACGAACTATTTTTTCCCTCTCAAAGCACCATCAATGAATAAAAAAAATACTTTCTCTGATTCGTCGATATGCTTTGTGGAATTTTGACACTCCCTTCTTTACGCAGTTCGTAGATTTTTGCACTTGTCTTTACTGTGTGCGAGTCATGTTAATGTCATGTAAGGACACTAAATAAAGCCTAGCGGTTAGGTCATACTGTTATACAAAGTCTGGTATTTACATCTACGGTGTGTCGAAAATGACATAAGATTACATTCTTGCAGTGAGGTTTTAAACGTGTCCAGAAAAAGAGGCCAAGATATAATAGCTAGTAAGTGAGGATAAAACTCTCAGCGAATCTTAATTAAATGTTAGCGAACCACCCGAAAAATGTTTTTTAAAAATCACAAGACAAAACATGCGTTTCGACCTCTTAGGTCTTCTTCAGACAAGATACAAAACAATTATGACCACGAAAATGAACGAGCAATCACTTCACGCCTACCTTGCGCTGGAGTGGTTGAACGTAGGTGTTTGTATCTTGCCTGAAGAAGACCTAAGAGATCGAAACGCGTCGTGTTTTGTCTTGTGATTCGTTTGTCCACGTTTTTTGCTATTGTTGTTGTTTTTGGCGGTTCGTTAACATTTATTTAAGATTTGATTAGATTTCAGCCTGCAGTCGTTTCATTCCGCAACCTGTCAAGCGCTTAAGCTCCAAGTGCCAGAAAACATCAGATGCCAGAAAACATCAGATGCCAGAAAACATCAGATGAGTTTGTTTCAAAGCGAGGTGACAGCAGGCGAAAACCAAGACAAACTAAAAAGAAAAAAAAAAACCATCCACTTCGTGTCCAATTTCAGGAAAGAAATGACAGCCATTTCTTTGTGTTCATTGTCTTGAATGTTGCTCGTCTCGCCCGAACAAGACCAAAGTGGTCGAAACGCGTCATGTTTTGTCTTGTAATTTGTTTGTCTCTTTCTTTCGGCAGAATAGCATTTTTTTTTTAATTTAAGAGTGGACGAAGCGTAATGCTTAATTTAAAAGAGTCAGAGTGAGACATGAGATTAATCACATCACTAAGGATGACAAGTTTCAGAAAAAGGACAAAGAGTCAGAGTGAGACATGAGATTAATCACATCACTAAGGATGACAAGTTTCAGAAAAAGGACAAAGAGTCAGAGTGAGACATGAGATTAATCACATCACTAAGGATGACAAGTTTCAGAAAAAGGACAAAGAGTCAGAGTGAGACATGAGATTAATCACATCACTAAGGATGACAAGTTTCAGAAAAAGGACAAAGAGTCAGAGTGAGACATGAGATTAATCACATCACTAAGGATGACAAGTTTCAGAAAAAGGACAAAGAGTCAGAGTGAGACATGAGATTAATCACATCACTAAGGATGACAAGTTTCAGAAAAAGGACAAAGAGTCAGAGTGAGACATGAGATTAATCACATCACTAAGGATGACAAGTTTCAGATAAAGGACAAAGAGTCAGAGTGAGACTTGAGATTAATCACATCACTAAGGATGACAAGTTTCAGAAAAAGGACAAAGAGTCAGAGTGAGACATGAGATTAATCACATCACTAAGGATGACAAGTTTCAGAAAAAGGACAAAGAGTCAGAGTGAGACATGAGATTAATCACATCACTAAGGATGACAAGTTTCAGAAAAAGGACAAAGAGTCAGAGTGAGACATGAGATTAATCACATCACTAAGGATGACAAGTTTCAGAAAAAGGACAAAGAGTCAGAGTGAGACATGAGATTAATCACATCACTAAGGATGACAAGTTTCAGAAAAAGGACAAAGAGTCAGAGTGAGACATGAGATTAATCACATCACTAAGATGACAAGTTTCAGAAAAAGGACAAAGAGTCAGAGTGAGACATGAGATTAATCACATCACTAAGGATGACAAGTTTCAGAAAAAGGACAAAGAGTCAGAGTGAGACATGAGATTAATCACATCACTAAGGATGACAAGTTTCAGAAAAAGGACAAAGAGTCCAGAGTGAGACATGAGATTAATCACATCACTAAGGATGACAAGTTTCAGAAAAAGGACAAAGAGTCAGAGTGAGACATGAGATTAATCACATCACTAAGGATGACAAGTTTCAGAAAAAGGACAAAGAGTCAGAGTGAGACATGAGATTAATCACATCACTAAGGATGACAAGTTTCAGAAAAAAGACAAAGAGTCAGAGTGAGACATGAGATTATTCACATCACTAAGGATGACAAGTTTCAGAAAAGGACAAAGAGTCAGAGTGAGACATGAGATTAATCACATCACTAAGGATCACAAGTTTCAGAAAAAGGACAAAGAGTCAGAGTGAGACATGAGATTAATCACATCACTAAGGATGACAAGTTTCAGAAAAAGGACAAAGAGTCAGAGTGAGACATGAGATTAATCACATCACTAAGGATGACAAGTTTCAGAAAAAGGACAAAGAGTCAGAGTGAGACAGAGATTAATCACATCACTAAGGATGACAAGTTTTCAGAAAAAGGACAAAGAGTCAGAGTGAGACATGAGATTAATCACATCACTAAGGATGACAAGTTTCAGAAAAAGGACAAAGAGTCAGAGTGAGACATGAGATTAATCACATCACTAAGGATGACAAGTTTCAGAAAAAGGACAAAGAGTCAGAGTGAGACATGAGATTAATCACATCACTAAGGATGACAAGTTTCAGAAAAAGACAAAGAGTCAGAGTGAGACATGAGATTAATCACATCACTAAGGATGACAAGTTTCAGAAAAAGGACAAAGAGTCAGAGTGAGACATGAGATTAATCACATCACTAAGGATGACAAGTTTCAGAAAAAGGACAAAGAGTCAGAGTGAGACATGAGATTAATCACATCACTAAGGATGACAAGTATCAGAAAAAGGACAAAGAGTCAGAGTGAGACATGAGATTAATCACATCACTAAGGATGACAAGTATCAGAAAAAGGACAAAGAGTCAGAGTGAGACATGAGATTAATCACATCACTAAGGATGACAAGTTTCAGAAAAAGGACAAAGAGTCAGAGTGAGACATGAGATTAATCACATCACTAAGGATGACAAGTTTCAGAAAAAGGACAAAGAGTCAGAGTGAGACATGAGATTAATCACATCACTAAGGATGACAAGTTTCAGAAAAAGGACAAAGAGTCAGAGTGAGACATGAGATTAATCACATCACTAAGGATGACAAGTTTCAGAAAAAGGACAAAGAGTCAGAGTGAGACATGAGATTAATCACATCACTAAGGATGACAAGTTTCAGAAAAAGGACAAAGAGTCAGAGTGAGACATGAGATTAATCACATCACTAAGGATGACAAGTTTCAGAAAAAGGACAAAGAGTCAGAGTGAGACATGAGATTAATCACATCACTAAGGATGACAAGTTTCAGAAAAAGGACAAAGAGTCAGAGTGAGACATGAGATTAATCACATCACTAAGGATGACAAGTTTCAGAAAAAGGACAAAGAGTCAGAGTGAGACATGAGATTAATCACATCACTAAGGATGACAAGTTTCAGAAAAAGGACAAAGAGTCAGAGTGAGACATGAGATTAATCACATCACTAAGGATGACAAGTTTCAGAAAAAGGACAAAGAGTCAGAGTGAGACATGAGATTAATCACATCACTAAGGATGACAAGTTTCAGAAAAAGGACAAAGAGTCAGAGTGAGACATGAGATTAATCACATCACTAAGGATGACAAGTTTCAGAAAAAGGACAAAGAGTCAGAGTGAGACATGAGATTAATCACATCACTAAGGATGACAAGTTTCAGAAAAAGGACAAAGAGTCAGAGTGAGACATGAGATTAATCACATCACTAAGGATGACAAGTTTCAGAAAAAGGACAAAGAGTCAGAGTGAGACATGAGATTAATCACATCACTAAGGATGACAAGTTTCAGAAAAAGGACAAAGAGTCAGAGTGAGACATGAGATTAATCACATCACTAAGGATGACAAGTATCAGAAAAAGGACAAAGAGTCAGAGTGAGACATGAGATTAATCACATCACTAAGGATGACAAGTTTCAGAAAAAGGACAAAGAGTCAGAGTGAGACATGAGATTAATCACATCACTAAGGATGACAAGTTTCAGAAAAAGGACAAAGAGTCAGAGTGAGACATGAGATTAATCACATCACTAAGGATGACAAGTTTCAGAAAAAGGACAAAGAGTCAGAGTGAGACATGAGATTAATCACATCACTAAGGATGACAAGTTTCAGAAAAAGGACAAAGAGTCAGAGTGAGACATGAGATTAATCACATCACTAAGGATGACAAGTTTCAGAAAAAGGACAAAGAGTCAGAGTGAGACATGAGATTAATCACATCACTAAGGATGACAAGTTTCAGAAAAAGGACAAAGAGTCAGAGTGAGACATGAGATTAATCACATCACTAAGGATGACAAGTTTCAGAAAAAGGACAAAGAGTCAGAGTGAGACATGAGATTAATCACATCACTAAGGATGACAAGTTTCAGAAAAAGGACAAAGAGTCAGAGTGAGACATGAGATTAATCACATCACTAAGGATGACAAGTTTCAGAAAAAGGACAAAGAGTCAGAGTGAGACATGAGATTAATCACATCACTAAGGATGACAAGTTTCAGAAAAAGGACAAAGAGTCAGAGTGAGACATGAGCTTAATCACATCACTAAGGATGACAAGTTTCAGAAAAAGGACAAAGAGTCAGAGTGAGACATGAGATTAATCACATCACTAAGGATGACAAGTTTCAGAAAAAGGACAAAGAGTCAGAGTGAGACATGAGCTTAATCACATCACTAAGGATGACAAGTTTCAGAAAAAGGACAAAGAGATCAGAGTGAGACATGAGATAATCACATCACTAAGGATGACAAGTTTCAGAAAAAGGACAAAGAGTCAGAGTGAGACATGAGATTAATCACATCACTAAGGATGACAAGTTTCAGAAAAAGGACAAAGAGTCAGAGTGAGACATGAGATTAATCACATCACTAAGGATGACAAGTTTCAGAAAAAGGACAAAGAGTCAGAGTGAGACATGAGATTAATCACATCACTAAGGATGACAAGTTTCAGAAAAAGGACAAAGAGTCAGAGTGAGACATGAGATTAATCACATCACTAAGGATGACAAGTTTCAGAAAAAGGACAAAGAGTCAGAGTGAGACATGAGATTAATCACATCACTAAGGATGACAAGTTTCAGAAAAAGGTCAAAGAGTCAGAGTGAGACATGAGATTAATCACATCACTAAGGATGACAAGTTTCAGAAAAAGGACAAAGAGTCAGAGTGAGACATGAGATTAATCACATCACTAAGGATGACAAGTATCAGAAAAAGGACAAAGAGTCAGAGTGAGACATGAGATTAATCACATCACTAAGGATGACAAGTATCAGAAAAAGGACAAAGAGTCAGAGTGAGACATGAGATTAATCACATCACTAAGGATGACAAGTTTCAGAAAAAGGACAAAGAGTCAGAGTGAGACATGAGATTAATCACATCACTAAGGATGACAAGTTTCAGAAAAAGGACAAAGAGTCAGAGTGAGACATGAGATTAATCACATCACTAAGGATGACAAGTTTCAGAAAAAGGACAAAGAGTCAGAGTGAGACATGAGATTAATCACATCACTAAGGATGACAAGTTTCAGAAAAAGGACAAAGAGTCAGAGTGAGACATGAGATTAATCACATCACTAAGGATGACAAGTTTCAGAAAAAGGACAAAGAGTCAGAGTGAGACATGAGATTAATCACATCACTAAGGATGACAAGTTTCAGAAAAAGGACAAAGAGTCAGAGTGAGACATGAGATTAATCACATCACTAAGGATGACAAGTTTCAGAAAAAGGACAAAGAGTCAGAGTGAGACATGAGATTAATCACATCACTAAGGATGACAAGTTTCAGAAAAAGGACAAAGAGTCAGAGTGAGACATGAGATTAATCACATCACTAAGGATGACAAGTTTCAGAAAAAGGACAAAGAGTCAGAGTGAGACATGAGATTAATCACATCACTAAGGATGACAAGTTTCAGAAAAAGGACAAAGAGTCAGAGTGAGACATGAGATTAATCACATCACTAAGGATGACAAGTTTCAGAAAAAGGACAAAGAGTCAGAGTGAGACATGAGATTAATCACATCACTAAGGATGACAAGTTTCAGAAAAAGGACAAAGAGTCAGAGTGAGACATGAGATTAATCACATCACTAAGGATGACAAGTTTCAGAAAAAGGACAAAGAGTCAGAGTGAGACATGAGATTAATCACATCACTAAGGATGACAAGTTTCAGAAAAAGGACAAAGAGTCAGAGTGAGACATGAGATTAATCACATCACTAAGGATGACAAGTTTCAGAAAAAGGACAAAGAGTCAGAGTGAGACATGAGATTAATCACATCACTAAGGATGACAAGTTTCAGAAAAAGGACAAAGAGTCAGAGTGAGACATGAGATTAATCACATCACTAAGGATGACAAGTTTCAGAAAAAGGACAAAGAGTCAGAGTGAGACATGAGATTAATCACATCACTAAGGATGACAAGTTTCAGAAAAAGGACAAAGAGTCAGAGTGAGACATGAGATTAATCACATCACTAAGGATGACAAGTTTCAGAAAAAGGACAAAGAGTCAGAGTGAGACATGAGATTAATCACATCACTAAGGATGACAAGTTTCAGAAAAAGGACAAAGAGTCAGAGTGAGACATGAGATTAATCACATCACTAAGGATGACAAGTTTCAGAAAAAGGACAAAGAGTCAGAGTGAGACATGAGATTAATCACATCACTAAGGATGAACAAGTTTCAGAAAAAGGACAAAGAGTCAGAGTGAGACATGAGATTAATCACATCACTAAGGATGACAAGTTTCAGAAAAAAGGACAAAGAGTCAGAGTGAGACATGAGATTAATCACATCACTAAGGATGACAAGTTTCAGAAAAAGGACAAAGAGTCAGAGTGAGACATGAGATTAATCACATCACTAAGGATGACAAGTTTCAGAAAAAGGACAAAGAGTCAGAGTGAGACATGAGATTAATCACATCACTAAGGATGACAAGTTTCAGAAAAAGGACAAAGAGTCAGAGTGAGACATGAGATTAATCACATCACTAAGGATGACAAGTTTCAGAAAAAGGACAAAGAGTCAGAGTGAGACATGAGATTAATCACATCACTAAGGATGACAAGTTTCAGAAAAAGGACAAAGAGTCAGAGTGAGACATGAGATTAATCACATCACTAAGGATGACAAGTATCACAAAAAGGACAAAGAGTCAGAGTGAGACATGAGATTAATCACATCACTAAGGATGACAAGTTTCAGAAAAAGGACAAAGAGTCAGAGTGAGACATGAGATTAATCACATCACTAAGGATGACAAGTTTCAGAAAAAGGACAAAGAGTCAGAGTGAGACATGAGATTAATCACATCACTAAGGATGACAAGTTTCAGAAAAAGGACAAAGAGTCAGAGTGAGACATGAGATTAATCACATCACTAAGGATGACAAGTTTCAGAAAAAGGACAAAGAGTCAGAGTGAGACATGAGATTAATCACATCACTAAGGATGACAAGTTTCAGAAAAAGGACAAAGAGTCAGAGTGAGACATGAGATTAATCACATCACTAAGGATGACAAGTTTCAGAAAAGGACAAAGAGTCAGAGTGAGACATGAGATTAATCACATCACTAAGGATGACAAGTTTTAGAAAAAGGACAAAGAGTCAGAGTGAGACATGAGATTAATCACATCACTAAGGATGACAAGTTTCAGAAAAAGGACAAAGAGTCAGAGTGAGACATGAGATTAATCACATCACTAAGGATGACAAGTTTCAGAAAAAGGACAAAGAGTCAGAGTGAGACATGAATTAATCACATCACTAAGGATGACAAGTTTCAGAAAAAGGACAAAGAGTCAGAGTGAGACATGAGATTAATCACATCACTAAGGATGACAAGTTTCAGAAAAAGGACAAAGAGTCAGAGTGAGACATGAGCTTAATCACATCACTAAGGATGACAAGTTTCAGAAAAAGGACAAAGAGTCAGAGTGAGACATGAGATTAATCACATCACTAAGGATGACAAGTTTCAGAAAAAGGACAAAGAGTCAGAGTGAGACATGAGCTTAATCACATCACTAAGGATGACAAGTTTCAGAAAAAGGACAAAGAGTCAGAGTGAGACATGAGCTTAATCACATCACTAAGGATGACAAGTTTCAGAAAAAGGACAAAGAGTCAGAGTGAGACATGAGATTAATCACATCACTAAGGATGACAAGTTTCAGAAAAAGGACAAAGAGTCAGAGTGAGACATGAGATTAATCACATCACTAAGGATGACAAGTTTCAGAAAAAGGACAAAGAGTCAGAGTGAGACATGAGATTAATCACATCACTAAGGATGACAAGTTTCAGAAAAAGGACAAAGAGTCAGAGTGAGACATGAGATTAATCACATCACTAAGGATGACAAGTTTCAGAAAAAGGACAAAGAGTCAGAGTGAGACATGAGATTAATCACATCACTAAGGATGACAAGTTTCAGAAAAAGGACAAAGAGTCAGAGTGAGACATGAGATTAATCACATCACTAAGGATGACAAGTTTCAGAAAAAGGACAAAGAGTCAGAGTGAGACATGAGATTAATCACATCACTAAGGATGACAAGTTTCAGAAAAAGGACAAAGAGTCAGAGTGAGACATGAGATTAATCACATCACTAAGGATGACAAGTTTCAGAAAAAGGACAAAGAGTCAGAGTGAGACATGAGATTAATCACATCACTAAGGATGACAAGTTTCAGAAAAAGGACAAAGAGTCAGAGTGAGACATGAGATTATTCACATCACTAAGGATGACAAGTTTCAGAAAAAGGACAAAGAGTCAGAGTGAGACATGAGATTATTCACATCACTAAGGATGACAAGTTTCAGAAAAAGGACAAAGAGTCAGAGAGTGAGACATGAGATTAATCACATCACTAAGGATGACAAGTTTCAGAAAAAGGACAAAGAGTCAGAGTGAGACATGAGATTAATCACATCACTAAGGATGACAAGTTTCAGAAAAAGGACAAAGAGTCAGAGTGAGACATGAGATTAATCACATCACTAAGGATGACAAGTTTCAGAAAAAGGACAAAGAGTCAGAGTGAGACATGAATTAATCACATCACTAAGGATGACAAGTTTCAGAAAAAGGACAAAGAGTCAGAGTGAGATATGAGATTAATCACATCACTAAGGATGACAAGTTTCAGAAAAAGGACAAAGAGTCAGAGTGAGACATGAGATTAATCACATCACTAAGGATGACAAGTTTCAGAAAAAGGACAAAGAGTCAGAGTGAGACATGAGATTAATCACATCACTAAGGATGACAAGTTTCAGAAAAAGGACAAGAGTCAGAGTGAGACATGAGATTAATCACATCACTAAGGATGACAAGTTTCAGAAAAAGGACAAAGAGTCAGAGTGAGACATGAGATTAATCACATCACTAAGGATGACAAGTTTCAGAAAAAGGACAAAGAGTCAGAGTGAGACATGAGATTAATCACATCACTAAGGATGACAAGTTTCAGAAAAAGGACAAAGAGTCAGAGTGAGACATGAGATTAATCACATCACTAAGGATGACAAGTTTCAGAAAAAGGACAAAGAGTCAGAGTGAGACATGAGATTAATCACATCACTAAGGATGACAAGTTTCAGAAAAAGGACAAAGAGTCAGAGTGAGACATGAGATTAATCACATCACTAAGGATGACAAGTTCAGAAAAAGGACAAAGAGTCAGAGTGAGACATGAGATTAATCACATCACTAAGGATGACAAGTTTCAGAAAAAGGACAAAGAGTCAGAGTGAGACATGAGATTAATCACATCACTAAGGATGACAAGTTTCAGAAAAAGGACAAAGAGTCAGAGTGAGACATGAGATTAATCACATCACTAAGGATGACAAGTTTCAGAAAAGGACAAGAGATGAAATAAACCCAGGTCTGCCTTCATAGAGTAAGCTTTTATCCCCCCCCCCCCCCCCCACCCACCCACCCAACAGGACCAACAACTGCATACAGCACTAAAGACCTGTAGTCAGTGTAATAAAAATAATGATAATAATAAAAAGAAGAAGAAGAAGAAGAAGAAGAAGAAGAAGAAGAAGAAGATGAAGAAGAATCATGATTATGATAATGATGATGATGACGATGATGATAATGATAATAACAACAACAATAACAATATTAACAGAGCATTTATAAAGCGCCTTGCTAAAAGTTCTAGGGGGTGACAATCCACAGTCACGTGTTCACAACGAGCTGCCTACCTGGGTAGTGCCGACTGAAGAACTGCCTGCCGGCGCTTCATTCAAGCTGCCTACCTGGGTAGTGCCGACTGAAGAGCTGCCTGCCGGCGCTTCATTCAATCGTTTCCCGCGAAATCCAGTCAATATCGTTCACATCAATTTCCTTACTTCCTTCATTCTTTCCATATCTCACGCAGGGTGCATGCTATGTATAACGAGTCATCCATACCAACGGCCAAACTGGTATTCTCTTCCGAAAGTGTGTGTTTCTTTGCTCGTCTTCAGAAGAATATACGTTTCTCGCATACATCCCACCACGTTAGCTGCGTTTATCTGTAATGTCCTGCACCAGGCAATGAAGCAGAAGGATGTAAGGGACGTATGTAACATGGTCAGAACCAACACGAAAAACAGCGATTTTTTTGTTGTTGAGAGCTAGCACCAGCCATATTTGAACTCCCGCGAATTATGATTGTGAAGTAGGTGCACTAAACACTGGGCCAGCCAGATCTTTCTCCCTACAGGTGTTATGATTGTAAGGTAGATGCACTAACCACTGGGCCAGCCAGATCTTTATCCCTAAAAGTGTTATGATTGTAAAGTAGGTGCATTAACCACTGGACCAGCCAGTCTTTATCCCTAAAGGTGGAGTTGAAGACAAAGCGATGAAATGTCCATGAAAAAGGTAACAATGATACAATTTTGAGGTGCGTTGTCTACTAAAAAGGTAACATTGTTATACATTTTGCGTGTAGTATACCTATTACTGCATCAGCTATTTGTAGTATAGATAGTCTTAAACCTAAATCAGTGCTTGAAAGCATCACAATGTTTAAACCAAAACTCGGGAGAAGAAAGAAAACACATTGAATCAGAAATAATTATCCCAAGGGAGTCAGCCACATATTACAATATCCAGCAACAAGATTTCTGTTATTGCATGAATACTAAAACACGTTTTTAAAAAATCTGTTCGCGTATATTATGTGTTACTGAAAAATTGAAATAGACGAAAATAATGCAATTATCCATCAATGGAAAAAGACGCAAGTCTCCATATTCCAAATTTAGGTCCTGCAGCTATGAATTGATAGAACCTTAAGATGTCAGCGGTCTCAGCGAAAACCATTACAACTGTCACATTATTAGTACACCCAAGATCTATAAAAAAAAAAAAAGTAAGAATAGTTACAAACTGCGCGTGTGTGCACAACAATGTCACATGGCTGTAAAACGGCTACACGTTTTGTCCAGACTGCCGTATTGTTACATTTTCATGGAAGTTAGCAGCACTGTAAAATTTGACGTTGTGTCAACCGAGGTACAGCTCCGGTCCTTCGGAGCAGTCAGTGTCTGTTGGTTCACCATAGTCAAGGGGATGTTGAGGCAAAACTAATGATTCCATGAAAGTAAATATGAAATGAAGCAGAAAACAGTGAACAAGTTATATAAAAAAAATAAGTAGGGTAACTCTTGCTCCCACAAGAAAACATAACTCCAAAGGAATGCTGCTTACGACACCGAATCGCCTGGCAGATATGACAGAACAGAGCACACAGAACAAACAAGGAAACATCCCCCAAAAGATGTACCGAGCACATCTACACAGCAACAAGAACTGGAGAAATGAACAAATATAAATTAACTTATATTCAAAACTGGCACAGCCTTTTAAAACTTGAATATAGTCAGGCAAGTGCAAGGACGAACAGAAACAAACACATATAACCTCGATTCAATTGAAACCAAAGTAAATATGAAATGAGGCAGGGTCAATTTATATTTGTCCATTTCTCCAGTTCTTGTTGCTGTGTAGATGCGTTCGGCACAGGGTATATCGACAGGCTTGAAACATCCGTTTCTGGGGGATGTTTCATCGTTTGTTCTGTGTGCTCTGTGCTGTCATGTCTGCTAGGCGATTCGGTGTCGTAAGCAGCATTCCTTTGGAGTTATGTTTTCTTGTGGAGCAAGAGTTACCATACTTATTTGTTGTTTAATGGTTCCATGACAGTGTTTTCCAGCTGTTGCAGCTCTCTGTGGCCCTCGGAGAAGGCGAAGGACAGGGCAGTCGACTCTCTGTGGCCCTCAGGGAGAAGGCGAAGGACAGGGCAGTCGACTCTCGGGTGTTGCCCTCTTCTTCTGTCTGCTTCGTCCTGTCCCTCTTGGAACTGGGACCTGAAAGAGCTTTTTTTCTGTTTTCGTTACCCAGACAGCCTGTGCTTGAAGATCAAGATCGTCCGGTCGAAGGATGGAGACTGAAGGTGTAGAACTGTAGGATAAAGCAGCAACAGCAGTAGCAACAAGAACGTCACATGCGGTCAAACGCTGTAGAATCGGTACGACACCTCACAGGACATCCACATGCACAAGCTGTGCAGATGTTCTCAATGGATCGTCTTGCTGTTGAACTACTCTGGAATCATTTTCCACTCACAGGCACAATTGTGACATCACAATACTACTTCTCTCTCTCTCTCTCTCTCTCTCCTCTCTCTCTCCTCTACTCTCTCTCTCTCTCTCTCTCTCTCTCTCTCTCTCTCTCACACACACACACACACACACACACACACACAACACACACACACACACACACGCACACACGAGAGAAGAGAGAGAGAGAGAGAGAGAGAGAGAGAGAGAGAACTCTACTTGAAATACTTTGGTACAAAATACAGAAACGAAAAATCGGTTGCAGGAACATGCTTGAAATAGGAAGCAAACAAAAAAAAACCCAAAGAATCCTAGCTACTGCCTGGTATGAAACGGAAAACAAACACACAAAAGAGCAAACAATCCCAGCAAAATCAGCAGAGGCGACACCTTGTGCAGTGCATGAAACTGCCAACAGTTATTCAAAAAGAACAAACAAGGGGGGTAAGTCTGGGTTCCACGGTAAGCCATTCACACACCCAAACGAATATTGGTTTAATGTATAAATTCACTCGTCACAAATAGAGACGCCACGTACTCAGAGCAAACAAAGCATCATCATCTGTTTCCTTGTTTGTTTTGTGTGCTACGTGTCTGTATTTGTGTGGGGCAAAATGGATTCTATGATCAACGTTCGGTTTGAGGTACGGGCGTGTGATTTGTTGGTGGTTTTCTGCTGACTATTCCCTGCTTTATTGAAGAATTTCTTGGTTGTTGTTTTTTTTCGGTTAAATATAGATCTGTTTACAACAATATTCATAACAAGTCACCAGACATTACGTCAGCCTATGCTGCATCTACTTGCTTGCGCAGGTTAACTTTGTGTGTGTGTGTGTGTGTGTGTGTGTGTGTGTGTGTGTGTGTGTGTGTGTGGTGTGTGTGTGTGTGTGTGCGCACGCGCGCGCGCGCGCGCATACTTATGATTTTTTAACTCATGAAGTGAGGTGAAGACTACACACAAGTCCCTACAAACGTGGCGTTTTTTTCTGTCACTCAATTATTTTTGATTACCTCGCTACTTTTACCTCATAGATGTCGCCGTCGGAACAATTTTTAAAGAAGAAAAAAAAAAGAAAAACAAGTAGACTTTCGAAACGGTTGGTTGACTAAAAAAAAAATAAAAAAAAATAAATAAAAAAGAAGCAATGTTTCACACTTGAAAAAGATTCCGAGAAATGTAGGGGAAAATGTCACTCTCATTCTAATGTCGCTTAAAGTCTTTTAAATTTAAGTTTTACCATTGGACATATAAAATTTGGTCTCTGTCAGTAAACGATAATCTGGTTAAAACATGAAAATCCGACCGACCCCGTGCGTGTGTGTGTGTGTGTGTGTGTGTGTGTGTGTGTGTGTGTGTGTGTGTGTGTGTGTGTTAACTAAACGTTTTCTTTCTCTTCTCTGTCTCATCTTCCCTGTCACCCCAGCATCATCACCCCCACGCCGCTCATTGAGGTTCTCGGCCACAGTCACACCCCCGGCTTGGTCCATCGGCCACAGTCACACCTCTGGCTTGGTCCACCGGCCACAGTCACACCCCTGGCTTGGTCAATCGGCCACAGTCACACCCCTGGCTTGGTCCACCGGCCACAGTCACACCCCTGGCTAGGTCCATCGGCCACAGTCACACCTCTGGCTTGGTCCACCGGCCACAGTCACACCCCTGGCTTGGTCAATCGGCCACAGTCACACCCCTGGCTAGGTCCATCGGCCAGTCACACCCTGGCTAGGTCCATCGGCCACAGTCACACCCCTGGCTTGGTCAATCGGCCACAGTCACACCCTGGCTTGGTCCATCGGCCACAGTCACACTTCTGGCTTGGTCCATCGGCCACAGTCACACCTCTGGCTTGGTCCACCGGCCACAGTCACACCCCTGGCTTGGTCAATCGGCCACAGTCACACCCCTGGCTAGGTCCATCGGCCACAGTCACACCCTGGCTAGGTCCATCGGCCACAGTCACACCCCTGGCTTGGTCAATCGGCCACAGTCACACCCTGGCTTGGTCAATCGGCCACAGTCACCCCCTGGCTTGGTCCATCGGCCACAGTCACACCTCTGGCTTGGTCCATCGGCCACAGTCACACCCCTGGCTTGGTCCATCGGCCACAGTCACACCCCTGGCTTGGTCAATCGGCCACAGTCACACCCTGGCTTGGTCCATCGGCCACAGTCACACCCCTGGCTTGGTCAATCGGCCACAGTCACACCCTGGCTTGGTCCATCGGCCACAGTCACACCCCTAGCTTGGTCAATCGGCCACAGTCACACCCTGGCTAGGTCCATCGGCCACAGTCACACCCTGGCTAGGTCCATCGGCCACAGTCACACCCTGGCTAGGTCCATCGGCCACAGTCACACCTCTGGCTTGGTCCATCGGCCACACTCACACCCTGGCTTGGTCCATCGGCCACAGTCACACCCTGGCTAGGTCTATCGGCCACAGTCACACCCTGGCTAGGTCCATCGGCCACAATCACAGCCTGGCTTGGTCCATTGGCTCCCCGGCACGGGCAATCCACTGAGCGAGTCGGTATCACGTCGTCATGAGACAACCCTCCGGAGGAGACAACGCACTTCTGCCGAGTTGTTTACGTGGAGTTTAATGGTGCCTGTTCTGATCCAAACTACACTTACTAAGCCCCGCTGCTGACGACAATGATGGCTGAGAAAGTAAACATGAAGTGAGGCAGGGAACAGTAAACAATAAATTACAAACAAGTAGGGTAACTCTTGCTCTCATAATGAAATAAATACACGCCCATAACTCCAAAGAAATGCTGCCCACGACACCGAATCACCCAGCAGAGCACACAGAACAAACAAGGAAACATCTCCCCGAAAAGGATGTTCCAAGCTTGTCCATATACCCCGTACCGGACACATCTACACAGCGACAACAACTGGAGAAATGAACAAATACAAATTAACATTTATTCAAGACTGGCACAGCCTTTCCGATCTTAAATGTAGTCAGACAAGTACATGGCCGAACAAAACAAATACAGGTAACCTTGATTTCACTGAAATGAAAGTAAATAAGAAATGAGGCAGGGAACAGTAAACAGTACATTAAAAAGTAGGGTAACTCTTGCTCCCATGACAAAATAAAAACTTGCTCCTTTGATGAAATGAATATTGGTGTGCATTTGTTTCATCCTGAAAGAAAGAATTACCCTACTTGTCTGTTGATGATTGCAGTGTCGAGGGTCCAACTTGGGTGGTATCTCCCTCCAGATGGCGTCATCATGTCCGTCCAACGACGGTCGCCATGAAATCGCCGATAGCGGCAGCCTCCAAAACGAATTCACCGAAGTCACCGACGTAGAGAGAAAATCGAATACTCAGTCACCAAGAGAGCAGAACATAAAGGGCTTCAGTACTTTACATTAAAAAAAAATTATAGTCGATGAGAATAGGGATGATGCAGATGGTGCTTTAGGGCTCCATTCATGTCTGCGAGTGCATGACAGGGTTGTGTCCCATTCTTACTGTCCTAACATATCCTAGTATCAACCAGGGCCCAAGAAATACAGTCGACTGCAGTGCTGGTAAACAAATTTGAGCAACAACACTCAGAGATCCATCCATTAAGTGAATAGAGTTGGATTGCGTGGTTCTAGTCTTCCCAACTGAGCCAACACCAAGCTCAGCTCTGGTAAGGAGCCGGTCAAAAAAAAAAAAAAAAGAAGAAGAAGAAAATAAAGCCACAAACGTAAATCGCGTTGATGGGAATCGAATCCATGATCTCCCAGACAAAAATCCACGATAATAACCACGGCACCACAGCGGCTTGTGATGTTAACGAAACTCAGACGAAAGACGGGACATGGCTTAAGAACGAAGCCGTTAAATTTGTAACCGATCAGTATGGCGGATACAGACGAAAACAAAGGCAGATCCAGCATCTGTTCCATGTCGACCGAGGTCTTCGCTCTACCGGCTGCCCTTCTAATTTTAAAATTAACGAAAAAAGGTTATCTTTACGATGACTGAAGACAGCACAGCATTGTAATTAGCGATGTGACATTTAACGTCTGTGAGGCATTGTAGTGGGGATCAATAGAGGTTATGTGTGTGTGTGTGTGTGTGTGTGTGTGTGTGGATGAGCCTCATTATTTATATACTCTTCCTTTCTACATGTCCGCGCGGATGTGTTATTGCCATTGCTGCTTCTAATCATATCCTTGAGGCTCTACGTCGTCATCGATAATTTCCATTGCAGAGGCTTTATTATCGTGATGAACCATTTTATCTTGGGTGGTTTTTTCTTGTACGCTCCTTTCATTGAAAGTGTCATGATCTTCGTTCTTTTGTCTCAAAACCCAAAATCACTAGGTGTCAGAACGGGCACATAACTGGTAGGAACAGTTACTGTTGTATGCATTTTGTTTCGGTCTTTTCATACCTGTGTCTATACAGAAATGTGATATATACAGAAATACACATGATTTTGTTAAGATTGAAAAAAACACCAACCTTATTATGCGTTCATTTAAAGAAAAAGGCTTTATTTCGGGTGCCTGTCCTTTTCTTCTTTAGACACCAATATTTTCTTTTACTGATTTATTGCTCATAACCACTCAGCCTATCTTATTTAGTAACGAAAAAGGAGGTGGAAGGGGAGGGAGTCTCGGAATGAACTACTTTCCCATGTTGAATGTGAAAATGTGTAAGATGTTTTAGCGCATTTCGTGTTAATATTTCCCTCAGATGTTAATAAATTAAAAATTAAAAACAAAACGAAAAAAAAAAAGAGTGAAAATTGACATTTTTGTTTCTCCTTGCTTGTTCTTCCCTTTTTCCCGTTTTCATTTTCTTCCTTTCGTCCTTTTTGTCGTCTTCTTTTCCGTCTGGGTCCCAGACAGAACTGCCAATACTGACACGTCACAACAACAAGGCACGCTGATTTTAATGAGAGAATCAGCTCTAGACGTGCGTACGTGTTTCCGACTTTTTTTGTTTTGTTTTGTTTGGACGTGCGTACGTGTTTCTGACCTTTTTTTGTTTTATTTGTTGTTGTTGTTTTTTT
>CM031601.1:97335275-97362775 GCA_018398815.1 Conus ventricosus | reverse complement strand
GCTACAAACTGAGAAATTTCCTCCCTTCGTTAACATCGTTCCTGATCATTTTACGCACAGTTTTTACCTCGAACATGTCATGTCGGATAGTCAACTACAAGTGTCTCATTGACGTGGTGGTTAAGCTGTTGTTCTCTTCGATCAAGGGGTCCACGGTTCGATCCACGTTTAAGAAAGCCAACTGGGTTTTTTTGTTTTGCTTTTTTAAGTCGGCTATATCCACATATAAGAAAGCCAACTAGAAGCAGATCCTTTTTTCTCCTTTCGTCGACTGAGCTGAGCAGACTCCTAACTCTTCCTTGTTCCCTTGGGTCAAACATAAAACCCAAAAACAAACAAACAAGTAACACATGCAAACATACACACACACACACACACACACACACACACACACACACACACACACACACCACACGCCACACACATACACACACACTCACACACACTCACACACGAGAGCGCGACCACGCACAAATACGCCCGCTCGCGTGCGTGCGCGATAGCCACACACACACACACACACACACACACACACACACACACACACACACACACACACACGAGCGCGAGCGCTTACATACACACGCACGCATGCACGCACGCACTCACACACACACACACACACACACGCGCGCGCGCGCGTGCGTGCGCGCACGCACCCACGCACACACGCACACACGCACACACACAGAGAAACATACTCAAACGCACGCTCGCACGAACGCACGAACGCGCACAAACACTATATTCGAGCGTGTGCACGCGTGCGTACACACACAGACAACAGCAACAACAACAACAATATGACAACAAAACAACTTTCTATTGAAATATTTAAGCATAATCCCGTAGCCAGATCCTAAGTAGATTGAAAACAAATACAAATTTAAAGATCTTTACCAACGGTGAGACCGTGGAATGCTACCTAAGGAACGACGGGCGGGGGGGGGGGGGGGGGGGGGGGGGGGGGGGGGGGGGGGGGGGGGGGGGGGGGTTGAGACGCAAGTGTCAACGTGTGTAGACAATGATCCTGATGTGATTGTCACACTGTCACTCTTGCATACCCGCATTCATGACAGCATTTACTCCATACGCACACGCAATCTTTCCAAACAACCAAAAGGCGCACTACCGAATGTTTTTTCTTCTCCCCCTCTCCTTCAGGGAAAACAATTTACTAAATCACATCATCCACTTGTAAACAGATTTTACCTCTGTATCTCTCTCCACACTGAGAGACAAATAAATCTGCACTCATGTATCTCTCCTCACACCGAGAGACAAATCAATCTTCACCATGTATCTCTCCTCACACCGAGAGACAAATCAATCTTCACACATGTATCTCTCCTCACATCGAGAGATAAATAACCTAGTTCGCTTCTATAAAGCTATGGCTTCACATTCCGTTATCCAAAAAATCGAACCAGGAGAATACATAACTCCCGTATCACTGAGGACCTGCCTGCCTCAAGAAAAGCTCCCCTGCTTTCTCAATTCCCTGTCTCTCTGAGACATTATACTGCCCCCTCGAATTTCTCCTGTCCTGGAGATACGAGTCTCGACTTCTCTCTCCGCGACTTCCTCTGTCTCTTGAGAAACGACGAGCTTCAACTCCCTCTCCCTGGAGTTGGCACTTGCTGGGCTGAACTACCGGTATGTCTCACACCATGTATTCAACCACTCAGTGCAAACCCCCCGATCCCCCCGACGGGAAAGGGGTTTAAAACCAAAACCCTTTAAAACCTCTACTTTGAGGCGAAAATCGGGGATGCAGAGTGCACACGAACGCGAAACGCGGGAAAAGCATTTGGAGACAAAATCAGACCCCAAGAATGTTTATTGGCGGTCAGTGAATCGTTACAATTCACAAAATGTCCATGTTGATTGGGGAGGTGACATGGAGCGGGAGGCGAGCAATCGACGGAGTGGAAAATAGCGCGGGGCAGGCGCGCGCCGCGGGGAGAGAGAGAGAGAGGGGGTGAGAGAGAGAGAGAGAGAGAGAGGAGGGGGGACAGACAGACAGAAAACAGACAGACGAAGTAAGGAGAGAAAAAGACAGACAGACGGGGACGACAGCAAAATCTCTGTGGTTGTACCCTACGTGGATCCTAATAAACTTTTCAAATACCCGAGTGTTGTTGCCTTTAAAGAAAAAAAAAAAAAAACAATGGCAGGGGTCATGTTTTTGGACAGGGTTTATCCCACGTAAGCAAACCGGTAGCATCAGTTCAGTGTCTTTTTAATCCAGAGGTACCTTGCTGTGTGCAGGTGCCCATATACGCTACCCCGTATTGTAATCCATTCCATATCAACACCTAATAAACAAAAAAAAAACAAAACAAAACAAAAAAAAAGAAATCAACAAAAAAAAAAAAACCCGTAAGCACGGATGACAAAGTTTTGGGAAAAAGAGTTCGCAGAAAGATTATGCAATGCGGCCGTCCAAAAACTCAGCGCGCAAGTTTGTTTCAGTTTCATAAAGGAAGCACACTGCGTGCGGACAGGTCCATATACGCTACACACATCTGAATTTTTTGGGCCCACATGCGCATGTTTAAAGGTGAGGGAAAAGAAATAATAACAAAGGAGGAATTTAAGAAGGGTTCGGGGCTCGATTGCAGATATCGACCTCCAGTATTACCAAAGCGCTGGTCGATTTTGAGTGCTATCTAACATTGGTTGTGTCTTTTTTATCTTTTGTATGGGTGTTTTGATGTACAGATGTTTGTGTTTGGATGCACAAACGTTTGACAGCGTAAAGGGGGCCCTTATTAGGTCCCTGCCGGTTTGAAGATTTGACACGGTTCCTGGAAAGGGCCCAGCGGGGAAAACCCCGGGATTTGTGTTCCCTAGCAAAAAAAAACGCACTGGCTGAAGAAAGGGGAAAAACTCCTGCGTCCCTTAGCTACACTGGAAATTTTTCCTCCTTCGTTAACACGTTCCTGTCATTTTACGCCAGTTTTTCCCTCGAACTGTCTGTGGGTAGTAACTAAAAGTGTCTCTTGACGTGGGGGTTAAGTGTTGTTCTCTTCGATCAAGGGGTCCAGGTTTCGACCCACGTTTAAGAAACCCAAACGGGAGTTTTTTTGTTTTCTTTTTTAAGTCGGCTTTTTCCAATAAAAAGCAAACTAGAAGAGATCCTTTTTTTCCTTTCGTCGATGAGCTGAGCAGACTCCAAATCTTCCTTGTTCCCTTTGGGGTCAAACAAAACCCAAAAACAAAAAAAAAAATAAACATGAAAAATTCCCAAACACAACACACACACACACACACAAAACACACACACACACACCACACCGCCCCCACCTTTCACACAACTCACACACACTACACAACGAGAGCGCGACCACCACAAATACGCCCGCTGCGTGGTGCGCGATAGACACACCACACACACACACCACACACACAACACACCACAACACCACGAGCGCGGGCTTACTACACACGCAGCATGAGCACGCACCACCCCAACACACACACCCCAACCGCGCGGCGCGCTGCGTGCGCGCACGCACCCAGCAACAGCACACACGCACACACACAGAGAAAATACTAAAAACGCCGCTCGCACGAACGCAAAACGCCCCCACAAACAATATTCGAGCGTGGAGCGGCGTACCACACAGACAACGCAACAAAAACAACAATATGACCCAATTTTCTTTTGGAAATATTTAAGCAAAATCCGTAGCCAGCCCTAAGTAGATTGAAAACAAATAAAAATTTAAAGTCTTAAAAACGGGAGACCTTTGGGAAGCTACCTAAGGAACGAGGGGCGGGGGGGGGGGGGGGGGGGGGGGGGGGGGCTTGAGACGAAGTGTCAAGGTGTAGACAATGATCCTGATTGATTGTACACTGTCATCTTGATACCCGCATTTGCGCATTTACCCCATCGCACACGAAAATCTTTCCAAACAAAAAAAAAGGCGCACTCCCGAATGTTTTCTTCCCCCCCCTCTCCTTGGGGGAAAAAAATTTTACTAAATACATCACCCCCTTGAAACAGATTTTACCTTTATCTCCCCCCACTGAGAGACAAATAAATTGCATAATTATTTTCCCCTCACCCCGAGAGACAAATAATCTTCACACATGTATCTCCCCTCACACCGAGGACAAATAAATCTTCACACATGTATTCCTCACATCGGAGATAAATAACCTATTTCCCGCTTCTATAAAGCTAGGGCCCTTCACATTCCGTTACCCAAAAATCAAACCAGGGGAATACTAACCCCCGTAATCCTGGGGGCCCGGCCTGCCTCAAAAAAAAAGTCCCTGCTTTTCAATTCCCTGTCCTCTGAGACTATATGCCCCCTCGAATTCTCCTGTCGGGGAGTACGGTCTCGACTTCTCTTCCGCATTCTCTGTCTCTTGAGAAACGACGAGTTTTAAATCCTCTCCCGGGGTTGGCCTTGTGGGGTGAACTCCCGGTTGTTCCTCACACCTGCCCATCTTAAACCACCCTCCGGGGTGAAAGGTAAAGGGGGTGAAGGGGAAGGGTAAAAGGGGGAAAGGGTTTGGGAAGGGTAAGGGTGAAGGGTTTAAGGGTAAAGGTTGAGGGTGGGGGGGTGGTAATGACTGGTCAGCAAAGGGACCACGTCTGAAGGTTCGGTCTCTAGGCATCTGCTGGGTTTAAAACTGACCTTTCCCCCTTCTCTAGTGGTGCATCTCGTGTTCAAAAAATGCCCAGCCCCTTCCCTTTTCCACCCCTTGTTAACTCTCACAGTGGTCACTTTCCCAATGCCACATTGTTTCTTGAAGAGTCATACTCACAATTTTTTGGGGACGCCCGCTCACTAGACAAGCATTGAATATTTTTCCCTTTTAATTGTGGCCGGGGAAATGATTCATATAAAAAACCAAATGGGATGGGGTACATGCTTGTGTGAGGCCCGTCACATGACCCCCATCCTGGGATAAAAAAATTTTTTCTACAAAAAATTTTTTTTAAAGGATAACAACTTCCTTAAAAAATTCTTAGCCAGAATCTAAAAATGTGTAACCTTCACCATGATTCACTAAATTAATAATCAAGTTAGAATCAATCCATATCCCCCCATAAAAGTTTTTAAAAACTTAGTTTTCTAAAAAAAACATTCAAAATTGTTTCCCAAATCCACAAAACTTTAAAAAATTACATGGATAAAACAATTGGGGGATTTTCCAATTCAAAGTAAAAATTGTTTTCATCATTAAGATGTGAAGCAATATTTCCCTTGATCTTTGTTCCATCATTGTTTCAAAACCCCTCATGAAATGGAATATTTCCCAAGTGTAAATGTTTTCAATGCTGTAAAAAAAATAAAATTTTTTAAAATGTTTCTTTTTCCCCACAGAAATGTTTAGTCCTTTTGAAAGTCACATGCTTCCCATTGTTGACAATGACAAATGAAAAAAAATTGGTTTGTTCATTCCCAAAATAAAAACATGTGTATTACTTTTTAAAAGGTTATTTGCTATCACACAACATTATATTATCTTCACAAGAAAATTAGAATAATTAGTACTTGTTTTTTTCCATTGTTTATAAAAGAATAACTATGTATTAATCACCATCAAGATTTGTTTGCTTGTAAAAATTTGTCATTCATAAGCAAATTATGCTAAATACCCTTGCTTTAAATCGTCGTAGCATACAATGCACTGTCAAATGTGATCACACCGTAATCATTAAAAAAGCAAAAAACAAAAATGTCTTTCCCCTGAAGACGTTACTTTGCCCTAAATTTTTGCCGTGCAAAAAAAACCTGTCAGCTTTTTGTGTTCCGGCCGGGTTTAAACAGTAAATTGGAATTCCTTTAGTCAAGTTATTTTCCAAAAAAATTTTCCCTCCGGAGGGACACAGAAGTTTTTCAATGTCGGGAGGGCTCGGCATGAACACAGTGATCTTATTTACTTTTTGAAATCGATCAGAAACGCACCGATCCATCGGGTTTGTCCACCAATACAACTGGTGAGCTGTACGGAGTGTGAAGGTTCATCCCCTTTTTAAATCCAGCATTACATTGATTTCTCTTCTACACCTCTTTTTTTTGCAAAGGGGAGGGGTATGGTCTGGTTGCACGGGTTTTTAGAAGAAAACTGAATATGGGGGTTCAATACCAGTTTTGTCCGGGGTACCCGTCAATAATCCTGAAAGCTTTCAAAGTTTTTTGAGCTGTTCTTTTTGACTTGTAGAAAAAAATTTTTGGACAAAACCAATCCTCTGGTTTCACCTTTGATAGCAGATAGGAAGGGGAAAAACATCATCTGCCGGTAATTTTAACATTTCATTTGGTTTTATAACCTTTGATCTGTCCCTGTTACGTTACATTGGGTAAAATTTCATGAAAATGTTGTCTGTTGAAATCATTTTTGACTAGGCATATCACTCCTGTGGTTGAGGGGGGCAACTTTTGTACGTTAAACTATTTTTTAAACTGTTCACATAAAATACTTCTCGTGTTTGCCTTTTGATCTTATAATTTACTGCAGAATTTTTTTCGCCCCTGAAAAGGCCCCTTCCACATAACCGAAGCTTGTTAGTTATCGGAGTGAAAAGAACTTTTCCCTCCCTGAAGGAACGTGCCTTTGTTTTCTGTCTGCAAACCCCTTTTAAACTTTTTTCCCTATCGTGACTGTTGAGCAAGTCACATGCACCCTTAAAAGGGTTATGGGTTCAAAAAAGTTTGGTAAACAGTTTTATGTCGGGTATGTCCGTTTTTCCCCCCATTGTGTCTCAATAGATCCAAAGGACCCCTTGGTGGTGTCCAAAAAGAAGCTCAAAGGAGAGAATCCAGGTTTCTTTGGGCTTTCCGTAGCAAAAAGCAAACCCGGGTTTGCGCCCCTTCCTGGGGCTCTTGCTTGCAACCTTTCTCAAATGGACTTCAACTTTCCCATTGAAACGTTAACCATCCCATTCGTTTGGGGATGTTTAGGGCGGGTTAAAAAATGGAAGAGATTGAAAAACAGTCTGAAAATTTCTTCATGAGAAAAGAAATAAATTGGTTTCCCACAATCCGGAGAATTTGTTGGAAAAACCCATTTGGGAAAAAATTGCAAGAAAGGTTTCAGCGACAGATACTGTATAATTTTTTCGTGGAAGTTCTGGATACCTTGTTGCGTATCCCAAAGCAAGATATGCGATTCCGGAAAAAGACGTGGTAAGGCCACAGATCAATAGCACCTTTCCCAAATGGAACAGAAATGAGGGAATTTTGTGCAAAGGTGCACATGGGACGCGCCTTTTTGAGATGTTTTTGCAGATTCACACGAGCGGCAGTATTTGTAACTTCCTTTTGTGACACCCCGGCCCAAAAAAAAGAATCAAGAAAAAATTTTTTTAAGTTCTTTTTATCCCCCAGTGACCAGCGAAAAATGCATCATGGCCGTGTGCAGCCTGTTCTCTAAATGGTTTTTGGAACCACAACCTGTCTGTTGTCCGTCCGGTCACACCTGTGAGAATGTTAGAGTCGTATGTACGTTTGGGGTTTTTCCCTTTGTCGTCAGTGCATCTGTTTTGCAGAGAAAATATGTCTCGGTCTCGTCTTTTCCCCGATTTCTTTTAAAACATTGGGGGTAATCTGGAGTTCATCCCGTTTTTTAGACTTTTAGCGGCTTTGTAGCCTTTCCCCGCTCTAGATGTCTGATTGGTACTCAAAGACAAGGAACAAACGATCCCCGCACCACCATGTACTTAGCGACACCCGGAAAAAAGCCCAAGATCAATCGCGACTGGGTTATCAATGACCAGGCGGTAAGAAATCGGAGTGTCGGTTTTGTCGATGAAATTTTCGCCCGCGGAAAGTTTCAATCTTGCCCCAACGACCTACACTTTTGGACAGTGTGGGATACGGTTTAAGCACGAAAGACTTCCGTACACCGCAGTAGTGCACCAGTGTCTCGCAAAAACGAAGCCTGCAAATCCTTGATGGCTCCGTTTTCTACCCAGTCCTCAAAAAATTTTTGGTGTCAAAACAAGGCCTTTTTCACAATCTGGGGACAAGGGGGGTTTGGGGAAACACCCGGTCTGAAAGGGGAATTCTGTTTCAGGGAACTTGCCCCTCACAAAAAAAAATGTTTTTTGATCGGCAGTGTGATTTTGTGAAAACTGTTTGGCCACGAACTGGCCCAAAAAGGTTCGTGGTGGTCGTTGTCCCCGACCCCGGAACGTTTGCTGAGGGGAAAGGGGCTTCGGGGGTGAGTATGTTTGACGAAAGTCACTGAACCCCGGAAAAAATCCGTCCGTTCCTGGAAGGTATATCCTTGGACTCAAAAAGATCACGATTTCCTTTCCCGTAACTTCCCTTCCTGTTGGGGTAGTTGCGCTGAGATCAAAGATGGGAAAATTTTTTCCTAGCCACGTTATCTGGGTGGCGATAATACTGATAGCCACGACACATTTTTTCACGTTTTCAAATTGCCCCTTTTTTTAAGAAAGTGGGCCCGATCTTTGCCCGCTTGGGAAAAGTTGTTCTCTTTGAAGGGATCTCGCAGTGATTGAAAAGTTTTGTTCGTTTTAGATAAATCGATCCATGATCCAAAAAAATGACTCATAGGATCAGAAACGAGGAAACGATTCTCCTTTTTCAGGGGGCACGAACGGAAACGTTCGTGAAAACGATCAGCAGAAAATTGAAATTTTTTGAGGAGTTCTTCTTTTAACTGATCCCAAAAGTTTAAAATTTTTTTTTTTGCGCAAGTGAGTGGTACAGTGTCAAAGCGCTACCCTTAAAAACGACGCTATACAAGTCCCCTTTTCCTTTGGCCCAAACCCCAAACGTTGCGTGATTTCAAATGGGAAAAGAAAAACTATCAATGTCATCCGTTTTTTCTCAAAAGGTGGTAACTTTGGAAAATTGCCGCTTTTGGTTGAGGCATGGTGCGGAACCGACTGGTGGGGAATGGTGGAGGTTCTCTTGAGCCGTATTTTTTTTAATTTTTAGCACAGTCTCTTTTCTAACTGTTCAACTTAAATTGACGTTTTTCAGCTTCAGCTTCCCCCTGTAATCTTTTTTTTTCAAATTTTGATTCCCCCTTAGTCTTTTTTTTTTCAACTTTAATTCCCTCTGTAGTTTTTTTCTTCAGCTTTAGTTCCCTCTGTAATCTCTTTCTTATTTCTGTTTTCCTTTTATTTTTTCCCCCCTTTTAGTTTTCCCTTTTTTACTTTAGTTTCTTTGATTTTTTTCTCTTTCAAGTTTTCTTTCTTACTTTTTTTAGCCCGTCTGCCCTATCTTGCTTGTTAAATGTTAGTAAGTTTTTCTCCTCAAAAAACCCAAAGGGTTTCCCCTTGTTTAAATATTTATCAAATCACCATAATGAATCGTGTTTTAAAAACCAAAACAATCTCAAAATATGAATAAAAAAAAAGGCGATATATTATAGTTATGTTTTCCCAAAAACCCTTATTATAGTTTACAAATACAGAATTAATTTCGGTGTAAAAGAAAAACCCCTTCTAAAACGGGGTTGATATGAAATCCAAGGGAAAGTATTTTTCCAAAATAATTTGCAACGTTTCAATTTGGAATTTACAAAAAAAAAGAAGTTTAAGCAAATATTTTTCCCCAAGAAAAAAAAAAATAAACAAAATAAAATTTTTGAAAAAAAAATTCTTTTAAAATTTTGTTCTCAATGTTCTTGTTGTCAGTTTTTTTCTTACTTTAATTTTAAAGAATTCAAACAAATGTACCGCCCTTTTTCAAAAAATGAATTAAATTTACAAACAAATGGGAAACAAAACAATTAAAAAAAGGGGGAAAAAACACAAACTAACGGAAATCTTACCCAAAGAGAAAAGTAGAAAAAAAAACTAGATAGGCGCTTATTTGGGGGAAGGTTTTAAAAGGTTTTGAAAAAGGGGGTGAAAAAGAAAAAGAAGGATACCGGACCCGGAAAAGTGAGCAGAAATCAAGGAAAAAAAAAGAAGCCCTCAGACGCACCCTAGTGGTACTGTCCCCGTGAAACTGGAGACGGGAAAAAAAACAAATCACTCCAATTACAAACATCAGCAATAAAGCAAAATTTTAAAAAAAATAAAAAATAAAAGAATTACTCAAACCAAAGAAAAACTGCACCACACCCAGAAAAAAAAAATGATCAAAAAATAAAATGTTTATTTGGGAGAGGGTAAACAAATCCACCCCCTACAATTTTGCGTGACGGAGGAGAAGTTGATCCACATCTGAGGGGCAAGGGGAAAAATCAAATGAACAATAGGAAAACGAAAAAAATAGATATTTATGAAAGGGGAAAGATATTGACTCCCCCAAAGCCATGTCCCCTGCTAAACGCGGAAAAAGGTTGGGGGTATCAGTCCCGGGGAAAGGGGACAAAAATTCTAATCCCTAGGGGAAGGCAGCGATTCCTAAGCCCTGCCCCCCTTTCTGCCCCGGTACGAGCAAGGGAGGGTTTAGGGGTATCGGTCCTGGGGGGGGAAAGGGTCAAAAAGGAAACCTACCCCCAAAAAAAAAAAATTAACGGAGTAGGGCAACCAAAAAAAAATGTAACCCCCCAAAACAATATAGAAAAAGCAAAAACCCAAAAACAAATGCAAATTTTTTATACACAATCATTTAATCAACTAATTTCTTTTTTTTTTTTTTCCCTCAAACCTTGGGGCACAAATAGAAATCCTTTTTTTTTTTTTTCCCCAAACCCTTTTAGGGACAAATAGAAATCTTTTTTTTTTTTCTTCCTCAAACCTTGAGGGTACAAAATGAAAAACTTTCTTTTTTTTTTTTTCCCGGAAACAAAAGGCGGTACGCCGTGAAACTGGAGTCGGGGGTCACCATGTCACCTGTCACTCTTGTTCCGCATTCATGAAAACATTTCTCCATACGCACACGCAATTTTTCCCAAAAAAACCAAAGGCGCACTCCGAATGTTTTTCTTCTCCCCCCTCCTTCAGGGAAAAAAATTTTTAAACACATCATCCCCTTGAAAAGATTTTACCTCTGTATCCCCCCCTTCCACCTGGAGAAAATAAATTGCCCCTTGTTCTCCCTCCCCCGAGAGGGGCAAATCAAACTTCACACTGTATCTCTCCTCACACCCGGGGCAAATTTAAACTTCAAAATGTATCTCTCCTCACATGAGAGATAAAATCTAGTTCGCTTCTATAACTTGGCCCCATTCCCTTATCCAAAAAAAACGAACCCGGAGAATACATAACTCCCGTAATCATGAGGACCCGCCTGCCCCAAGAAAAAGCTCCCTGCTTTCTCATCCCCGTCCTCTGGACAATATATGCCCTGAATTCTCCTGTCCTGGAGATACGGTCTCGACTTCCTTTTCCCCGACTTCTCTGTCTCTTGGAAACGGAGTCAACTCCTTTCCCCGGGTTGGACTTGCTGGGGCTGAAAATACCCGGGATGTTCACACCATGTCCTCTTCAACCCCCCAGGGGTTTAAAGGTGAAGGGTGAAGGGCGAAAGGGTAAAAGGGTGAAAGGGTGAAGGGGAAAGGGTGAAGGGGGAAAGGGGAAGGGTAAGGGGGGAAGGGCTGGTAAAGTTTGGCAGCAAGAGGCCACCGTCCCGACAGGTTCGAGTCTCTAGGCCCTCTGCTGGGGTTAAAAACTGACTCTTTCCCCCTTCTCCTAGTGAGGTACTAGTGTTTAAAAAAAAAGACAGCACCTTTCTTACCAGCCCTTGTTAAACCTCATCGTGGTCACTTTCCCCCAAAGGCCACTTGGTTTTTGAATAGTCATACTCCAATTATTTTGGGGACGCCCCCTACTAGGGCAAGCCCTAGAATATTCTTCCTTTAAAAGTGGCACGGGGGAAAGATTCATATCAAAAACCCAAAGTGATGGAGGTCACTGCCTTTTGTGAGGCCACGTACTGACGTGATCCTGTGCTTGATAAGATTGACCCGTTATTTTTGTTTTAGTGCTCTCTCTCTCTCTCTCTCTCTTCTCCTCTCTTCTCTCTCTCCTCTTAAAACACGACGAAACAATAGGCTGCACGCGCGCGCACTCTCTTGCACAGTGGGCCAGTTCAGCTTAACTACTTTCGCCATCTAGTACCCACCTCACAAGCGACGAAATAACAGTGCGACAAAACCTTTCAAGCTCAGCTTTAATTAAGCCGTCCCATTTGAGATCCCCCGCTCAAGTGTTCGTTCTTTTACTGATTTTTGCATTCGACGGGCGTGATTCCTAAATAAAAAAACGCAAGGAAGCCCACCCTTTTGGAGGAGTTGAACAGCTGAATTTAGGGAAGAGATTCGCCCAGCAAGACGATCAGTCAGTCAAGTGAAGGGGGGGCGTATCCTCTGCAGTCGCCATCTTTAATTAGCGCTTTCCCTTTTTTTGCTGTTTTCCCAAAAACCCTACCCGCCAGTTTGTGATTTTCTTGTTTGTTTAGTATTTTTCGCTGAAGAAACGAAATCAGAATGCTGTAGTGTATTTTTAAAAACAAAGTGGGATTAAACCACAGATGCCATGAAAGAGTTCTGTGTCAGGATAGCATGACCAGTCCATGTGCGGTTTGCTTGTAATCCAGCTCGCCAGAGCCCAGTCTCACGTCGACGTTTTAGACGATTCAAACCATTCTTAACTTTAAGAACGTACTGAAAATGTACACTTGACGGTCTTCTCGAGTAGAGTCTACCCCAACCCAACTTGGTAATCTGGGCCAATTCTTTTGCCAGGATCATGCCAGTTCTTGGCACTAAAAAGGTATTACAAACAAACAAGTAACACATGCAAACACACACACACACACACACACACACACACACACACACACGCACACCACCACACACCACACACATACACACACACTCACACACACTCACACACACAAAGAGCGCGTAGTGACTTCCATTAAGTCAGCATGCCGGCAGATCACCAAAGCAGCAGGTTACGTGCAGGAGAGGAGAAATATTGTGCTTAACCACAAGCATATGCATGTCCATATCAGCTTCCACACACCTTCCTGTCCGTTTCTGAGTGGGCCATGAGCGTGACAGATGAGAAGCTGAATGAGTTACATTAAATGTAGAAAGAGAGGGGTTAGTTACCGCCAAGGACACTGACAAACAAAGCACAGGACAAGACACAATGCATTTCGACCCCTTGGGTCTTCTTCAGGCAAAAACAGATAACATTTAACATTCATGACAGTACAAAGAACGAAGAGTCACTTATCTGACCATGTATTTGGCACCCAAATAAAATGGCCGCCAGACGGAAACGACAGAGGGTATTATGGGAGGGGGGGGGGGGGTGAGATGAGGGAGAGAGGAACGAGTCGAGTGACTCTTGACCAAGGAAAGTGTAACGTTCCACTGTAACGTGATGAAGCCCTGTCCAGATGTGGCTGAGTGAATGGCTCAGTGCAAGCAGGCGGGACATTGTATCACACACAGTTTCAACAGTTGTTTTTTTTTTTCCGCTACACAGCATCTGCTGCAGAGAACTGAGCGAGTGAATGATGATGACGAAAGAGGCCAGAGACTGTGACGATCAGTGTCATTCATGTGTTACTTTTTCAATTGCCTGTGCTGTGTTTTGACGTCCCCTCCCCCCCCCCCCCCCCCCCCCCCCAAAAAAAAAAAAAAAAAAAAAGTTTTGTACAATGCAACAATGGTGTTGCTATTATGAAAATTTATTTTGTCGCGCAAGACACAAGGTCCTCTCTCTCTCTCTCTCTCTCTCTCTCTCTCTCTCTCTCTCTCTCTCTCTCTCTCTCCTCTCTCCTCCACACACACACACACACACACACACACACACACACACACACACACACACACAGGCACGCACGCACGCACACACGCACGCACACACACATACACGCACGCAGGAATGCACGCACGCATGCGCATGCACACACACAGAGTTTTTGAACCAGTCACACGAATCATCCTGCATTGTGGATAACTGAACTTATTACATGGATAATGGGTAATAGATTAAACACACATTAGACGGCAAGATTCATTTCAATACATATTCGTGATCAGTGGTTATTGAAGCCTACTTTTAGATATCAAACTTCAGGACGTCTTAAAACAGTTTAAAACACCGACATGATTACCATCCCAAAGTTTAAACAATTGCCCCCATACAGCAGGTCATTAATGCTAATACTTATGATGTTGGATGTTTTGTGTTATCGACTCAGAATTTTTTTTGTGTATGTGACGAAACTGTGACTTCGACAACAAGACGCATCATTCATAATGACGATAATAAGATTTTTTTTTGGTCATTATTGTTTTTACCTCAAAATATCAGTAAGACTGAAACAGTAGCCTTAACACGTGCCTCAGACTAAAACTTCCATTTTGCGTCCAACCTGAGAAGATAAGTGATTATTGCTCGTTGTTCGTGTTCATTGCCTTGAATGTTGTTTCTCTTGCCTGAATAAGACCAAAGTGGTCAACACGCTGTAGTGGTTTGTCTTGCAATTCGTGTTTGTCCCGTTTGTCTGGCGGAAGAATGATAGTTTCTCTGTAAAACGTCACAAGCGCTATCATCATTCGTTAACAATCGTTCGCTCAGTTAGCTCGCTCGCCTCTTTCGCTGTCTCTAGAAAATACCATTGGCTCTTCGTACAAGCGCATAGTGTTTGGTGCTCCATTCCACAGGCGGGATTCTCAGTTTTGTATGCGGAAAGGCGTCCGTGACAGGAATTTTTCTTCTTTTTTGGACTTTCTGATCTTTACTCTGTTAGTCGCGAGTGTTTACGTTTATCCGCGATATCTTCAAAACGTTCCAATGCCCAAAGATCCTTTAAATGCATCCGCTGGCAAATGTCTTGATTGAAAACAGAACCTGGTTGGGGGATCGGGGTTCATGCGTTCAAGATTCAAGTGTTGCTCCCCTCAACCACTTTTCTGCTATATCAATTCTCGCTCTTTATGACAAATGCATTGGAGTTTGACCAGAACATGAATGCAAATGCTGAGCGAAATTTTGACATTCTGAATTTAGGCGGCGTCATTTTGAATGGGCAGGTGGAAATGGATACATCAGCCGTTTCAAGCGAACGGTAACAATGATAACTTCCTTCCACCCGACCGTCTTATTTACAAAAGGTTGAAATGACTTGTAAGGGCGCCTACATATGATACAAAAGCAAGGAAAACACACACAGACACGCAGACACACAGACACACAGACACACACACACACGCACACACGCACACACACACACGCGCGCGCGCGCGCGCACGCACGCGCACGCACACACACACACACACACACACACACACACACACACACACACACACACACACACACACACACACACAAGCTGGGAATTATGGCGCCGACACAATGTGCTTCAGATGATAAAAAAAACGCATGTAAATTCCACATAACCCAGCATGAGTCTCGACAGCACAACCATAGAGTAAACAAACATGTGGGAAGTGGGGCGGGGGCTGGAGATCTTTTAAAGACAAGAAAAACCCTCTTAAGTCGTTATTTTTCAAACGCATCCCACGGAAAGATCAAGACGCGGAACGGAGGCCCTCTTCCTCCCAGTGAGACAGGGAAAGGGACATCACCGCCCCAGCCTCCTCTTCACGAAGAAGACCAGCATGGTCAGAATCACCAGCAGCAGCAGCAGCCCCAGCAGCCCGTAGACGGCCAGCAGCTGGTAGAAGCTGAAGAAGAACACCACCTCGTGGCACCAGTTCTGCGGGTCGTGCAAGGGCTGGCGGAAGTTGGGCTGCCAGACGCTCAGCACCCAGACGTTGCCCAGCACGAACCAGACCAACAGGAAGACCCACAGCACGTAGCACGTGAAGCGGCAGCTCCGGGCCATCACGCCGTTGTCGAAGTCGTCGTCGTCGTCGTTGTCGCCGGAGTCGTCGCCCAGGTCGTTGTAGTCCCGGGACTTCTTCTGCTGCCAGAGGAGGATGACCAGGTGGATGGTGCCGAAAGCCCCGCCCACAGCAGGTAGATGGGGATGCGGGGTTCCCGGGGACACTCGTGCTCGTAGGAGCTGCCTGCAAAGGACAAGAAAGAAAGAAAAGAAAAGAAGAAGAAAGAAAGAAAGAAAGAAAGAAAGAAAGAACGAAAGAAAGAAAGAAAGAAAGAAAAATGAATGAATAAGTAAATAAAGAAATAAATAAATAAAGAAATAAATAAATAAATAAATAAATAAATAAATAAATAAATAGATAAACAAATGAATAAGTAGTTAAATCCATAAATTCATAAATAATTAGATAAATAAATAGATATATAAGTAACTAGATAATGAATGAATGAATAAATAGATGCATAAATAAGTATGTAAATAGATAGATAAGTATATTTTTAAAAATGAAAAAAAAATCACGCAGTGGTCATGTTTGTGGAGAGGGGTGTGCGGTGTGGGGAAAGGGAGGGTAGCTTTAGGACGTTCAGGAGAGAGAATGGGTTGCATGTCAAAAGAAGACACAATGAATGTGTCGGAGATTTGCTTGTTCTTCAGGTGTTCACACTGAAGTTTTAATCGCAAAAAAATAGCATTATGAAGAAAGTGTGACGTTTCAGGACTCGTTTTTCTCGAAAGAATGTCATCCGGTGTGTCTAAAATATAACTGACATCAGCTATTAATTACAGCCATTTTTTATGAAGTTAATGTTCCTCAAGCTATTTTAAATGCAACTCTTATCAGCTATTAATTCCAGCCATATTTTGATGAAGCGAGTGCACTTCTAGCGAGTCTAAAATATAACTCGCATCAGCTGTAATTTCAGGCATTCTCTAGTGAAGAGAATGTTCTAGCGAGTTTAAAATATAACTCACACCACCTATTCTATTACTACTACTACTACTACTACTACTACTACTATTGTTATCATTATTATTATTGTTGTTGTTATCATTGTTATTGTTATTATCATTATGATTATTGTCGTTGTTGTTGTTGTTCTTGTTCTTGTTGCTGTTATTTTTGTCGTCGTCATCATCATCATCATCATCATCATCATCATCATTACCATCATCATCATTATGATACAGCGCTTTCTCTTGTGCAAGAAAAAGTACGATTCAAGGCGTGTGCACAAGTCTTACACACATGCACGCCGAAAGTGGAATGAATAATCGTTGGCACTCACACAAACCTGGAAGAGCAAAAAGGTGGGGGTGGGGTGGGGACGGGGTGGGGGAGGATAATACAGGAAAGAAGAAAGTTTTCAGCTTCGCATTAAAGAGTTTAAAGATTCTACAGATTTGTTTGTTTATTTGGCTGGTTTGGTTTGTTTTACTTGTTTATTTGTATTGTTTTTGACGAAGAGGAAGACGGAGTTTTATTTTCTAAACTGAGATACAACATTACAATATTTCAATAAAGGAGATATAGATTTACAGAAGAGAGAGAGTAAATTTACACAAACATGTCGCGGATTCTTCATTTCTATACAAACACGATACGTGTTGCCTTTGATGGCCCACTTTGGTCCTGCATCCCCTCTCCCCTCCCCTCTCTGTCCCTCTCCCCCACCAGCCATCCCTCATCCACCCACGCACCCCATCCCCCATCACGAATGCATGCATCGATCCCCCATATCCATCCCCGAAAACCTCCCTCCCATCTTTCTTTCGCATCGTCCTGACCAAGCCTTTCATATTTTTAGGGGGAAAAAAAGAAGTCTGAGGAATAGGGTACCTTTTTCAGTCAGGCGATTTGGTCCACTTTTACTCATTCTTTCCCAGACACACTCACACCACTGTTCATCCCCCCCCCCCCCCCCCCCTCCCCCCCCCCCTCACCTCTTCTGACCAGTTTCTCAAACTTTGGGAAGAAAGTGTGAGAACTTCGGGCGTCTTTTGCCAATTATCCACCCTCTCTCTCTCTCTCTCTCTCTCTCTCTCTCTCTCTCTCTCTCTCTTTTTTTTTTTTTTCAATTTGCCCAATTCTTTTCCGAATTGCTGGAAACCAAACGGTTTTATAACCAATCGGAGGAGAAAGGGGACAGAAAGACAGCGAGGCTACAGGATGGGGGAGGCTGTGGGGGATGTGGAAGGGCAGGGAGGTCCAACAGATTGCCTCCCTTGACGGTATGCTTGATGGAGGCTGTGCTTTTGCAAGCTTAGCAGCAGGCTTGAGCGGGTGCAGACTGTGCCCGTGATTCTCGAACCTTTCCGGTCATGGAAACCAAAGGATCTATCAATCATCGGAGCAATATCTAACAAGCCTTGATGAGTACAACGTGGGACCTCTGTCCAGGATGCGGGAAATCGTGATGGTATTGCTAAAGTGCACTAAGTTGATGTATTATTAGTCAGGCTTAACACACCAAGGTTATCTTTGCACTCATACACGCATATGCACACTCATGCACCCACCAGACAATCACCTCTCTCTGGGAATGGGATGTCACGCATTCGATTCTTTCATAACACGACTAAGAACAAGAAATACAATTTCTATGCTACTTATAATCAAACATGAAAAATCCAATTACACAAAATGGACTAATCAAAACATAAAAGAGCAATACTTTCTAATCCCAGGTTATGATAAAATGGCTTCTTACCTGGCCAGGTTTCTACACACACAACCACACTTTCACACCACACCACAGTTCTTGAACAAGTCTCTTCAAGTTTTCTTCAGCACTGGATTATGGTGACGCCCTTGGTTGACTGGCTCCAGGTTTCAGGACTGGGTCTTCATGGTCGTCTCTGGGAACTCGACGCAGAAATCTTCTTCTTCGTCTCTTTCACCCACCTCTGGGTTCAAACTCAGTTTGTCTCTCTTCACCCACCTCTGGGCTTCAAACTCAGTCTTTTCTCTTCCAGCTTGTCTTTTACCCTAAGACCTTGCTGTCACTTCTGTCTCCCAGACCACGTTTCTCTCGACCCTACTCTGTCCTGCTCACTCTCCTCTCCTCTCTTTCTCTCCTAGATCCTCTGTCCTACTCTCTCGGGTGGTGGTCTTCTCCTCTCCTCGTCACGTTGTTTTCCCTCAGTTTATGTAGGGATGGACTCAAAGGATTTTCCTTCGGGCCATGCCTTTGTCCATGCTGCCTCTTCACAATCTTGTTCACAAGTACACTGAATTCTCCTTTCGCTACATTCTTCTGCACATCAGCATTTACACACATCCCTACCTAATTGAATAGCAAACAACTACTTGGCACCAGATGGACATCGAAGATTCCCGCCGACTCCGGGACCACTTCAACACAATAATTATCCTAGAGAGAGCTACGACAACAACGTTCACATGCATTCAACCAGCCTGACAAAGCCTCAACGCAGTGCCCCACGGCAATACCATCTGAACGAGCCCAAGACTCCTGCTCTTCAAGGACTGTTTACAAAGCGACCTCAGCTGACTGAGTATTTAGCGCCTACTCGATGCCCCGTGGTCCTAGTGGTTACATTCCTCCCCACTCGATTCGGGAAGGTTCGAACTCGGGAGGGTCCTCACCACGTTATATGCCATCTATCACCTGACCACTTCAACCTCCTTGACACACTTCGACTGTATGCGTTAGGTGATGGGTCTATCACCTATTTCTCTACCACTCATGGCATTCCTTGCCGCTAAGCGCTTAAGGCCTTTTGTGAGATGTTTCACTTCCTTGACAACCTCTTTAGAATAAATTATGATACGAACCGCATACCTCTGCTTGTTTGACATATACATATTTTACCATTTTTGAATGTTATTAAATCAAAATTATTTTTTAGACCTCACATGAAAAATGAAGAAAAGCAACAACAACATAACAGCAACAGCCTTAACGACACTGGATGAAAGGATAAGGGAAGAGGTGTCCTAAATTATGTACAAAATTAACCATGAATATTTTTCAACAAACGGAAGTCTTTCTTCATACATGTTAACAACTTGGGCCTACCTTATTTCTGCCTAGGGTACTGGACAAAGTTAACATGGAGAGAAAATTATAGAGTAATAGAAACATACAAAATAAATTCACAGCATATAAAGACTTTACATGTTTTGTTTATGTCAAACATGCATTTCTTTTTATACTCAAAATAGATATATGCATCTTCTCACCAGCACAGGGCTACTAGTACAAATATTGAAAGAGTAAGAAAATAGAAATGAGGGAATTTTTGCATGGTGTATCATACATCCGAAATGAAGAATGCAGATACATTCTCTCTGGAGACCACTGATATCATCTGCCAATCATTTTTAAGGCCCTGACAAGAAAAGTTACATGCGAAAAAAAGATTGTACCTACATTACACCCATCACCAAACTCAACAGATTAGTAAATTACATTCTACCTCTACTGGTTCGCTACAGACCAGAAACATAACATTTCATGCTATTTCTTGTCCACTTGTATAACACATTTCTACAGTTCTACATTTTAAAAATTTAGTTTCGACTTTCAGTTAAGAGCTTCTTGTTGTATCCTTGAAACCAAGTCATTCCGTCTATTAAGCTTCATCAGGATCATTTTTGCAACAATCAAAATAATGCAATTCAAATTCCTCTCTCTCTCTCTCTCTCTCTCTCTCTCTCTCTCTCTCTCTCTCTCTCTCCTCTCTCTCTCTCTCTCTCTTTCTCTTCTCTCTCTCTCTCCTCTCTCTCTCTCTCTCTCCTCTCTCTCAACAATGGTTAAATAAATGAATGAATGACTGAATGAATGTATGAATAAATGAATAAATAAATAAATAAACACATCAATGGATGAATCCCCTTTAGCTATTGCAATGTGTCACGACCGACCCCTGGAGGTCTGCCCTGACAGGATCGGTCTAGATGGGAGTGAAGGAATGACTGACCTCACACGCCCCGCAAGAGACCACACAAGAAAGATTACGATACAACACCCCATTTATTCACACCAACACACACATAGTCACAAATAAGCATTCCAACACACTCAACATGCACAATCACAATCAAGCATTTCAACACACACGACGCACACACAATTAAGCATTCCAACACACACCACATGCACAATCACAATCAAGCATTTCAATACACACGACATACACACAATTAATCATAAATAAGCATTTCCAGTACCCATCCCTTTCCGAGTCTCATGAATTTCCCTCACACCCCTGCCTCTCCAAAGTCCAACTGGGAGCACCCTGACACACAAGGTGCCCCAAACCGGGTCGGTTCTTGAACGGAGTGTCCTTCGATGCCGACACCACTGACACACACAATTACGCCCAAATCGCACACCACAGGGCTACCACACCGGTCACATGGGCTGTTTGAAGTGCGAGGACGGTGGAGAGCGCATCCCGTGGGACGAGCGTCGTCACTGGAGGTCCCGGACAGGGATCAGGACCGTCCAGCAAAGTCCACGTGCTTTTTCACCAGTACGCAGCCCCAACCAGTGCGCAGCCCCAACCAGTGCGTGGCCCCATCCAGTGTGCAGCCCCAACCAGTGCGTGCCCCAACCAGTGTGCAGCCCCAACCAGTGCGCGGCCCCAACCAGTGCGTGGCCCCAACCAGTGTGCGGCCCCAACCAGTGCAGGCTCCGGGTGAAGCCCCCGGGAGGAGGGAAGACGGAACTGGGAGGAAAGAAGAAAGAAGGGAAGGGTACTGGACCCCCGCAGTCAGTACGGTCTGACACATGCTGTTAAAATCCTAACAGCCACTCGCATGATGGGCGAGGGGAGGCTTGCCGAACGCATCAATATCACCAGCCCAACACAGACCCGAGCATAACACAGTAAACAAACCAACTGAGGAATGTTCGCTAAAGGTTCCTCACACGAAGCAGGTAAGAGATTACATTCACAGGCTAAACACATGGATAGAAAATTGTATATTCATCCTTCTCTCATTCACGTTCAACATTTTCCTTTCTTAGGACCTGAACTAATACAGCAACCATCGCTTTATAACTGCTACCACATTTGCAAATAATAATTCAATGGCACAATTATCACCACATTTTATAGCAACATTTCCAAAATGACACAATTCTTCAACCACGCATCCAAACGACTAATCATGCGTACGCACGCTCGCAAACATAAAACTCGTTCTCCTTGCACCCACAAACAGACGGTGGCCGAAGAATAAGAATCCGGCGAATGTGACAGGGGCGGACGAGCGAGACCAAGCAAGTACCAACCCTGAATCACCAGGTTCTCTCCCATCCCCACTGACTACCGCATCACCAGATGCATAAAAAGGAGAAAGAATTTTGGATATAATTTAGAATGGCCAGGTTAAAGATTGAATTAACCAGAAAAGCGGTCTCAAACAATATTTCTTTTATAATTTTGAAAACAAAAGAAAATTGCGCAAAAGAGAAGAATTAGCCGGCTAACAAAAAAACAACAACAAACAAACCACGAAACTGATGCTTACCAGCTACCCATGGGTGACCCAGAAGTGGTGGGTCAAGCGACTCTCTGCCCTCTGTCCAGTCGAGAGGACCAGCAGAGCAGATGCGGAAAAGATGACGTGATGTGATGTCCCTCCCCTACAGGCCGACTGTAGGGATGAAGGTACCGACCGTACCTTCGACGAAGTGGTGTAGAACCAAAAACAGAGCAGGCGCTCTCAGAGACATCTTCCGCTCGAGTGAAGAGAAAATCTGCCTAAACGATGGCAGCCAACATGCCACGCTACGTCACAGTGAGCATACCTCAAGCCTAAGAGGAATGATGCACGTGCGGCAGGTACAAGACAGGAGAGAGGCCGACAGAGACAGCCAGTTCAAGCGAAAGGTACCAGCCACCCGTGAACCTGCAGGATGAATTGCACGGGCAGTGGAATTAGAGAGAGAGAGAGAAAGTAAACCTAACCTGAGCTGAACGACATTAAGGTGCAAACGCACTACAAACCACATTAAGGGACGGATACATGACAACAGCAACGACAATAAATAAATGAATAATTCCGCCACCCTAGACGGGTCAATCGTCGTAGGCCTCGTGACAAACTCGTGACAAACCCCCCTTCTAAAAGCATCTGTTTCTCTGAGATACAGTGCTCCTTTGAACCTTGACGCATGTGCAAATTCACAACAATGGGACCGAACCCAACCCTCTGTAATCGACAGAGTACGATACATCCAATACAAACATTCCACGATAGAATTACACAGGGAGATACATAATACTACATTTATCAAACAACTATGCAAACCTTCCAGTAAAAAAAGTAGCAATCCGCGACAGGTGATGATTCACTACCGACAACTGTCACTACACTGACCCCAAAAGGGGACATAACCCTGGCTGAGGGGAATTGTCCCTCTGACTGATTTTCCAATGTGCTGACTACGGAGCTCGGCTGAGATAGTCAGCATCCGTATTGCTGGAACCCTTGATATGGCGAAAATGACTCTGCAGTTCCACTGCCTATCTCATGAGTCGACGACTGACTGGCCGGATCCGGTCCAAGCACTGGAGAGGATGATGATCGCTCTCCAGTACAAACTTCCGGCCGTACTTCTTCTTTGGCACGCCAGTGCGTGTCCAAATCTGCCGGAGGGCTTCAGCAACAGTAGGGGCATCGATAGGCCTAAGCGGGACAGCCCTGGTATCGAGTCGCAGAGTCTACCGTTACCAAAATGTAGCGGTGACCGCGATCGGATGGTGGATTAATGGGTCCCACCAGGTCGACCCCAACCTTGCTGAATGGCTCCCCAACCAGTGGCACTGATCCCAGGGGAACACGCCTCAAGCGCCCCTTAGGCGTTGTCCGTTGGCAGGCATCGCAACTGCGGTAGTACTGCCTAACCTGAGAATTCATTCCCGGCCAGAAGAAATCCTGTCTAACTCGCTCGAGAGTCCGCTTTGAGCCCATATGACCTGCCATGGGTGAATCATGGGCCTGCCGGAGAACAGATTCTCTCAAGCTTTGGGGAACGACAAGCTGCTTGGCCACACGATCTGCCTGAGTGAAAACCCTAAAGAGGATCCCCTTGTGGAGCTTGAAGCTCACCTTGGCGTGTCGGGCAGACTGAGCGGGACGATCTACCAGTTGTCGCAGGCGTTGGACATCCAAGTCCCTGGCCTGAAGACGGACCATGGTAGCAGGATCGGCCCTTGCCAGAACCTCGTCAGAGATCGGCTGAAGAACGGGACGCAATTCCTGCTCCTGCTTCTTAGCTTTGGCGCGTGTGGTAACTCCCACACACGCCTGTACGGGCAGATCCGTAGACACAGACTGACTGCGTCCGTCCGCAAAGGTGATAGTATTCCCTATGAGAAGGGAATACATAGGTCGCTCCACCGTGATGGCCCACACTTCGCCACAGAAGTAGGGGGTGGAGACAGGAATGAGTACAGAAGGACGGGTGGAGGTAAAACCAGCCTCCAACCCGCACACATCGTAACTGGCACCCCGCTGAGCCTCAGGGGAAACCAAATCCTTATCCACAAAGATCGTTGATGCTCCCGAATCCCTGATGGTGTCGACCAAGGAAGAACCAACAATAGAGAGAAACACTGGGCACTCCGTACCACCAGAAGCTGGGATGGAACCCACGTTAGCCGAGGCACGAGGACGCTGGAAAGAACTAGCCCCATGACTACCGGCGGCTTTAGGACAATCTTTCCTAATGTGGCCGGGACGACCACAAAGAAAACACAGTCGGGGTGCTGAGGTCCCCGATGAACATGCCTGCCTTGTTCGACCCGCTAGCAGTCGCCGGTGCCCTACTGCCACCAAATCCTGTGAGGGTCTTCCTGTCCGTATCGGGGCGGTGCCCATAAGCTCTACGAGCTTCAGCAAAACCCTCGGCGGTATGAATCGCAGCCGCGAAATCCTGTGGTGCTGTCTCGCCTATACGGATCCTCAACTCTGGGGACACGGTGTTGGTGAGCTGTTCGATGAGAATCAGATCCTCAAGCTCCAGCTTAGCCAACTGACGCCAGTACCCTAGCGTTTTGCGCAGCCTATCTCCAAACTGCACGAAGGTCTCATCGTTATTCTTTTTCATGGACCTGAACTTCCTCCTGTACGTCTCTGGGGTAAGGTGGAAACGCTTACGCAGAGCCAACTGCTTGTCTGCATAAGACGCGCCTTCATTTAGAGTGAGCACACACTCCCTTGCAGTACCTGACAATCCAGAAAAAAGGTGCATGGCCTTTTGTTCCTGGGACAATTGGTATGAAGTAGCTACCTTGTCAAAATGCTCTAAGAACATATCAATGTCCTCACTAGGTCTGAACTCTGGAAGCTTTAACTTTGGGCCTCTAACTCTATCACTTGCCTGTCGATCAACCCCCTGATTTACAGATGCGGGAGACCGCGAAAGAAGTCGTTCCATCTCCTCCCTACGCAGAGCCTCCATCCTGTCTAGTTCTTCCCTACGGAGGGCTTCCTGCCTGTAAGCCTCTTCCTTACGCAGGGCTTCCTGTCTAGCAGCCTCTTCCCTACGCAGAATAGCCTCTTCCCTACGCAGAATTTCCTGTCTGTCAGTCTCCTCTCTGCGCAGAGCCTCCATCCTATCTAGCTCTTCCCGACGGAGCGTTGCCTCTTCCCTACGAAGGGCTTCCTGCCTAGCAGCCTCTTCCCTACGCTGCCGCTCCAGAAACATAAGGACGGAGGCGATGTCCTGGGCAGGATTCACCACTCCCGACACGGGAGGATGACCCGTTTGACCCGTCCCTTGGGTCTCGACTTTCCCATGAGGAAAGTCTTCTGGGGCATGCTCCTTACGAGGGGAAGCATGGAGAGGAGAAGGTTTCGGTCTCTGCGACCCAACAGAAGCCCACAGTTGCTTCGCTATACTCTGGCGCTTCCGAGCGGAAGTGCCAGTCGGGGTCTCAGCAGGAAGATCCCCCAGAGAAGAAGCAACGAAAGTACTCGCGGGACTATCGGCTACAGCACTGGAATAAGTATAAGTCACTGTAGTCGAAGTGCTGGTACTAATAGTAGGGACTACATCCTGAAGACCCTTCTTCTTTGACGCACGCGTCGCCATACCACCAGCACCGGACGTTGCCATGACAACAATATCCTACGGTTCTCAAATACAGGGGAAAGACAATTCCACTAGAAAGAAACAAATATTTTAGGGATGTGTGTGTGTGTGTGCGGATGTGTTCCGGCTGCTCCCATTCTGGCAACACCGCGCTCCACAGCACGAGCAACAGTGCGGTGGGGCTCACCGAAAAAAATAAAATAAAAAAAATATGTCCAGGCTGCTCCCACTCTGGCAACACCGCGCTCCACAGCACGAGCAACAGTGCGGTGGGGCTCACCGACAAAAAAAACAATGGCAGACGGAATCCGGAGAGAGGAAAAAGTGACACTAACGACCGATACACCCACCTGTACTCAATAACCACCCGGTAAAAAAAAACCTGGTTAACTACAAAACAGGAATGACAGACTGAGTGGCAACAGAAAGGAAAGTCTTATGGCCGTATCTGCGTGAGGCACCCGGCGGAAGGAGGTCTGGACGCGGTCGATTCCCCCTGGTCTCACCTCGACTCCCCAGCCACACCAGATGTTCCTTCAGGCCACCAAAAGACTCCCTACACGCTAGAGTCACCCAGCCAGCCACCCACAAACAAACACGACAAACTAACTAAACGTATACAAAACAGACAAAACTGGACAGGTACTCCGCGAAACGAGAGAGACAGCCAGAGCCCTTCACATCCCGGACGAGCCCCCACAAATGTCACGACCGACCCCTGGAGGTCTGCCCTGACAGGATCGGTCTAGATGGGAGTGAAGGGAATGACTGACCTCACACGCCCCGCAAGAGACCACACAAGAAAGATTACGATACAACACCCCATTTATTCACACCAACACACACATAGTCACAAATAAGCATTCCAACACACTCAACATGCACAATCACAATCAAGCATTTCAACACACACGACGCACACACAATTAAGCATTCCAACACAACACCACATGCACAATCACAATCAAGCATTTCAATACACACGACATACACACAATTAATCATAAATAAGCATTTCCAGTACCCATCCCTTTCCGAGTCTCATGAATTTCCTCACACCCCTGCCTCTCCAAAGTCCAACTGGGAGCACCCTGACACACCAGGTGCCCCAAACCGGGTCGGTTCTTGAACGGAGTGTCCTTCGATGCCGACACCACTGACACACACAATTACGCCCAAATCGCACACCACAGGGCTACCACACCGGTCACATGGGCTGTTTGAAGTGCGAGGACGGTGGAGAGCGCATCCCGTGGGACGAGGCGTCGTCACTGGAGGTCCCGGACAGGGATCAGGACCGTCCAGCAAAGTCCACGTGCTTTTTCACCAGTACGCAGCCCCAACCAGTGCGCAGCCCCAACCAGTGCGTGGCCCCAACCAGTGTGCGGCCCCAACCAGTGCGTGGCCCCAACCAGTGTGCGGCCCCAACCAGTGCGCGGCCCCAACCAGTGCGTGGCCCCAACCAGTGTGCGGCCCCAACCAGTGCAAGCTCCGGGTGAAAACCCCCGGGAGGAGGGAAGACGGAACTGGGAGGAAAGAGGAAAGAAGGGAAGGGTACTGGACCCCCGCAGTCAGTACGTTCTGACACATGCTGTTAAATCCTAACAGCCACTCGCATGATGGGCGAGGGGAGGCTTGCCGAACGCATCAATATCGCCAGCCC
>CM031601.1:97322775-97325275 GCA_018398815.1 Conus ventricosus | reverse complement strand
TTTCCCCCTTCAGTCACCCCATTTTGAAACAGACTGTATCCAGCCCACTCACAGGAATCCCAGGCAACCTCGAAGACTCTCTGCAAGAAGTCGCAGACATCGGTGGCTTCGTCCTGCACTTCCTTCAGCTGATAGAGGATGGACCCGTAGGACGTCTGCTGGAACTTGTCCTCGGAGAAATTGCTGGCGCTGCGGCACATTCCGCGGTCTTCGTCCAGCGCCTGCACAGAAAAGACAGAAACTTTCTTTTCATGCATGATCTTGACCATCATCATCATCATCATAAACTGCCTTCGCCAAAGAAAGTTATTTTTCTCCCAAATCTGCTTGTTTGTTTGTTTGTTTGTTTGCAAGATTCAGCCAAATTTACAGAACCGATTTTTAACGACACTTATTTGAAAGATGGAATGTGGGCCTCGGATGAACTAGAGGACTTTTGGTGCGGATTCGTAAAGCCGATCCGGATCGAACAGTCGAGCCAAACTCAGCTCAGCAAGATTAGTACAGATTAGTACATGTCTTCCACTGAACGTCAACGTTGAGAAGCTGCTGTTTACGTATTGGAAGCTATCTATGAAGCAATGTATTTTCATTATATATAACAAAATGTCTAGAAATATGAACGCTGAAATTTTGTATTTTCCATATTCACTTTCAAAAAGGTAAAATGGGACATAACTCTTTCAAAGTCCATACTTCTATTATTTCCCATGAAGGAAAATAATTGTCAGTATTCGAACGATCCTGGCAGAGGTCTTCCCTGCCCCGAATCTCCCTCGAGTTATTTGTACTCTCATCATCGCCTTGGACGTGGTTCTGAATGTGACCTACTTGTCAACCCTGTTATGACCACCGTAGTCGGCAGACCTATAAACAGCATGACCTACGTCAGAGTCATCGTCATTTCAATGTGCTCATTGGCCCAGAATTTTCAGAGAAAAAAAATTATTACTACTCTTTCCCCTTCCGCCCCCTCTTTTTCTTTTTTTTCTTCTTTTTTTACTTTTTTTTTTTTGTTTTTGTTTTAATTTTCTAACGCAACTGAGAGTTTTCAGCTTTTCCATGCAACGTGCTTTGTGTTCATTATATTAAAAAAAAAAGGAAATGACATTTCCGTTTCTTTTAAATGTTCCCTTTTGCCCTTTCTTCTTTTTTTTTCTTTGCTTGTTTCTTTGTTTGTTTGTTTGTTTGTTTGGCTGTTTGTTTGGCTGTTTGTTTGTTTGTCTTTTTTTTTTTTTTGGGGGGGGGGGTCTTTTAAACCCTTTTGGGTTCCGGCCTGGCAATAATACTACAGCCAATATCAGCATTGATGTTGCACTTCGTCACCAACTCTGCCGATGCTGCTTTAAGTTTGAGAGCTCCTTCAAGTGACAAGAAGAGAAAAAAAAAAAAAAACAGGTTGGAACTTACGATCGTTTTGCTTTGCTTCGCCTAAAGGAAACGAAAAAAATGGGCTCACAGTTTAAAGTACAGGCACCAGAAAAGAGGGACTGTAGAATATGCTGTTGCTGGGAGGTGACTGTGTTTACCCTACTGGCATCCAAGGGGTTAACTGTTTGTGTCATCATTATTGACGTTGTCATCGCGTACAGGCTGCGTTCATTGTTTGACACCTACGCAGATGTAAAGAGAATTTATTGGAGGGGGGGGGGGTGAACGCAGGGTGGGGGGGGGGGGGGGGGGGGGGGGGGGGGGGGGGAGCAAAGGGGGAATTAATTATCCTTTGCTTAACTCTTCTTTTGACGCCGTCACGATCTTCAGCGCTGTTTACAGTATTGGGCTCTTCAGAAATGTAGTCCAGATAACAAAAAATGGTATATATACACATAGGTACAGTACAATAACAAGCTTGTAGCTTATGATATGCACTGGGAACACACACACACACACGCGCGCGCGCGCGCACACACACACACACACACACACACGCACACACACACACACATACACACGCGCACGCACGCACGTACGAACACACACACACACCACACACACACCACACACACACACACACACACACACACACACACACACACACACACACACACACGCACGCACACGCACGCACGCACGCTCGGACGCACGCATGCGCGCGCGTACGCACACGGACACACACGCACACACACACACACACATGCACATGCGCACACTCGCATTCGCGAGTGCGCGCGCGCGCGCGCACGCACACACACACACACACACACACACACACACACACACACACACACACACACACACACACACACACACACACACACACACACACACACCTCCCTCCCTCTCTCTTTCTCTACTCTCTCTCTCTTTCTCTCTCTCTCTCTTTCCTCTCTCTCCCCCCCCCCCCACACCACCCCCGTGCATTGCGTGTGTGTGCGTGCGTGCGTGTGTGCATGCACGTGCGTGCGTGTGTGCATGCGCGTGCGAGTATGTGTGTGTGTGTGTGTGTGTGTGTGTGTGTGTGTGTGTGTGTGTGTGTGTGTGTGTGTGTGTGTGTGTGTGT
>CM031601.1:97315275-97317775 GCA_018398815.1 Conus ventricosus | reverse complement strand
TCTCTCTCTCTCTCTCTCTCTCTCTCTCTCTCTCTCTAACACTCCAAACAAAACAGACATCATCAAATCACCTACCTTGATCGACCTCATCGCCATGATGTACTTCTCAATTTTCGCTTCATACTTCTCTGACCGACGATGGTACACGTACCACCCACACACTCACTCACACCTGGACAGCAGTTCTCTCTCTCTCTCACTGTCTTCGGGTTCAAATCACTTCATACATGAAAGAAGACTCTCGAAAAGCCGCGAAGTAATTTCTGTTTTAAGCTTTGTTGTGTAGCTTACGTTTGCCACACTGATGAAGATTCCTTGATCAGCTGGGAATAAACAAGCTGATCTGACAAGCTTTCATAACGCGAGATCGATCACACACACGGCCCTGCACATCTGTCCTGGAGGAGGAGATAGAGGCGAGTGAGGATTTCTGGAGCGAATATAGATACATATAAAGCCGATGAATTATCAGTAATAATGATATTAACACTTCAGTACAATTCCTGACAACGGGACACGAAAGGGCACTGCCTAAACGAATCATTCCATACTGTTTTTATTATTTGTGTTAGATCTGGACTAGGAAAAAAAAAAAAAAGAAAGAAAGAAAAAAAAAGTTAGGTTGTTTGTTACGGGAAGAACTACTGTGAGACGCTACGTGTCAGCAGAAGACGACAACCGGTATCACGATAATCAATCGACAGACTCCAGGAATATCGCTCCAGCAACGCCTAATGAAGCTGATGAGATGTTGACAGATGCGCGCACACGCCAGGCTCATTAACACAGTGACTAATTTTCGAAAGCGAGATGGATCGGTCGTCATACGTAGCTGTGTGACAAGATCATGGATCGGTTGTCATACGTAGCTGTGTGACAAGATCATGATCGTCAAGAAGGAAACAGGAGCACACTTTCACAACACATCATGATTAGTCCGTCGTCAACCAGCAAATAAAGGCACGTATCATCTTCTTTGCCTCACATTTCACTCACTCTCTGGATTTGAACTCCTACCTCTAAGACATACAACTTCACTGCCACCGTTTTGAGGAACATTTCACCGTTGAATATCAGAGTCACCCGTTACACAAAGATCTTCCTGACGTTGCCGTTGTGACAAAATTCTCCAACAGTCAAATACGCGAAATCAATCCAAAGACGTATCAGTACGGAACGGACTTCCACCGGCAAAGTTCACAGTATTGACAGAGACCCCCGTTCGATGATGTCACGCTCAGGTTTGTGCTAACATACGGAGCAGGTCGGAGTAAGATGTTTGCTCGATGTGACTGTACGTCTGTCGTTGGCTTCATCCCTGTCCTTCATGGCGCAATGGTTAGCGTCTCAGTCTCGTGAGCCGGGAGGTCGTGAGGTCGAATCCCAACAATTGGGAATAAGTGTGTGTGTGTGTGTGTGTGTGTGTGTGTGTGTGTGTGTGTGTGTGTGTGTGTGGTGTGTGTGTGTGTGTGTGTGTGTGTGTGTGAAGTCCAATCAAGTCAAGAACACTTTACTATCCTCAAAGAGAAATTAAGAGTGGCCATAAAAAACATGTCTATGGATCGATATTCGACAACTCACACCCACCCATCCATCCCCACCCTCCCACCCACTCACACACGCAGAATGATATACACACACACACCCTCCCACCCACTCACACACGCAGAATGATATACATACACACACCCTCCCACCCACTCACACACGCAGAATGATATACACACACACACCCTCCCACCCACTCACACACGCAGAATGATATACATACACACACCCTCCCACCCACTCACACACGCAGAATGATATACACACACACACCCTCCCACCCACTCACACACGCAGAATGATATACACACACACACCCTCCCTACCCACTCACACACGCAGAATGATATACACACACACACCCTCCCACCCACTCACACACGCAGAATGATATACACACACACACCCTCCCACCCACTCACACACGCAGAATGATATACACACACACACCCTCCCACCCACTCACACACGCAGAATGATATACACACACACACCCTCCCACCCACTCACACACGCAGAATGATATACACACACACACCCTCCCACCCACTCACACACGCAGAATGATATACACACACACACCCTCCCACCCACTCACACACGCAGAATGATATACACACACACACCCTCCCACCCACTCACACACGCAGAATGATATACACACACACACCCTCCCACCCACTCACACACGCAGAATGATATACACACACGCAGAATGATATACACACACGCAGAATGATATACACACACGCAGAATGATATACACACACGCAGAATGATATACATACACACATATATATATACAAACAAGCTTTCTGAACCTGATCTTATTGAAAGTTAAGTTTTGATTCAGGAGTTTGGTGGAACTGGGAACGAAACTGTTTTAGTTCTATTTGTTTTGAATTTCGAAATTTGGAACCTTCGTTTAGGTGGTAGAACATTGTAGTTTTTG
>CM031601.1:97302775-97310275 GCA_018398815.1 Conus ventricosus | reverse complement strand
TGCTGGACTCCAATGGAGCCTCCTGCAATTGCGGACCCCAAGGGAGCTCCCCCCCGATTGCGGGCCTCCAATGAGCTCCCTCCGTTTGGCGGGACCCCAAGGGAGCCTCCCCCTGTTTCTGGACTCCAATGAGCTCTCCTCCGATTGCAAACCCCAAAATGGACCCTCCTCTATTTTTACCCCAAATGGAGCCTCCTCTGTTTCCCGGGGACCCCAAATGGAGCTCTCCCCCGTTTTGCGGAAATTTCCAAGGGAGCTCCCTCTGATTGCGGGAAAACCCAAGGGACTCCCTCCAATTGTTTGGACTCCAATGGCTCCCTCTGAGGGCGGGACCCCAAATGGGCCTCCTCCCGATTGCGGGTCTCCAAGGGGCCCTCCTCTGATTCGGGACTCCAATGGACCCTTCCTCTGATTGCGGGAAATCGGTTTTCAAACCCACCACCAGTTTACGCACCTTGACCCCTGAAATCAGCATTTTTTTAAAATCCTATTTCAACAAACAAACAAACAAACAAACAAAAGCCTTTGCAGGGCAATACAATCTGCATTCCCAAACCCCCTCCCCCCCGCAAACCCTCACACATGAAGCGAGTTTTGTAAAAAAAAATTTTGCCCCCCTCTGACCCAGCCCCATCAAAATACTTTCCCTTTTTTTGGGGTTTGTTTTTTTTTTTGTTTTTTTTCTTCCTTTTGCAAGGCCCTTTAATTTCCCCTAGGAGCAAAATAATCCGACCATTTTCGAACAGCGTTTTTTTTCTTTTTCTTTTTTTCCCTTTCACCTTTGGGATTCAATCTGCAACCCCCCCCCCCCCCCCCCCCCCAACCTCCATTCCCCCCCCTTTCCCCCCAAATCGCCTTTTCCTTTCCCCCCTCTCAAACCCCAAACGCCCAAACCCTTTTTTTTTCCCATTTTTTTCCCCAAATATTTTCCAATGTGTTTGGAACGTGGGTTTTTTTTAAAGCCTGGGCTCACAAAACCCGGCCCTTTCGTGAAAGGGCCCGCACACAAACACACATACAAAACACACGGGGCCCCGGGGCCGCGCGCGCGCGCGTGCCCACACACACACACAACACACACACACACACACACCCACACACACACCCCCCCCACACACACACTCACACAAACCCCACGCGCGCGCACGCGCACGAAACCCCGCAAACGCATTTACACAACACACAACACACACACACACACACACACACACACACACACCACACACACACACACCCCCTGCACCCCAACCTATTACAAGTGTAAAAAATTTTTCCAAAAAATTAATTACGTACACGTGTCCAAATCGATGAAAAAAATAAATGTACGTTCTTTTGGGTGCCCTCATATTCGGGAATTTCAAAAAATAGAAAGTTACCAAACTGCTCGGAATGCAGCCCCCAAAATATTAAAACCCACGACGGCGCTGAACATTCCTTTAAACCTATCAAAATTTATACTTTGATTAATAAAGCATTTTTTAAACCAGTTTCAAAAGGTTTTTGACAACACAGATAGTAAATTTTACCAAAATTTTGTATAAAACCCAAAAAACCCCTTTACATCCACCCCACGACAAAATTTAACCCAAACAAAAAGTCCGATATCTAAGAGGATAACCTTATTTCATGGGACCCCGTTTGGGAATTCACTTCGAACCAAATACGGGAAAAAATTTACTGATATTTTGGGAAATTTTTAGGAAAAGCACCTATTACTAATTTCCAAGAAAAAAGGGGTTTAAAGGGGGGACCCAAAGGGGGTACAAATATTTCACATAATAGATCGACCCCCAATGACAGAAACCAAAAATTTAAATAATTAAAGCTTTACTTTGTTCGTTTAAAGCCCACACTATTACGCAGTAACGGGGAATTCATAAATTTTAAATTTCAACAATCCCTCATATACAAAAAAAAACTACAAAACACAACACACACACACACAAAACACACAATGGGGAGGCCTGCCCCTGATTAAAATAAAGCCCAGGATCTAACACTTCTACCATTTATTATAGTTTTACTGGGCGGGAAGATTTTTAACGGGGTTTTTAATAGAGTGTATTCCCCCCCCAGTTTTTGGTATCGCAAAAAAGTTGGGGTTTTGGGGTGATCACAGTTGGGAAAGTGCGTCCCGTCTACCTTTTTTTTTTAGTCTGCAGTGTTTTTCATTTTGGGTCTGAACCGGCGACCATTTGGGGGGGCAACATCAACTGGAATATTCACTTTGGGCGATCACTTCCCTAAGCCCTTTTCTTCTTACAGGGCATCAATTTGTATTCTTTAAATTTTTTTAAATTTTATTTATTTTTAATGTTTAAAATGGGATTTTTTTTTCAAAATTTTTTTTTTCCCATTTTTTGTTTTGGGGGGGGGAGTTTTAATCGGGGAAATCACAATGACGTAATATAATGTCGAACTTATGTTACAGGGGAGTGACGTTAAAATTTTTTTTGACATCAATTTTTACCTTTGGAATTTTAAACTGGGGAAAAACAAAACCCTCCTATGGTGACAACTCCCTTAAAGCAATTCCAAATTAAATTTTCTTAAATTTATCTTTTTGTACCAAATTTGTTTAACCCAAAAAAATATAAATTTTTTATTAAAAATTCAGGTGACGGGTCTCTGCTCCTGACATCTATTTCCTCTTTCCCCCAAAAAGGCAATAAGTCCGTGATTGGGGAAGTTGTTTGCAAAAAATTAAAGATGATAGTTTTTTTATTCAGTGCAAAAATGAGAGACAAAGTAAGAAGCGAAAGCAGACAAAAAACATTGCTGGTATAGCTGTTTTTCACTACTAAGCCCCAAATAAAACATTGGGAATTTTTTTTTCAAAAGGGCCGGATGAAGTTTTTTTGCTTCGTTTTCCAAATAATTTTGAGCGGGGTCCGAAAATCGGGTTTTTAAAAAAGGGGAAAAAAATGACAATAATTACTTTCCCAAAATTTAAGTCTTTCCCCCGAAAAACTTATATTGACAAATTTTTGTTGAAAAAACAACCCCAAATTTTGGGGCCAAAAAAAAGGGGTACTTTTTTCACGTCTGCATCACACCAAGAAACACTGGTTTTAAAAAAGTACAGATATTAGCAAAAAGTGGTCCCGTCATCACAAAAACCCCCCCCAAGAACTGTACCCTTGGGCAATTTGGTTTTAACCCGCAAAGGGGACCACTCATCCCTTTTTATGGGTGTCCTCTAAAAAGATGGCCCCAAAAAAGTTAATGTTTTTAATCAAAGAACAAAATTTCGTTTCAAAAGACAAACGTCAACAAGCTGAAAACGAAACAAAAAAAGTCCGTTTTAAACAGAAATCTTAAAAAGGTCGTTGTAAAATGTTTGTAATTTTTGTTTTCAAATCAACACAAACTGCTGTAAAATTCTTTTTTCCCTTTCAACTCAAACTGAAGGTTTTTATTAAAATTCCAAAATCACTGCCCCCCGAAAACCCATTTAGCTGATCAACAAAGCGACCAGCATTTATCCCCCTAGAAATTTTAACATTTTCAACAATTTCCCTCCCCATCACCCCCCCAAAAATCATCTGCTTCCAAATCACCACACTCAAACCCCTCCCAAAAAATTTATCTGCTGGTCAACATGGCGACCAGCGCTCATCTTCCCCAAAAAATCACCCTTTGGGCAAAAATGCACCCCAAATTTTCTTTCCCCTTTAAAAGTCATCCGCTGGGCAACAAGGCCCACCACACTTTTCTTCCCTTCAAGAAGTCCCTCCGCTGGTCAACAAAAACGACCAGCACTCCCCTTCCCGAAGTCACAGTGGGCAACAAAGGGGCCACATCGTCTTCCCCTTTAATCATCATTTTTCAACAAGGGGGAGAGCAGTCTTTTTCCCTAAGGGAAACAGACGGTCATCATTTCGACCACAGTCATCTTCCTGGCAGAAGGCTAGTCAACAAAATGTCCACAATCATCTTTTCGCTTTTACGCCTACGGATGTTTAAACAGCGCAACCCTCTGCCATTTTCCGCTCGGGCCCTTTTTTTTTGTTCAGCATCGGCCCCCTCATCTATTGTGTGAAGCAGTTTTCAGGGAGGGGGTCATTGGGATAGCCTGTCATTTCCCCCAAAACAAAATTTCAAAGTTCAAATAGTCAGTTTTCCTATCCATGATCAGTCCCCCCCTGGGAAAAAAAATCCCAAAAACAACCCCCCCCACCCCCCCCCCCCACCCCCGCCCCCAATTTTCTGGGAAAAGCCCGCTTTTTGCAGTTTTGATCTGTTATTGTTTCTGCGTAACCCATAGATTCTTATCCCCCCATTAAATTAAGTTTAAAATATGACCAAAATAAAGAACAACACAGTGATAAAATTTTTCGGTTTTTACAAAGGGAAAGCACGGTTTCCTTTTTCAACAAAAATTAAATTTTTTATCATCTTTCTAATAAATTTTCCCTCATTTCTTCTCCTTCAGTCCCCAAATTTCCCCCCAACAAAAAGTTGCCAAAATTACCAAGGGTTTTTACTAACCCCCGGTTTATCATATAAGCAAAGAATCTGAAAAGTGAGTACAGCTATCCCATGTACAATGGGTTTTGATTACACATACGTTAGTCCCCTTTTTTTTTACAAAAGATACTTTTTAAAGTGTCGGGACCTTTTAAAACTGAAATTTTAGACAATTTTAAATTTTTCCCTTTTTTCATCAGTTTTTTACCCTAAGGGCCCAAAGGGCAAATACTAATTTGGTAAAGTTCTCTAAACTGTTCAAAAAAAAAGTGGAATCATTGGTGCGACTTCAATTCTCATCTCCTTTTTGGGGGAAAAGGTTGTCAAATATTTTTTCACCCTGATTTTCTGGGGGAAAATGTTTTTGGGGTTCCCTCTTAGTTTTTCTTAACGACGGGGAAAATACGGCATCCCCGACATATCCATCATAGACATCGCGCTTGATCTAAACCCTTTTTTTCACCTCTTTAGCATAAACACAAAATGGGGAAAAGCCCAAAGACCCCCTAGGTATGACCATGTGCCCCAAAACTTTTATCTTTTTAAAAAATCCCTTGATTTTGGGAAATTAGTGGTGTAGATTTTATAAAAACCCCAAATTTTAAATTTCATAAAGGCAGATTTGGGGAAAATTTTTAAAAATTTCCTCACGAGAAGACTGAGAGTGGAAAATTTAAATTTGGGGGGGGGATGTTTAAAATCTTTTTTGATAACTTTCAGAAAAAATTCGGGGGGCTCTGCTTTACTATTCCCAAAAAAAAAACCAAAAAGGTTTAAACATTTTCGGGAATTTTTGGTTTGGGAAACAGCTTGCGAGGGGGCTTTTTAAAAACAAAAAAAATTAGCTTTTCTTTTAAATTTCTAAAAGTTTGAAAATTCCCGTGCAAGAGATAAAAAATGCAGCTCATAAAGAAATGTGCAGTACAAAATAAAAGCAAACGAGTTACAGCGCAAGCAAAAAGACTTTCTGGTCACAGTTCTGTCTAAAAAGAAGAAACTGACTGTAAAGATTAAAAAAAAAATGGGATAAGGGAAAAGAATGAAATCGGCTTAAACCCAAGATTTCCCCCAAACAAAAAAACAAGTAAAGAATTTTTATCTCCCAAAGAAAAGGCTGAGAAAATTTTTCCTCAAAGTAAGAAAAAAATGTTTTATGGAAAGGTTTTCCTAAAGACAAAAATTTGTTTTTATTGAAAGAAAAAAAAAACTATTTAAATATAGAAACCCGTACCAAACAACAATATTCTATAAAAGTATCAATTTTCTTTCAAATTCAGGGAAGGGTGTCCGTCTGTTGGGGAAAAAAAAGTTTCGGTTTGGGTTTTGGGTGGGATTTTTTACACGAAGATAACCCTTTCCAAAAGAACTTGGGTACCCTTTTACAAAAAAAAATTTTTAAAAAAGTTGGGAATGTGGGCAAAATTTCCCCATAAAGGAAGACGTCCATATTTTGACCCTAAATTTTAAAGCAGGGCAACCTCGGTCTGAGACATCTCTATAGACCCATTTCATCACGTCCATACTGGCAAATCATGGGAAAAAATAATTAAAATTTTAAAAATGGCCCCCAATTTCTGTGAAAAAAAATGAAAGTAATTTTTCTTCAACCCTCAATCTGGGTTTTGAAAAGGACAAGTACACTTGATCACCTGACACGACTAACTACTCAAAAAAAGAAACCCTTTTGCTAAACGTAAAAGTGTCCTTGCTCCTTCTTTGATCTTACTAAAGCTTACGATAGAGTGTGGCACAGAGATGAGAAAAGAAGAAGACCAAAAAAGACTCCAAAAAGCAGTCCAGCAGAGCCAGAAAGGGGCAATGGACAACGTGGGAGAATGCACTCCAAAGAAGTCTAACTTGGAATGACATTTGGCACATGGCCCCTCTCAGGATCAGCTTCATTCTCAGATCTGCATATGACCTTCTGCCCTCAAATGCAAACCTGGTAAAAGTGGGGAAAACAGACGATCCTGCATGCCCCCTCTGCCATGAAAAACAAACAGTGCAGCATGTTCTAAGCTCATGTAAAGTAGCCCTGGCTAAAGGAAGGTACACATGGAGGCACAACCAAGTGCTCAAAGAGATTGTGCAAGTAGTCTGGGCTAGTCCCAAACACCACAAAAGGGAGCATCAGGACTCCAAAAGCACCCGCAACATTCTTCACGGCAGGAGCAGCAAATCATGGCCAAGAACAACAGTGCCACTCGAAAACATGCAGGCAGAGTCTGCTGGATGAGGCAGATGACGGGGAGTGCACTGCAGACCTCCCAGAATGGAAGAGTCACCCAGAGAGCATCCAGCAAGAGTGGCATGAGACCAGACATAGTAGTCCACTCTAAGTCAACCAAGCAGCTGATCATGATCGAGCTCACGGTGCCATATGAGAACAGAATGGAGTCAGCTCAAATCTACAAGACTGAAAAGTATGCTGATCTGGCAAACAGCCTGAGGAGAGAAGCTATCAGGTCAAAGTCCTCACTGCAGAAATTGGATCTAGGGGATTTGTAGAACGTCTGCATACAGCCTCATGAAACAGCTCTCAGTTGCAGGAAAGGAAAAAACCAAGCCCTGAAAGCAATGGCAGAAGCGGCAGAGAGGTGTTCAAGCTGGATCTGGTCAAGGCGGAACAAAAGTGAACTTCATAAGCTTAATTTCCCTACAAATATCAGGTGTCCCTGTGGCTCAGTGGTTAAAGCGCGAGTCATTAAGTAGAAAATGAGCATGTCCAGAGGACATGGGTTCGAATCCCAGCCATGGCTCGCCCCAAGATGGGAAAAAAAAAAAAGGGGGGGCAGCAGAGGGACATCCGGAGTCATGACCGGGTGTGGCCCCAACCCCCCTAGAGTGTCAGGAGATAAGGCCGAAACACTTGCTTGAAGGGGGCTTCTTCTTCTTGAGGACTCTCTGCTGCCACGCTCTCCACGAGTTTCTTTCTACTGGCACAGCCGATTATATATAAATTAAAACAAATTGGTCTTTCTGGTCACGTCTACAATTATGTGAAATCATTTTTAAGGGGAACACATAATG
>CM031601.1:97280275-97297775 GCA_018398815.1 Conus ventricosus | reverse complement strand
ATATAAATCATCGGCATCATCCGTGACCCATAATGAACATACCTACAATTGTTTAGAAAGATCGCCCAGAAGTTCTGTCTGGAGCGAGTGGAACACATTTTGACCACGGACACACAGACACACAGACAGCATTTCTTCGTTCCCATTGTAAAGTACTACCTGTTCTATAAGAACTGGGAGTACAAAAAAAAACAACCTCAACTTCTTGGTCCTTCATGCCCTGCTCTCATGGTGATCTAGATTAGATTCTATTTCCTCTCAATATTTACGCATTTGGTGAGTCAGTGTGGAGATCGCTGGAATCGTGAAGTTCCGGGGGATTGTCGTTGGGACGGGTTTCGTGGCGCTTTCCTGAGGCGACGTTCACTCACACTGGCTCTGCGACGAAGCTGTGACTATTGTCAGTGTGTGGGAGCTTCGTAGAACGCGCTCCGCCTGTGCTGGTATCAGAACAGGCGCCACTGAACTCTGCTGAAGTGACCGGCAGCGGTGCGGCGTCTCCTCCGGTGGGTTGCCTCATGTTGATTTGATTTTGGCTGCTCTCTGTGGATTGCCGGCAAAGCTACGGGACAAGTAAGGATGCAGCATTAAATGGGAACTGGACCGAGCAGCATGTGAGTAAAGCGTCGAAGCAGTACTGAATGTAAGACAGCGAAAGAGAGGGAGAGAGACGGTGGGTGGGGAGGGGAGAGAGAGAGACGGTGGGGAGGGGAGAGAGAGGAAGAGAGAGAGAGAGAGAGAGAGAGAGAGAGAGAGAGAGAGAGAGACAGACAGACAGACAGACAGACAGACAGACAGACAGAGACAGACAGAGATTGAGATTCAATAATTTAATCATTTATGTCCATAGCCCCATATGAAAGGGCGATAACAATATTACAAGAAAATTATCATAAAGGTAGCAGTATCACAGTCCTTACAATTACAAAATGCTATCAATCAAGAAAGCAATGTTTCTCTTAACGGAAGCTTATATACATAAAGAACTAAAACTGCGAATCACACTCTCTTTTTCTGATGACATCAGCAAGGAAAAACGAAACATACATGGCTGATTATAAAAATTTTGTAGGTATTATATTAGCTCCAAACGGAGATTACTAGAAGCAGAGAGAGAGAGAGAGAGAGAGAGAGAGAGAGAGAGAGAGAGAGAACTGGATTTTTCTACCAGTTTCGCCAGGGACAATTCCCTTGTTGCTGGGGGATCTTTTATGTACGTCATTTGCATGCTGTGTACAGAGTTCGGAGCTGTCGCTTCGAGGTGTGCAGATAGAATAATCAGCTTTCTTTTTTTTCCCTTTTTTTTTTTTGGATAACCTGCAACGGTAGAAAATACGCGTTCTCTCTCTCCTCTCTCTCTCTCTCCTCTCTCTCTCCTCTCTCTCCTCTCTCTCTCCTCTCTCTCTCTCTCTCTCACTCTCTCACAACACACACACACACACACACACTCCTCTCTCTCGTTCTCTCTCTCCCTCTCTCTCATCCTCTCCTCTTCATCCTCCCTCTCTCCTCTCCACTCTCTCTCCTCTCTCCTTTCATCCAGAAGCATTGAAAATTAGACAGATGGAGGATAAGTGAAATTTAAAATAATGCATTTTAAGAGATATCTGAATGAATATTATCATTCATCGCAAGTGGAAGAGATCAGTAAGATACATTGTCATCATTTGATCGAGTGGATGGTCGAGTCAGTCTGTTTTTTTGTTGTTGTTGTTGTTGTTGTTGTTTGTTTGTTTGTTTGTTTTTTTTCTAATTGCATTACTCCTGTGGGTGAGGACATTAGGAAATGTTAATGAATTTATTTGTTTTTAAAACCTTTGATTTGGTGCACACTAGGAATGAATGTGTACTATTTGTTTGCAGGAAAGGAAGAGGGAAATGTTATTGTTCTGTTACCTCTCCCCCCTTGTCAAAAGACCTCTTTGGTAATGACAATAAAATATCAAAGTGTCAAAGTGTCTCTCTCTGTCTCTCATCATCATCATCATCATCATCATCATGAGCCCCCATACAAACCATTTCCTTAAGCTTTGAACGCACTTCCCAATATCATTTGATATCATTTTCAAAGAAATCCATGACTTTAGGCTGTACATGATGGCAATGAAGCACTAGGCGAAATAGACGTCACCACCAATACATGTTACAATCTGTACGCCTTCTTTCTCCTCTAACCAATTCACATCATCGACTTTTTTCTGTTGCAAATCGTATTTACAACAACCAAAGTCCATTCATCTGTTGATGCTGCATAGTGACCCGGTTTTTGTACACTAAGACTTTCTTTATGAAACCATCTTTCAAACCTTTGTGAATAAAATACTTATTTTTTTAATCCGTGAAAGTCTTGTCTAGTTGAATGAAAGAGTCGTGAACATTTTTTTCTATATTATTCCAAGATGTTCCATTTATAAAACTTTTCAAATCCAAGACACATTCATGTAAAGTTTCGGCCAAAATTGCTCTCATGCCACTAAGCCACAGCCGTGGTGTAAGTAAGTGATTCATTCAAAAGCGAGCGCTTTAATTTATAAATTTGGAACCCCAGTTTGAGATTCTTATCCTAACGTTAATCACAGATGGAAATTTTCCACGTGTCATCATAAACAAAAAAGAGAATTGTAGTTCAATAAAAACAAAGAAAAATATATCACTGAAATGTAACTTGCATATTAGTTGTCTATTAATGCTAAATTTTAGAATTCCAAATTGCAAATCCATACAAAATTAACTGCTGGAGGACATTTATCAAATCAGCCTAAATCTTTCGCGGGTGAAATTGCGTTTTGGGGCATCTTCTGTTAAACACAGCATGGCATCTCGGCACCTGTCAAAACATGAATATTGGCTTTGTTGACATTTCGTTTCCAAAATCAATTATTTGCACGAGTATCCCTTTCCTACTAAAATGCAGCATTGTCTTTTGCGCTTTTGAGAAATGAAAAACCTAATTCAGCTTCTGAAAGATTGATCGCAATTTCTGACAATATAGCCAAGCTTTACAGCAAACGTTAAGCATTTAACATTTGCTGTAAGCGTCATGATATTTCTGATGAGACAATAGCGTCATCAGCACAAGAAAGCAAACGAGTTTAAGAGAATCCTCCCACAGTGGTTTTTCAGGTCCAGTCTAAATAAGTAACATGGAACACCCGTTCCCCCCTCATATATGCTTCGAAATGATTCATAATGCAAACAAATGTGGTGACAGATTTTTCGCTTCAGGAAACCATCCTGTACTTCATGAAAATAGGTAATGAGCCATTCCGAAAGATACATGATTTCACATTCTTCTATATTTCAGCAACAAAGCTGACCACTCGGACGTGTATACCGCTCTCAGCAAATGTGCTCCACCAAGCACTACGCCATAAAAATACAAATGTTTTGCAGTAACCAGTAAAAGCATGACATAAGTTTAAATCGAAACACACACACACACACACACACACACACACACACACACTGACAGACAGACAGACAGGAAGATAGACAGAGACAGGCAGGCAGACAGACAGACAGAGACAGGCAGGCAGGCAGGCAGGCAGGCAGGCAGGCAGACAGACAGACAGACATACAGACAGACAGACAGGCAGGCAGGCAGGCAGGCAGGCAGGCAGGCAGATAGACAGACAGACAGACAGACAGAGACAAACAGACAGGCAGACAGACAGGCAGACAGACAGGCAGACAGACAGAGATGCAGGAGTGGAAGGACGTAGTCAAACAGACAAGAAAATTTATTTTTAAAAAAACATACATACACACACAGGACAGACACAAGAACAAAACAGACAAACAGGACGACAGATAGACAGCAGAAAGAACAGGTAGACAGACGGACAGACACAGCGGCGGGGAAAGGCGAAACGGGGACAGGCAAACATTGCGACCAGGCAGTCAGTCAGTCGATCCCAACGCCGGCCGGGCCTACAACAATACATTGTTGTCACACACACCTCCCACCCCCACCCACACCCTCACCCCCGGTCCCACCCTCACCCCCCTCCCTCACCCACCTGCTGCCCTCACCCACCCCCCTCCACCCCTCACCCCACCCCCACCCCGCTCCACCTCCTCCCATCACCCAACCGTTTGCCTTCTCACTGTTTTTTTTTTTTTTTTTTTTTTGTTCGACTGTGCGTTCCAACATCGATTTGTGTCCACCACAGGATCGGGAAAGGGAGAGGGGTGGTGGTGGGGGCGTTAAGGAGAGAGCGAGAGTTGGGGGAGATTGGGAGGGAGGTATGGGTACGGAGGGAGAAGTGCAAGGGAATGGGATGGGGGGGGGGGGGGGGAGGGAGATGGGAAAGGGGGACGCGGGAGGTGTGGAGACGTGCTCTGTGTGTGCACCGTATGTTTGCAGAGATGGTATTTTTCCTGACTGACAACCAGGGACACAGTGTCATACTGGGAATGACAGAAAAAGAGAGAGAAAAGGAAGTACAGAGGAGGAAGAACAAAACGCGGTGGGGCGCGGGGGGGGGGGGGGGGGGTGGATGGAGGAGAAAGGAAAGTAAAGAAGAGGCAAGATGGGAAGGAAGGAAGGAAGAACAAACAGGAAAACAAAGGAAACAAAAAAATGAAAGAGGGAAAAAAATGAAGGAAGAAAAAGGAAGTACAGAAGTCAGGAAGGACGAAAGGAAAAAGAAGGGAAAAAAAGAAAGGAAGAAAAGGAGGAAAGAAAATCGGGAGGGGACAAAGAAGTATTGGTTAAAAAAAAAAGGACGATGAAACAAAAGGAAGAAATGCAGGCAGAAAGGACGAAAAACCAAAATGAAGACAGAAAGAAAAAAGAAACGCAGGAAGGAGGGAAAAAAAATAAAAATAAATGAAAGAAAGAAAGACACTGACGAAAGAAAGAGCCAAAGGTTGTAAATAGTGAGACGACAAGAAATAAACAAAGAAAGGATGGAAGGAAGAAAGAAATGAAATAAGAAAAGAAAACAAAAACAAAGAAAGGAAAGAAAGACAAAGAAGAGAAAGAAAATAGAAATGAGAACAGTAAGAAGGAAAGAACAGAGAAAGATGCAGACGAAGGAAGAAACAAAAGAAGTAGGGAAGGAAGAAAGGAAGAAAGAACGAGAAGGAGAAAGAACAGAGGGAAGAAAAGAAGCTATAAAGACAAAAGAGAAGAGAAAAGGAAAGAGGGAAGAAAGAGATCATGATATCAACAAAGTAAAATAAAAGAAAGAAAAAACAGAAACAAAGGGTAGAAGAAAAAAGAAAGGGATTAAAAAAAAATTTAAAAAAAAAAAACCGAGGGCAGAGGGGGAAGAGCATTGGAAGAAAATACGAAGAAAAGAAAAGGAAGGGAAGAAGAATGAAAAAAAAGAACGAAAGTGGAGAGACGGAAAGTGAGCAAAGAAGGAAGACGGGTGGGGGGGGGGGGGGGATAGAAAAGAATGAAGGAAGAAAAAAAGAAAGAAAGGGAGGAGGGGTTAAAAGGAACATAGAAGAACAAGAGAAAGAAAAGACAGAGGAAAAAGAAAGAAAGAAAGAAAGAAAGAAAGAAAGAAAAGAAAGAAGAAAGAAAAAAGAAGGAAAGATTGAAAGAAAACAAGAATGGGGGAGGGGGGTTGAAGGAAAGGAGAAAGAAAGAAAGGAACGTTAAGAAGGAGGGATAAAGACAAAGAAAGAAAAATACATAAATAAATAAATAAATAAAAGGATGGAAACAACACAAGGAAACGAAGGATCGCGAAAAGGAAACGAGAAAGGAGAGAAGGAAGAAAGAAAGACAGATAGCTAGGAAGGGAAGCAATACAGGAAGAGAGGAAGAGAGGAAGGGAGAGAGAACGGATCATTTTGACCACGATAAGGGGTCAGCAATAGATGAGAACGTGTGTGTGTGTGTGTGTGTGTGTGTGTGTGTGTGTGTGTGTGTGTGTGTGTGTGTATGTGTGTGTGGGTGTGTTTGTGTGTGTGTGTGTGTATGTGTGTGTGTGTGTGTGTGTGTGTGTGTGTGTGTGTGTGTGTGTGTGTGTGTGTGTGTGTGTGTCTGTGTGTCTGTGTGTTTGCGTGCGCGCGCGCGCGTGTGCATAGGAAGAATATTGACTTGAGGCGGAGGAAGACATGGAGGGAAGCGACATGATGGATAGGGAGTGGGACAAGATGAAGCGAGGAGGGGGGGGGGGGGTGCGGGGGGACGGGAGGGAGGTGATAAGCAAAAGGTTGATGAATCGGGGAGTTGCGTAACAGAAGTAAGGAGTGGGGGAGGGGGGGAGGGCTGGAGCACGACACTTCAAACACTTAAAACACTGAGAGAGAGAGAGAGAGAGAGAGAGAAAGAGAGAGTGAGAGAGACACAGACAGACAGACAGACAGACAGACAGACAGAGAAAGGGGTGGGAGCTGACGGTGGATGTTGGGGTAGGAGGGTGCAGCTTATTCTGCAGTACTTAAGTCTCCTTTACCCCAAACCTGCCGAGGGTGGTGGTGGGGAGGGGGGGGGGGGGGGGGCTAGACGGAGGGATGAGGGGAAAATATGTGTGTGTGTGTGTGTGTGTGTGTGTGTGTGTGTGTGTGTGTGTGTGAGTGAGAGAGAGAGAGAGAGAGAGAGAGAGAGAGAGAGAGAGAGAGAGAGAGAGAGAGAGAGAGAGAAGGCATCTTTTAGGTTTAATCCTCTTCGCTCCATCGGGAGCATAGGGCCTTCACTGCAGATTTCCAACGTGTGCGGTCTTGGGCTGCCCGCTTTGCCTCACCTCAGGACAGCTTGATGGAACTCAGCTCGCTGTTCAGCGTCCTACGCCAAGTTGTCACTGGGCGTCCTCGCTTTCTCTTTCCTTGCGGGTTCCAATCCAGTGCCTGCCGTGTGGTGTTGTCCGGGCCTCGGCGTAGGATGTGTCCGATCCACTTCCACTTTCGGACTCTGATGGTGTCTCCGATTGGTCTCTGATTTGTCCGGCGCCATAGCTCCTCAATGGCAATTCTGTCAGGCCACCTGGTGTGGAGGATCCGCCGCAGGCATGTGTTGATGAAGACCTGCAACTTGTGCTCCCGCCCTTTGGTGAGTCTCCAGGTCTCCGAGCCATACAGCAGCACCGGTCTTACATTGGTGTTAAACAGTCTCAGTTTGGTGTGAAGACGGACGTTTGCGCTCCTCCAGATGGGCTTGAGGGTGGTGAAAGCAAATCTTGCCTTGGTTATTCTGGCCCTGATGTCATCATCAGTACCTCCTAGGAAGCATTGTCAATAAGACAGGGAGGTACTGAGGAGGAGGAGGAGGAGGAGGAGGAGGAGGAGGAGGAGAGAAGGCATCATTAATTTCACAAAAAGTTTACCTTATCCAGCTTAAACTTATATAATGATGTCTTTTCTTCCTTTTTTTTCTATTTTGTTTGACACATCCATACCCACTCAAGTCAAACCCCCTAACTCAGCCCCAATATCACCCCCTTTCTCCTTCCTCTGCTGTTGTCGCTGTATGTGATTATGTGTATCTTAAATAACATCAGCAAGCTTAACACCACCCGCACCCCACCCCAATCCCTTTTTATTTTTTTAGACATTTCCTTATTAGTTCTGTGGGTTTTGTGTCTGCATGTATGCTAGTGGAACAGGCACCACAGGTAACATAAGTTGGAAGTTCTGGATATATAGGTGTTCTACTTCGGGATCTAAAGGGTTTTTTTTTTCTCTATAAGAATACTTTCAAGCCACCAAAGTGTATCTCCCTTAGTTCGAATGTTCCTCAACAATCTGTACAATCCAAGACATACCACTGATGTCTCTGACGATATTGATACTCACCACCTTTCAGCGCGTGTCATCTTGCTCTTCAATATCTATCAACAACCTACACAACCCCAACATCATTATATATTCAGTTTGTCTTTGGCTATTTTCATAACAATCACCACCCTCTAAAGAGTAGCCTTCTTCTGCTTTATGTCTTATGGTTAAAGATCCGAATAGCAGCCCCATCCCCGACAAAGATTTTTCTTTCATCTGTGATTCGTCGGATGATAACCATAACTGCATGTAGTATATGTCATGTCCGCACAGTTATGTGACACATGATTCGACCTCCATGAAACGGAGAGCGAGTTAGGTGAACCTTGTTCACGATGACCTTGACAATCCAGTTGCAACGGGACAACGATCATCGCAGACGCCTGGCGTTTGACAGACTCTGAAGGCGCTTCCAATCATTCTGTAGCTGTTGTTGTTGTTCCGTGTATTAGTTTATGAGTGAACAGCACCGCCACTCTGTCCGACATGGTTTCTTCCATAGAAGCTGTCGATCGGCCAGAACTGGATTGATCAATTCGATTCACGACACAATCGTGAAAACATGACGTTTGGAGCATCAGAGTTGTGTTCTTGTTCGAGCGAAAGACTTTGACGCCATTTTTGAGGCGGCTTCGTGATGTCATTAGAGTTCTGGACGTCACGCCGGCTTTTCGAAGAGATGGTTGAACAGCTGCTGAGTGGGCACTGAAGTGGCTTCAGGGATCTGTGAAGGTGGGGTCCTTGGTTTGCCCCAGTTGGCTGTGACTGCCTGGAACGATGTTCAAGGAAGTTTGGATGGCTTTGGGGTATGGAATTTTGATGATTTTGATGGCTGTGGTGAGTGTTATATTTTCATGAGAAAGGGAGAATAATAAGTATTCCCAGTTTTGTGAAACTTTAGATTGAATAATAAGTTGAAGCCTCCTATCGGAGGGGCCTTATTCGGAGTTGGCAATTGAGACAAGAACGCACGAGTATGTGTTTGTCTGCTTGTGATTGCATATGAATGGTTCCTTCTGAATGGAGTGAGTGAATGATTATCCTTTACGTAATGTTAGCACACTTAATCCCCTCCTGACAGTATATCATGCTCCCAAGACATTCAAGTTGTCTTTGGCTATTTTCATTACAATCACTACCCTTTAAAGAGCACCCTTCTGTTCATTTTTAAAGATCCAAACAACCGCTCCATCCTCAACAAAGAGTTTTCTTCCACCTGTGATTGTGTGATAATAACCACATGTGTACATTATGCTCCAAAACGTTTTGGAGCTTGCTGATGTGGGTCTCTTTTTTAACAAGCTGTTAAACCACAACACATATTTTCTATTTGACGTCTTCGTTGATTGATACAATAACTACATTTATGAACGTATATCAGTTTTTTCCTAATGTTCCTGAGCAATCTCACAACTCCAAAAAGGCATTTTCTTTACTTTTCTTTTTTTTCTAACATTGATAGCGCTTGAAGGTGTACGTTCCTGTTTTTTAACATTTGTCAACAGTGTGTTTAACCCAAAACAGGGAATGTTCTTATATCTGTGGCGATTTCTTTTTTAACAGGTAAAAATTAATGATAGCGCGAATGCACACCCTCATGCTTATCCAACGATTTTCAGTAAGTCCAAATGGATAATTTTTTTCATGTTTATGTTGAGATAGATAGATAGATATATGGATTGATGGATGGATGGATGAATAGATAGATAGATTAAGATGTTCCCTCTCTTTTGGAGGGTTTTTTAACAGCATGTAAAATATCTAACAGGCGTATTCTTTACATCTGTTGTGATTCTTACAATAACTACCTTCCGGAAACGCACTCTCTTCTTTCCCAGTGATTGCTTCAACATGTTTTAGAACCCCAAATAAGCGGTGTTTTGTTGTTGTTGTTGTTTTGTGTTTGTTTGTCTGATTGTTTTTAACAACTGCTTTTAGTTTTTATGACAATCGCCACACTACGCTTGAAAATGTACCTTTTTGCTGTCAAACATTTTCAATAATTTATATTACCCTAGACAAACATTTCGCGTTTATGTCTGGAATGATTTTTGACGACAGTTACCACATTGGAAAGTGTCCCTTCCTGGTTTTCCAGAATTTAATCAACAATCGGAATAACCCCAACCTGGTATTTTTCTTACGTTTCAACATTTTATTCCCGCTCCCTGCACTGAGACAACACACACCGAGCCGTGCCTTTGGCCGTGGGACGCAACTGACATGATGGCCGGCACGACGGATCAATATTAATCACCAGGTGGTCTTAGCTCTGATGGACAGAGAAATCGATGAATGCTTTCTTGATGTGATTTACGATGACAGCCATCAGTTAAAGGGCAAGTGCCGTCAAAAACTGTTTCACGCACGTGCTTTTTTTGCTGTTGTTGTTGTGTTGGGTAATGGTTAATTTATGACGGGATTTGTAGTTCTCTGCGTCCATTTACGGGTTTTCAGGGTCATTTCCTGCTCGCTCTCTCTCTCTCTCTCTCTCTCTCTCTCTCTCTCTCTCTCTCTCTCTCTCTCTCTCTCTCTCTCTCTCTCTCTCTCTCTCTCTCGAGTATGCGTGTGTGCGAGAGCATCTGTGTGTGTGTGTGTGTGTGTGTGTGTGTGTGTGTGTGTGTGTGTGTGTGTGTGTGTGTGTGCGCGCGCGCGCGCGCGTGCGAGTATGTGTGAGTGTGTGTGTATGTGTGTTTGTGCGTGTGTGTGTGTGTGTGCGTGCATGCGTGCGTGCGTGCGTGTGTGTGTGTGTGTGTGTGTGTGTGTGTGTGTGAAATTGGGTAGGCTGGTGGATGAGTGCTTGGGATATGTACTTATGTGATTAAATGATTATTATAACTGATTGAAGTTTTGTTGAGATAAGTTTATTGATTTCATATGTCAGCAACGTTACTTTTTGAGTGTATTGTTACCCCCTTGTCATTAGACCGTAATGGTAATGACAATAAAATATCGTGAATCGTGAATCGTGAATCTCTCTCTCTCTCTCTCTCTCTCTCTCTCTCTCTTCTCTCTCTCTCTCTCTCTCTCTCTCTCTCTGTGATTAACATCGGATGAAGTCACTGTTCTTGTTGTTTTAATGGTAATTTCATCATCAAATATCAAAAAGAAAATCCATATTAAACCATCCGCTATCCCTGAAAACACCCATCTAAACAACACACACGCGCACACACACACACACACACACACACACACACACACACACACACACACACACAACACACACACACACACGATTTCCATCCCATATCAATGCCACTTTGTCAATTCTTCAACTGATGTATTTCGCTCCCACTCTTTCTGAAATTAACGTTAATATAACACAGCTGACCATGACTCACAGCCGCAAAGACCGGCAGAGTACTGACCTCCCTCTGGTGCGAAGCACCAGTTGATACAGGTCAAACAGCTGTGGCATCAACACCAGGAAACGGAGGTTTCTGGGTGAAGCGGATTATTTGGAATACACAGCAGGCTTTGCATGCAGAATGGGGAAAAAAACACCTTCAGAGTTCATCATGAAGAGTGGCCAGGGAGCTGATGAAGAGCTTCACTCCCAGCAAAAAAAATATTCTGATTGAAAGCTGAAGAAAGAAAGCTCACATCTGCAAGACTGAGAAATCCGACAGTCTAGCCAGCAGCTTGAGGACATCTGGCTTCCAGGGCCAGGTCCTCGCCATAGAGGTTGGAGCGAGCGGGGATGTAGGTTTGTCCGCCATGATCACATCAAACAGCGCTCAATGTCCGATGTGAAGAGGATCAGAACGCTAAAGACAATGGCAGAGGCAGCTGGAAAGATCCCAAGCTGGATCTGATCGAGGAGAAACCAAAGTGAACTTAATAATAATAATAATGTATATTACTTATATAGCGCATTTCTTGTTGTACAACTCAATGCGCTTACATCCACCATTTGCACTTATTCATACAATATTCATGCACACCGCAAAAAGAAAATACACAATGGCAGACGCACCTACATGCATAAACTACCTCACCGAACTAGTTGTGGAGGAATTTAGGAGAGATCTAGTCATCTACAGAAGAGAATAGGCTTTTTTGAAGAGGTAAGTTTTGAGCTGAGATTTAAAAGAAGAAAGAGTAGGCTGATTACGAAGGTCTTCAGGGAGGGAGTTTCAAATAGAAGGTGCTCTAAAACTGAAGGCTCTTTCCCCAATAGATTTCAGAGAACGCTTAGGGATTTTCAAAAGTTTTTGTGAAGAAGAGCGAAGGGTACGAGAGCTTTGGTAGGTGCAGAGATGAAGAGAGATAGTGAGGAAGAGATTCATTGAAGTGGCGGAAAGCAAGAACTGCCAGTTTAAATTGCCACCGATACTGTATGGGAAGCCAGTGCAGTTCGATCAGCATGGGAGTGATGTGCTCACACCTCCTCCTCTTCAAGACAAGTCGTGCAGCGCTATTTTGGACTCTCTGCAGCCGAGCAATCTGTTCTGCGGGAAGCCCAGCATAAACAGAGGTTTACATTTCTCAACGCCAGACGCGTGTCCGGTGACTATGTGCCTCAGGCATGCGTCAAAAAAGGCGAATTGAGACACCCAACCATTTAGGGAGTGCAGGTTCGAATCCCTGCAGCGCCAAAATTAGTCTTAGTGGATGGGCATCTAGAGGTCATGACCTTGGTGTAGCCTGGCCCCTTTAAGGCGTAAAGAGTTCAGGACACTTGTCTGAGGGAAGCTTCTTCTCTAAAGGCCTTCTACCGCTCATCTCTCCCCACCTTTAACTTCACATAAATTTGAAAACTTATTGCTAAAGCTCCACCAAAACAAACGTTGACAAACGAATCACAAGACAAAACACGACGCGTTTCGACCTCTTAGGTCTTCTTCAGGCAGGATACACAACACTCAGGACTCAACGCCCATCTCGCGCCGATTTGGATGAAGATAAGTGATTGTTCGTTCATTTTCGTTGTCCTGAGTACAGTGTATACTGATTGTTCGTTCATTTTCGTTGTCCTGAGTACAGTGTATACTGATTGTTCGTTCATTTTCGTTGTCCTGAGTACAGTGTATACTGATTGTTCGTTCATTTTCGTTGTCCTGAGTATAGTGTATACTGCCTGAAGAAGATCTGAAAGGTCCAAACACGTCGTGTGTTTCTTGTGATTCGTTTGTCGACGTTTTTTTGGGGGCGGAGCTTTAGCAGTAATTCTTCAAATTTGTTTAGATTTCCGCCTGCAGTCGTCTCACTCTGCAATTGGAGTTAATTTCATATACATCGACCTTTCTTGTTATCAGAACTGTAATTTCATATACATCGACCTTTCTTGTTATCAGAACTGTAGCTTCATATACATCGACCTTTCTTGTTATTAGAACTGTAACTTCATATACATCGACCTTTCGTGTTATCAGAACTGTAACTTCATACACATCGACCTTTCGTGTTATCAGAACTGTAACTTCATACACATCGACCTTTCTTGTTATCAGAACTGTAACTTTATATACTTTCTTGTTATCAGAACTGTAACTTCATATACATCGACCTTTCTTGTTCTGAGAACCGTAACTTCATATTCATCGACCTTTCTTGTCATCAGAACTGTAACTTCATATACATCGACCTTTCTTGTCATCAGAACTGTAACTTCATATACATCGACCTTTCTTGTTCTCAGAACTGTAGCTTCATATACATCGACCTTTCTTGTTCTCAGAACTGTAATTTCATATGCATCGACCTTTCTTGTCATCAGAACTGTAACTTCATATACATCGACCTTTCTTGTTCTCAGAACTGTAACTTCATATACATCGACCTTTCTTGTTATCAGAACTGTAACTTCATATACATCGACCTTTCTTGTTCTCAGAACTGTAACTTCATATACATCGACCTTTCTTGTTATCAGAACTGTAACTTCATGTACATCGACCTTTCTTGTTATCAGAACTGTAACTTCATATACATCGACTTTTCTGTTATCAGAACTGTAACTTCATATACATCGACCTTAACTGTAACTTCATATTCATCGACCTTTCTTATTATCAGAACTGTAACTTCATATACATCGACTTTCTTGTTATCAGAATTGTATTACTAGTAAGAACAGCCCCGTACCCCCTCCCTTTTTGCACCAATCATCTTTCTAGCATTTACGTCTTTTATTCCGTCTCATATACTCTACTGGTAGAAGGGAATGCACAATCTTCCATGACGACAGTTTCCAGCTGCAGAAGTGTTCAGTTTAGGATGTTTTTTCAGGTGAAATGAAAACCAACTTACTTCAATAAAAGTAATCGTTAAGCATTTAGAATATGCAAATTCTGAGGTGGGAAATGAGGAAATGAAAAAAAATTAGAAGCGAAAATCTGCAAAGTTGATCGCCAGAAATGTTATTTTTTAAACAGTACTTTTTTTGTTCGTTATGAAATTAGCAGTTGAAAAGCCGGTCAGTTGAAAAGCCGGTCAGTTGAAAAGCCGGTCATTTGAAAAGCCGGTCAGTCATTATTTGCTGGAACATTTGTGGGGGTTCCCCTCGCCCCCTCCCCTTGTCCTGACTCAGCCCCAACCCTCTCTACCCCCCTCCTCTTCAACCCTTTATCTACCCCCCCCCCCCCCCCCCCCTTAACTCCCATCTCCCAATCCCGTGCGTCATAGACCCCAACCACTGATCAAAAGTGCAGATTGTTGCACAGACCATCTGTTCACCTCTCCCCCGTCCCACCCCCACCCCCTCCCTTCGTCCCCCTTTCCCCACCCCATCCCTTCCTCCCCTATAAATCCATACTTTGCACATAGCCTTCTTTGCTTGACAAAATGGCTGATGGTGATTTGGTGAACGAATCCATTCAGACACATCCAGTAAATTAGCGTCATCGTGGGTTCTGTTACAGAACTGTTTCTTCAGCATAAAGAAGAAAAGAGAACTAAACTAACTGGGAAGAACACACACAAAAAGAATCTTGCTCTGAAGTCCGACAGAGACGAAGGCATGGTGCTTTATATATATATAAGGACATTGTTTTCATGGTACCTCACGTTCTTGAGTTTGGAAGTCTTGGGTCAGAAAAGCTGTCTGAACGCTGCGTGATTATCGCTAGTTTATTGAAGTCTGGGATCTTAACAGGCTCCGACATCCACAGAGAGAGAGAGAGGAGAGAGAGAGAGAGAGAGAGAGAGAGAGAGAGAGAGAGGAGAGAGAGAGAGAGAAGGAGAGAGAGAGAGAGGAGAAAGAGAGAGAGAGAGAAGAGAGAGGAGAGAGAGAGAGAGGAGAGAGAGAGAGAGAGAGAGAGAGAGAGAGAGAGAGAGAGAGAGAGAGAGCAAGAGAGAGAGAGAAGAGAGAGAGAGAGAGAGAGAGAGAGAAGAGAGAGAGAGAGAGAAGAGAGAGAGAACCCCACAAAGGCGGGACAGAGACAGAGAAAACAGAAATAAACAAACTAACTAACCATAAACGAGGCGAAAGCCACAGAGATGTACGGTGACAGACACAGGATGCAGGGGAAGAGGGAGGAAAGGGCAGTGGCGGAACGGGGGGTATACAACACGATTCTCATGAATCACGGGGACTTAAAAGTGTACACTAACAGCCTAGGACCCCAGCACGACACAACATATCCTGGCACCAGACAAATCCCTTGACAATGACGGACGGCCAGAATTCCGCGCGAAGGAGTCCAAGGGCCGGAAGGTTCCATTACTGGTCGGTGACCTCCTCAGACAGAGAGAGACCTAGCAACGTGAGAACCGGGCTCTCAGCGACGAAAAGGTGCCGCGCCAAGTTTATATCAGTCGCTGGACAGCCGATGGTGCGAATTCTAGATTCTAGCGCATATATTAATAAAGAAGGAATATAATATACTACCTTACCTGCTGGCACTCAGGGAGGAGGTCAATGGTTGATGGAGGCCAATAAAGCCGAAAATTTCGTTTGTAACCACATCAGCTTGTTGTCCTAGAGAGAGAGAGAGAGAGAGAGAGAGAGAGAGAGAGAGAGAGAGAGAGAGAGAGAGAGGAGAGAGAGAGAGAGAGAGAGAGAGAGAGAAGGTAAAGATTGAAACAGGCTGAAAAAACATTTTCGTTTCGTCCAAAGGAGTACATTTGCTGTAAAAGAACCCGAGCTTTCCTGTAGAAATCCTGAAATCCTTTTTTTGTACTCCCAGTTCTTATAGAACAGGGAGTACTTTAGAATGGGAACGAAGAAATGCTGTGTGTGTGTGTGTGTGTGTGTGTGTGTGTGTGTGTGTGTGTGTGTGTGTGTGTGTATGTGTGTGTGTGTGTGTGTGTGTGTGTGTGTGTGTGTGTGTGTGTGTGTGTCTGTCTGTCTGTCTGTCTGTCTGTCTGTCTGTCTGTGTGTCCGTGGTCAAAATGTGTTCCACTCGCTCCAGACAAAACTACTGGGCCGATCTTTCTGAAAATTTGTAGGTATGTTCATTATGGGCCACGGATGATGCCCGATGTTTTAGTTTACCGCTATAGCCGTTACTAACGGCTGTAACGGGCTGAAACGGTTTTTCTTCTTTACGGAATATCTCAGAAAGTACTTGGCCGATCTTTGTAAAAATGAACAGTTACGTTCATTATGGGTCACGGATGATGCCCGATGTTTTAGTTTACCTCGTTATAGCCGTTACTAACGGCTGTAACGGCCTGTAACGGTTTTTCTTCTTTATGGAATATCTCAGAAAGTACTTGGCCGATCTTTCTGAAAATTTGTAGGTATGTTCATTATGGGTCACGAATAATGCCCGATGTTTTAGTTTTCTGTTATAACCGTTACTAACGGCTGTAACGGCCTGCAACGGTTTTTCTTCTTTATGGAATATCAAGTACTTGGCCGACCTTTTTGAAAATTAGCAGGTAGGCCTATGTTCATTATGGGTCACGGATGATGCCTGATGTTTTAGTTTGCCCCGTTATAGCCGTTACTAACGGTTGTAACGGCCTGTAACGGTTTTTCTTCTTTATGGAATATCTCAGAAAGTACTTGGCCAATTTATAAGCGGTTTGGATGATCTTGTGACAAATCGGAGCCTCTGTCCATATGTAAGTGATGTAATGCTGAAAATGGATTAAACAACCGTTAAATACCGTTATTCTGCCGTTATTTCTTATATATAGGTGGATTTTAATGAAATTTGGTATATAGAAAGGTTATCACACACAAATGGCACTTCTATATAGTGTTTCAAAATTTAACCGTTAAAAACCGTTATTCTTGACATATTGTCCAATTTGGATGAAATTTGATATGTACACAGGCTTTAGCCCAGTGAGGACTAAAATACCGGTTTCAAAAGTGTATATCGGTTATATAACCGTTAAACCGTTATTTTCCCGTTATTTTATATATATTGGTGGGTTTTAATGAAATTTGGTATATAGGAAGGTTATTACAAACAAATGGCACTTCCATGTAGTGTTTCAAAATTTGACCGTTAAAAACCGATATTCTTGACATATTGTCCGATTTGGATGAAATTTGCTATGTACACAGGCTTTAGCCCAGTGAGGACTAAAATACCAGTTTCTAAAGTGTATGTCAGTTATATAACCGTTAAACCGTTATTTTGCCGTTATTTTTTTATATGTTGGTGGGTTTTAATGAAATTTTGTATATAGAAAGGTCATCACACACAAATGGCACTTCCATGTAGTGTTTCAAAATCTGACCGTTAAAAACCGTTATTCTTGACATATTGTCCGATTTGGATTAAATTTGGTATGTACACAGGCTTTAGCCCAGTGAGGACTAAAATACCAGTTTCAAAAGTGTACATCGGTTAAATAACCGTTA
>CM031601.1:97250275-97277775 GCA_018398815.1 Conus ventricosus | reverse complement strand
GCATTACTATATCCATGCACGATTCTGTCTCTGAAAAGATTTATATACAAAAAAGCACGACACTGTTTTAAAGAGTGTGTGTGTGTGTGTGGTGTGTGTGTGTGTGTGTGTGTGTGTGTGTGTGTGTGTGTGTGTGTTTGTGTGTCATGAGGAACAAAGATACACCATCACTGGCAGGACAAAAAGAAATTGATTTCATTCTCAATAACACTATGACAAAATGGACCATCGTCAGAGAGAGACAGAGAGAGAGAGAGAGAGAGAGAGAGAGAGAGAGAGAGAGAGAGAGAGAGAGAGAGAGAGAAATGCACGTAGCTCATACTGGCAAAGTAGAAGAATTCGATTTACAGCGCATTAACGATCGATCGAATGATCTGCGGTCCAGGGTTTGGTCTGAGCGACTTTCTAAACTCGGTAGAACTTCCTCTCTCTCTCTCTCTCTCTCTCTCTCTCTCTCTCTCTCTCTCTCTCTCTCTCTCTCTCTCTCTCTCTTCCAAAACTGACTGACTCACAAGTTCTAGTATAAAGCTGAAATATGGAGGCTATGTGCTTCACTTTGGGAGAAAAGTTTCTTCATATATCACCACAGAAATCAAATACCTTCGTATGTGGTGAATTCGCTAGGTACCCGACACCTTTGCTTCCTTTATGAAAAGCAATCAGTACTGGCTGCAAATGACTTCAAATGGCGAAGACAGCCAAATGAAGTTTATCATCTGCTGTTAGATAGCAGGGCCAGGAGTGCTTCAAGTCTGCTTTGAGAATGAAGTCGTCAATGCGTTGGTTCTGGAACTCTGCGTGCAAGATGAAAGTGATGGAAATGCAAACAGTGTTTATGCTTGACACAGTTCTCCAGAAAATAACTTGGTTGATGATGCAAAACAGGATTATCTTGTTCAAAACGAAAACAGGTGCTCTTTTACAGAATGTTGAATCATTTACGTTATATACCACTGAATATCTCCGCACACACTGGTAGGCATTTGAAGCGCTTTATAATAAAATTGAGGTGTGGTATTTCTTGTATCATGTTCATCGTAGTTGCTCTATACATACTTATGATCTCAAATGTGCAGTATGTGGAGATCCCGCAGAAAACATGACCTTTCTTTTTTTTTTTTTTTACTTGTTGTCACGATTTAAGGCATTTCAGGGAAGAGTTCAGACATATTAGTTCTATGAATAATTCATGACTCTCAGATTAATCATAAAAATTTAAATAGCATCAACAAGTGGTATCATGTTAAGCGTAACTCTTTGTATCACATTTCAAAGCCGAAGTACTCGTGTGACCTAATCTGAAAGTATACCTTGTTATTTACATGTTCTTTTTTGTGAATTTGGCATCAACAGATGACGTCATGTGTCAGTCTCTGGCGGCTTCTTTCCCACACAAATTTCTCAAAATGTGGCATGCTTAACAACATAATATGGATGGACCTATTTATATTTTGTTCTGTCTGTCGTCCGTCTGTCTGTCTGTCTGCGGTCTGTCTTCTCTCTCTCTCTCGCTCTCTCTCTCTCTCTCTCTCTCTCTCTCTCTCTGTATATATATTATATATATATATATATATAATATATATATATGAATATAATCAAAGAGCCTAAAATGATTTTAAAAGTGCTCGACCCTTGGGGAGCAACATTTGTCAATGATGTTAAAAAAGGAAGGTTAAAACTCAAGGTTAAAACTCGACAAATTTGTTTCTAGCGGCGTTGCGCACGCCGCTAGAAACAAATTTGTCGAATTTTAACCTTGAGTTTTAACCTTCCTTTTTTAACACATTGACAAATGTTGCTCCCCAAGGGGTCGAGCACTTTAAAATCATTTTAGGCTCTTGATATATTCATCTTGATTGCTCCTCACGTTGAGCACTGTGGCCCGAAAGATTTTAAAATGGAGGAAATCAATTTTAGGCAGTCAACAAAAAACATACCGTTCTCTAACCCACAATTCTACTTAAAAAGATTAATAGAACAAACCGAAAAGTTCGTACGCAATATGAGATGGAAAGCATTCTTTTTCCTGAACCCGAATGCAAAAAAAGAGACAAAAACACCTACGATTTCAAATCATGGCGATCACCACCTCATAGACGATATGAAACCTTTGAAGATCAAATGAAAAGAATGATAACCAAAATTGAATTCAAAAAATCTAACAACGATTTCCAAACAACATTAAAAAAACCAAATAAAACAAGTACAAAATGACAAAAAAATATTTGTGAAGGCTGACAAAACTAGCAATAACTACAAAATGGAACCAAAGGAATATTCTCAACTCCTTGACAAAAACATCCAGAAAACTACAAAAAAGCTGACAAAAATATACATGACAGTATCCGCACTAAAGATAAAGAACTTGCAGAGCGCATAGACCTAAGTGACAGGATAGAAGCGACAGCAACAAAAGAAGCTTTCATAACACTCAAAGACCACAAACCCAACTTCATAACAATCCAACATGCAGACTAATAAACCCATCGAAATCTGAATTAGGCAAAATAAGCAGAAAATTCTGGAAAAAAATAAACAAAGGACATAAAATCAAACTCTGATTACAACCTCTGGAAGAACACATACGAAGTTATCCAATGGTTCAAAAAACTCAATAAACAAAGTAATACAGTATTTATCACATTTGACATAGTAGACTTTACCCATCCATAGATGAGGAACTACTCTCCAAAGCCCTGAAGTTTGCCAGTAACCACACAGACATAACAGGGTCAGAAATGGAAATCATTCTCCACACCAAGAAAACATTACTACACAGCAGAAATGAAACCTGGATCAGGAAAACCAACAGAAACTCAACATTCGACGTAACCATGGGTTCATATGATGTGCAGAAACATGTGAACGGTCGGACTATTCATGCTGTCCAACATCAAGAAAAAACTCGGAAAACAAGTCGGACTGTACAGAGACGATGGCCTTGCATGCACTAACAAACAACCCAAGAACCATCGAAAACAAGAAGAAAAGAACTATGCAAAATCTTCCAAAACCACAACTTAAAGATCACCATTGAAGCAAACAAAAGGTAGTGAACTACTTAGACATAACACTGGATCTCAACAACCATATATATAAACCATACAAGAAACCCAACGATACACCTCTTTATGTACACACCAAAAGTAACCATCCACCATCTGTATTAAAGACCATAACCCCATGGCATAAACAAGAGACTATCAAACCTGTCATGCAATGAGAGAGTGTTCAACAATGCAGCAGTGGAATACCAGGAGGCACTACAAACAAGTGATACAATTACAAACTACAATACAACCCGGACAACAACACAAATAAAAGCAAGAAAAATAGGAAAAGAAAAATCATATGGTATAACCCCCCATATGACGGGAAACTAAAAAAACAAACATAGGGAAAGAATTCTTCAAAATCCTAGCAACTTCATTTCCAAAAGAGCACAAACTGTCCAAATATTTAACAAAAACACTGTCAAACTATCGTACTCATGTATGCCCAACCTCAAAACCTGATTGACGCATCCAACAAAATGAAAATCAACACAGCAAAGAAGGGTGAAGAAAGGAAATCTTGCAACTGCCGAGAAAGGAGCAGTGCCCACTAAACAATAAATGTCTCCACAACAACATTGTATACCAGCCACTGTAACATCAGAAAATGAAAAAGAAACATACATAGGGATCACTGAAAACCACTTTCAAAACCAGATATGCAAACCACAAACAGTCATTCAATAAAGAAAAATATAAAAACCAAACAGAACTGAGCAAATATATCTGGAAACTTAAAGACGCAAAAACAAGCTACAATATATCCTGGAAAATCATAAAAAGAGCATCACCATAACAGCAATGTTTCAAAAAGGTGCAACCTATGTTTAACTGAAAAATGGTTAATACTATGCAAACCACACTTGCAACTTTAAAAACACCAAAACAGAAATAGTAAACAACTGCAGCATAAATGGAAATCGTTGTTAGTGAACACATCCAAAACAAAAACCTGAAAGCCCCAAAAAACACGTGCAGCCAACCCGCACGTGCAAACAAAAACCGCAAACTGGAGCCCACACGCTATATAACATCGGCGGTGGGCAAACAAAAACCATCCTGATGACAGCGCAACGCCGCTAGAAACAAATTTGTCGAGTTTTAAACCTTGAGTTTTAAACCTTCCTTTTTTAACATCATTGACATATATTATAATATATATATATATATATATCTACCTGTCTGTCTGTCTGTCTGTCTGTCTGTCTCTCTCATGTACACACACACACACACACACACACACCACACACACACACACACACACACACACAACACACACACAGAGGAATTTCTGACGTTTTTCTCCACAGTCTGCAAATGGTGGGCACCAGAACCAGAACTTGCCATGTTTTCTGTTGTTGCATGTCCTGCATCATCCTGTCAATCCTTTCACTGTCGCCACCCTTGTTTTCTGTTGTTAATGTCCTGCAACATCCTGTCAATCCTTTCACTGTCGCCACCCTTGGTATCGGCGCTTGGGAAACGCGATTTTTTAAAATGAAGTTTGTTTTCAATCCTTGTGGAATATGTTGATCCTTGTCGCTGGGGCCCTGTCTGTTTACATTTCTAGCGTTGGAGATTCAGACCAGTTTGAGTCTGTTATTCTATTCAAATTTCTAACTTTTCCCTTCCCTGAGTCTTCATGTTTGTTTTCTTTGGAGATGCTTTTCTTCTGGCTAACAGCATCGTGCCTGATTTCCATAAGTTTGTGTTTGTTTTTGCTGATGTGGAAGTGCACGCCTGAAGAGTCGCAAACAGAGCGAAAACGGGTATGGCTCGCTGGTCTTGTGACTTCTATTTTGTGCCAACAATACACACAAAGACGATTCATTTGGACAAGGATGCTGTCATGTGTTCCCTTCCACTGAAAAACAAATCTGTCCTTTTCAGGAGGGTTTTATTTTGCATTATCTTTGCTCCATTTTTTCTCCGACACTTAGATTTTATTTGAATCAGTTTCATCTACAGTGCAAACAGTCAGTTAGTAAACAAATATCATTTAAAGGGTTAGACTCACAAATCATCAGAAAACACATGTTTTTACTGTGTACCACCACCACAAAGTCATTCAGTTTCTTTTCGTAATAAATCCAATAAACAAATATCGTTTGAAGGGTTAGACGCACATAACCATGAGAAAAAAGACATATGTTTTTATTGTGTACCACCACAACAACAAATTTTCTTTTCGCTATAAATCCACCTCGTCTTAAACACTGACAAACGGTAAGTGTCCTCTTCAGGGACTAGACATGGGGAAAGAGATCATTCCCTGATTATTTCCCACCATAATTTTGGTTCTGTTCTGAAGACATGCCCACGAATACCAACGTTCTCAGACTGGTATTCCATTCGCCGGAAAGTCCCACTGTGGAAGTGCTCAGCGTGGAAAACAACAACGGGCAGGCAAATGGTTTCAAGTTGCTTTCCAGCCAGGACTGAATGGCAGCGGGCAAAATGAGAAAGGAGGCAGGTGAGTTACGGTCTGATCAGCCACCAATCGCAAAAAAGCTTTCAGAATTCGGCAAAACGTAAGACGGGACATACACATTAATCGAATGAAGAACAGCAAAGACGAAGTTTCAGCAACATATTTTCTGATTCTAAAATCCTCTTCATCATCAATTCAAACAAGACAGTTGTAATTTACCGCTACCAGTCAAACCAGTAATGTTCAGCCATGATTTTTTTTCGTCCATATACCAAACATGGTGACGTTTTCTGATTGGTAGACGAAGCGGGCAGCATTCTTACTCTCCGACACGGTAGGAAGCGGTCCAGCAGGTCTGTTGATAGTGTTTTCTTTGTCAGTCGCCGGGCGTCGCAGTGCCGCTGACAGGGTACTCTCAATGCCGGGTGTCGCAGTGCCGCTGTCAGGGTACTCTCAATGCCGGGTATCGCAGTGCCGCTGTCAGGGTACTCTCAATGCCGGGTGTCGCAGTGCCGCTGTCAGGGTACTCTCAATGCCGGGTGTCGCAGTGCCACTGTCAGGGTACTCTCAATGCCGGGTGTCGCAGTGCCGCTGTCAGGGTACACTCAATGCCGGGTGTCGTAGTGCCGCTGTCAGGGTACTCTCAATGCCGGGTGTTACGTTACTTTTGGTTTCATCACAAAAGTGGCCTTCCTCTACTCATACACTTTGGATCTCTCTCTCTCTCTCTCTCTCTCTCTCTCTCTCTCTCTCTCTCTCTCTCTCTCTCTCTCTCTCTGTCTGTCTCCCCCCACCCCTTTCACACACACACACACACACACACACACACACACACAGGCACGCACGCACGCACGCACGCACGTGCACACACACACACACACACACACACACACACACACACACACACACACACACACAGAAAGAGAGCGGGACAGACAGACCGACAGAGAGACAGAGACAGACAGAACACCACCACCACCACCATCAACAACAACAACAACAATATCTGCTCGAAAACCCAGCCTCCAGTGCCCCACGAAACGAGCCAAAAAGAGCACATTCCGGTAACAGACCCCCTAGGTCCACGAAGAGAGGAATGACAAGGACAAAAACCTCCTTCTCGGCGCGCATCCTCGCCTCCCTTCGCCTTTCTCTTCCAACAAGCTCCGCCGCTGCGGCCATCCAGTGGCGGCGACCTTATCAAAGGCCAATCAGGCGCCAGACTCACAGGAGTGCTGGCTGCAGTTGCAGGGACTCGCCGTTTGTCCACGTGACCGCCTGGAGTGCAGGGAGTCGGGCGGAAATCAATGGAAACAATTCCAGCAGATGGGAAATAATTAGAAGAGAGCAGGGAGCAGTCTGGGCAGCGTGTGAGTGCTCTCCCTTTCTGAGTCGGCCGATGTAGTAGGGGGGGGGGGGGGGGGGGGGGGGGGGGAGGTCGTTAGTCGATTAGTCAATGATGAATAAAGACTGTTGTATATAATTGAGTGATGGAATAGATATGGGACATTGTACATAGGGAGAGGTCTCCCTGTCGATTCTGCCCCTGGCAGACGAACCTTTGGGCAATTGATTGTTAATCATATACATAAATTCACACATGCATTACATACTTATATACTGCATACCTACATAACATTCAAGTACTTGAATGCATCAACTGGTCCATTGCACAACAAGTGCACTGTAGTCAGTTTGAGGCGCTATCGTATAAAAGTTATCTTTCAATACTCTCTCTCGCTCTTCTCTCTCTCTCTTCTCTCTCTCTTCTCTCTCTCTCTCTCTCTCTCTCTTTTCCCCCTTTTCTCTCTCTGTCCCCACGACCTGTCTCTCCTCCGGGCTGGCTCCTAATTCTTTGTCAATCCAGTGCTTTTAGTCAGCTGATACTATTTAAAGCCAGTTGAAAGTCATCATCCTGTCCAGTTTCAACGCTGGGTTCAGTGAGGTGAGTCCGCCTTGACCACCAAACACGCTAGACCATCATGACAGACATGCTCAAGTTTTTGCGAGTTGTTTTACATGTTTGTTATGCGGAGAGCTAACCATTGAAAGTTCTCTGAAACACTCTTTTATGACTATGCTAGTGATCCTATTACAAGAACAACACGTTCGTGCTAAATCCAGCATCACTAAGAACATAACAAAGCACTTTAAGAGGGCTGTACTTTCGAAATTTGTCCCATAGCATGTTTGTATGAAGTGTCAAATGGATTTGGAAACCTCAAGACGGATTGCCCACGAGTTTCGATGGTCGATGATTCATGATAGGTTTCAGCCGTGGGTAGTTCTTCAAACACCATTTATGGAGACAGGCCTATTTTGAAAAACATCCACAAATTCCGTTCGCAAGGCATTTCTGTTGCTCTTTCTGATGATCTCCAACGCATCTGTCGTGTCTTTGTGTGTAGAGGCCCTCAGTTGGACGTCATCCATTCAGCATGGGAATTTTGTGTCAGAAGAAACGGCTACAAAGCAACTGTCTCCGGTAAGTATTCAGGATTGTAGATGTTATGCCCTTGCATTGGTTCCAGCGCTGTAGATGTCCCTTGCTGATGAACCTGTTTTTTGGTCAGTGATGTTTTTTGTGGTGGTGAGGTGTACTATGGAGGGGGTCCACTGCCGCATTCGGATTTGCACCCGGGTGATTCTCCTTGTTGCTCAGCTGCCTGAAAATGGTGTGTATCTTTGTCATTTGGCTTTCTTTTGATTGCGGCTGTACAATTGTTTAGAATTACTGTAGCGCTCATACATTTGTAAATCTACCATCATCAGAAGCTGGGAGTACTTACTCGATAATGTCGCTGTGTTCATCGAAATTCCAAACTTAAGATCCAGTCGCACACACTGCTCATGGAGCTCAACGAAGGACGGAACGTGACCAGATGACCTTGCTGCTTCCTCAATTCCCTTACGGGTCTTGTGGCATATCTCCAAATTGTCTGTCGTTGGATCTGCGTGAGGCACTTTTTCTCTTTTCCATGTGGAGATGGAAAACTGTTGCGCGCTACCATTCTGAATGTTTGGTACCCTATTCAGAACAGAGCTCAGGAATGAGGATTGACGTTTGGCGTTAGTACATGGACTTGGTTTGAACAGCCCAGGGCCGCCTTGTTGTCCCGGGGAAGGAACATAGTGAGCTCGTATTGGTAGAAGGTTCCAGCTTGAGATGAATGCGAACAAAATCAACTATCTTATCTTCAGCGTCTTCAGAGGTTTTTCTGTGAATTTTGAATTGCTGTAATAAAAGGTCAATTTTTGAAGAAAGCCATTGACGTTTACAGCCTCAAATTTCTGGCACAAACGGTAAAGGTGAAAGCGAAAATTTTATTCTAGCAGTCTTTCGAATTCCTCGCCTCGCCGGCGCCAGTTGCTCTTTCTCAGAAGTTCCAGTCAGATTTGTTTGGAAAATCCAAGATTATTGGTATTGGCTCATAATTTCCATTTCATCGGTGTATCTTCCCCTTGCCAGGTCACGTGCGTTATTCAGTAACATCTGTAGAAGGAGCCGTTGTTTCCTGTGCGTTGTCCATGAACGGTGGCACATTGCGTGTTTCACTTCCATTCGGTGTAATGCAGGAAGGTTCGTCTTAGTTATCTAGTTTTGTAAGCTCTCCTCACAGCGAGCATGGCACATACATCATCCATGGATGCCTGACTTGGAGAAGGCATTGAAGTGGTGTGAACGGCTGCCTCTCATCCATCGAATCCACGGTGTCCAACGTTGAATGAAGACAACAGATGTACCACGGGCAGCCTTGTACAATGCCCACGATGCCTGGTAATCTGGGCGTGGACGTGTCTCCCGTTCTGCCACCTGGAATGTAGAGTGGTGTAGATATCGCCGTCACGTCCGATGATGTTGGGGGGGGGTAGCCGGCGCTCTGCATCGCATCAGCATCACACTCTGTGATCAATGCTCCATAGGCGTCCTTGATGTCAACGAAAGTAGTGTAGAACTGGTACTTGATACAGGGCTTGAAGTTTCTCAATTGCAGTTTTCAAGCAGATTTAGTGATACCATGTTCTTTGAAGACCGTTTCTTGGATTAGACCCTCCTTCTGTTTTGATTGACAGCCTTCGGTCGAAACAATCGCCATGGTAAAAGCCTACTTTGCACTAACTTCATGGAGATCTTGTACAAGGACGTCCATACAAGAAATAGCGTCTCCAATCTCCAGGCTGCCATCACATTCCCATCTTTTTGGGGAAGTAAAGTGATCGTGGCATGTTTCAAGCAGTGGGATTCTTTTGTTTCTCAGCAAATGTTCATTACTGCCGTCTAGAAAGCAATGACAGACGTGGCAGATGTTTCCAGAAAAGAATAATTCCACTCCATATATCAGGGCTGTGGTGTATTCTTCAGCGATTTCACCCACAGTACCACTTTCGTCCTCGTGTGAACGGGTCTAACTGCAGCTCTTCTTCAGGGATAGGAAGAGGGGCGAGGTTGACAGTCCAGGGCGGAGGGTGGGAGGGGATAGTCTAATACTTTTCACTCTTCTGCTGGAAAAAAACTCGTCAACACATCCACTGCAAGGGACATGTGGGTCGTGCTTCTGATATGCTGTCGTTCTTTGTTGATCTCAATGGCACGTTTCTGATTGTCTAACCAAAGCTGCGTTAGGCTCATGCTTTTCCATTGCTCCGCGCTGGATATTGATCTGTCTTCCCACGCATCTGTCTGAAGTGTTTCCTAAGACTTGGAAGATGGTACATGGTGTGGTCAAGGTTGGAAGGCTTTTTCGGATTTTCTGCCCGCAACTCATCTTTCTCCGATTCATGCTGGAATTTGTTCGCGCGATTTGAATGGGGAACTTGTGACAGCTCTCAGTTATATTCAGAACGCGAAGTTCTAAATCGGTGCATGTGACGCCTCTTCGTTTGGCGTCATCGTCATCGCTGGGTTGACGTCACGCTGCGCTGCCGAAGCGGAGGACGTTTGACTTGGCCGATAGGAGACGAAGCCCACGGTCGAAAATCCCGTGGGCAAACTTGGACGGCATCTTGCATGCTTCGTTCGGATAGACTCACGAAACGCCGCTCGGTTCGTTCGAAGTCTGCCACTGGGCCGTCGTGGACTGTTCCTTCAAAGGGGCCACGTCTCCGGGCTGGCTAAGTCAGTGGCAATGTGTGTTGCCCGTTGGCAGGGGCTGCTCCTGGCGTTGACTGGGTCCCACCACACGACCGAATCACGCACTCCGGAGCACAGCTCTCTACTGAAAGCTTTCGCTTCAGCAATCACTAGCTCGGCCCTTGCAGTGCTGGAACTGACTGTGTTATCGAGGGACAGTGGTCACGGATGGACGGCTGACAGCAAATCTCAAGCAGTGAGCGTACGTGAAGGCACAGCCGCTCTGGGTCTCCAATTGTCTGACGTCCATACATACATACATACATACATATACGTGTAAGATACCAAATAGAGCAAGGTAATTTGCAGATTTGAGAGTTATTGATGGTAGTTGTATAAAATCGAACACATATACAGGATCCTTCAACATCGTTAGTATAATGCCATGAGTTAAAAAGAAAGAAAAAGAAAAGAAAAAAGAAAAAAACTGCTGATAAAGATGATCACACAGAAAGACCTTTCCTTAATTTGCAATCGCAGAAAAATGTATCATTATCATGTGTGGAAAACAAAATCTATGATAATAGCCACAAAAAGACGGAGACCAGAAAGAATCTCTCCCAGACAATACATGCCATGGTTTAAGTTTGTCAACTTCTTGATGAATTATGAAAAACTGGAGAGAGAGAGAGAGGAGAGAGAGAGAGAGAGAGAGAGAGAGTGAGAGAGAGAGAGAGAGAGATTCATCTTTTCTCCGATTCCGTACTGCAGTAAGAGTGCTGGTCACGGTAGTGATAGACAGAATGATGACTACCCCAACTGGTTTTTATTGTGTAGTAGAAAGCAACAGAGAGAGAGAGTAGGAGAGAGAGAGAGAGAGAGAGAGGAGAGTGAGGAGGCGAGAGAGAGGAGGAGAGATCCACTGATCCTTGGTATCTAGAGAATTAAGTAGAGAACCGATGACATAAATGAATTATTACTACCAGAGGTGGGGGGGGGGGGGGGGGGTTGGGGACCACGTGATGCGGACAGATTGTCTCTCATTGATTCGTATGGGTTGCCCAAGGTACTTTGCGGAACACACCAATGATATAAACTCTTAATGTGCTAGAAAGAAGACATCAGATAAACACTTGACGTGCTGTCAACAAAGTAATAGAATAATCACAAAAAAATGATCATTACTTTTTACACCACACTATAAGCGTATATCTGTATCATCCGCGCATAGATACACAGGGAGAAATCTGATAGTATAATGAATTCCCAGACATCGAAAGCCGGGAGATTACTGTACCTCAGGTTTACACCCAAAATATAGAGGAGACCGGAAATACGCGACTGAACTTCGCCTTTTGCCTCTTGGAATTTCATGGCGACATGATTGGTAATTCTCCCTTATTCTCGGTTCGGCTGATGTCCACCCACAGAGAAGGTGTAAATATCTATGTTTCATGACATCCGATCTTATTTTGCACAAAAACCCCCCTTTTCCACATACAATTCACGGCCTGCTCTTGTCTACTTTTTGCCAAAATTTTCCAACCTGTTTTACATCCTCAAACCTTAACACGCAAAACGCCAAAATCGACGTTATCCGGTACATTAAAATGGGGGCTTGCGTGCTGATAAGATTTTAGGTGATCGGTGAAAATCATTTTACTTCTCACAGGGATTAAAAAAATCATATTGGTTACAGTACGCTCTTCTATTCCAGCACTATTATATAAATCAGAACGCGATCATATTTCAATTCTTCTAGGGCGATTGGGGTGGATTTTGGGTGGGTGACTTGAGGGCGACTTGGGGCGAACAGAAGGTGTCAAGCGCGCCTAAAGTGGGTGGAGGTGTCAGGGAAATGTCAGTGGGAACTGGTTAGGACACACTCTTGACATCCAAATGCGCCCTGCCAAAAAATGCAAATAATGTGCCAGAGGGAGGGGGAGAGCGGAAACATTCAATACTGCTGCCAGAGGGAGAGAGGGATATAATACCCAGAACTCAAAATAGACTTCACTAGAGCCTATTGTTCGTGGCGGAGTGCGATTACAGGCGCGTTACAGGCACTGCCCCCCCCCCCCCCTGCCAACTTACTTATTTTTTAATTGTTGTTTATATTCTGGTTTAAAAATGATGCCGAAGTTGCTACATGCGCTTATAAAGATACTTTACGAGTTGGATTGGGATGCGGGAGGCTGATAGAGAAGAGTTAATGATGCAGGTTTGAAGTACTTAATTACTGATCTTTTGATCGCATAAATTGCGAGGAAAGCGTTGTGTTGAACAGGCTTCGGGTAAAATACAGATTCTTGGCCTCAACGGTTATAAAGTTGTTTGCCCATTTTTAGTTGATAATAGGCTCCTGAAGATGTTAATCTGACTGTTTTACCAGCCCAAAGGAGTTAGCAAATTTCGCTTTAATCATTGATCAGGTTTGACGTATAGAAATGACTGTGAAGAATAACGGAATTTACAAATTTTTTTTAAATATTTATTTTAGATTTAAAATTTGGCTGCCGACTTAGTGAATTCTGATTTAAAGAATTGTATGAACCTTATTGGATGTTAGCAATGAAATTATAAGACATTGATTTAGTGAGAATTCGGTTTGTGAAAATGATGTAAACATTTTATATAAAGATCTAGTGAAACTATTTAACGAAGCAATCAATAGTGTTTTTGAACAGTGACTGTTGTGATTAGAAAAAAGCTAAAATATTAGCAGGCGCGGTATTTGAAGGTTAACGTATCTTGAAGTTGTTGCAACGATTGGTGGAAGATAAAAGCGGTTTTACTTACTTTTATATATGTTATTTTTTAATTTACGTAATATTGTGGTGTAATAAATGATGACCCTAAGTAAAGTCAAGGATAGAAACTAGATTCGTTGGAGAAATATTTGGACAGTGACAAACTAATTATCAATACTATTTAGCGAAGTAGACCTGGACATTATTAACCCACAAACGTTCAGAAGCGTGACACACGCTATCTCTATAAATCCCAGTGTTTCCTTCAGATGGAGTCCGCCCGTTAAACGGTGTTGTTGTCCGTTCTGATTGATTAATAACGCCTGATTGATAGTAACATGCCAAGTCTGGGTTTTCAACTAACGAAAGAAGTGATTTAGCTATCGCGACCTTATTTTGAATGGGCTGGATTACATGCTTACACTAGGTTGTATCCATGCTAAGTGAGGAGGCTCTAAGTTAAGGGGTTCTGGCGGGTCCTGAAGGGACAGTCCTTGATAAATCGTTTGAAACAAACAAAGTTCTATCCTATAGTTGTGCATTCTTTTCTTACCTTACTCTTCCAAAGATGTTATCCATCCTCTTCCATTATAAGAGTTAGTGTTTTTAAACGAGCAGTCTTGTATTAACATACTTTTTAATTCTACAGCATGTGTGGTTTGTAGTGTGTTTTATGCCGCATTTACATCCTGTCATAAAATCATGAAACAGAGTTTCCAATTAGGAACAATATATAAGCAAGTGCTGAACTTCGATTACATAACCTTTATCAGTTAGTTTTGAAAGTTTTATTTCAGTTCGAAGTGCAAAACAATCCAATCCTCGGGGTTAAACGTATACACATGGTCTGTAGTAGAGAATTAGTGCCTTAAGGATTTTTCCCAATGCCCCTACTTTAGGCAATTTCACTTAAGAATCATTGTTGACTGATACTGTTTGCAGGATAGTACAAAGAGGTCATTATGTATTAATCAGAACAATAAAGCAGACTTATGGCGTTTCTACAAAAAGACAATTTTAGACAAGGGCTTTGTAGAAGGTGCCTGCGGTTAGAATCCCAACTTTAGAAGCAGCTGCCAGTCTATAGAAACATTGTAAAAGTTTTGTAGACTGTGAATCGAACTCCTCACACCTAAACCAGGGCGTTTAAAGTTTGTTTTAAGAATGTACGCAAAATGCAGATGAGCCCGTACGTGGTTTATGCTGACGTTGAATCGCTCTTGCACTAGTACTACGGGTCAATCAGCAAGAACAAAATATCTCCCTATCTTTAACCAACCATCGATCTGTTTGAGCGTTTATTGTTGTTAGGTCAGATGGGGCACACACTTGCATTGCTACAGTCTTCAGAAAAGTACATGAATTTTACTCTTGATCTGTTTATCTTTTGTTATGACTCTGCCCAAATCTGATGGCAAGTTTGGATAAGTTTAGCGGGATCTTTCATGATTTCCAATCACTAAAAATATACTTTGGACCCCTGCTTTAAGTGCGTAAAGGTGTTTACCCTTTGAATAATGTACTGTGGGATAGGTTGGATGAAGAATCCAATTCCCCCTAAGGCGCTTTCTTTTCTAGTCTAGAGGCAAAGACATAACTATGCTGACGATGATACCCGTCAGAAAGCCGGGGACATAGAATTACACTGCCAAACGATGGGTATTTATCCATGATCCAATATTTTTTTTAAAATTGGCTGACGTGTGTTTATTAGCAAGACGTCTTTCAGATTACAGTTCTACATGCATGAAACCATTACGGCTTAGACCTCAGCACATTACCATTTCTGCCCAGGCCTTTCTTGGGATGCTTTCTTATAAGTTACAAAACATTCAGATTGACTTAATTTCCTGATTACCCACACTTCAGATGATTGAAGACGGGCTGAGGGGAGGTATTAGCATGGCCTCACATCCTCCGTACTGCAAAGCCAACAACAACTATTTAGTGATACTATGATCCCTACTGTAACCATCCAACTATTTAATGCACTTAGAGGCCAACAATCTGTATGGATGGGTATGAGGTCAATCGCTTCAATGTGAATCTTTACATTCATAAAAGGACCTCTTTTTGTTAATACGGTGTTAGGTTTGTTGTCACAGCTTCCGCCTGATATCCAATAGGGCTAATCTTGGAAGTAGACTTAGAATATCTTTTGAACTACACATCTTCCACAACGATTACCCTAGCCGCAGAAAGATTAAAAATGTGTCCGATCGAACACTCACTAAACGTGTGCCAATCTTTAGACATAAAACTAAATATGTGTGCCATTACTGGACCCTACAGTTTTACTTAAAGCATGGATTAAAGCTGACAGCAGTTCACAGATAATTATCTGTGATCAAGGAGCCTTTTTGGGCCATACATAATGGAAGAATACTGATCTTAGTCAAGCCACTGACGCTCAGAAAAAGAACTTCTTTAAAATGAATGAACAACAGCTGTTTTGGCAAAACCATGAAAACCCACACAAACGAAAGATGTTTAATTAGTACCAAAGAAAAACAAGCAATTATGTTGGTTTCTAAACCTAACTATCAAGACTTAGAAGATTTAACGACAGCCTGTTTGGCATTATGTTGTAAGAAAAAAAAAAAAACAAAACCCCCCACCCCCCCCCCCCCCCCACCCCCCCCCAAAAAATGGATGTTAAGCTAGACAAGCCGTGTGTTTATTGGCTTTTACTGATATTAGACTTGTCCAAATGTTATTGAGGTTAGAATTTCTGTACGGACTACTTTAAACCGCCGATACCCAGAAGCAAGAGTTTCTTTACCAGACACTGTTAGTTTTATTCTAGGACGTCCCCACAGATGTATTTACAAATACTTCTTAGAAAATGAGGTAGCCCAAAGAGCCCGGATGGATGGTACGACACATGTGGACTACCCAAAAAGACAGCCCTTTACACTCAACTGTGAAACATGAAAGTGATTGGAAAGATGAAGGATGAACTCAATGGGACAGTTATCCAAAGTAAATATGTTGGTTTGCGGCGGAAGATGTATTTTTTTTAGCATTCCAGCCGATTCTGTAATAAAGAAGCTAAGGGCCCATATGTAAAGGAAGTTGGTCAAAAAAATTTTAACTCACGATTAACGACAATGCAAGCTCTCTTTGGAAAAACAAAGGATTTTTTAAACAATGTTAATCTGCACTCTACTCGTCATCAAGTAAACACAACTGCTGTTAACAAGAATTCTCTAGTCTCTAACAATAACAAGAGATACTTTCGTCAAATTCTGACTTTTATATCCTGGTTGGGCATTGGAGAACTTTTAAAAGATTAATTGACTGACTTGGCCTGTACTTAACTTAAGTACCTAACTAGTACTTACTTAAGAACTTAACAAGTCTTACTAAGAACTTAACTAGTACTTAAAACGGGAACTTAATTTTTTTTGCACTAACTTGTAATTTTAGTGCACTTATTAAAAAGTACTTTCTAACAACTAACTTAAACTTGTATTTATCGAGTTATTATCTAGGTCTTTATTTTAGTCCATTTAAAAAACGATTCCATAGATAATGGGGTCTACTGCAGGATGGTTGTAATTTTTTTTGCAGAAGTGGTTCTTCTTCTTTTACTGTGGGTGCTTGGAACTTTGTTGCTAGGTATGGTGTTAAGTATTTGTATGCTAAAAAACACCCCCAAGCAACAACAGCAGCTCCAATACATTAAATGTTACATCTTATTGTTTGATTGTGAGTGTGTTGTTTTTTATTTGTGTTGTTGTTGTTGGTGGCGATGCTGTATTACTAGTCTAACAATTTTTGTTTTTGCTGATGGGTTTGCTTTTTTGCAGTTGGTTCCATTCAGCTAGTTTACGCCACAGCTCAACAAGTCCAGGATTTTTAGACTTAGTACTTTTTCTCACTTGTGGTACCTTAACTTGTATAGTTGTTCTGTGGTACATTTTTCGCTTGTGCGTACATTCTGCTCCTGCGGGACTGTTCTGCTGGCGTCTTCTCGCTCATTTTTTTTAGTGCGATTATAATTAATTTGATCAAATTTTATATGATAAAGTAAATTTTTAATCCCATGATTGAATGGGCATAAAACATAGTCCCAAATCTGTTAGTACATGGCACATGCAAGAGTTTCTAGGACTTGTTTAAAACCGGATCTTGTGATAAGTCATATTTTAAATTTCTTCTGAATCAACCGGGCCATCTTACTTACCAACTTAAGCTTATAGGCTAATCAGTGTCTGACCTTGATCTAATCTTTTTTGAACCTTGCTGCGCGTCGTACCTTGCGTTAGTACTTCTCATACGTTGATGTAGGTCATAATTGTTGGAATCTGTTCAACACTTGTCAGTGCCTAAATACTGTCTAGTGTTTTGTCCACAAGCAGCTAGAGAGTATAATGTTCTTTATGGCAGTGGTCTACGGAGTAGTCTGCTTGCCTCCTCACACTTTGATAGTTCGGCACAATCCATTTTTTTAAAACAATTAAAATAATATAATACTGTTGAAACCATGAGGTTAACACTGTGGGTTATTATGCAGTGCTATCGTTGGTGTTATAGTTTATTCAACCCTTGCAAAATGTTTGTTAGGAATAGAAACCGCCCCCCCCAACATGGGGAAAGATAGAAGATTGCCAAAACTAGTGGCAACCGTATTGTTAGCTTTAACAATAAAAGATTTATTTGAGTTATATAAAGAATAGACAGGACTTTTCGTATTATGATTATTGTAATTATTTTTTTAGTTAAATAAAAGATGATGTGACAAAAAGATTATCAAAACGAAGTTTACCATTCTTGTGTAATTAGCGCGTCTTGTTTATGCTTTAGTGTGTTAGCAAAAAATGTTAAAAATTAAGCAGCGACCTAGGAAGGTTAGACATTGAGGTCGTTGTTAAGGTTATAGTTTGTATTATGCAGGGATGCATCAAAAGAACTTTCTTGTACAAGGGGATTATCCCAGAAAAATATTAATGCCATAGGCAGATTAATCTAGAAAATATTGATTTATAAAAGATGTCTGGAATAGTTCTGATGGGGCGAGGAGCTATTGTTATGCTTTGGCCTTCTCTGGAAGCTATTCTATGGTTAGTAATTTGCGGTCCGATAAGAGAGCGACGTCATAACAAGGCAATGGAAAATTTAACCCAAGGCATGAGTCGACTTATGAGAAAAGACGAATTGCTCACTTAGACTTTATTAATAAAAAAGTTAAGCTTAGATAATCCGAGGGGGCTTATTGCGAGCCACATGTACAGAGTGAGTACGCAATGATGAGTATTACTTAGTGACAGGAAAGAAGTTCTAACATCGCACCGCCAGACTGTCTGACTTTTAGGAGCCATCTGAGGAACTGAAAAGGACTGCAGAGTGTGGCTTTATTGTAGTTGGCATGACCTCAGTCTTTCTTGTCGCTCACTTTTTGTGGTAAAATAAACGTATTTAAATCTTGGACAATTCGAAGTACTCAAAATATATTTATTCTCCTTAAGGGCATTGGAAGAAGAGAAAGACTGCTACTGAAAATTGAGTTAAGCTGTAGAGTGTCTGATATCAGATGCCAAAGACTGGCTGCTAAACAGCAATTTGGGCAAATATATCTGCCTGCCTAAAAAGAATTATAAGGCTAGTAGATTTGTTAATCGTTCCCCCAAATGGACACCACCAGATGGATTTGCCATGTTCTTTTCACATGACAAAGTTAGAAGAAAAAAGTTTAAGTATGCTCTGACAGTTGTGGCATGGCTCAAGATACAAAGACGCTGAACCTTTAAACAGATAAAAGCTCAACTGCTGTGGCTGTGGCTTTACAACAAATATACATTGCGAGGTCCATTTAAAGTATCCTAGGATGATCCAGGTTGATGATGGAAAAGAGTTTAAAGGATTTTGTAAACCAGCTGTTTTTATATAAACATCTGTTTCAGTTAAGTGAGGGATCCCAGCTACCATCGATCACAAGGCCCTTGTTGTAAACTTTAATATGAATCTGGCTGAACGCCTGTTGACCTATCATTACCACAGAGAAATTATGGACAGGACGCGTTACACAGAATGGGTTAGGAGATTGCCAGCAGTCTTACGTGCCCAGGACACAATGAAGAATTTTAAGCAACAGGCCTTAAAACGTAAACGCAATCCTAATTTTAAAAATTTAGCTTTATGATGATGTGCAGGGGGGACTACAAAACATATCTTGCCGTTTGGCCTAAAAGATAGATTTTTGTATTGCTCCTGGAGGAGGCAGAGGGCGATGTTAGAATTTGAGCCACAGCCCCATAGGAGGTAGATGTAATGAAGTTGAATGAATTAGAAACAACCCCCTCCCGTATATTATTAAGGGAGGCTCTTCTTCTAATAAAGCCTGCCTGCCCTCCTAAAATCGTTTGTTCGTGAAGAGCTGCACGTTTGTTGTCCCGCCAAACAACAGTGTGAGTTAATCAAAAAAATAGTATTTGCTAATACTTATTTTTGTTGGGCCCTATTTTGGTGTTTTAACCGATCAGTGTTTGTTTTCATGTTCTGTGGATGTGCTTCAGTTGGCTTACCTGTCGTGAGTCAAAGTCTTTCCCATCTCCTTTTGAAGTTGACAATTTTTTGGCGATGTTAATCCTCTACCGTCAAGCCATAGTCTTCTGCAATTCTTTCATTCGTAATGTTTTCATCCTTTATTGATTTGCGTATTCTTAATCATAAGGAACAAACTTTTTGCTGATGCAGGGTACAAATGGCAGTGTGCCTTTTGTTAATTTGCGAGTTATTTGTTTTTTTAATACAGCATTTCAATCATAGACATGGTCTAAACCCTAAACCCAGGCCCCTAATGCTATATAGAGGCTGGCGCTCATACCCCAGTTAGCTAAAACAGCAACATCTTGACCCCAGCATGACGTAGCTTGAGCTTCGAGGAGCAGTAATGACATAAGAAAGAGTATTTTTATTATAGTTTAGCAGATTTCTTTCTGGTAACCCTTTACTTATCCAAGTCGCTTTCTTGTTCCTTTTGAAGTTCAGGTATTTGCGCTACTAATGTTGAACTCCATTTTTTAAATTAGATTTACTTTTTAAATTATATCTTATACTTATTTTCTTATTATCCTTCAGGCAGCATCATCTAACAGAGTTAAATCGCATATAAAATCAACTACTTATGAAAAGAATGTCGAGTTACTGTTAGTTTGGCTTTGGTCAACCATACTCAGTAACCTTGGCAGATGATACTAAGGGTGTTTATGTCGTCTCCGTTTTTAGTATATTGCAATAACTGTGCTTTAAGAGGGGCATTCCATGTTTTCAGACCTTTTTTTGTATACCCTCTGGGATTAACGTTTGTTCTGGCAAACTAGGATCGCTCCTCACTCGGGTAATAATATAAAGCGAAATTCATCGTCTTGGGCCTAGGTAGTGTACAGTGTCCCAGTGGTTGCGTGGGGGTATATATTTTCTTAAGCCGACGGTTTGGCAGCCCCCTCTTCAGCCTAAGGACTTCTGTCTCTGTAGCATATATTCAGTACCTGCCTAGTTATTTCAATCGTTTTTTTGTTGTGATGCATGGAATCTAGCTACAAAAGAAAGGGGGCCTGCGTTATGGCGTTTCTAAGAATTTGTTTGTTTATCAAAGATACATTTAGGCTTCGATAGGTGTCAAGCTTTAAATTCCAAGCAATTTCAGGAAGCAACGCCAAGATTGCTCTCTTTCAGGAAGTTGGATGTCATGTTTGCCAAAAGCGTTTGCACCTTAATTTCTTATAGCTTCTAGGGTAGGATATTGCTGTCGTTGGAGTTCTTCAATTTCGGTTCGTTTGTAACCCCATCTTCTGTGTATGCAATTCCATATAACATGTCCTATCACCCCTATCAGATCAAACTCTGGTGTGTTCGGCTAGGTCTGTTAGCTCTACGGCAGTGCATTTAGGAGCTAGCTGCCGCTGTGTTCTGGCCCCGAGGACAGCCTTTTTTGTTTTTAAAAATTTTAATGACTAAGAACTTGTATAAGCTATTCATGTTATATATAACATTTACCAATAACATACGTATTGAACTGGCGGGGTCAGTCCGTAAGCATAGCTTAGCGTGACTTAGATTTTTCTAACTGCCCTTTTATTTTTTGTATGCTCCTCTTTTGTCCCTTATTATATTAAGTTTTCACTTATAACTTTCTTCAAACTATCTTTGTCCTTAGTGTAAAATTAATACAACCGATTTTAACTGCCCCGGATCCGAAAGTCTTTTTATGACAGGCATTATATTTTTGAGTTAAGTGCCACACAGATACTAAGGGTGACGGCCTCTAAAGGCTAGCTTTGACCAGAGCGTTTGCTTTTTTTGTTTTTTACAATGTCTTGGTCTGCTGAACAGTCATCAATAATAAACAGGTTTCAAGTTCACTCAAATTGTCTAATGTAATGTTTTTGGCTATAACAGTAGTCCTCAGGTTGTCGCTAGGATCTACTTTAAAATATTTTCTCGTCTGTCCAAATAAACTTCCTTCTTTGTATGGTCTTGTTGTGTTTAATGGTTTGTGACAGATTATAAGACAATGTGCTCGTAATGTAATACCTGTATCTTGTTTGGACAATTCAAGTACAAAGACAGTTTGCCCACACCCAGTATGTCCCGCAGAGATAAGAGACAGTGCGGATCCTTTAGGCTGAATAACTTCTAAACGTTCCATCTGTTTTTAATAGTTTTTTCTGCTACATGTTAATAAAGGCTCGTCTTGTTAGCCTGTTTTCTTCAATGGTTATACTGTGCATCACAAACCAGTTAAAATCATGCATTTGTATTGGGGCGTTTTCCGTCTGCTTTCATGTGATTTTTATTTTTATACCATCTTGCCCTACCCTTTCTCCCAACTTCCAAACAATGTGTTGTCAAATGGTAGATCTAAATATCTAACCCACAGCCCATATTTGGTTATTTGAGGTAGTCTTCAAGTCTTTCATCATAATAGACCTGAAGTTTTTTACCTACACGATTCAACTGCAGGATCCTTTGCCTACCCCTCTGCAAAACAAACGTTCTTATGTCATCAATTGTGTGGGTGAGGTAAAAGTCCGCGACCGAATACATCTGATCAGCTTACCATTTAGTGCCACTAAGTCAACCTTTCTCAATCTTTTGGATGTTGATTATAACGCTTTCTGATTCTCTATGAAAAGAAGGTGTTTCTTCAGTAAACAAGAACATAAAATCCTTTTTAAAGGACTTCTGATTGATGATTTAGATGTATGTTCCAGTGAGTGTCTCGCTTGTTGCTTTGCTGTAGTGGAGGTGTATAATCTTTCAGTTATAAATCATCTGTTTTATTTTTTTACTGGGTTAAGATTGTTCGCCAAGTTCAGGGTTAGCAACAAATCAAACTCAGAGAAATGTCGCTGGACTGGGTATTAGCTAAAGGGTCTTCACTTCAGCCAGAAACAAACAAGAATCGCTAGGATTATAAGGTCAGTTCATAAGTAAGTTTTTCTTTAATGCGACTGGGTTTTATGGCATATGCGTCTTTAACAGTTTCAATATCTTGAGGGATGCAGAATCTGTTGCCAATTGGTTCTGCTACTGCCTCCATCCTTTTACATCAGTCCTGTGCTTCCTCCGCTTTTAAACCTGTGCTTGAGACCGTTTGGGCCTTGTATTCCTGATAATCTTTCTCTTTTCTTTCCTTTTTTAGGTAGCCATTAGATCAGAAGAGTGGGCCAAAAAATGTCCGCCTGCTTTTAGTACAAGAAGCCTTCTCTACCCTCAGTTTGATTACTAGGTTAATAGATCTTGCCTGCCCAATTTAGCAAAAACCAGTGCATTAGGATTGTCGATTTAATACCTATTGTGGAATGATAGTTTAGCAGTGCCTGGCATTATAACATCGCCAGGCCAAGATCAGGAATCTTGATTATTAAAGTTTGTTCAGGACTGAACTGATTGATGGAGTTTTACTCTAATTACAGGCTGCTTATACTTTTCGCCTGGGGGTTCCTTTCTCTATTCTGTATGGATCGAGGTCACAACCATTATGAGTTAATTTTTTATAAACAAATAAGAATATAAATTAAAAAATTAAGGTATGGATGGAAGATTCTTTGCCCGATTGATTCCTGTGGCGGGAGAGAAGAAGATGAAGAACTTAGGTCCCTCAGTGCAAGAAGTACTTGAAGACAGCAGCAGGCCTTTGCGTTTAAAAGGCTAAAGGAGAAGTTCTTCACTCTTAATGCTCGTCAGAACTAGAATGGAGTAGGGTTTTCACTCCTAAAGACGTCAAGAATATGGCCGGTCTGCGAATTCAGTCATTCTTTAATAGCATAGGACGAGAGAGCTGCCAGGAAGTAGATGATCTAACGATTTTGAGGTAAGATGGTTGAGCATTTGTATATAAGAACTGGTGCAGGACGACCTCGCGTTAAAAGTTACTCCAAACGCAAAAACTCCCTATTGCTAGGCAGAACAATTTTAACCTTTTAGAAGTGCTGAGAGCCGATAGCCGTTTAGTTTTTTACAACTTTAGGCCATAAGAGTTGCCAACACCAATCTAAAATACAAAACATTCCTCTTCAAGAATGTAACTAGAAGCAGTTGAATCAATTTAAAAGGGCAGAAGAACTATTGGCAGAAAATTGAAACGAGTATTTAAGTGGAGGAGGACGCAGTTAAAAACATATTGACGATTCTTCCATTGCTCCTATGCGTGAAATCCTGGGGCTTAATGCTGCTTACGGACACTAAGGGGCGAACTAACAATTACATTTTGGCAAACAAAATCTTGGCGAGTTGATAGCGAGATAGAAGAGAAAAAAATAAGCTGGCTGGATGCAGATGATAACTAATTTTGGGCATAGAAAAAAGGATCGAATACAGCAGAAAATTACAGGATTTAATGATAGAAAGGGCAGCCAGGTTAGTAAGTGCTGTCTTCTAACAGAGCGCAGCTTAGCATCACAAACAAGCGGAATAAGAGATAAACTATAAACAAAATACTTTATGAAAATACAACGTGGGCAGAAAGTATATGGACTCTGTTCAGGTACAAGGGTTTACAATAGTTTGCTATTATCAGCTGTTGGGGTTTGCTATCTCATACTACACTCGTTTATTGCTGTAACAGGCCAGTTGCGCACAACATAGGGTCTGTAGCTGCCCCCAACCACCTCAGCCTGGTAAAAGTTGGATTTGAGGAAACAATGACATCTATCCTAGCAAATCTGATTAAAGAAGTTGTTATAGCAGACAAAGCGCTTGATGTCTGCTGGATTAATAGGCAGTGTTGTTGTGGGTTTTGTCTACTATAGTAAGGTGGCTGGTTCTATGGCTGGACCAATTCGTGGACATTAGGAAGTGCTAGCTGCTGGATTTTAAATTTTTTAGTGAAAGTAAAGTATGGATATCCAGTAAAAAGTTAAAAATTATTACAAGCGAGGGCTGTCGTTTCGTAGTGTGACTGTCATGTGTGAGGTAGATCAACAGGTTGCGGCTTTTCTGGGCGCTTTCTGGCCTGTGGGGCGTTTTAACTGGATCGCTTTCTTCAGGGCTAGGTACTTTTTTTAAATTGGATGGAGCTGCTGTGTTTATGCCTTGATTGTGTTCCTTAGTTTTGGTTTCTCCAGCTATGAGGATTTCAGTGTTATTAATTCTGTTTCCCTCCCCATCTGCAGTCTAAGGTCCAGAGGCAGCAATGTATAATACATGGCCTACAACAAGTCAACCTTTGACCTAGCATGTGCAAGAACGTCCTTGATACCTGGTATGCTGGTTGGCATAATCAACTGCAGGAGTTATTAGCATCTTCTAAATGGGTAGAAATAATTTGTTTTCTAGCTTCAATATACTGTAGTAGTGTTTCAACTATGCGAGAACTTAGGTCTGTGCTTGTCTCCTAGATTGACACCAAACGTTTTGGCCCTTTATGGAGTCATTTAGTCTTTTGCACTTCGGCATTGTTAGGCCTTGACTGTCATCTAAAGATAAGGTTGTCAAGCATTAGGGCGCGTTTTTGTTTCTTATTGAATCAATCGAATTGTTTGTCTGGTTTGAAAAGAAGTGTGGCCAGGCAGTAGTCATAATTATCATCTCTACGTTGCCCCACAAAATACAATGTGCCCATTCCTTGATTACGGTCTGACTTTTGTTTAATAACTGTTGAAGGATTAAATGTTAAATATCGTTGCAGATTTTTTCATATGCATTAGTGTCCATTGGGCTGTTAAATGGATTAAACGCGTTTGTTTGTCGCTGGAAGGGGCACTTGCCAGTTCAGTTAGTATTCGTCTGTTTCTGGTATTAAAAGTGAAAGTTATTTCTGACCTTACCCAAAATGATAAGGGTGGTGTAATTGGTTTGCATATGAAACCCCACTGCCAGTTAGTTGCGCAGGTATGGCAAAAGTTATTGATTCCGGGGAAAAAAGCCATTAGGACGGGCATGACCTGCTGATGGCACTCTGGCGCTCTTTATTGGCGGTATTTAATTTATTTAGTGTTGTGGGTTTACAAGTCTCCAACCGGAAGCCATTTGATCTTCTACGGCAATGGTTATAATTGCTGTAGTCATATGGTTTGGAGGTTTATTAAAAACGCTCCTACATCGTATGTGGCTCTGTCGTTTTTTTTATAATAAGGTTCTATTTTTAAATTAGTTTTTTAAATAGTTATATAATGATGTACATTCCATATAAACCAAGCATAACACGAACGTGTGTTCTAACGGTACCCAATGGCCAATTGCACGGGAGTGGTGGACTGCCCTTGGTTTTATTAGTTATGTGGGTTAAAACATATCTGAAAGGAGCTCAATATAATGGTTATGGTTGATGACGAACCAAGCAGTCAAAATAAGGGCATATACAAATACCAGATGGTATTACAATTTGTTCTTTAAAAGATAAGTATCTACGATTTGGATATTGTTTAAAAAATTAACCGAAGCAAACTCAGTTTACTATACATTTCCCACTTAGGAAGAAAGAAGAGAGAGTACACTTTTCTAAAGGCCTGGCTAAATTTGGGATTCCACAATAGTGGAAGAGATCTTATAAATTTAGTTCTAAAGAGATGCTTATCATTTGAAAGGTAATAAACCTTCTGATTTTCTAGTAATATCCAAGATTTTGTATGTCCATTGACAACAGTTTTAACAAATGCTAAGTTGTTTATGGGCCATCCATCTACCCCCGTTCCTAAGGTGCTGCCGTCCAATTAAGGCAGGGTTTTGCGAGTATCAGTTATTTAGGTTTGATGGAAACAGTTCAATTTAAAGAATTAATTGAGGGGGCTATAAATTCATTGGATGTAAAAAAATCTAAGCAAGATGGAAGGATAGTTATTGTTCTGATTTATTAATAAGTGCCTTGAGGTTAGAAGAGCCATTTAGAAAAAATAGTAGGGCTCAGTCCCGCCGGACGTTAAAGCGCTGAGTAGAGAGCGTACTGAAACAATTAGTTTTTTTATTATCCTTGGAGAAGTAGGTAAATAGTTTGTTCCGCTCCACCAAATCTTATCTTGCTCGTAAGCCCCATTTTAATGTACCTCGATTACGTCGAGTTTTGGCGGTTTTGCGTGTTAATTTTGTTTGTGAAAATAAAAAAAAAGGTGTTTAATTTTGGCTTATAAATGTGACATGTGAAGGACGTGATTTGTATGTGAAAAGGGGGGTTTTCGTGCAAAATATGATGGGTGGTCGTGAACATGATATTACCTTTCTCTACCACACTTCGCCATGAACAAATCTACGTGTCATATTTGATAGCACACATGTGGTTCACACTAGGCAAGCCTAACGAGCAGGCAGTAAGCTTCCGTCGCTGAGCAGCCGATTAAAGAAACTGGGACCTCGTGGTTATCTGAGGGGCACACGAGCTGACTGAACCGAAACGATTCTCTCGCTTGGAAGTTAGTCAGTGACTTGTGCTGAACGAGTAGGGATAACGACGAGGCGAAACAGTGGGGCACATGAGGCTAGATTGGATCCTCTCCTGTCTACATCCTTGGAGATACTGATCTTATCAATAAATAAACAAGTTGGTCAACTATTCAGCAGACACATCTGACTTTACAATAGAGTATGACAACAGTTACAATAGAAAAACTACGGTCGGTAGAGCCATGTAAACAAGATCTCAATGGCTTGATCAAACGCCCTCCAGGGAAGGTGACCTAAGAGGAAGACTAAAAGAGCGACGGACACACTGGCATTACAGGAATCGATATAGGAATCCTTTTGTAGAGAACAAG
>CM031601.1:97236917-97249275 GCA_018398815.1 Conus ventricosus | reverse complement strand
ACTTCAAAAACCCTTTTATTTTTTTTTTTGGGGTAAAAAATTAAGATTTTTTTTTAAAATTTTTTCCTTTAACCCCCCCAAACCTTAAATTTTTTGGTTTATTAAGTAGTCTTAAAGTCTTACATCAAAAAGACAAAAGTTTTTTAAAAAACACGTTCAACTGCGGGATCCCTTTGCCTCCCTTTCCAGAAAAAACAACTTTTTCCCCTTATTTTCATCAAAGTGTTGGTGAGGAAAAAAGTCCGCGACCCCGAATACAACTGATCAACTTCCCATTTTTTGCACGGGTAAACCCTTTCCCCTCAATTTTTGGATTAAAAAACGCTTCTGATTCCTATAAAAAGGGGAGTTGTTCCTTCAAAAACAAAAAAAAATTTCCTTTTAAAGACTTCAGAGACTGTTTTAAGATGTATGTTCCAGAGAGTGTCTCGTTTGGGTTTCTTTTTCTGTATGGAGTGTTAAAAACTCTTTCTTTAATAAATAACGTTTTATTTTTTATACGGGGTTTAAGATTTTTTGGGCCCCGTTCGGGGTTTAGTAAAAAACATCAAACTAAAGAGAAATGTCGCTGACTGTGTATTTAGCTAAAGGGTTTTTCAGACAGAACAACAGAATCGCTAGGTTAAATGTCAGTTCATAAGTAAGTTTTTTTTTTAATGCCCCTTTGGGTTTAATAGGGCATATGGGGTTTTTAAACATTTCAAAATTAAGGGATGCAGAATCTGTTGAAAAAAGCTTCTGCTTTGCCTTCATCTTTAACACATCCTTTGTTTCCTCCGTTTTTAAACCTGTGCTTGGGGCCCCGGTTTGGGGCCCTTTTTATTCCCTGATAAACTTTCTTTTTTCTTTCTTTTTTGGGGTAGCCAAAATGAATGGGGCAAAAATGTCTGCCTCGCTTAGTTACAAAGCCTTCTCTACCCTCCAGTTTGTTTCCCCAATTTTTTTAACGTTTCCCCTGCCCAAATTTTAAGCAAACAGACTTTGGGAAATCTGTCGTTTTAAAATCCCTATTTTGAATAAAAAAGTTTACCCTTTGCCGGGGCCATTAAAAACATCGCCAGCCCCAAAGATCAGGAAACTTGTTTATTTAAAAGTTTGTTCGGGGCTAAACTGTTGGGGAGTATTTACCTAATTACAGTCTGCCTTATCCTTTTACCCCAGGGTTTTTCCTTCTCTTTTCTGAAAATGGATCGAGGTCACAACCATATGATTTAAATTTTTTTATAAAACAAAAAAGAATAAAAAAAAAAAATATGGATAAAGTTTTTGGGGCCCCAAATTGACCCTTTTTGGCGGAGAAGAAAAGAAGATGAAGAACGGGTTTCCCTCATTGAAAGAAAACTTGAAGAAAAGCGGGGGCCCCCCATTGGGGAAAAAGGGCCTAAAGGAAAGGTTTTTTCACCCTTTTAAAGCTCGCAAAACTAGAAGGAGTGGGTTTCTTCCTCCTAAACCCCGTCAAAAAAAAAATTTTAAATTGCGACAGCGAATTTCAGTAAATTTTTAAAAAAGCTTTAGGGCGAAGCTCCCAGAATAATGACCCAAAACGATTTTGGGGAAAGGGGGGGGTGAGCATTTGTATTTTAAAGAAGGTGCAGGAAAACCGCGAAAAATTTACTTCAACGCAAAACCCCCTTTTTTGCTAAGGCAGAAAAATTTAAAAACCTTTAGAGCAAAAAACCCAAAAGCCGTTTTTTTTTTTAAAAAAAAATTTTTGGCAAGAGTTGCCAACCAAACTAAAATAAAAAAAATTTCCTCTTCAAAGATTTAACTAAGAAGAGATAAACCCAAATTAAAAAAAAAGCAAAGAACTTTTTGGCAGAAATTAAAACGATTTTTAAGTGAGGGGGACGAAAGTTAAAAACTTTTGACGATTCTCCATTGCCAAATGCGTGAAATCCTGGGGTTTAAATCCCTTGCTCAAAACGGAAAATTTAAGGGGGCCCAAACTAACAAAAAAAATTTGGCAAAATTTGGCGAGCTAGATAGAGAGTTAAAAGAAGAAAAAATAAGTGGCTAAATGCAAAATGATAAAAAATTTTAAAGGGCAAGAAAAAAAGGCTAGAATACAGCAGAAAAAAACAGGATTTAATGATAGAAAGGGCAGCCAGGTTAAAAGGGTGCTTAAACAAAACAGAGCGCAGTTTGCATCAAAAACAAGCGGAATAAGAAAAATAAAACAAAATACTTTTATGAAAAATACAACGCGGCAGAAAGAAAAAGGGGAATCTGTTCAGAGAAAAAGGGATTAAAATAGTTACCCTATTAAAACTTTTGGGGTTTTGCTATCTCCCACTCGTTTATGTTTTTAACAGGCAGGGCGCCAACAGGGTCATTTAGCGCCCCCAACCTCGGCCTTTGGTTAAAATTTGGGATTAGAAAAAAATTTAAAACCATTTTTCCCAAATTATTAAAAAAGTTAGCAACCAAAGCGCTTAAATGCCTCCCCCTGGAATAATAGGCAGTTTTTTTGTTGGGGGGGGTTTGGGTTTTTGTTTTACTATAGGTAAGGTGGGGGTTATTTGGCTGCCCAAACGGGGGAAACATTGGGGTTGCAGCTGCTGGTTTTAATTTTTAGTAAAATTTAAAGTAGGGTTAATCCAGTAAAATTTAAAAAAATACACGAGGGTTTTGTCTTTTCGTAGTGGACGCAGTGTGGGGTAGTTTCAACGGGTTCCCGGGGCTTTCTGGGCTGCTTTCGGCTTGGGGCGCTTTTTAACGGGTTTCGCTTTTTCGGGGGCAAAGGTATTTTTTTTTAAATGGATGGAGCGGCCTTGTGTTTAAGCCTTGATTGTGCCCCTAATTTTTGATCTCCCCAAGCTATGGGGAATTTCATTTTTTTTAATTTCTGTATAACCCATCTCCCGTCTAAGGTCGGGGGCCGCATGTAAAATCCATGGCCTCAAAAAAAGTAAAAACCTTTGACCACCCCATGTCAAAAAAACGTCTTATACCTTTGTATCCCTGGCGGGGCCAAATCAAAGCGGGTTTTAAATTAGCATCTTCAAAAATTGGCTAGAAATTTTTAAAAAAGCATCAAACCCCTGTAGATTGATCAACTATGCTAGACTTGGGCCTGTGCTTGGCTCCTAAAAAGACCCCAAAAAGTATGCCCTTTAAAGGATCATTAAGTCTTTGCACTCCGGGGCATTTTTTGGGCCTTTTCTTTAAACTAAGATAATGTTTTTCCAAGCTTTGGGGCTTTTTTGTTTTTTAATTGACCCCAATCGAATTTGGGTTAGCCCGGGGTTGAAAAAAAGGGTGGGGCCAGGAAAAGTAGCCCATAATTATATTCTCAAACGTTCCCCCCAAAAAAACAATTTTCCCACCCATGATTAGGTCTAACTTTTGTTTAAATCATTGAAGGTTTAAATTTTAAATTCTTTGGAGTTTTTTTTCATATGCTTAGGGCCCCATTGGGCTGTTAAAGGGAAATTAAACGCTTTGTCCGGAGGGAAAGGGGGGCACTTGCAGTTTTTAGTTTTCGTCTGTACGGGAAATAAACATAAAAGTTATTTTACTGCCTTCCCAAAAAGATTGGGGTGGAAAAAAGGGGTTTGCATATAAACCCCCACCCCCTTTGTTGCCCCGGTAATGGAAAAATTTTTAAAAGATTCGGAAAAAAGCCATAGGACGGGATGACCATGTAAATGGCACTCTGTCGTTTTTTATTGGCGGTTTTTAAATATTTAGTTAGGGGGTTTTTACAACCCCCAAACCCCGGAACCATATGACCCATCTAGGGGCAAGGGTTTAAAAATTGCTAAAGTCCAAAGTTTTGGGGTTAAAAAAACCCCTCCTAAAACGTAATTTGGCATTTTCTTTATTTTTAAAAAAGGTTCTTTTTTAAATTGGTTTTTTAAATAGTTAAAAAAAATGATGTACAAAATACCCCCAAGCAAAACGAACGTGTGTTTTTAAAACGTACCCCAATTCCCTTTTTGGGCAGGGGAGTTTGGGGACTCCCTTTGGGTTTTTAAAGTTATGTGGGTTAACATATCTAAAGGACCCAAAAATTAAACGGTTTAAAAGTTGATGACGAAAAAGGGCATTTCAAAAAAGGGCCCATATCCCAATACCAAAGGTTTATTACAACTTTTGGTTTTTTAAAAAGAAGTATTTAAACAAATTTTGGGCAAAATTGTTAAAAATTAACGAAGAAAACCCTCAAATTACTTACATTTCCCACAGAAGAAAGAAGAAGTCCCCTTTTTCCCCAAAAGGGCCCTGGCAAAAAACTTGGGCTTCCAAAAATAAAAAGGTTTTAAAAAAATTTTAGTACAAAAGAAAAATGCTTATCAATTTTGAAGGTAATAAACCTTCTGTTTTTCTAGAAAACCCCAAAATTTTTGAATTTTTTTTTAAAAAACAGTTAAAAACAAATGCTAATTTGTTTAAGGGCCACCTTTTACATTTTCTAAGAGTGCTGCCGTCAATTAAGGCGGGGTTTTTTTGCGATTATCGTTATAAAAGGTTTGAGGGGGAAACAGTCAATTTAAAGAATTAATTGAGGGGCTATAAATTTCATTGGGTGTAAAAATAACTAATCAAGATGGAAAAGGGTAGTTAATTTTTCTTGGGTTTTTTTAATTTGCTTTTGGTAAAAAGAGGGATATTAAAAAATAAATAAGGGGTCAGTCCCCCGGACGTTAAAAACGCTGGAAGTAGAAAAACGTACTGTAAACCATTAGATTTGTTATATCCTGGAGGAAAATTTGGGGGGAAAAAAAATGTTTTTTCCCCATTTACCAAATCTTAATTTTAAAGTAAGCCCCCATTTTAATGTACCGATTACGTCGAGTTTTGGGGGGTTTTTGGTGTTTTTAAATTTTTTTTTGTGAAAAAAGGGGTTAATTTTGGGTAAAAGTGACATAAAGGGCGTGATTTGTTTTGTAAAAGGGGGTTTTTTGTTTCAAAATAAGATGGGTGGGCTTGAACATAGATATTTACCTTCTCCCAAAAACACTTGCCACTGACCCAAATCAACGTGTCATATTTGAAGCCACACATGCTGGTTTTACACCAAAGGGAAAGGGCCCACGAGCCCGGCAGTAAGGGTTTTCCCCTCCCCCTGAGCACCGTTTTAAAAAAAAACTTGGGCACACGTGGTTAATTTGGGGGGCAAAACGAGGCTGACTGAAAGAAACCCATTTTCTGCTTTTTAAATCCCAGGGCATTACTTGTGGGTAACGAATTTGGACTACGACGGGGGCGAAAAGAGGGGCACATGAGGGTAAACTTTATCCTCCCGTCTACATCCCCTTTGGGGATCGGGTTTAAACAATAAATAAACGGGTTTGGGCAAACTATTTTAGGGAGCCCCTTTTGACCATACAAAAACTATGCAAAAAGTTACAAAGAAAAAAATACGTCGGGAGAAACCAGTAACAAGATCCAATTTGGGGTTGATCAAACAACCCTCCAGGGAAGGAGACCAAAAAGGGAAAACAAAAGAGCCGGGCGGACACACAGCATTTTCAGAAACGATATAGAATCCATTTTTAGAGAACCCCAACGTTGGGAGCGCTCCAAAACCGGGCACCCCCTGTGAACCGCTGATCTGGGCCGCAGTGCGGGGGCTCCAGTTGGGCTTCCCCCCAAATTCTGCGGGGGAGGAGGGAGGGAAGGGAAAAAGAAAAGAAGAAGAAGGGAAAAAGAAAAGAAGAAGAAGAAGAAAAAGAAAACCCAAAAGAAGAAAAGAGGGGAGACGAGAAGAAGAAAAACGAGAACCGAAAAAAGAAGAACAAAAAACAACAATAACAAAAGACAACAACAAAAAACAAAAAAACAACAAAAACAAGGCAAGAAGAGCGAGAAGAAGAATAAGAAGAAGGGCTAATTCAAAACAAAAACACACACACACACACAACACAAAAACAACCCCACACACACACACACACACCACACATACCACAAAATTTTTTACTTTTTTTGTTCAGCATTTTCAAATGTTGCTTCGTATTTGGGTTTACGTTTTTTAGAAACAGACTGACAAAAAACCTAATAAGTTTTCCAATCTTTGTTCACTGAAAAAACCACACTACAATTTTCATCAATAAACCCCTACTTTTATTTTTTCCAAAAGCAAGACATTTTTTGTTGTCTTTCTGCTTGAAACATCCACAAACCGGCATTTTCTTCCTCAAACACGCCAGAAATAGTAACCTCTCTGATTGGGGCAGGAAAAAACACGGGATTCTCACACTTGTTTTTAGGTTCTTTGCCCCACTACACACATACCCTTTTTCCCGGGCAAAATCCATCATTTCGGGGAAACAAAACCTGGGACTTGCCGGCATCTAAGACATCGAAAAGTTTTTAAACCCCTCATACTTTTTCCCCCCGCGGGCTGCCTTTTGCTATTTCCACAATTTTTTCAAAAGGAGGGTTGAATAGGTGAAAACTCCCTTTTAACTTTTCAAAGGGGGGGGTTTTTGGGGGGGGTTTTTTCTTTAATTTTGGGCATTTATTTTAGTTTGTTATGTCCCCCAGGGGTAAAAATTCCCGGGGTATTTAAAGGGTTTGAATGTGAAAATTTAAAAGTGGCCGGGGACATACATCCGTTGTGCAAACAATGACCAACACATAAAAAAAATTTCCCCGTAGTTTGTAACCAATCCGTACCCAGTTTGATTTAAAAAATGGCAGATAACACAGTACTTTCCCCAAATTAAGATTTGCCCCATACATTTCTTTTGGTTTTAACTATTTACTTTCACGTACATCTTTTTCCTGAATAGTGACGAACCGTACAACAACTTGACCCTTTGGTAATGACCACTTAAATTTCCCCCAAAAATTTTACATAAAAATGAAAACCCCCACACCCCCTTTGATATGAATAAATTTCATCCATACATCACCCTGAATAAAAAAATGACCCCCCACACACAATTTACTTTTATATGAATGATTACTTTACATACATCACTTTGGGCCTGAAAAGTGAACATCACACAAAAACACACACCCACAAAACCCACACACACACACACACACCACACACACACACATTTTATGTAAATAACCAAAATCAACCCTACACATTTTGACATTTAAAAAGTAACATCCACACAAAACTTTTATATGAATAACTACATCGATTTCAAACACTTTTACATAAAAAAGGACCACCAACAAACCTTTTATACCGAAGGGACCACCACCCAAAACGCTTTTTGTCGCCGGTTGCGGGGGGGCGAGAATTTTAATAACTGCCTTCGCCTCAGCGTGACAGGTTTAAAAATTAAAAGGGAAATCGACAGACCCCAAAAAATCAAATTAATTTCCCCACCGTTCGCCCGGTTTCCAAAAATTATGTTGTTTTGTTCTTCTTTTGTTGTCTGCAATCCTTTAAGTACTCCCCTTCTTATAGGCAGGGACAAATTTACAAAGGGGCGAAAAATGTGGGGCTTTTCTGGGGGGTGTCTGTGTGTCCAAGGGGCCCAAAAAGTGGTCCACTCGCCCAAACAAAATTCTTGGCCCGGGCCCTTTCCCGAAAAATTGTAGGTACGTTTAGTATGGGTCATGGGTAATGCCCCATGTTGTTGTTGTTGTTGTTGTTGTTGTTGTTTTTTGTTGTTGTTGTTGTTGTTTTCACCAGAAGCCCTTTCTAAAAGGCTTAAAAGGTCCAAAAAGGTTTTCTTCTTTAGGAAAATTTTCTGAAAATACTTTTGGGCCCATTTCTTATCCCAGTGACGAAAAACATTATGACGCATGTTTTTATTTTGACTTTTTGTTTTTTTTTTGTTTTCTTTTCCTTTTTTTTTATACGCAAGTTTTATTGGGGACTTTCTTTTTTCACCGTATTCAAGATAGTCTAAACTGGGGGGGACGTTTTATGCTTTGCATCGTGTTTTTTTCTTGGTTGTTTGTTTTTTTGTTTGGGTTTTTTTTAATAAAAAAAAGTTTGTCTTTAAAATGATGAAAAACCTTTCAAAAATCTTTTGATTTTGTCAAATTTTTCTGCAAAGCACGAACAGTGCTCAACCAGAAAAACTTGTAGGTTTCACTCAAAAATTGTTCCCGAAACCGGGGTTTTTTTTGGTGGTGGTTTGGGGGTGATGGTTTGGGGTTTGGGGTGTGCGTTTTGTGTTCGTGCGTACGTGCGGCGTTTCGTGGGGTTTTTGCGTGCGCGCGCGCGCCGCGCGCGCGGTGGGGTGAGTGTTGTGTGTGTGTTTTGTGTGTGTGTGTGTTTATTGGTAATTTAGGATTGAAAGACTATTCAAAACCCTTTTTTGTTCCATGTAAACAATATTCCCTATTGAGTTCGTACAATCATTATTTTACTTTAAACCCTTTTTTATTTTTCATTTTCATGAATTAAATTGTTTGATCTGATCGGTTAATTTTCCCCTTCCCCCTTTTTAAACGCTTGGAGCGAAATTTTTGAAGAATTTTTACAAAAAAAAATACCCGGGTTTTTTTACTCTTTTGTATTATGGGGGGGGGGGGGGGGGGGGGGGGGGGGTGGGGGGGGGGGAGAAAAAGCAAAAACAGTAAAACTATTCCTTTCCTTAAAGATGAATCCAGGACAAAAAAAGGAAGGGATTCAGTTAATGCCACCATTCGTTTTAAAAAAAAATTGTTTACACCTTTTAAAGGGCCCAAGTAACTAAAAAACCCAACAGCGGGCCACACCCCATTTCAATAATTTAAAGCTGCTAAAAGAATTTTTTTTTAAGCAAGTACAATTTAAAAAAAAAAATTGGGAAAAAATCCCGAACAAAAAAACAAAACTCATCAAAAACAATTTTGGGTTTAAAATTCAAAAATTTTTTGGGTTTTCAGTTATTCAAAAAAAAAAAAAAAAAAAAAAAAGAAAAAAAAAGAAAAAGGATTTAAAAACGCGGAAGGTTTTTCAATTCTAAATATGTGGGCCCCTTTAAAAAAGCGGCTCGAACAGATTCCCGCTGACTAAAACCATTTTTTCCTCAAACTAAAGTACTGTTTAAAAAACAATTTTTTCGTTCATCAACCAAGGGAGAAAGGGCGGAAGAGAGAAGAGAAAATCATACGTCATTAGTTTACGTCCCCCGGACCGAAAAAATCGGGGACGGTGGGAAAAATCGAAATTTCCCCTTCATAGACCAGAGTTTAAAGTCCAGCGGCGGGAAGGTGTGGTCAGTATTCCCGTGTCCCGGTTTTACTACCTTTTTGGGCGCTTTCGGGGAATTCGGACGAATCATTTTTCCCCAAAAGAAATTCACCCTTTACCCTTCTGACCCGCCTTTTTTCCCCCCCTTGTCACGCTGGGGTTTTAGATTGGAAAAGCGAAACCCGGGGTGAATTTACCCTTTAAAAACCGTCAAAATTTATTTAAATATAGGAAATGAATTTCTTTCAGTGAAAAAAGGAAATGAGGGGGAACGACGGCGAAGGGGAAAAGGGAGAGAAGGAAGGGGGGGGTAGGGGGGGTATGGGGGGGGGGGTTATTTTCGGGGGGCCTAGCTTTGGGAGGAAAGGGCGGGCAAAATTGACTGACGATGGGGGGGGGGAAGGGTAACGGGAGTAAAATTTTTTGGGCTTGAATCATATCAGGAATGATCATCGGGCTTTTTTCTTCTAGGTTTTTTTTTTCCTTTGTGTTGGTGGTTTGTTTTTACACGCACGGACGCACGCACGCACGCACGCACGCACGCACGCACGCACACACACACACACACACACACACACACACACACACACACACACACACACTACACACACACACACACACACACCTTTTCCTTGTCAGTAATATTGGATAATTGTTGCTTGCCATAGATTTATTGAACTAAACAGTCTGTTGAGAATGGGTTTCTTCCGCCGAGTTCTTTATGTCTTTGTCTAACTGGAACAAACTGGTTCCTTCTCTGCTCCCATCCTCCCCTCTCCTTTGTAACCCTCCCACCCCCTCCCATCCTCTATCATCCCGCTACCTCTACATCCTCTACCCACCCTTTCGTCCTTTTCGCTTCTCAGGCTGGGATTCTAGAAAGTGGGTCGATGAAACAAGTGTTTAGAACACATGCTGTTTCTGTAAGAGGAGGGGGGAAAAAACGGTTTGGGCAAATCGAGTATGGGTCGACGTCCCAGCATACCAAACAATGCGTCTAGACATCTCGTGCTGTTCGAACAGATCGAGCGACAACCACAGGCAATACGAAATGAACAAATCGGGTCTTGGGACAATTCGGATTTCAATAGACCGCCTTTATCTTTTGAACCGTTGCACTCGGGCTGCCCAAAGCAAAATTTCGGTAGTTCACCGTCGCAATGATTTTCGTCATGGGGACTGGAGTACCTGTAGACAACCCGTGTCATGAGAATTCGGATAGACAGTGGCTGGGATGGAGTGGCCTTGTTTAGGTATATTCCTAATCTATGTTCTGCTATCATAGAGGCGAACAATTTCATGGGAAAACAACAACAACATCAACAACAACAACCAGCTGAAATTAGCAGAGCTCAAAGATACTGGTTGTACAGGTTGCAAGCGACAGTTCAGAGTTACTGATCTTCCGTTTGGATAAACAGAACCCCTCCTTTTGTCGTCTTGTTGATCTTCCACTGATCTATCGTTGCTTACACCACAAACAAAGTGATCTGTTCATTCCCCTGATATATGACCCACTCTGTTTCCTCTGGTATCTTCTGCTATCTGTGCTGCCTTTTTTTCCCCTTTCGTTCTTCAACAGAATCGACTGTTCGCAAAGTACTGAAACTGACATCAATCAAAATGTGTGTAATTGGTCCACTCCCATCCTCATTACGGATCCAACTCAAAAATGATTTGATTCCGTACCTCCACTTCTATTTCAAATGATCCATTTACGCCCAACCGCGTCACTCTCATTCCACGAGAAAACGTCTTCCATCCCAGCAGTTGAAATCCTACAGACTTATTTTAAATCTTACCTCTCTACGTTTTTTTCCGTAGAATCACAGACACGCTTGTACATATCCAACTTTGTAAACGGCTGCAACGTTACAATCTTCTGCGTCCACTTCAGTCTTCATACCGTGCAGCTTATACTAAAGAAAATACATCCTGAGAAACTCCAAGTGAAGTCCTTATTACACGTAGGAAGAACCATGATGAGGTCAAGGACAAAAGTAGAACACACACGCGCTCGGCCCATATACTGAAAATAATGAAAGAAAAATAATTGCATAAGAAAGGTTCTTCCTGAAATTACTCTGACATCTGTGTGTTAACTGATAACAGTTCTTCTCTTCGTGGAGTGATATTCCATATGGGGGTGACATTGTGTACTGCAACGTTGATGCAGAATGTCACCAGTGATGTTTCGTATCAGAATGACATTTTGTACCGCAGCTGCGCCCGCCACAACGTTAGAAGAACCAGCGCTAAAACGTGAACCCTCGCTGCTGCTATTGTAGGGGAGACGACTGTGTGAATCAGGAACAAGAGAAGGGCAACAACATGCAGAAGAGCAGAAGCCCTTCAGACACTCACTGCAGAAGACAAACGAAGACGCAGAAAAAGGACGATACTCGTGCCCCATTATTCTGAGAGTATGGACATTCAAAACAAGACTGCACAACCACCAAAAGGCGTGTCACCGATCCCACGAACCATTTCCTTTCCCTCTAATCTTCGGAGACGAAGAATCTGCCGTCATATGTCTGTACGGACGTCGACAAATGTGGGGAATATCGTGGTGGGTGTATTTTTTTTTAAGCATGAATTGTAATGGCTAATGAATTTTCCCTTGGGTTGCAAAATTTGATTTGATATTGAAATATCGGCGTTATGTCTCACTGCTTCTTACAGCGTGAAACAAGATATATTGATCCCTCTCTCTCTCTCTCTCTCTCTCTCTCTCTCTCTCCTCTCTTCTCTCTCTCTCTCCTCTCTCTCTCTCTCTCTCATCCATATACCTTGCACCCCTCCCCCCCGAAAATGGAAACATTTGCTCTTTACATATAAAAAAAAAAAACGATATGATTTATAGAAGAAGAAGAAAAAATAATTGAACTTTACATAAACAATAAACGAGCAAAATTAAATGAATAAGACTTTGGACAGTAGCACAACACAAACGAATTTACCAAACCTAGACCATTTCAATACCTTAACGACCGAACTGTTACTGACGAGAATTTTGACAGCCAAAAAGTACCGTACAGATGAGTTATGAGTAAATACTATTGCCGCACTAACCGCTTCGATGGATGTATACTTGTCAGCAACAATAACGTTAAATAATAATGGATTTCCTTCAGATTGTAAACTTCTTTCCCCAAAATTTACGATTAAATTTTAAATGCAATTTGGGGTTTTTGTTTAAAAAAAAAAAAAAAGTTTTCCAAATTTTTTACAGGGAAATAGGTAAAATTAAAAAAAGAAAAAAAA
>CM031601.1:97228712-97236817 GCA_018398815.1 Conus ventricosus | reverse complement strand
CGTTGCAGCGCTCCACCGACACACTGTTGAACCTGCTGATTGGTCCGCCAGTGCGGCGCTCCAGTGTTTCTTCCCCACCAAATTCTGCGGTGAGGAGGAGGAGGAAGATAGAAGATGAAGAAGAAGAAGAGAAGAAGGAAGAAGAAGAAAAGAAGAAGAAGAAGAAGAAGAAGAAGAAGTAAAGAAGAGGGGCGACTGAAGTAGAAGAAGAACGAGAACCACGAAGAGAGTAGAAACAACAACCAACAATAAATACGACAACAACAACAACAAAAAACAACAACACAAGAGCAAGAAGAGCGAGAAGAAGATAAGAGAAGGCTATATTCACCACACAACACACACACAACACACACACACACACACACACACCACCACACACACACCACACATACACACATTGTTTCACTTTCTCTGTTCAGCAGTTATCCCAATGTTGTTCGTATTTGTTCAGCGTTATAGAAGACAGACATGACAAACAAACATAATAAGTATTCCAATTTCGCTTTACAGCCCCCCCCCCCCCCCCCCCCCCCCCGAAATTTAATCCACTATCTACAATTTTCATCAATTAAATCTACTTCATTTTCCATACAAGCAAGACATTGGTGTGTGTCTGTACTGACTAAGCCCCCCCCCCCCCCCCTCCCTCAGCTTTCATTTTCTTCCTCACACACGCCAGAAATAGTAACGATCTCTGAAGGTGCAGAAAATACACACGGTATTCTCACCACTTGTTTTCAGTGTTCCGTTCGCCTCATACACACATACCTTTACCCTGTCTAAATCCTCGTTTCGGGGAATCTATTCCAGGCACTTGCCGGCATCTAAGACATCAGTAAAGTTTTTATTCCTCTCATTCTTTTTCCCCCTGCGACTGCCTGCTGCTATTGCACCACCCCCCCCCCCCCCTATTGTTCAATGGAGGGTTGAATGGTGAAGACTCATTTCAACTTGTGCCAAGAGTGTTTCGTTTTTTTTTTGCTGAATGTACAATCACTTTCCCCCAGTCTTGTTATGTCCCAGCGAGGGCTACAACTCCAGGGCTATTTTAAGGGTTAGAATGTGAATATTAATGGGGCCGGTATTACCATCCAGCTTGAGGCAAAAATGTGACCACACATACACCACTTTCACGTTAGTTTGTAACCCAATCCGTACCCAGGTTGTTAGAAACAGTGACAGTACACACCCAGTACTTTGCCCCCCCCCCTAACAATTAAGATCCGCCACATAATTACTTTGGTTTATAACTAGTGACTAGCTGTAATTATTTTGGCATGAATAGTGACGAACCGTACATCATCTAGACTTAGGTAATGACCACTACTTTCATGAAGTTGACATAACCAGGAACACCACACCACACATCTTTGATAGGATTAATTAATCACATACATCACCCCTGACATAAAAATTGTGACTCCACCCACATCACTGTCATATGATGGATTTACTTCTCATACAGCACTTTGACATGAAAAGTGACATCACACATCTCACATACACACACACTTCACATCACACACACCACTCACACACACACACATCACACACACACTTTGATGTATTTTTTATAAAAAAACGACATCACATACATCTTTTTGACATAAAATAGTGAACATTCCACTCACCACTTTGATATGTATAACTACCCTCGCATACATCACTTTGACTAAAAAAGTGACACCAATACATCACTGTGATACGAAAGTGACCCACACACCATATCGCCTTCTCGTCGCCTCGGTGTCTGCGGGGAACGAGAATTTTAATGAACTGCCTAACGCCTCTGACTGGACAGGTATGTAAAAATGAATGGACTCGACGAGACCGAATATCAAAATTATTTCCCCATCCGTTCGCTGGTTCCAGATGTTATGTTGTTGTGTTCTTCTTCGTGTTGTCTGCATTCCTTTAGGTACTTCCCTGTTCCTTATGAGCGGGATCTACTTTTCGATGGGAACGAAAAGAAATGCTGTCTGTCTGTGTGTCTGTGTGTCCATGGTCATATTGTGGTTCCACTCGCTTAAAACCAACAAACTTCTTGGCGGTACTTCCTGAAAATTGTAGGTACGTTTTGTATGGGTCATGGGATATTGACCGATTGTTGTTGTTGTGTTGTTGTTGTTGTTGTCGTTGTGTTGTTGTTGTTGTTTTTCACCAGAATCGCCGTTACTACGGCTATAACGGTGCCAAAACGGTTTTTCTTCTTTTTGGAATATCTCTGTAAGTTCTCTTCGCCGATTTCTTATCTCAGTGGACGAAATACATTATGACGCATGTGTGTTGTGACGTTGTTGTTTTTGTTGTGTTCTTTTCTTTTTTATTATGAGCAAGTTTGATTGTGACTCTTTCTTTTTTTACACCCAGTATTCATGATGATCTAAACGGGGAGGTACGGTTGGTTGCTTGGCATCGTGTTATTTCTTGGCCTTGTTGTTTGTTTGCTGGTTTGTTTTTATTAAAAATGTTTTGTCTATAAAGTGATGACTACACTTTCTAGTATACTTGTGTTATGTTCAATTTTGCTGCAGGCACGATCAGTGCTCAACCAGAATCTTGTAGGTTTTCACTCAAAAGTTGTTCCAGAGCCGTGGTTTTTGTGGTGGTGGTGGTGGTGATGGTGGTGTTGCGTGTGTGTGCGTGTGTGTGCGTGCGTACGTGCGTGCGTGCGTGATGTTGTGCGGCGCGCGCGCGCGCGGCGGCCGCGGTGTGTGTGTGTGTGTGTGGGTGTGTGTGTGTGTGTGTGTATTGGTAATGAGTATTGAAAGACTATTCAACCGTTTGTGTTCCAGGAATCTACTTATTCATTAGTGAGTGTCGTACTATTCATTGATTTCTACTTTACCGTTTTTATTATTCATTTTCATGAATTTACTTGTTGTGATCTGAATCGTGTGTAATTTTCCTTCCTTCTGTAAGCGCTTGTAGGCAGGAATTCTTGAAGAATGTACCAAATTAATACCGGTTTTATTACTTCTTATGTATATAGGGGGGGGGGGGGGGGGGGGAGGGGGGGAGAGAAAAGCATGCAGTAATATTTCTCGGTTCCTTTCAGAAGATGGATCCTAGGGACAAAATTGGAGCTTTCAGTTAATCTTGCCAGCCGTTTCGTTAAATAAATCTTGTTTATCCGTAAGGCCAATGTAAACTTATAATAAACCCTTACAGCTGCAGACTCACACTACAATATATACCGCTGGCTAATGATTTTTTTTTCATGCATGTACATTTAAAAAAATAAGTGCATCTAAACTCTGAACTAATGTACAAAATCATCAAATCCTTATGTTTAAAAATTCAAATTTTGGTTTGCAGTTAGTCATTTAAAAAAAAAAAAAAAAAAAAAAAAAGAAATGAAAAGATACGGATTCAAAGACGCGGTAGGTTTTACAATTCTAAATATTGTGACCCGTTTTAAAATCAGCGAGCTCGAACAGATTCACGCTGACTAAAACCATTTATCCTCACAAAACTAACGTACTGTAAAGAACTATTTATTCCGTTCATCAACTCAGGTTTGAGGATCGGAAGAGAGAAGAGATAAATCATACGTCATTAGTCAACGTCACGGACCCGACAAGGAAAATCGGTGTCGGTTGTTGTAAATCGATTCCCATTCATATGACCAGAGTTCATCGTCCTGCGGCGGAAGGTGTGATCCTTGTCGGCATCAGTATTCCCATGTTGTCCCGTTCCCACTACCCTTTGTGGACGCTTCGGGTGTATTCGGATACAGAATCAGTAATCCGATATAAAGAATGACCCCTCTACCCATTCTGACACGCCAGTTTCCTCTCTTGTACGCTGAGTTTAGATTGAGATGCGAAACTCCAGTGGGTTGCGGACTAAAATGCCGTCAGATGATGTTACATTTTTGGATCTGATTTGCGTGCAGTGAACGGATTGAGGTAACGGTCGGTGAACGGGAATAGGGAGAGAATGGAAGGGGAATAGAGGGAGGTATGGGGAGGGGGTTAGTTGTCGGCGGCCTATGCTTCGGGAGGAACGGGGGGAAAAAAACGGGGGGGGCAATATTGACTGAATATGGGGAGGGGGGGAAGGGTAACGGGCAGTAAAATATTTTGAGGCTGGGAATCATATCAGGAATGTCTTCGGGCGTTTTTTCTTCTTGATAGTTGTTTTTTTCCTTTGTGGGTGGTGTGTTGGGTTACACGCACGGACGCACCGCACGCACGCACGACACGCTCGCACGCACGCACACACACACTCACACACACTAATACTCACACACACACACACACACACACACACTACACATACACTACACACACACACTTTTTCCTGTGTCTGTAATTTGGATAATGGTTGCGTGCCATTGATGTTTTGAATGACAGTCTGTTTGAGATGGGTTTCTTCCGCCGAGTTCTTTATGTCTTAGTCTAACGGGAACAATTGGTTCCTTCTCTGCTCCCTTCCGCCCCTGCGCCTGGTTGGTACCCTCCCACCCCCCTCCTGCGCCGATCTTTTACCCGTACCTCTACAGCCTTACCCCACCCTTTCGGACTTTTCGCTTCTCAGGCTGGGTTCTAGAAAGTAGGAGGTCGTGATGATTACTAGTGTTTAGAACACTGGCTGCTTTCTGTTAATAGAGCGAGGGGGGAAAAAACGGTTTGGGCCATAAGCGAGTAGGGGGTCACGCGTCCCAGCATACAGACAATGCGTCTAGACATCTCGTGCTGTTCGAACAGATCGAGGACAATCCACAGGCAATACGAAATGAACAAATCGGGTTTGGGACAATTCGGATTTTCTAATTAGAACCGCCCTCACTTTATTCGTTTAACCGGTGCACGTCGGGCTGCCCAAGCAAAAATTTCGGTAGTGCTCCGTCGCAATGATTTTCGTCATGGGGACTGGATACCTGTAGACAACCGTGGGTCATGAGAATTCGCGATTAGACAGTGGCTGGGATGGAGTGGCCTTGTTTAGGTATATTCTAATCCTATGTTGCTGTATCATAGAGGCCGAACATGTTCATGGAAAACAAACAACAACATCAACAAACATACAACCCAGCTGAAATTAGCAGAGCTCCAAAGATATGGTTGTTAGGTTGCAAGCGACAGTCAGAGTAGGATCTTCGTTTGGATAAACACGAGCCCTCCTATTTTGTGTCTCTTGTTGATCTTCCACGATCTAGCGTTGCTTACAACACTAAACAAAGTGATCTGTTCATTCCCCTGATAGTATGACCCACTCTGTTTCCCTCCTGGTAGCTTCGGCTTTGCTGTGCTGCCTTTTTTTCACCCCTTGCGTTTCTTCAACAGAATCGACTGTTTCGCAAAGTACTGAAAACTGACTCTCAATCATAATGGAGTGTAAATTGGTCCACTCCCATCTCATTTACGGATCCATACTCCAAAAATGAATTTGTTTCCGTACCTCCACGTCTATTTCAAATGATCCATTTACGCCCATACCCGCGTCCACCTCGCATTCCACGAGAAAACGTCGCTTCCAGCCCAGCAGTTGAAAATCCCTACAGACTTATTTTGACTCTGTCTTTACCTCTCTACGGGTTTTTCGTAGAATCACAGACACGCCCCCCCTCTGTTGTACCAAAGTCCAACTTTGTAAAACGGCTGCTGCAACGTTTCAATCTTCTGCGTCCACTTCATAGTCTTCATACCGTGCAGCTTATACTAAAGAAAATAAATCCTGAGAACTCCAGTGAAGTCCTTATTACACGTAGGAAGAACCATGATGAGGTCAAGGTACAAAAGTAGAACACACACGCGCTCGGCCCACATATACTGAAAATTTGAAAGAAAAATAATTGCATAAGTAATGGTTCTTCCTGTAATTACTCTGACATCTGTGTTTATCTGATAACAGTTTCTTCTCTTTCGTGGAGTGATATTTCCATTTGGGGTGACATTGTGTACTGCAACGTTGTTGCAGATGTAACCAGGTGTTGTTTCGTATCTGGATTACATTTGTACCGCATGCTGCGGCCCGCCACAACGTTAGAAGAAATCCAGCGCTAATCGGTGTACCCTCGCTGCTGCTATTGTTGGGGAGACGATGTGTGGATATCAGGAACATAGAGAAAGGGCAACTACATGAAGAAGTGCAGAAGCCCTTCTGACACTCACTCAGAAGGACAAACGATAAGAGCAGAAATAAGACGATACTCGTGCCCATTATTCTGAGAGATGGGATATTTCAATAACAAGACTGGCACAACCACACCAAAAGGGTGTCTCCGATCCACGTCCATTTCCTTTCCCGCTATTTGCGGAGACGTAGAATCAGGCCGTCATATGTCTGGACGGACGTCCCCCCGACCAAATTGTGGGGAATAGCGTGGTGGGTGTATTTTCTGTGTTAAGTTGAATTGGTAATGGCTAATGTATTGTCCCTTGGGTTGTCACAAAAAAATTTGTTTGAATTGAAAAATATCGGGTTTATGTCTCACCTGCTGTCTCGACAGCGTGAAACAAGATTTTAATATGGAGTCCTCTCTTCTCTCTCTCTCTCTCTCTCTCTCTCGCTCTCACGCTCTTCTCTCTCTCTCTCCTCGCTCTCTCTCTTCATTTTTCGTGAACCCTCCCCCCCGTATCATGGAAACATTTGCTCTTTACATTTAAAAAAAAAAAACGATTATGATTTATAGCAGAAAGCAAGAAAAAATAATTGAACTTTTACATTAAACTATAACGAGCATATATTAAATGAATAAGACTTTGGACATGTAGCACAACACAAACGAATTTACCAACCTAGACCATTTCAATACATTAACGGATCCGAACTGTTACTGACGAGGAATTTTTGACAGCCAAAAAGTACCGTAGCAGGATGAGGTATGAAGTAAATACTATTGCCCGCACTATCCGGTCTTCGATATGGGATGGTATAACTTGGCTCAGGCCAACAATAACGCATTCAAATTACATAATGATAGTTAGTTTTCCTTCATGATCTGTACACCATCTGATCTGTGTCCCATTAGCCTGTACTGATGGTTGCATTTAAGATAGCTATAATATCTGTGTAATGAGGTTAGAAATTAAAATAAATAAAAATACCGTTCCAAAATTTTTGACTTCAGTGCAAAGTCATGGTCAAGTATAACAAAATATGAACCAACAACAACGTCGACGACGGACGACACGACAACAACAACAGAAAATCAGGCTCTAAAACATTTGATGAAGCATTCCTCTCAATAGTTCTGACAAAGGCAAGTGGTTTATAACAAAAACGTTGGTTGGTTACGTAGGCGATTCAGGGCGTTCTGCAATTTACTGTAGAAAGTCACACATCAAACACTTAAAGGTTACGCGCCGTAAGCCAATATTTCAGCCATCTTCCTCCTGTTGTTGAACTGTAACGTATTGGTCTCAGAGAACCCTGCAATTTACTGCCAATTGCCGGTGCCTACTGGGAAAGGAGCTGAAGGTCCGAAACCGTGTCCAGGTTTATAGATTGGTACGATGGTTTCCTTTCAAGTGGAGTTTCATCCACTCATGAAAGGGTTTCTGCTTGTACGGAAACTGAAAAGCTTCATGTTCAGGAAGGGACATGTGATTTGTTCTTTGCAGGAGTTCCCTCTGAAAAGTTAGACGTGTCCTGGTTTTCATCGGGCTTGGATTACGATTTTTTTGGAACTGGTGTGGGTCTTGTCATGGGTTGCTCGCGCGCGCTCGCGCTCGCGCGCGCTCTGCGCGCGCCAGCGCTCTCTCGCTCTTCTCTCTCTCTGCGTCTCTCGCTTCTGCGCTCCTTCTTGCTCTTTGTCCAGGCGGGTGCACTGAAAAGTGAGATACGGCATGTCTGCTCGCTTGTTATTACTCGATGGTTTTGGTACTTTGTTGTCTGGCAGGATTGAAGTACTTGACTCCCCCCCCCCTCTCACCTCTCTCGTCTCTCTCGCTCTCTCTCTCTCTCTCTCTCTCGCTCTCTCTCTCTCTCTCTCTCTCTTCCTGTAACATAGAATTTAATCAAATAATTCGTGACGTTGACAGGCGCGCAGAGCAGAGTAGGTAGAGGACATTGGCGCTACCTGCAGCCACCTGTTTAAGCCAGACCTTAAAAAATCATAGACTCCTCCATTCTGAAATCTAGCCACAAAAATA
>CM031601.1:97210937-97213437 GCA_018398815.1 Conus ventricosus | reverse complement strand
CTCTCTCTTCTCTCTCTCTCTCTCTCTCTCTCTCTGTTTTTCTGTCTCTGTCTGTCTGACTGTTTGTCGGTTTGTTAGTGTGTCCGTCTGTCCGCCCGTCTGTCTGTCTGTTTGTCAGTGTGTCTGTCTGTCAGTCTGTCTGTCAGTGTGTCTGTCTGTCTGTCTGAGTGTCTGTCTGTTTCTCAGTGTGTCTGTCAGTGTGTCTGTCTCCCCCCCCCTCTCTCTCTCTCTCTCTCTCTCCTCTCTCTCTCTCTCTCTCTCTCACTCTCTCTCTCTCACTCTCTCTCTGTGAATGATTTTCGCCTTCTGTCACCTCATCTTTCAGACGTGCGGACGTTAAACTTGCACGGAGCGTCGCCCGACCAATACCTGTCTCAGAGCTCTCTGTCCTCCATTACCAGGTCTGTTGGCGACGGTGCGTCCCTCTGTCCTCCATTACCAGGTCTGTTGGCGACGGTGCTTCCCTCTGTCCTCCATTACCAGGTCTGTTGGCGACGGTGCTTCCCCGCACGATAACGAGTGGGGTGCAAATGGGGTAGGAATATGGTGGGAGGGGATGGAAACAGGGGAGGGGGAGGCAGATCTTCAAAGGGTTGGGCGCGGATTGTAGTACTGTGTGAGTAACTGAAGTCAAGTGTCAACGGATTTGGGAATGTCGGTCTGACGGAAGCCACTTGCAAATCTGCAGTTCGCATCAAATCCGTGCGTCAGATTAAATTAGGGTAAACTAGTGTCTAAACATTCCAACCAGTAGCTGTGAGTCCCGATATAACAAATGAATCCCATCCAGATGTCAATTTGCGATAACTGCTCGAATGTGGTTTCAAGAACTGTTCGGTTGAAATCACAGTAAAACCAGTTTCTACAACTGTAAAACAAGAATCCATGACACAGCAGAGTGTGCAATGTCTTCAAAGGAACTGACCCACAGGGGCAGACAACTTCAAACACGATCAACTCAGAATGATCCAAGAGACTGTGCTGATTATCACTATTGCTTGTTTTGATGTGGGAGATCATGTTTTCAATTCAGATATAGAAGCGATGAATCTCTCAGCTTAATCAACTCTAAGAATTGTCTAGAGAAATCGGGAGAACGGTACGGTTTAGGAAAGAAGTCCAAAATTGGTAAAACCCACCTTTCAACAAAACCAGAACTGAATTGATGAAGTACTCAACAATGCACAAAATGAAAAAGACTGGTCCCAGTCGATTTTTTTTTTTTTTTTTTTTGCAGTCTTGACAATTTACAAGTAGTCAAAGTCGAGTCGCCTTCAGGCAACCCACCAGAAGAGACACTGCACTGCTGCCGAGTCACTTCCTTAGTGTTCAGTGATGCATTCTTTCATCTAGCAGAACACCACCTACTATGCCCCTGCTGACGACAACAATTACTGAATCGCGGAGCCAGCATGAGTGAGAGTACCCCTTTGGCGCACGCAACCACGTCCACACAGCAACAGTCAGAATGAACTCACCGATACCGGCGACCTCAAGACGAACTCGACTCCCCAAGGGCGTAGACATGGAGGAGAAAAACCAAACTCCTGACACCATGAGAGCAAGGCATGAAGAGGGCTACAGAATTCGAAACTTTTTTAATGCTGACAGATGAAGAAGAAGGAGATGAAGAAGGTGACACTATGGACTTCCTTTCCCGACTAGGATTAGAAGACACTGCTATATTATACTTTGCTTTTATAACATATCCTGACGTCAACCAGACCAGGGAATGTAGACCCCGGCTGTGGTCAGGAAATACGAGACTCATTCATCAAGTGGAAGAAACTCGATATGTGTGCTTCCGTCGTTCTGACCTGAGCCAGTCGTAATTTCAGCTTCGGGATGGAGCCGGACAAGGCCGAAAAACGCCGCAAGTAAATGAATATGAGATTTTGCGTCATTATTGTAATCTGTCAGATTTAGAGCGGCTACACTGAGAAGTAATACAAACCCGGATACTTTGCACCTTTACAGACTTGCACGTAAGTGCGCGCGCACGCGCTCTCTCTCTCTCTCTCTCTCTCTCTCTCTCTCTCTCTCTCTCTCTCCTCTCTCTCTCTCTCTCTCTCTCACACACACACACACACACACACACACACACACACACACACACATACACACACACAACACACACACACACACACACACACACACACACACACACACACACACACACTCCATCTCTCTCTCTCTCTCTCTCTCTCTCCTCTCTCTCTCTCTCTCTCTCTCTCTCTCTCTCTCTCTCTCTCTCTCTCTCTCTCTCTCTCTCTCTCTCTACTCTCTCTCTCTCTCTCTCTGTAGACTCCTTTCTACATTCTGATATCAAACATTTTCGTTCCCGACACAATTTGATCGTCTACAACCACCGCTGTGACCATCAACATCCATGTCCACTAGCACTACCATAGACATCACAACAGAACACGCCAACACGTACCACCACAACGCACACGACGCTTCAGACCATCACACCACAACCCACAAATCTCCACTCACC
>CM031601.1:97175937-97193437 GCA_018398815.1 Conus ventricosus | reverse complement strand
AACTATGAAACGGCAAGACAAGATGTGTGACCACTAGACGCTCTCTGGACCACAAAGTTCTAAGGCTGCTACCAGCATCTGGAGAAAAAAAAACCAACATAACTATTTGTTAGCCGGCCTGGACTGATCATCTGGTTTTGCTGACGTCAGGAAGAAAAAAAAAACGTATCTTATCTTGTGTTCTTTTCGATCTATATCGCCCCCCCCCCCCCCCCCCACACACACACACACACACACCTCCCAAATCATAACGATTATTTTCTTTGACAACACCTTATATCAATATAAGAACAAAATATTCAGCTGTGTGCTGTATTTTCACATTGTGGGGTCAATTTCATTCGAATCTGACATGTTTGAGACGTAAGTATTGCAGTAAAAATATACGTTGCAAGGTTGCTTTTTAGAAGAAATAAAAGAAGTTGTGGTAAAGAGCGTGTGCATCAACACACACACACACACAACACACACACACACACACACACACACACACACACACACACACACACACACACACACACACACACACACACACACACACACACACACACACACACTCAAATAAATGAGAAATTTTGAAGTATTAACTGTGCGACAGATGTGACTTTTTTCCCCCGAGATTTTAGCGTCTAGTGCTGAAATGTAAGTATAAGATCTTCATGCTACACCCAAATGTATTCTGTATAGTGAGTAATTAGTTGCCGTGTAACATTTACGTTGGAGAATAAGCATAGATCTGATCGCTGTGTATATTACGCTGTTAGGCATTTATTCAATAGTAATGTATTAAAGTAACTATTTCTTTTGATTAGATTAGAAAGACATTTTAGTTAATCACGTACCCTTTCGCGCAGTGTGTATGTAATTCACTTCACTCATAAAGGCTGCTAATGTTATTTTTACGTGCTTAATTCAGCCTGTTTGATTTTTACATTATTATTTGCTGTCCCATCTTCTAGGCCACCTCAGTGGCACTGCACCCCCGCCACTCATTCCGACACCCCTGGCCAATTTTGCGCTAAATAATGCATTCCGTTCGTTTTGGGTTTGACGTCTGTTCCAAACTAGACCAAGTCAACATTCAGTGACAGTCCACCATAGCCACAGTTGTCGTGGTGTTTAGTGGGAATGGACACAGCTGTGCTCGCGGGGGAGGGGGGGGGGAGGGGCGGGGGAAGGAGGAGGAAGGGTTTCTGTTCAGGGAACTGGGGTAGAGAAGGTACAGGGTCTACAAGTGATGACTTTCAGAGATGGTGTAGGGGCAATCTCCATGTGGAAATAAATTCCATGAAGATAGATAGATAGATAGATAGATAGATAGATAGATAGATAGATAGATAGATAGATAGATGGATACATCCACATATACCTACCTACCTACCTACCTACCTACATACCTACCTACATACATACATACATACATACATACATACATGCATACATACATACATACATACATACATACATACATACATACACACATACATACATACATGCATACATACATACATACATGCATGCACACATACTTGCATGCATGCATGCATACATACATGCATACATACATACATAGATGTATGCATGCATACAATACATACATACATACATACATACATACATACATACATACATACATACATACATACATACATACATACATACATGCATACATACATACATACATGCATACATACATACACATACACATACACATATTTAGATCGTTTTTTCAAGTTCTGCTCGAGCCAGTCAACCGAAGAGGCTGAGTGGAAGGACATGTTACCAGTGTCACATCGTGGAAACCGATTCTTCTTATGTTTGTTCAAGAAAGAAAAAACAACAACAAGAAACCAGAGTATCTTTAGCATTCCAAGTGTCCTTTAAACTGGATCTATTTTCTTACATATCTCGGTTAAAACTGAACATTACTGATCTTTTTCAGATCTTCAAAAGTCAATCCGATAGAACACTCTGAACAAGGCCATCATGGAGTCTGCTTGTAAAGTGTCTCTACTGAATTCATGCAAATCTCAGCATTAAACACACACATGCTTCATAGTGATTGGTTCATCCCGTGGCAGGCACCGCTGAGCATCTTCACCTTTGAAAGGCATGAGTACGTGTGTACAGAAAAATGTCTTGTGAAAACCACACAAAACTGTTTCTTCTTTACCACCAATCGCAGATGGGGGGGGGGGGGGGATTCTTTCAAGTTTGTACAATCTGAAGAAAACTGCATTATCCGTTTTAACGATTCCAGTCCTCTTGCCAAGGTCTTTGAAAACAGTGAAAAACTTTGGTTCCAGATCCTATCGAGACAAAAAAAATCCGCACAGCTTTTGTTGTGACTTCCTGACAACATGATCAACTACCTTGCTCCCTCCAAATGCTGAAGTAACGGTACCCCTAACGGAACAATGTTGCAGCCATAAAATATCAGAGGGGTGTAATGTTTCCCCAAACGGTAGCAATGTTGTAACCATCAAAAAACATAGATGTAATTATCCCCAAACGGGAGCAATGTTGTAACCATCAAGCATGAGAGAGGTGTAAATTTTTTAATTTCAGGTTTCGTGTGGTCAAGGTTAACGACTATCAATGGCCTCCAGAGGGGATAGGGGAATCAGAGAGTCTGAGGCATCCTTCTTTTTGGACCACTAGATCATTCTGAGTGCCAGGACCAATGCTGATGTTCACCAGTGAAGACCGAACTAACCGGGGATTGCGTTTTAAAATTTGTCCACAGGGAAAAGTTAGCATTGAGCAGGTAAAGTAGCCCGCTCCTCAAATTGGAAACAATATTTGAGCGGGAAAATTCTGGACAAATTCGGCAAAAAAAATTGTATCCAACACGGGTCCCTTAAAAGAGACGAAGCGAAATTCGGGAACATGAAACCCAATGGATTGCCTGAATAGGAAAAATCAAAACAATAAAAAACAATATCTGTTGTTTTTGGGGGGGGAAAGGAGGGGGGGGGGGGGGGGGGGGGGGGGGGGGGGGGGGGGGGGGGGGGTGGGGGGGGGGGGGGGGGGGGGGGGGGGGGGGGGGGGGGGGGGTTAGGGGGGGGGGGGGGGGGGGGGGGGGGGGGGGGGGGGGGGGGGGAGCAGAATCGAGATGCCCTTCAAATTTCGTTTTTATTTTTAGAGTGAGAAACGTATATGGAATGAAAAACTCAGTCAGAAGCAGCGTTTGTTGTTGTGTGTGTTTTGTGTGTGTGTGTGTGTGTGTGTGTGTGTGTGTGTGTTGTGGGGTGTTTGTGTGGTGTGGGTTTTGTGTGTGGGTGTTTGTGTTTGTGTTGTGTGTGTGGTGTGTGTGTTGTTGTGTGTGGTTTTGTGTAGTGTGTGGGGTGTTTGTTGTGTGTTTGTGTGGTGGTGTGTGTGTGTGGTGTGTGTGTGTGTTGTGTGTTTTCGGTCTGTCGGTCCGTGTCTGTCTGTGTCTGTATACGTTCAAATACCAAGTTCAAACAATAGTTCAAAATGACTTTTATTCTCCTGCTGAGCAGGATGGTTCTTCCACCTCTGCGTATAGGCTATGCACAGGGAGGCTCCCGGACTGAATCAAAGCCACCCCCCCCCACCCCCCCACCCCCCCTCCCCCACCCCCACCCCCTTATGAAGTGCGAATTTGACGCTTCTCAGATAAGGTCTTGCAGACCCACAAAATACAGCCGTAGTTCCTTTCTAAGCGGATTAAAACCTTGCAAAGACAGAGAAAGAGAGGGTTGTTTTTTTCTTTTTGTTTTCAGCTCCCAGATCTATGTGTGCCACACCTCGAATGTTTATATTTCTCTGACAAATGTTTCTAGGTCTTGGACGCGATTTGGGAAGTTGAAGTTTGGGTTAAAAAAAAAAACTACCAGAAACAAAGGGCTCGTTTCGCAACTGGAATGGTGGATTTATCCGAAAGATCGAGCTAAAAGATGAGACAGAATTAGAGAGAGAGAGAGAGAGAGAGGAGAGAGAGAGAGAGAGAGGAGAGAGAGAGAGAGAGAGAGAGAGAAGAGAGAGAGAGAGAGAGAGAGAGAGATCGTAGTACATCCGCGCACGCGGGTTGGGCGGAGGACGAAAGTCCTACCACTACAACTACTGCTGCTGCTGCTGCTGCTGCTGCTGCTGCTACTACTACTACTACTGATCTTCTTCTGTTATAACTACAACAACTGCTACTATCACTACTACTACTACTACAACTACTACTACTACTACTACTACTACTACTATTAATACTACCACCACTACTTACTGCTGCTGCTGCTACTTATACTACTGCTACTAAACTACTACTACTACTAACTAACACACACTCACAGAAGAGTTGTGTGTGTGTGTGTATGTGGGTGTGTGCGAAACGCGCTCACGCACGCGTGTGTGTGTATGTACATATCTGTGTGTGTGTGTGTGTGTGTGTGGTGTGTGTGTGTGTGTGTGTTGTGTGTGTGTGTGTGTGTGCGTGTGTGTGTGTCCGCGCGCGCGCGTATATGTGTGTGTCTTTGTGTGTGTGTGTGTGTGTGTGTGTGTGTGTGTGTGTGTGGGGGTTTTTGTGTGTGGGGTTTTGGGGTGTTGTGGGGTTGTTTGTTGGTATTTGTGTGGTTTTGCGGGTGTTTTTGTGTTTTGTGTGTGTTGTTTTGGGTTTTGTGTTTTTGCACCTGTGTGTTGGGGTTTTTTTGTGTTTTTATCCCACCTCTGTGTTTTGGGTGTGTGTGGGGTTTGTGGGGTTGGTGTGTGGGGTGTTGTTGGGTTTTTGTGTTGTTTTATGCCCTGTTGTGTGTGTGTGTTTTGTGGGGGTGGTGTGTGTGGGGTAGGGCACCTCGTGTTGTGTGGGGGTCCCTTTTGCGTGGTGGTGGGGTTGTGCGTGTTTGTTTTTGGGGGTGTTGTTTTGGGGTTGTGTGGTGGTGTGTGTGTTGTGTGTTTTGTGGTGGGGTTTTGTGTGTTGGTGTGTTTTTGTGTGTTTGTGTGTTTTTGTTGCCCTTTGTCTTTTTGGGCTTGGTCTCTATAAAAAAGAGAAAAATCAGATTACGTTCTAACTACAGTTTTTCAACGAAGAATTCTCTCTTCTCTCTCTTCTCTTCTCTCCTCTCCCCTCCCCTTCCCCTTTTTCTCTTTTTCCTTTTCCCCCCTCCCTCTCTCCCCTTCCCCTTCCCCTCCCCTTTTCCCCCCAAAAGAGGCAAAACATCCCGGGAGGGGGGAAAAAAAAACAAACAAAACAAAAAAACAACAAACAAAAGGATGCAAAGAAACCCAAAACCAAAGTACTCCCCCAAAAAAAAACACCCAAAATGACATGTATTTTCAATTTTTCTTTTTTTTTAAAACCCAATAAAAACTGCAGAAACAAAAACCCGCAGAAAAAAATTTTGACGAAAAAACACGCCCGCCAGCCTTTCTCAGCATCCTCATAATAAAGGGCCCCTGAGGGATTGGAGAGGTTGCAGCAAGGCCTCTAAATTTTTTGCCCATGCTCCCCTTGGTGGGGGTGTTTTGAAGCACAAAAATTTGCCCAACTTTTGGGCTGCCCAAAGAAGGGGGGGCAACCTGAAACGGGGAAGGTGTTTTTTAAAAATTGAAAAGCACAAAAATAGCTGGTCTAAGCATCGACGGGGTCAATGTGGAATCCTTATTTTCCCCCTTTTTTTATTTTTTTTTTTTTTTGGGGTTTGGTGGGGGGGGGGGTTCGCTCTCGAGGGTTCTTCCCTTATAATTCTCTCTGTCTTCTCTCTCCTACTCTCTCTCTCTCTCTCTCTCTCCCTCTTTCCCTTTTCCCCTCTCCCCTCTCCCCCTCTCTCTCTCCCCCCCCCTCTCTCTCTCTCTCCCAGTACGGGCCCCCCCCCCACCATTTCCCCCCCCTTTTTTGTCTGTTTTCCCCTTAGTACATTGGCTTTGTTTCATTGGGTTTATTATATTTCAAAATTTTGTATCTTTTTTTTTTCTTTTCTTTTTTTTTGGCCCCCGGAGGGCGGGAAATTGAAAAAAAAAAAACCCATTTATGCTTCTCCATTTACCCTCTGAAAAAAAAATTCGTTCTTTCGTTCGTTCTTTCCCTTTCGTTCGTTCTTTTCTCCCCCCCTCTCTTCTGAGGTAAAAAGGGATGTGAATTCGCTCGTTTCCTCTCTCCCCTCTTCTCTCTTCTCTCTCTTCTCCTCTCTCTCTTTTCCCCTCCCCTCTCTTTTCCCCCCCCTCCCTCCCCCCTCTCTCTCTCTCCTCTCTCTCTCTCTCTCCCTCCCCCCTCTCTCTCTCTCTCTCTCTCTCCCTCCCCCCTTCTCTCTCTCTCTCTCTCCCCCCTTTCCCCTCCCTCCCTCCCCCCTCTCTCCCCCCCTCTCTCTCTCTCTCTCTCCCCTCCCCCCCTCCCCCCCCTCTCTCTCTCACTCTCCCCTCTTTTCTCTCCCCCCCCTTTTCCTCCCCCCTCTCTCTCTTCTCCATCAAAGATGAAAAAAAATTTCCTGAGGAAAAAACAAACAAACAAACAAAAAAAACAAAAAAAACAAACAACAAACAAACAAACAAACAACGCAAGAAACGAAACCAATTTGCTCTAAAAAATAACATCTAACAAGAAATTTTTTTTCCCCTTTTTTCCTTCCTTAAACCCCCCCAAACCCAATAACAACTGTAAAAACGAACACGCAAAATTTTACGAAACACCCCTCTCGTTTTTAAAACCCCTTTAAACCTTATCCCTTCCCCCCTCACCCCCCCCCCCCCCCCCCCCCCCCCCCCCCCCCCCCCCCCCCCCCTTTTTTTTTTTTTTTACTCTGTAAATTTGGGTGTGTGGGAGGAGGGGTGTACGGAGTTTCTCGTGTTTATTTTGCTGTTCTTTTTGAGGGAAAAAATGTCTTGTTTTAAAAAAGGATATTTTTGCCACTGCTGTTTTTAAATTTAAATTTTCAACAATGTTTGCTATGATTTTTTTTTATGGTTGGCTTTGTGGTATGTGGGGGTTTTTTTAAAAAAATTGTTTTTTAAACATTTTTTTCTGTTCTTGCTTGTACGAAAAATTTTTTCTGGCCGCTATATTTTTTTTTTTTTCTTTTTTTTGTTGTTGAAAAAATTTCATTTTTTAAACCAGGGTTTGTGATTCCCCTTTTTTCCTGTTTTTTTTCCCCAACGCACAAAAACCCTTTTCCCTTTAAATAAAAATTTAAAAAAACATCTGGAAATTACATTTGTGAAGAGCAACTTTTTTTTAAGGTAAGAATAATAAGCAAAAAATTATATGAAAAAAAAAAAAAGATAATAACAATAGAAATAATATAAAAACCCTGTGTTTTGGGATGATGATAATACAAAATAAAAATTAAAAAGACAATATAATGATAATTATAATAATTATAAGGGAAAAATTAAATTAACAGTGATGATGATAAAATGGTAATTTTAATAGTAAAAACAACAACAACAATAATAATGACGAGGGAGATGATATGTTGGTGATGATAATGATGATGATGGGATGAGTGTGAAGATGATGATGATGATGGGGGAATGATACGAAACTCTAACCCCAAAAAGTCTTGAAGAAGCTTTTTTTTCGGTTTCCAATCATAGAAAACTCCCATTCACCCCCCCCCCCTCTTTTCCTTTTCCCCTTTTTCTTATCCACAATACACACACCAACCAAAACCCACACACACACACCCCCCCACAAAACCAAACACACAACACAAAACACACACCACATGCGCGCGCGCCCCGCGCGCACACACAACGCACGCATGCACGAACACACGCACCACGCACGCCCCCACTCACTCCCCAACAAAAACAACACACACCACACACACACACAATAAAAAAACCCACACGGGCCCCCCGCACGCAAAAGCACGGGACGCACCCCCACACACACCACCACACACCCACACACACACGCGCGCGCGGCGCGCGCGCGCATCCCCCGCCGCACGCAAAGCACCTCGGGTTCGCCAAACCTCTTTTACACTCCCCACTCACTCTCTCTCTCTCTCCTCTCTCTCCTCTCTCTCTCACACACACCCCACACACACAAATTTCACACACACACACACACACACACAAAACACACACCACACACATGCGCGCGCGCGCGCGCGCGGTGCGCACATACGCACCATGCACGCCACACGCACGCACGCACGCAGCACTCCCCACACACACAAACACACACCACACACACAACACACCACACACCACACACACCACACACACACGCGCGCCGCGCGCGGCGCGCACCCCGCAAAGCACGCACGCACCCCACCACACCACACACACACAACACAACACACCACACACGCGCGCGCGCCCCGCGCGCGCGCGCACCCCCGCCGCACCGCACGCACTCGGGGTACGCACCCAAAATCTCTTTCACAAATCTCACTCTCCTTCTTTCTCTCTCTCTCTCCCCCTTCCCCCCTTTTCTTCTCCCCTCTCTCTCCCCCTTTTTTTTCCCTTCTCTCTTCTCTCTCTCTCTCCCTCCACACACACACCACACAAAAATACACACCACACCCCACACACCACACGCCCCTTTCACGCACGCACGCACGCACGCACGCAAGCAAAAGGGCAAGGGAAAAACAGACAGGCAGACGGGCAGAAAAGAGACAGAGAGATTTTCAGTTTTGTTATGACGGGGAGCAAAACCTATCATTGGGGCAATTTTGGGTTTTAAAACAAAAGTCTAAACCCCAAGAGGGGTTTTTACTTTTCCCGATGAATGCACGCACGCACGCACGCACGCCCCGCACGCACGTACGCCAAAGCACGCACGCACGCACCAAAGCCCCACGCACGCAAACCCCACACCCACAACCCACACCCCCCACACACACACGCACAGAGCGCGCGCGCAAAGTACGCTTTTACACACACCCCAAACAAAACCCCGCGCGCGCGCGCGCGCACGCACCCCGCCCCCACCAATACACACATATTAACCCCTTAAAATCCCCACGCATACCAAAATTTTTCACAGAATCGGCCGCACTTACGCTCTCTCTCTCACCACACAACACACACACACACCACACCCCACACGCACGCCCCGCACCCCAAACCCCGCCGAAACCCCGCACGCCCCAAACCCCGCTCGCTCGCCCCGCTCAATCACGCACGCCGCACGCCCCCGCACGCACGCACGCACGCACGCACGCCGCACGCCCCGCACGCAAAGCACCGGGGCACGCACACAAAACCCCACACAAAACACACACACACAAAACAAAAACACACCCGCCCCGCACTCACACAAAACACACAACACACCCCACACACACCCCACACACATTCCCTTAGAGACGCGCCCCGTTTCGCACGCACTCGCATGGGGACGCGCACACACACAAACACCCCACACACACACAAAACACACACACAACCCCACACACACCACACCATCGCGATCGGGGCGCGCGCAAAAACACATACGACACGCATGCACGAACACACGCACCACGCCCCAACCCCGCCCTCACACACCCACACACACACACACCACACACACACACACACACACACACACACACACACACAAAGCACGACGCAAAGCACCACGCACGCACGCACGCCCCGCCCCACCCCAAAAATTTACACACACACCACCACACACACGCCAAAGCAAGCACGCACGCAAAGCACGCACGCACGACGCCGCACCCAAAACACACTCACACAAACACACGCGCCCCGCGCGCGGCTCCACGGGAAAGCAAAGCAAACCCCCTCGTGTACCAAAAAACCTCTTTTCACACTCTCACCCCGAGGCAAAACTATCCAATACCCCCGACCCCGAACTGGTCTTTTTTTAAATCCCTCCCTTACTTACTCTTTGGGGGTAAATTTTGGAACGGGAAAACCCCCACACATTTTAAAAAAGAAAAATTTTTTTAACAGGTTTTAAAAAAAACTATTTCAAAAACCCCATAGACCATTTTTAAATTAGGGTTTTACCTAACTGTTTACCTCCAAAGTTTGATTTTTCCTTTTGACAAAAAATTGGGTTTTGTGGTCGGGGGTGGGCTTAAACCCTATCACATGATTGACTTTTGAAAAGTTTAAGTAGCCTGGCGATGTTTACATATTTTAGTTTTTGGGATGGGGTGTGGTGTTTGTGTGTGGTGGTGTTGTTGTGTGGTGGTGGTTTTTGGTGTGTGTGTGTTTTGCATATGGGTTTTAATAAAGAGATTTCTTAATATTTTTTTTATATTAAAAAAAAGTTTTGTTTTTTTTTTTTGTTTTTTTTTATTCTTTTTTATTTTGTCAAATTGAAATTTTAAATTTTTCCTTTCATTTATTGTTATTCGGGGGGCAAGTGTAAAAAAAACTTTCCGCTTATCTATTCACCCTCCCTTAAAGATTTCGAAATTTGAGTTCGAGTTCGAAATTCGAGTTCACTCACTCTCTCTCCTTTCTCTCTTTCTTTTCCCCACCCCCTCTCTTCTCTCTCTTCTCTCTTCTCTCTCTCCCTATCTCTCTCCACCCCACACACCAACAAAACCCCCTACACCCCACACCACCCCACACACACAAATCCCCCCACACAAAACACACCACACAAAACACCCCAAAACCCCAAAAAATTTTTTGGGGGCGCGCGCGCGCGCGGGGCACATACGCAAAGCATTCCCCGCCCCAAAACAAAACGCACGCACACACGCACTCACACCACACACACACACACCACACACACACACCAACCCCACACACACACACCACACACGCACGCACGCACGCACGCACGCACGCACACAAAAAACACACACACACCACACACACAACCCCACGCAGCGCGCGCGCGCGCGGGGCGCCCACCCACCACGCACGCACGCCGCACTCGGTAAACCCAAACCTCTTTTTCACCCCAAATCTCTCCTCTCTTCTCTCTCTCTCTCTCTCTCTCTTCTCTCCCCTCTCTTCTCTTATATCTGTCTCCTTTTCACACACCCCCACACACACCACACACACTTCACACACAAACAAAACACACAACACACAAAACACAAACACACACCACAACCCCGCCGCGCGCACGGGACGCACGCACACACCCCAACAGAGTCAGAGACAGACAGACAGACGACGGACAGACAGAGACAGAGGATGAGTTTTTTTAAGGGCGCGGGGCAACACCTTTTTGTGCAATTTTTGTTGAAACAAATGTCTTCCACAAGTGGGGTTTAAAACTTCCCGATGAATGGGACGCACGCCCCGCACGCCCGCACGCCGCACGCCCCGCCGGGACCCCACCCACAAAAAAAACCCACCCCCCAAAAACCACACACCCCACCGGACGCGCGCGGGACGTACCTTTTACCAAAACACACACAAAACCCCGCCCCGCGCGGGGCGCGCGCGCACGCACAAAGCAACAAAACCCAAAAAACACACATTTTAACACTAACCACGCTACAGAAAAAACACAGAATCGCACCGCCCCCTACGCTCCCCAACCCCACCACCCCACACACACACCCACACACACAACCCCAAAACAACACACCACACACACACACGCACACACACCCCACACACACACACACGCAAAACCCCACACACCTCCTTTCCCCTCCCTCCTCACCATTCACACACACACACACACCCACACCACACACAACACACACACACACACACACACACACACCACGCAAAAACACACACAAAACACACACCCCACACACCACGCACGGGACGCACGCACGCAAAGCACGCACGCACGCACAACTCACACGAAAGCACACACGCAAAACACAACCCCACACACACGCACCACGCCCCCCACGCCACGCTTCCACGCCCGCCGCACGGCCCCGCACCACGCACAAAACACACACACACCCACACACAACACCGCACGCACGCACACACAAACAACACCCCCACACACAACCCCAAAACACACACACCACACACACACACACATCGTTAGAGACCGCTCCCCACGTCACTCACACACCACACACACACACACACACACACACACACACACCACACACAACACACACAAAAAACGCGCGCAAAGCACACCCCGCACGCAACGTACGCAGGGACGGACGCATGCACCCCAAAACACCCCAAAAAACACACACACACACAAAACAACACCACAAAACACCACACACACACCCCAACACCTTAAAAGCGCGCACGCACTTCGCTCCACACACACAAAACACACCACACACACACACCCCCACACCCCAACACACCACACACACACCAAACACACCGCACGCGCGCAACGACACACACCACCCCCGCCGTACGCACGCACCGGGGCCGTACGCACGCACGCACAACGCACACACAAAAAACACACAAAAACACACCCCACACACACACACACACCACACCCACAAAACGACACAACACCCACACACACACACACACACACAGGGAAAATTCACAAGACCGTTTCGCTCTATTTCACACACACACACAAATTACACAAAAGCGCGCCCCGCAAACCCTACACACATGCCTTTCACAACATCAGACCCCAGAGGGCAAGGGCCCACAGACAGACGGAAAAGGGCAGGGGAAAAGAAAGACAGAGAATGCAGTTTTTAGGGCGCGAGCAATACCAAATTGCGCAAAATTTTGGTTTTAAACAAATATCAAACCCCAAGTTGGGTTTTCGACTTCCTGATGCCCGGAAAAAAGGGTTTTTTGGGGGGGTTTCCAAACAATCCTTTTTTAATTGGCAAAGGGCCACCAACGTGAGGGTTTAAAAAATCGCTGGAGGATAAGGGTAAGGGGGAAATTAAACCTGACCAACATTTATGGGTCTGTCACTACAAAATTCAGATGGACAAGGACTTAAAAAAAGTTAAAGGTTTTGTTCGGCATTTTCTTTTTTTCCCCCTCTTTCTTTCCCTCCTTTTTTTTTGTTTATGATTCAGTCGTCAGACTTTATCTAACAGTGTTTTTTTTTTCCCCCGAAAAGTAAACCCTTTTCCCCCCTTCCCCCAAAACCTTCCCCCCCCCCCCCCCCCCCCCCCCCCCCCCCCCCCCCCCCCCCCCCCCTTTTTTCCCCCCCCCCCCCCCCCCCCCCCCCCCCCCCCCCCCCCCCCCCCCCCCCCCCCCCCCCCCCCCCCCCCCCCCCCCCCCCCCCCCAAAAAACCCCCCCCCCCCCCCCCCCCCCCCCCCCCCCCCCCCCCCCCCCCCCCCCCCCCCCCCCACCCCCCCCCCCCCCCCCCCCCCCCCCCCCCCCCCCCCCCCCCCCCCCCCCCCCCCCCCCCCCCCCCCCCCCCCCCCCCCCCCCCCCCCTCCCCCCCCAACCCCCCCCCCCCCCCCCCCCCCCCCCCCCCCCCCCCCCCCCCCCCCCCCCCCCCCCCCCCCCCCCCCCCCCCCCCCCCCCCCCCCCCCCCCCCCCCCCCCCCCCCCCCCCCCCCCCCCCCCCCCCCCCCCCCCCCCCCCCCCCCCCCCCCCCCCCCCCCCACCCCCCCCCCCCCCCCCCCCCCCCAAAAGGCAGACAGGAAAAAAAGATGGGGACAGAAGCGGGACAGCAGGCAAAAGGACAGAGGAGGATATAAGTAAAAACCCAAAAAATTTTCCCTCACATTTGTTCAAAAAAATGCCATAAAACCACCCCTTTCTTACCTTTTTCTACACACATTCCGCCTTCTCCCTGCTAGCAAAGGGGAAAAACGTGAATTCTAAATTTTAAAAGCCCGTTGACTGTTTTAAACTTCAACTGACGTCACTCGTCCCCCTCAAGGAGGATTAAGTCATTTTTTCGATGAAAGACAACCCCAAAACTGATAATAATAACACAATTTACAGAGAGGCCCCCCCCCCCCCCCCCCCCCCCACCTCCCTCCCAATACAAACCCAAAAACAATCCAAACCCGATTCTGTTAGGATACAATGTACACGAAACGACTGGTTATCACCAGCAGCAATTTTGATCTGAGAAACAGTGAGATTTGAATAGTACGTGACTCTCAGCTCCATGCTTCACCCCCGAGCCAAGTAGGACTCTGTGAAAAAGAAGGGCGGATGACTTGGACCCCAGTTAATGGCCTGCCATCATATGCACCGCTGTCAGACCGTGGCAGGGAATTCCGGGGAAGGCAATGACACGTGGAACTATCCAAGAACCCTCGGCCACAAGCCCTTGGGGCCCAAATATTGACTGGACAGCTCTGGGTGCCCACCAGCGGCTAATGACAGCGGCAATGAGTGAATCAATCTTTTCTTTTAATGTTTATACAATTGCGATGATAAACGAGGGGGTGAGCGAAAACGAATACACGCCGCCCAGCGCACGCACGCACGCACGCCGCACGCAGCACGCACCACCCGCACGCACGCACACCAATAACACCCCACACACACACCAGAGCAGTTAAAAACAGTAGGGTTGAGGTTCCACAAAAAGATTTGGAAAGGAAAGCGGGGAAGGGTGGAAAACCTGAAGTCAGAGGTAAAAAAAATAATTAAAAAAAAAACCCGACGAAGAAGAAGGTGGGAGAGGGGAGGAGAGGGAAGAAGATAGGTGGGAGGGGAGGGAAGAAAAGAATAGGTGGGAGGGGGGAGGAGAAGGATAGTGGGGGGGGGGGAGGGAGAAGAAGATAGGTGGAGGGGAGGGAGAAGAAGATGGGTGGGAGGGGAGGGAGACGAAAAAGATGGGGGAGGGAGGGACACGAGAAGATAGGTGGGAGGGAGGGAGAAGAAGATAGGTGGGAGGGAGGGAGAAGAAGATGTGGAGAGGGGGAGGGAGAAGCGATAGTGGGAGGGAGGGAAAAAGTAGGTGGGAGGGGGGGGAGAAGATAATAGGGGGAGGGGAGGGAGAGGAAGATAGGTGGGAGGGGAGGGAGCGAAGAAGATAGGTGGGAGGGGAGGGAGCGAAGAAGATGTGTGGAGGGGAGGGAGACGAAGAGATAGGTGGGAGGGGGGGGGGGGAGAGAAGAAGAAAGGTGGGGGGAGGGGAGGGAGACAAAGAAGATGGGGTGGGGGGGAGGGGAAGAAGATAGGTGGGGGGGGGAGGGAGAAGAAAGTGGTGGAAGGGGAGGGAGAAGAAGATAGGTGGGAGGGGAGGGAGAAGAAGATAGGTGGGAGGGGAGGGGAGACGAAGAAGATAGGTGGGAGGGGGGGAGGAAGATAGGTGGGAGGGGAGGGAGAAAGAAGATAGGGGGGAGGGGAGGGAGAAGAAGATAGGTGGGAGGGGGGGGAGACGAAGAAGATGGGTGGGAGGGGGGGGAGAGAAGATAGTGGGAGGGGGGGGAGGAGCGAAGAAGATAGGGGGGGGGAGGGGGGACGAAGAAGATAGGTGGGAGGGGAGGGAGACGAGAAGATAGGTGGGAGGGGGGGAGACGAAGAAGAGAGGTGGGAGGGGAGGGAGAGAAGGATAGGTGGGAGGGGGGGAGACGAAGAAGATAGGTGGGAGGGGGGGAGACGAAGAAGATAGGTGGGGGGGAGGGAGACGAAGAAGATAGGTGGGAGGGGAGGGAGACGAAGAAGATGGGTTTGGGAGGGGAGGGAGAAAGAAGATAGGTGGGAGGGGGGGGGACGAAGAAGATAGGTGGAGGGGGAGGGAGACGAAGATAGGTGGGAGGGGAGGGAGACAAAGAAGATAGGTGGGAGGGGGGGGGGAGAAGAGAATAGGTGGGAGGGGGGGAGGAGAAGAAGATAGGTGGGAGGGGGGGGGAAGAAGAAGATAGGTGGGAGGGGGGAGGGAGACGAAGATAGTGGGAGGGGAGGGAGACGAAAAAATAGGTGGGAGGGGAGGGGAGAGAAGAAGATAGGTGGGAGGGAGGGGAGGAGAAGAAGATGGGTGGGGGGGGGGGGAGGGAGAGGGAAGAGATGGGTGGGCGGGAGGGAGAGAAGATAGGTGGGGGGGAGGGAGAAGAAGATGGGTGGAGGGGAGGAGAAGAAGATAGGTGGAGGGGGGTGAGGGTAGAGATAGGTGGGGGGGGGAGGAAGAAGATAGGTGGGAGGGGAGGGAGAAGAAGTTGGTGGAGGGGAGGGAGAAGAAGTAGTGGGTGGGGAGGGGAAGAAGTTAGGTGGAGGGGAGGGAGAGAGATAGGTGGAGGGGAGGGAGCGAAGATGGGGGAGGGGGGAGACGAGAAGATGGGTGGGAGGGGGGAGGGAGAAGAAGATAGGTGGGAGGGGGAGAAGAGATGGTGGAGGGAGGGAGAAGAAGATAGGTGGGAGGGGAGGGAAGAAGAAGATAGGTGGGAGGGGAGGGAAGAAGATGGGTTGGGAGGGGAGGGAGAAAAAAGATAGGTGGGAGGGGAGGGAGACGAAGATGGTAGGTGGGAGGGGGGAGGGGGGGAAAGAAGATGGGGTGGGAGGGGAGGGAGACGAAGAAGTATTTGGGAGGGGGGGGGGGGACGAAGAAGATAGGTGGGAGGGGAGGGAGAAAAAGATAGGTGGGGGGGGGAAAGGGGACGAAAAAAGATGGGTGGGGGGGGGAGAAGAAGTAGGTGGGAGGGCGGGAAGTTGTGGATGACGGAGTGGTTGAGTGAGATTGGAGATGTAAACTTAGTTTTCAATTCATAACACATTTCTGCAGGGAATAGTCATTAACTGTTGGCTGACGTGACCAATGTCCGAGTTGTACGAAATGCTCTTAACGTAGTACATTATTCAAAGTCTAAATATTGTGTTTGATGTTGTGCGAGTAAGATTGGACACCCTTAAACAAAATGATAAACCGACAATTCGTATGAATGTACGCACATCTTCTCTCTGTTCTTAGAATGACAATTTATTTTGAATATTTCGCACATCTTCTCTCTGTTCTTAGAACTGACAATTCGTTTTGAATGTACGCACATCTTCTCTCTGTTCTTAGAACTGACGATTCGTATGGGAAAGTACGCACATCTTCTCTCTGTTCTTTAGAACTGACGATTCGTATGAATGTAGCACATCTTCTCTCTGTTCTTGAACTGACGATGTCGTATGAATGTACGACATCTTATTTATTTATATTATATATATATATTTTTATATATATATATATATTATTTTTTTATATATATATTATATATATATATATATTATATATATATATATTCTATATATATTATATATTTTATTATATATATTATATATTTATATAATTGTCATGAGTCGGCGAATGTTCCGAGCATTTAGGCAAATTAAGGGTAGTTGCTGTTGTTGAGAGCCGTTCCTTGGGTTTTTTCAAGTGTGCGAATTCAGGCATCACCAGGGGGGGGATTAACCCCGAGTACGTATACTGAAGGAGGGAGTAGTTCCGGGAAGTGTTTCGCATGTCCGAGGGAGTTTGTGACGAGGAGTTGCCGACTTGCCGGTCCCGGGTACAGGTGGTGTACAGTCCGACCACTGGTGGTATTCACTGGGCCCCCTCCAGTGGGCCGGACAGAAAGGCAAATCGTGGGCAGGTGACCGTCACGGGTTTGGTGACCGTCAGCCTGCGGCAGAGTACAGCGCCATTCAGTGTCCCTTTTTGAGGATGATGGAGCTGCGGCCTATCGAGTGGTTTGGCCCCTTTTTGTCTATTGAGGAGTAATACTGCATGCAATTCATGGGGAAGGCTTTT
>CM031601.1:97155465-97162965 GCA_018398815.1 Conus ventricosus | reverse complement strand
TGACTTCTCCATTTTATATATGTAGTAAATGATTTTTTCACTTTATATAATTATAGCTCCCTGTTGTTACTGTAATAGTACATGGCCTGGTAAGTGTGCACCAATGAAGCGATGCAAGTGTGTAGAGTCCATTGATGTGTGTGTGTGTGTGGTGTGTGTGTGTGTGTGTGTGTGTGTTGTGTGTGTGGTGGTGTGGTGTGTGTGTGCGTGTGTTTGTGTGCATGCGTGTGTGCGTGCAATCGTGTTTGAATAATCAAAGGTGCGCGCACACACACACGCACGCACACACCCCCACCCCCACCCCACCCCGCCCCACCCCCACCCCACGCATGCACACACTCAAGTCACTTCTAAGTTCTTAACTCAAGTTACCCAAGTCACCTCTAAGTTCTTACTCAGGTCGTCCTCAAGTCGTCCTCAAGTCATCCTCAAGTTCTTACTCAAGTCACTTCTAAGTTCTTACTCAAGTCATCCTCAAGTTATCCTCAAGTCACTTCTAAGTTCTTACTCAAGTCATCCCAAGTAACTTCTAAGTTCTTACTCAAGTCATCCCAGATCATAACTAAGTCATCCTCTAAGTTCTACCAAGTTCTTATTCAAGTCAACTTATAATTATTTATTAAGTTCTTAAAGTATTATTGCATCTGAAATGGATCAAATGATCTTTGTTGTTGGCGGTTTTGGCATGCTTTTTTGTTCGGCTTCTGTATTTAGTGTTGAGATTTTTTTGACTGCTTTGGTTTTTGCTGTCTTTGTTTATATATTTTATAACCGTAATAACCACCCCTAGCAGCAATGCCGCCAAAAATGACAATTGCTTTAAGAAAATTCCATGAAGACTTTTGGCGGTGTAGGCAACCCTGTTGTTGTTGTAGGTCTTGAATCATCTTGTTCTGGTGTTTTTATAGCTGGCGTTGAAACAACTGGCTGCGGCTCTAGCACTTTTTCATTATGGGCTATAATCTGTGATTGTAACTGTAATTTTCTTTGTTTGTTCCACTCTGCTACTCTTTTTCCTGCTGCAACACGCCCAGGCTTTTTACTAGTCACTTTCTCCACTGATTCAATGTTTTCTGATCTGCTGATTTTCTGGCTCGGTCATTTTTAGGGAAATAAAATCTATATGATTAAAAGTAATTAATCCCATGATTAGCGGTGACAATAATGTTCCAAATCTGTAATATAGATCACATCCTAGAGACTCTAATGACTTTGTTAAAACTGGATCCTGTGTTAAATCATACATAAAGTCTTGTTCAGAATCAATAGGCGCAAATTTACTTACTAGTTTAGTGTACAAACTAAGAACCGTTTGCCCTACACTTTTTACCATTCTTGATCCCAGTTGCGCTTCATACCTGTTGTGATACTTTACAATGTCTTGTGGCGACATTTGTTGAATCTGTTCTATGCTGAATTCATTTCCGAGGAACTGTTTTGTTTTCCCACATGCTGCCAAAGAATACAGTCTTTCTTTTTTTGGCATAACAGCTTGGTCATCAACTTGATCATTTGTAATCATAAGTTCAGGAAGGTTTAGTAGATCATCGCCGTTCATGTTTTTTATTCATTATAATTTTTTTTATTTTTTAAAAATGAGCACCGAAAAAAACTGTTACCAACCTTGTATACCATTCTGCTGTTATTGGAGGCCTAAGTGTAGGATACACAATGCTTGGTAAAAGCCTGTTAAAAATAAAACCGGCAGATCTTGGTAAACTAGACTTTGAGGATTCAGCAAAGCTAATTGTTGTTATAACAGCTTCATTTGCTACGAAAGATTTTCTAGTTAAGCAAGGAATAATTCCTGACAGTATCAATATGTAAAATTAAAAAAAAATACATTTATAAAAAAAGGCTTCATTCGTAATGATGATAGGCGGCGCTGTGGTTAATGCGCTTGCTTTTAGCGGAAGTAATTACGCATTTAGTAAACTGCGGGATGACGGTGAGAGAAAAAGACATAACAAAGCTATGGAGCAACTAGCAGCTGCACAAGATTACTATGAAAAGCAGAGAATTGAGCAGTTAGATTTTATTAACGACAAACTGAAAAAAACAGGGACATGCAGCTTACACATTTAAAGACGTTGACCAGGCAATAAAAGAATATTTTCTTGTAACAGGCAAACCAATCGAGACATTGCCCCCACCAAAATCAGTGACTTTTATCAACCATCAGAAAAACAAAAGATGCAAGAAATCGTGTTTATCGTCTTTGGTATGACCGTTGTGTATTTTGTTGCACATAATATTGGCTGAATAAAAATAAAACAAAATCTATTATTCGCCAAAAGGATATTGGAAGGGAATCACGGCAATAAAAAAGCTAAGCCAAGCAGCGGGAGTCAGTGAACAAACAGCAAAGGAATGGTTATCTAAACAAGCGATTTGGCAAATTTATTTACCTGCACCTAGACGAATACAGAGACCACACTTTGTGAATACAATACCGAATGACACCCATCAAATGGACCTTCTGTATTTACCCCATGATACGATTAGACGAAAAAGATTTAAGTACGCACTCACAGTCATTGACGTAGCTTCAAGATACAAAGATGCAGAACCATTAACACAAAAGAGTGCTTCTGCTGTTGCTGTTGCCATACAACTGATATACCAACGAGGCCCGCTAACTTATCCTCGCATGATTCAAGTCGATGATGGAAAAGAATGTAAAGGTCAAGTGAATCAATTATTGTTAAAACATAGAGTTACCATTAAAAGAGGCATTCCAGGAGTTCACAGATCACAGGCTTTAGTTGAAAACTTTAACAAACAGTTATCTGAAAGACTTTTTTCCTACCAGTATCACAGAGAGCTGATTGACAATTCTCGCAACACAGAATGGGTTTAGAAGACTGCGCTCAGTTTTGCGCGCAATGAATAATGAAGAATTTAAATTAACAGGGCTAAAACCAGTACAAGCAATCAAAAACAAACAATAAATGTTGCTGAAGACTCCAGTACAACCAGCAAACTATTACCGTTTGGTTTAAAAGTAAGGTACCTTTATTTACCAGGAGAAGCAGAAGGGGACACTCGCATCAGGGCAACAGATCCAGTTTGGAGTGTTGACCCATATGAAATAAAAAGAATTGTAAAAATGAATCCGCCCGTGTATTATTTATGAGAAACTGACACAACAAAACAACCAGCTCCCAAAGATCTTTTGTGAAGGAAGAACTGCAGATAATCCCACCAGAAACAGTTCCAGTTGCTTAATTAATTTTTAATTTACATAAATATATTTAAGTCTAAAATGGAGAAGGAAGCACAGAACGAAACAAGAATGATAAAGGAAGAGACCTTGGAATTGATACGGGAATCATATGATACGAGTTCTACTATTAAGGAAGCACTTGAACAAATTCTATTATTAAGGAAGCATTTATGAGGGCTCACCAACCATGCTAATGTACCCAGATCACCTACAGCCCAAATCCCAAATTTTGATTATCAAATATGGGATAAAGAATATCTTGAAATAATAAAAAAAATTCGAGCACATCAAGCAAACATGAAAAAATAATTTGGCTGAATTGGATAATTATATAATTGAGCTTATAATAAACTTGAGGAAAAATATAAAACCTGCGGAGAAGAAGATATGTAATTATGCCGTTCTCCAGTGCCCAATTGCATATGAAAACTTGGAATTAACAAATACTCGTTTTGTGTTGGCGCTGTCAAGAGACTTTTTGTTACAATGTTGTGTTGATTCATGTAGATTAGATCGTAGTTTACGTTGTCATGATGAAAAGTATGTTTATTGAACAATGCTTCTTTGTAGTGTGTCATGTGATATGTTTGATGCACAACACTGCGAGATATTCCCTTTGCTTTCTTAATGGTTTTCTCCTGGCTCGAAATACTGTACTTTTTCCCCCTTAAACCATAAACCCCTTAAAATCCCCCCTCCAGATAATTCATCCTTCATTTTTCCCTAAACCTTCTTATTAACAGATGAATGTAAAGACGAATCTTTAGGGTAATCAGATGTATCATACCATCCTGCATCCCCTTTAGCTACTTCTATTTCATGTCTTTATAGATGTCTTCAGTAGGGATATCTATAAAAAAACTATCTGTATCTGTGTAAAGTATCTGGACTCTGGATACAAGGGTTTAAAGTAGTCATAAAGAAATTCTAACCATCAAAAGCTTTGATAATTCTAAAACAGAAAACCCCAATAAAACAGGTTTGCCCAATTTGACTTTCTTTTTCTTCATCATTAAGCCAAAAAGCTGATCATGAATCTTCTAAAGTCCTGATAATTAGGTTTTGAAGTCAGTTTAAATTTGCTTCGTCTCTTTGGTGACCAATCTGGCATCTTTACGCTTGTGTGGATTTTCCATAGTCTTTCGAAACAGCTGTTGTTCATCAGCTTAAAAAAAGTCTTTTTCTGAAGCATCTGTGGATTTAGTTCTAAGATCAGTGTTCTTCATGATTTTATGGTTTCATGAACTGTTCTTGATCAAAAGCAATTATGCGATGAACTGCTCTCAACTTTAAACCCTGTCTTAAATAAAATTGTAGAAGTCTGTAATGACAGACATAATTTTTTTTTGTCACGAAGATTAGGCACAAGTTTAGGCGGCTCTGTTTTTTCCATCTTTAGACTTTGCTGCTAATGGGTAGTCATTATGTAGGTCATGGAGTTCTGAGGATATTCTAAGTTTAACTTCTAGAATAAAGCCTCTTTTACGATCAGCTGTAAGAGTATGTGTTGTTTACAAATTTTTGAAAGTCTTCAACACTTTTGGCACATTTTAAAATTACGTAATGGAAGTGATTGCGCCATAGCCAACCAACAGATTGTTTGCATCTAAATACATGAGATAGTTAGACCTTTTACTTGGATCATAATCATTTGGTATTTGTTGTTTGCTTTACAGTAATGAAAGCGACGCCATACTAATTCCTCACGCCAAACCGTTTTCAATTCATCTGAATCATTGGCAGGTCAGACAATAAATCAACTGTTTCTCCAGTAACTTTAAGAAAGCATCCCAACTCATCCGGGCGCAGAAATGTAATGCGCGGGATCCAGGCTATAATGTTTTTATGCAGGCTTTCTGTAAATTTTTAAAGACGTCCGCCAACAAACAAACGTCAGCCATCAAGTATGAATCATGATAGTTCCCATCGTTTTACACTTTAACTTCTGCCATGCTTCTTGAGCATGCTGGTAATCAGAATCGCTGATTTCCTTTCCTCTGAGACTAGAACAGAACGCAACTTTAGGGGGAAGTGTGTCTTCATCAAACCTTTCCAACTGTTCATGTATTCATAAGGGGAAAGCCCTTTCTAAAAAGAGTTGGGTCAAAAAAATTCTTCTGTTATTGGGCAGGACTTTAAGGACATAAACCAGTGACTCTAATGATCCCATCAGGTGTTGCATAGAGTCATAGAAAGACATGTTATTTAAAGTGAAACACATGTACTTTTCTGATGACTGTGCAATGCATGTTACCCTGAAGGCGTCGGTTACTGCTTGCATTATAAGATGAGAGTCGTAACCTCGCAAGTTATGAAAGAAGATGGGCAGCTTCCATGTCTTTGGTTCAAACTTTAGTTGAAGATTGCAGTTGTTGTGCGCTGCTCCTCTGAACGTTCCGCTAATGTGGTCATGGTCTCTTACTGTTGGATTGGCTTCAGAGAACAGTAATATGCCGCTTCTGACTCACTTGCTACTCCACCACGTTTTTGGGCGAAAGTGGCCTAAAAGCCGCCTATTCCTGTTCTCTGACAAGTAACCAAAAAATAACGGCCCTACAAACAAATATACTGTGTAGGGTTATCCGTTTTTAATACTAATTTACTAAAGTTTTCAGATTTCAGTTTTTGTTTAATCCTATGTTTTTCCTGATCATTTTCAATAACATCATTTTCGCGCAAACATTCTTCAAATGAGTCTCTGTCTTTCATGTGAAATAAAACTACAGTCTTTAACTGTTCTCTAAAGTCTTTTAAAACTGAGTTATATTTCTGACATAAAATCCACACACTTATCCGAGCATGTCTTCCGCTGAAAGCTAGTTTCGACAAAGTGTTTCTCTTTTTAACTATGTCTCTTTCTGCCGAACAGTCATCTATAATAAATAGTGTCTGCGTTCCTTCAAACAGTCTATAAAACTGTTCTAAACACTCACTCAGTTTATTGCTGGGATCAACTAAATATATGTTATCATCTGTCCATATAAACCTTCTATCATGATATGCTTTGTTCCATTTAAGTGTTGGACAGAAAACCACAATATGATTAAAATTATAACGATAAACTGTTTGTAACAGGTCGAGGATAAATATTGTTTTTCCACAACCAGTCTGCCCACAAATCAATGAGCAATGAGGAGTTTTTGTCATAAAGTTTAACTGCTCCATAGTTTTATAACAGAGTTTAATCTAATCCAGTTATTATTTTTATCATACTCTCCGTCAAAACTTGTTCAGTATAATAAAACCCTACGAGGCCTAAATGTGTAAGATTAATCCAATTTAGTCCTGTAAGATCGTTTCTATTTAGACTAATATCAATTTTGTCGCTGGTTGTTATAACCTTAATATCCTCACCGTTGTGAAGAACGACGACAACAACGTTAAGGCGTTTAACGTCTAAGTTTTGCCAGCTAATATTAATTCCTTTTATAAGGGCGTCACTAACGCCCACAACCCCATCCCTCTCCACATCTTTAAAGACAGAAATTTCAAATATCATTGTGAACGTGTCTCCTAATTTTCTGCTTGGAAAGAACTGTAATTTTGTAGAAGCTTTTTTTACAACTGTTTCTTTTCTGTGGAGGATGTACTGTTTTTTCCCATACGGCGTTATTTCAATTTCTTTCCGACTATTGTCGTCCGGCATAAGACTTACATGTAAAGGGCCAGAGTTGAATGCTTTTCTGAAACTTTTTTGACGACCAAAAAATGTAAATGGGCTTATGAATTCAAATTTTATGTCCATTCTAAATATGGTTCTAAGTGCCATTTGAGGTCAGGTTTTCGAACTATTTTATATTCATACTGGCCAACATTATTTGCCTCTAGATTGCGCAGTTGTTCTAGTTTAGGAAACTTTTTGCTGTCGCCAACCTCTTTGCGTTTATAATCACCATCTTTAGTGTACTCAAAACCATACAAAGCGCCTATCTCGCCGTTCTGTTCAAAGTCCGCAACGTCTGCAAGGTCTTTTAATTCTAAAGTTATACACCTCACAGGCGCTAATGTAACTCCTGGTTCTTCTGGCCCACGCGACATTATTTTTTAGTAACGTATTATTTATTTCCAAAACAATGTGCAGGTTATCACATTTCACGACTTTCCCTGTTTTGTCTTTGATTTTTATAATAAATGATCCGACCCTCCCACAAACTAATCTTTTAAACTGTAATATTAGGAATTGTATAATTTCATAATCGCAATATGCAGCTTTCCCTGACGGAAGAGTCTTAAAACAGTTGAGGGCCTTCCATCATATATATGTTTAATGCAGC
>CM031601.1:97124929-97152429 GCA_018398815.1 Conus ventricosus | reverse complement strand
GAGACGTGGCTAGCAACACTTAATAACAATCAATCTTTGGACGGAAACAATTTAAAATAGTTGTGGGTAGAAAAAAGTAAGACTTTTATAGTTTTTTGCACGTGTTTTGTCCACAGACAAGCACACACACGCGCGCACGATCGCGCACGCTCTCGCTCGCGTGCGCATGCGCCCGCACCTGCACACACACACACACACACGCGCGCGCGCGCGCGCGCGCGCGCGCGTTTATTTCACGAATGTATCCAAATTCTTTTACTACCATAATCAACCAGGAGCATTGTATCCGGACAGCTGGCGATAATGTGACACAGGAAACGGAATGAAGGAACTTGTTCAGTGTTTGGTCTTCCACATTAAAGGCGATGGGACCACCAACCTTCAGATGGGTCCTAGCCGTCAGTTGTACGTCATTATGGCTGACGGAAGGATGCATTTCTGTACGGTAATGTAGACTGTTCGGGCTGTCAGCTAAAGTGATATCAGCTGTGCTTGTTTCGTTGCTTTATGCCTCTCTCAAAACAAAACAAAATGACAACTTTGCGCACTGTCCTCTTTCTGCGCATTTGTAAACTCTGATATTATTTGAATCTATAAAAAAATGTACTAAAAAAAAAAAAAAAGTGATGTCAGCTGCGCGGTTCTTCCTGTCGAGAACTAGCAATTTTCGTTTTCTCCATGGCTTTATATTTTCTTACGAGTATTATGTTTTTGGACAGAGTAAATGCCAAATCAGACGAAATTTGATTCCTGAGTTTCTTAAGGTTATTAAAAGTGGTAGGGAAAAAACTCTCCTTTTGGTCTTTTTTTTTTATTTAAACGAAAAACTGGCATAAGAAGGAAAGAAAGATATTACACATATATAAGAAGCCGTGGCTTTTTTGGTGCGTGTGATTGTGGCTTTCTTGTTAAGCTTGGCCTTCTTCTTCCCAATCTCAATCTTTCCCCTTCCCACCCCTACCACTCCCGTCTTCAACTCCTCCTCCTTCGCCTTCGTGCGTGAGGTCTCCTGAATTTGTCAGTTATTTCTGGCCTTTCAGATTGATTTCTGTGTTTGTCCCTCCCTCGCTTGTTTTTTTCTTTGTACGGACTTTTCTGTTGGCGGTTGCGACATGATTCTCCACCACACTGGTACAGAACTACAGGATCAAACTGCCAACGGTTGGTTCCATGGTCTGTTTCTAGCTGCCGCAGAGGCGGGTCTGTTCTGATGCAATCACTCGTGCGTGACATTTCTGGGCTGTCAGAGCACGTGCAGCGCACGATTCCTCATTGCAGTTTGTCCTCTGTCCACAGAACGAATGTGATTTCTCTCCCATCATTTTGGGTCGAGTGTGTAGTCGGAGCGGGCACCTGCTTGTGTCTCTACATGATTTGGTTTTCAGCCTGTGGACCAGTTAAAAAGTCGTATTGAGTGGCAAGATATAGTCACGATCGTGCTTCTAACTAACATATTTCCTGGCTCTTACAATCCGGAGAGAGAGAGAGAGAGAGAGAGAGAGAGAGAGAGAGAGAGAGAGAGAGAGAGAGAGAGAGAGAGAGAGCTTGCACAAGCATGTGTGTTTGTGTGTGTGTGTGCGCGAGTGTGTGTGTGTGTGTGTGTGTGTGTGTGTGTGCGCGCGCGTGCGCATGCGTGCGTGCGTACGTGCGTATGCGTGTGTGTGTATAAGTGTGTGTGTGTGTGTGTGTGTGTGTGAGAGAGAGAGAGAGAGAGAGAGAGAGAGAGAGAGAGAGAGAGAGAGAGAGAGAGAGAGAGAGAGAGAGAGAGAGAGAGAGACTGGCACCATTAAATAACAATTAATGTTTGTTTCTTATCCGACCTCACCCCACCCACCCCCTCGTCCCCGCCACCATTTCTCCCTCTTGAACGATGTCCCCTCATACATCTTTTTTCCTTTTAATTTTTTCCGGGCACCTGTTGCTTGCCTACGTTTGGTCGTGTTCTGTTATTGATCGTATCATAGAATTGCTGCTATTACAGTACATCAATTACATTTATCCTCATATTTTCTATTTCAGTTGAGGCCAGTGCGTAGAACATGAAAACAAACGGCGGAAATAAAAGAATAGCAAAGCGAAGAAGGAGTGGCTCAACAGCAGGTTTGGCACTCAATGAGCGCCTGCCGTGGTGAAACTTTACCTTTCTGCAGCCTTTGAACGCGCGCTACATTTTCACACGCGCACCTCATGCACTGGCACACACACACACACACACACACACACACACACACACACACACACACACACACACACACACACACACACACACACACACACACACGGGCCCGTGCCCGCACACACATATACACACACACGTGTACACTTATACAAGAATGATCATGGCACAGCCAATGTTTGGAAGGTACCGAGGTCTGACCAGCTCATTGGGCTGAAGTGGAAGTCAGACATCTGCTAAGTCGTAGCCACGAGACCCTCTTCTTTTATTCTCTCCTGTCAGTCATCAATTCATTTATCCATCAGCTTAAATCACGCGCAGTATGGTCTGGAAACTTAGCGGATGTGGTGCAGCGTGCATGGACTAGTCTGCAACGCAGTGACACGTTGATGAAACGGGAACTGAAACTGCACTAAATATGTGATTTTTTTTTTCGACAGCTTTTTAAAACATTTTTTCTGAGTTCCCGGCTTATCAGTGGACGAGACTACTAGCTGTCGTCACTCCGACATCGTTTCATTGCTATCTGTCTGATGTAATCGAAGTTGTATGTTCTCGGCTCACGAAGATGTCTGCCGGCGTCAGTCCTGTCTTTCTTCCAGCAAACGCAGTTCCAGACTCGGCACACAACTGTCTGAGCGAGCTGCAGACCTGGCTGACAGGCTGAGAGAGAGGCAGGTCAAGGGTCGCTAGTTGGAGGAGACCACATCGGGTGCAGAGAATTCACCCTGCGTAGCTGACGACAGGACGGGACGCAACTTCTGGGGAAAGGAAGGCAAGTAGTAGGACTTGCGCTCCAACTAAGCAACACCGACCCTTTCACTCTCACAAGGTCACAGACGAAAGGCAACAGCTCCCCAAGATGTGGGTCAGTAACACTCCCACTTCTGTGGCAGACTCAGAAATAACAGAGCATTCTCAAAGTGAAATACGCTGCCAACTTCACAACAGTTCACCAAGATGTGGGTCAATAACAATCTCATTTTTGTTGCAGACTCAGAAATAACAGAGCATTCTCAAAGTGAAATAAGCTGCCAACTTCGCGTCACCATCGAGACCGAAAAAGCGTGAGATGCCGACCAAAACAAAAAAAAAGATAACTGACCCGCTTCTTGACGGAGAGACGCTTTGTATGTATAACATTTCCGACCGTACCCCTTCAAGAGTCCTTACAGAGGTCAGTTACTGGTGGCAAAAAAATCTATCACCGTGAGGAGAAACAGGCAGCAGGGAAGTTTGCGTGCTCAAAATGGTTTGAGGAAAACCAACACACGTCGTTACTTTCCAAGGAAATGGTGTCTGAAGCATGCAGACAGGCAGGTCCTGAAGATGGTGACCCCGCTTGTAACCTCAAAAATACCAGATCACTCAAATCGACCTGGTGAGAGAGCGGAAGACAGAAAGGGGCATGTGAACTATCCACGGTGCAGGGCAGGGGTAAAGGCACGAAATGCGAGCAGTGAGCGACAAGAGATCGTCAGCTCCAAACCTCTTGGCGCAGCTCGTCGCAGATCAGAAACCCCGAAACATCCCCGGTCAGGGGAGAGAAGCAGTCCCATAAAGGTGACAGGGGAGGGAAGCAGGCCTCCCTGGTCGCTCCAGTGTCTGATAGATGGGAGGTAAGACAAACGGGTAAAGTTGTGGATGGTAGGTTGACTCTGCTACTGACCCTGGCAATGTTTAACAGACGAAGGCGTTGAATAATTTCCCTCTTCTGCTCTCTCTCTCTCTCTCTCTCTCTCTCTCTCTCTCTCTCTCTCTCTCTCTCTTAATCGTATATAAATATATATATGTATGGTGGCCATTTTACATTTGAAAGGCGTGCTGTGTGGATGTATGCTGGCGTGCTAGCATTTCTTCATAGAAAGAGAGAGAGAACTTGTGTTGGTTAAAAACATGGCGAGTCAGGGTAACGATGTTTCAATGCGTTCTGTTAGTGCTGGAAGTGACACTGAAGAATGGATGAACTGTTGTTATCTTCGCAAGGAAAACTTTCTGATCAACAGACCAATCTTGTGGAAAAATACATTGTTTATCATGAGGCCATGACAAACTTTTTGAAAAAGAAATTGAGTGGCGAGCCTTGTTCTCCTCCCTCAAAGCCGAAAGGAAGCATTTCGTTTTTGTTTTCTCAGCAAAAAACGGAACTATCAGTTGAAGATCTTGACAAATATTTAAAAACACAGCTTTGTGAGCTACCTTCCGAACCATTTGATAAAGCCAAAACCTTTGAAAGTGTTTAAGAAATGACTCCATTCTTGCACAGTGCTTGTTACTCAGTGAAAGATGATGAAAGGAAATCTCTTTCTCAAGCTCTTTTTTTAGGACACTGGCTTCAGAAAGCAAAGACAATTTTGAAACGGTCAAAAACAAAAAACTGGGAGTCTTATCTGAAAGAAGATTTGCTGGTTGAGCCAACTCGCGTAAGAAGACTAATTGAAGTGTCATTTTTGTTTCTATTCTTATTCAAAATTTCACAAACTCGCGATTTCTTTCAATGAGTTATACAGCAAACGAAAACTCATTCTGAAATACATGCAATCCAACCCCAACTTTAAAGCATTCTGGCATGATACTCATGACGTGCTTGAACCTGCATGGCAGGAGTAATTGAGTCACTTCCACAGCGGTAGTTTTACTACCCTGGCTGCCAGAAAGCGCCCAACAAAACTAGGCCAATCGGCAGCTTCTGCCGATTGACCTACAAAGCCCACCTCTACCCCGCCTACTGGGGCGGCGCCAACACTCCCTTCACCTCTAAAGGCTGTCTCAGACGGCCACTGAGAGAACTTTGAAGAGATCTTGGGATTATTGATTCAGGACTCTGATAAGTGGCTGTCTTGAATTTACGCCGTTCAAGTTGAACCACAAAAAGCCCCTCACTTTCCCCCACACACCTTCCCGTCTATTGTGTGAATGATTTCTGTGCATATGTGCGTGTGTGTGATCCAGATCATGTCATAAGTCACCCCAAGTCCTTAATTAAGTCACCCCAAGTTCTTAATTAAGTTCTTAATCAAGTTCTTAATTAAGTTCTTAATCAAGTCACCTTTAAGTTTCTACTTAAGTCACCTCAAGTTCTTAATAAGTTCTTGATCAAGTAACTTCTAAGTTCTTACTCAAGTTAGCTCAAGTTCATAACTACGTTATTCTCTAAGTTCTACCAAGTTCTTATTCAAGTCAACTTATAATTATTTATTAAGTTCTTAAAGTGTTATTGCATCTGAAATGGATCAAAATGATCTTTTGTTGTTGGCGGTTCTGGCATGCTTTTGTGTTCGGCTTCTGTATTTAGTGGTTGAGATTGTTTGGACTGCTTCGGTTTTCGCTGTCTTTGTTTATATATTTTATAAACCGTAATAACCACCCCCAGCAGCAATGCCGCCAAAAATGACAATTGCTTTAAGAAAATTCCATGAAGACTTTGGCGGTGTAGGTTTTGAATTAACTTGTTCTGGCGTTTTTATAGCTGGTGTTGAAACAACTGGCTGCGGCTCTAGCACTTTTTCATTATGGGCTATAATCTGTGATTGTAACTGTAATTTTCTTTGTTTGTTCCACTCTGCTACTCTTTTTCCTGATGCAACACGCCCAGGATGAGGAGGCTTTTTACTCATCACTTTCTCCACCGGATTCAGTGTTTTCTGATTCTGCTGATTTTCTGGCTCGATCATTTTTAAGAGAAACAAAATTTATATGATTAAAAGTAATTAATCCTATGATTAGCGACAATAATCTGTGATCGAAACTGTAATTTTTTTTGTTTGTTCCACTCTGCTAATTTGTTCCCTGCTGCAACGCCCCCAGGCTTTTTAAAGGCCACTTTCTCCACCTGATTCAATGTTTTCTGATTCTGCTGATTTTCGCACGGTCATTTTGAAGGGAAATAAAATCTATATGATTAAAGTAATTATCCCATGTTTAAAAGGCGACAGTAATGTTCCAACTGTAATATAGATCACATCCTAGAGACTCTAATGACTTTGGGTAAAACTGGATCCGGGCGTTAAATCATACATAAAGTCTTTTTTCAGAATCAATAGGCGCAAATTTATTTAAACTAGTTTAGTGTACAAGCTAAGAACCGTTTGTCCTACACTTTTGCCATTCTTGATCCTAGTTGCGCGTTCATACCTGTTGTGATACTTTACAATGCCTTGTGGCGCCATCTGTTGAATCTGTTCTATGCTGAATCATTTCCAAGGAACTGTTTTGTTTTCCACTGCTGCTAAAGAATACAGTCTTTTTCCCTTTTTGGGCAAATAGCTTTGGTCACAACCTGGTCATTTGTAATCAAAGTTTTAGGAAGGTTTAGGCTGCCCTGTAGCTGTAGTAGATCATCGCCGTTCATGTTTTTATTAAATTTTAATTTTTTTTATTTTTTTAAAAAAAGAGCACCGAAAAAACTGTTACCAACCTTGTATACCATTTGCTGTTAATTGGAGGTCTAAGTGTAGGATACACAATGCTTGGTAAAAGGCCGTTAAAAATAAAACCCGCAGATCTTGGCAAGCTAGGCTTTGAGGATTCAGCAAAGCTAATTGTTGTTATAACAGCTTCATTGCTACGAAAGATTTTCTAGTTAAGCAAGGAATAATTCCCGACAGTATCAATATGTAAAATTAAAAAAATACATTATAAAAATGGCTTACTCGTAATGATATAGGCGGCGCAGTGGTTAATTTCGCTTGCTTTAGCGGAAGTAATTACGCATTTAGTAACGCGGGATGACGGCGAGAGAAAAAGACTAACAAAGCTATGGGGCAACTAGCAGCTGCACAAGATAACATAAAAGCAGAGAATTGAGCAGTTAATTTCATTAATAACAAACTGAAAAAACAGGACATGCAGCTTACACTTTAAAGATGTTGAACAAGCCATAAAAGAATATTTTCTTGTAACAGGCAAACCAATCGAGACAATTTCCCCCACTAAAATTCAGCGACTTTAATCAACCTCAGAAAAACAAAGATGCAAAAAATCGTGTTTATCGTCTTTGGCATGACCCCTTGTGTATTTTTGTTGCACATAATTTGTCTGAATAAAAATGAACAAATCTATTTTTCGCCAAAAGGATATTGAAAGGGAAATCACGACAATAAAAAAGCTAAGCCAAGCAGCGGGAGTCAGTGAACAAACAGCAAAGGAATGATTTTTTTCAAAATGGGGTGACTGATGGCGGCGAACGAAGCAAAATTAGAATAGAGTTTGTTTAGAAACTTCCCGCCAATGACATAGACAAACAAAGCACATGACAAGACACGATGCATTTCAACCACTTGGGTCTTCTTCAGGCGAAAAAATAAATCACATTTGACATGTGGGACAGTACAAACAAAGAACGAAAAAAGGAGAAAGAAAAAATGACTCATCCGTTTTCGTCCATGGGGTCGGTGGGCGGAAATGACATGGGGCCAGGGGGATTATGGGAGAGGAAACGGAGGGGGGGGGGGGTTGCGTAGGGGGAGGTGTGTGTGTGCGATATGATAGGGTTGTGTGTCTAGTTTATTGGGATGGTGTGGTATCTTTGTGATTGGTTGTGGTAATGGTGGTTTGATAATAATGGTAAGCGGAAAGAAGGGGGGGGAACTGAGGGAAAAAAAGGGGGGGGGGAATTTAAGGGGAAGGATAAAACAAATTAAGATTAAATAGATGGAGGGTTGCTGTAACTACTGTATGAAGTGAGTGAAGGGGATGTGGTGGTGGTGTATGTATGTGTGTGTGTATGTGTGTGTGTTGGTAGGGGATATTTCCAACTGATGTGGGAAATGGTGGGTATGTGTGTTTGGTTATTGTTGGATATTGATGCCTTGGGGGTGTAGTGTGCCCAGTTTGGCAATGAGATGGGATTCCTGAGTTGTGCGTTCAAAGCTGTCACTCTGTGACTGCCCGAGTGCCATAACTTTGACATGGTCGATGTTGTGTTGGGTGTGGTTGAAGTGTAGGGCGACGGGTTTGGGTCGGTGGTGGCGGATATCAGCCAGTGGTGTTCAGAGATGCGTGTTTCAAGTGTGCGTGACGTTTCCCCTATGTAGATCTTGCCACACAGCTGGCAGTGGATGGCATATATAATGTTGCGGCTCTGACATGAGAATGTGCGTTTGACTGTGAAGGAGTCTTTGGGCCCTGTAAGATGGTGTCTGGTTTGGTGAGGGGGCAGATTTTGCAGTTGGTTTAGAGCAGGGGTGAGTACCTGGTGGTGTAGCTGTAGTTCTGTTCAAACTGGACGCACGAGGAGGTCTTTGAGGTTTTTGTCACGTTGAATGTGATCATGGGTTTGGTATGGAAGCAGGTTTGTGGTTATGTACAATGTGCCAATTGGATTTGAGGATCCTACAGATGGGGAGGGTGTGCGGGTGGTAGAGGAGGTAGGCTGTGGGTCTGTCTGTCTTGGTTGGATGCTGGGTTTCCAGAGCAGATGTTCTGGATACAGCTATGGTGCGGCGGAGTGCTGCATTGATGATGGAACTTGGGTATCCGCGGTTGGTGAAAAATTGTGACATTTTGGCTGCTTGTATTGTGAAGTCTTCCTCGCTGGAGCAGAGTCTGCGAAGACGGAGAAATTGTGAGTATGGATGCTGTCTTTAGTGTATGGGTTGTGGGAGGAGGGAGTAGTCAAAGGTATGCATGTGCGTCGGTGGGTTTGTAGAAAATGGAGGTTTTGAGTAGGCCTTCTTCAAGGAGATGGTGATGTCTAGGAAGTTGACTGACTGCGAAATGGTGTAGTAAGTCGGATAGATGGATGGAAGGTCTGGGCAAAGTTGAGGAAGTTGAGGAGGTCTGTTTTGGCATAGATGTGGCTCCCAGTCCATCATCGATATACCTTTTGTACAGGTCAGGTGTGGGGCCTGTGTATGTGTTGAGTAGGTGTGTTCCAAGTGCCCCATGAAGAGGCAGGCATAGGCTGGTCCCATTTTGGTACCCATGGCAACACCACTAATTTGTGAAAATGTGTGCTTGTTGAATTGAAATGTGTTCAGGGTGAGGACTAATTCAGCGAGTCTGACCAGTGTGGTGGTGGGAGGGTGTTGTTGGATGGGGGGCCGTTTGTCAAGGAAAAATGTGAGGGCCCTCAGTCCATCAGTGTGGGGGATGCAGGTGTAGAGTGACACCACGTCAAGTGTGAAGAGGAGGCTGGGTTGAAAAGTGGGGTCTGTGTTGTGCGAGTTAATCATGTTGAGTGTGTGGGTTGTGTCTTTGAGGTATGTGGGGAGGCTTTGTACTATGGGTTGAAGGAGGAAGTCTAGGTATTGCGAAATGTGTTCAGTGGGGCAGCTGCAGGCTGAAACAATGGGTCTGCCAGGTGTGTTCATTTTGTGTATTTTGGGGAGTGGGTAGAAGGTGGGCTGTTTGGTGTCTGTCATAATGAGGAGTTTGGCTGTAGTGGGTAGATTGTTGAGTCTGATTTCTTCTTTGATTGAGTTAGCAATGAGTTTCTGGTGTTGAGGGAGGGGTGATGTTGTGAGTGGTGTGTAGAAATTTGTGTTGGACAGTTGTGAATGGTTATCTAAACAAGCGATTTGGCAAATTTATTTACCTGCGCCTAGACGAATACAGAGGCCACACTTTGTGAATACAATACCGAACGACACCCATCAAATGGATCTTCTATATTTACCCCATGATACGATCAGACGAAAAAGATTTAAGTACGCACTCACAGTCATTGACATAGCTTCAAGATACAAAGATGCGGAACCATTAACACAAAAGAGTGCTTCTGCTGTTGCTGTTGCCATACAACTAATATACCAACGAGGCCCATTAACTTATCCTCGCATGATTCAAGTCGATGATGGAAAAGAATTTAAAGGTCGAGTGAATCAATTATTGTTAAAACATAGAGTTACCATTAAAAGAGGCATTCCAGGAGTTCACAGATCACAGGCTTTAGTTGAAAACTTTAACAAACAGTTATCTGAAAGACTTTTTTCCTACCAGTATCACAGAGAGCTGATTGACAATTCTCGCAACACAGAATGGGTTAGAAGACTGCCCTCAGTTTTGCGCGCAATGAATAATGAAAGAATTTAAATTAATAGGGCTAAAACCAGTACAAGCAATCAAAAAACAAACAATAAATGTTGCTGAAGACTCCAGTACAACCAGCAAACTATTACCGTTTGGTTTAAAAGTATGGTACCTTTATTTACCGGGGGAAGCAGAAGGGGACACTCGCATCAGGGCAACAGATCCAGTTTGGAGTGTTGATCCATATGAAATAAAAAGAATTGTAAAAATGAATCCGCCCGTGTATTATTTACGAGAAACTGACACAACAAAACAACCAGCTCCACAAAGATCTTTTGTGAAGGAAGAACTGCAGATAATCCCACCAGATACAGTTCCAGTTGCTTAATTAATTTTTAATTTACATAAATATATTTAAGTCTAAAATGGAGAAGGAAGCTCAGAATGACACAAGAATGATAATTAGGTTTTGAAGTCAGCTTAATTGCTTCGTTCTCTCTGGTGACCAATCTAACATCTTTACGCTTGTGCGGATTTTCCATAGTCTTTCCGAAACAGCTGTTGTTCATCAGCTTGAAAAAGTCTTTTTCTGAAGCATCTGTGGATTTAGTTCTAAGATCAGTGTTCTTCATGATGTATGGTTTCATGAACTGTTCTTGATCAAAAGCAATTACACGATGAACTGCTGTCAACTTCAAACCATGTCTTAAATAAAATTGTAGAAGTCTGTAATGACAGACATAATTTTTTTTGTCGCGAAGATTAGGCACAAGTTTAGGCGGCTCTGTTTTTTACCATCTTTAGACTTTCTGCTGCTAATGGGTAGTCATTATGCAGGTCATGGAGTTCCTGAGGATATTCTAAGTCAACTTCTAGAATGAAACCACGCTGTCGATCGGGCGTCAAACTGCTCAACCACTTTAATGCCTTTTGAATATTTTTCGTACCGCCGCCTGTGTACATTTTAAAGTTACGTAATGGAAGTGATTGCGCCATTGCCCATCCATACAGATTGTTTGCATCTAAATACATGAGATAGTTAGACCTTTTACTTGGATCATAATCATCTAGGTATTTGTTGTTTGCTTTACAATAATGATGTGACGCCATACTAATTCCTCCACGCAATCCGTTTTCAATCATCTGTATCATTGGTAAATCTGACAATAAATCAATCTGTACTCCAGTAAACTTTAAGAAAGCGTCCCAGCTCATCCCAGGCGCAGAAATGTAATGCGCGGGATCCAGGCTATAATGTTTCATGCAGGTCTTTCTGTAATTTTCAAAGACGTCCGCCAACAAACATACATCGGCCATCAAGTATGCATCATGATAGTCTCCCATCGTTTTACAATCTAACTTCTGCACGCATCTTGAGCATGCTGGTAATCAGAATCACTGATGTCCTTTCCTCTAAGACTAGAAAAGAACGCGCCTTTAGGAGGAAGTGTGTCTTCATCAAACCTTTCCGAACTGTTCATGTATTCATAAGGGTAAACGCCCTTTCTAACAAGTGTTGGGTCAAAATATTCTTCTGTTATTGGGCAGGACTTTAAGGACATAGCCAGTGACTCTAATGATCCCATCATGTGCTGCATAGAGTCATAAAAAGACATGTTATTTAAAGTGAAACACATGTACTTTTCTGATGACTGTGCAATGCATGTTATCCTGAAGGCGTCATGAAAGAAGATGGGCAGCTTCCATGTCTTAGGATCAAACTTTAGTTGAAGATTGCATTTACTGTGCGCTGCTCCTCTGAACTTTCCGCTAATGTGATCATGGTCTCTTACCCGCTGGCCGCCAAGGCCACCTGTTGGATTCGCTGCGTCTGATGAGAGGTCTAAACCGCAAATCCAACAATGTGTGGCTGAGTCATACTGTTGTTGGTCTTTAGGCGTCATTATGATTTCAGATAAGTTTAGATTATTAGAACAGGCGTTACGCACTTGCTGCATGCGTTCTAAGAAGTATTCTGCAGCATTAGGTCCTCTATATAATTCTGGTTCTGAATGGACACCATCCGACCTGACAATGATGAAAGCAAATGAACAAATCTGATGATTACTCATTAAGACAGTTTTCGGAAGTTTCTGTGGGGTTGGCCCTTCATAAGGAACAATAAGCGACTCGAAGTCTGCGTAAACTACGTATGGACTCGTTTGCAGCCGTTTCCAGTTCTTAAAACTAACTTTAGATCCAGGTGGGGGCGTAATTAGTTCTGTATTACAGTCTACAGAACTTTTACAATGTTTTATATGTTCAAGCACGGCTGGAACGGATGGAATTCTTGTTAAACATTTTCTACAGAATTCTTGTTTGTGCCCATTTTTTGAAGTATGCTGCATTAGTCTACTCATTGTTCGTATCAATGTGTAATGTGGTATCCCTGCTGGTGAAAACATCAGTAGTAAGTCCACATGATTTTTGTCCGGATCGCCTATTGTGGGGCTGTCTTTAGACACTCTAATGGGCGCCAATTTGTTTTCTCAGACCATGTGTAGTATTAACAGTTAGTGGTTGTTTTTTTCTTCAAATGATCAATTTTGTCCACGCTAACAGGAAAGGATATTCCACTAAAGTTAAGATCATTGATGTAAGGCTCATAGTTAGATATTTTTCTCTGCGTTTTGCGGACGTAATGAAGCCTCGCAGAAACACACAAAAACATTTATTGTCTGAATTCTTTATGTTTAGAATGCTTTTTTTGCGATAATGCTGGGGCATCGGAAGTAAGACTTCCCAAACAATCGGCTCATACTTAGCCTGTTTTAATCTGATCTCTAAGACTTCGCCCTCTGACCAACCAGACCCTCTCATTTGGCTTCTTCAGGGGCCGCATCAACTGTGCAAGCAGTTGGTCTCCCCAACCGGGCGTTAAGTCATTATGGGAAAGAATAACCTTTTGTTGAGTCGAGCCCCAGACTTCTAGATTTTCTTCATTTATTGTTATTAGTCGATTAAAACAGCTAACATTACTTTAACTGGTGGGTCTATTGTTAGTTTACCTGGAACTTGAGAAATTGCATGTACAACACTTGCCTGTACGTTTGCGGATCAATGACTTCTAGATTAATTCATTTAAAGCTTTTGATAAACGCTTTTCCCTTAAGCATTCCTTCAAACAATTCGTCTGGCCCTTTCATATATCTTAGCCATTTTAAGTGTTTTTTTTCTAATTAAATTTTAAAAAAATACAACGACATCGACTCCAGGGGCGTCCCAAAGTCGTCTTAATCAGAATCCAATATCAACGGTCTTTTTGTGCTTGGCTATAAACTAATTATAAACGCCCTTTGATGTTGTTAATGTGAGCTGTTTAGAACAGAGTTTAATGTCTCGTTTTTTTTTTTAAACATTCTTTTTTTATCTGCTCGGTGTCTGGCTGTTGAGAAAACTTGCCTTTGCCTTTTTTGAAGATCAAACTTTTGTCTTTTGTAGTCATCAAATCGGCCTGTAAACGACTAAATTCTTCATCCGTGATGTTTGAGTCAACTAGCGTTTTATTTATTGTCAGTTTGAAACGAACTAATTTAGCTGTTATAAGTTAAACCCATAGCTGTGTGCTTTTGGAGTTTAGTTTTTATTTTTGCCAGCAGCACTTACAGCTAATGACCACACCGAGAGCTAAGACAACCCCCTAGTGGTAAAGCTGCGGGTGCCCCTACGCCGTTCCCTAAGAGACCTACACTCTTTCCCACCCGATAGAGCACTAACAGTCGATGCTCCTGTATTAACATATGTAACAGCATTAAAGGCAGCGAATACCTTCGCTTGGTTTTGCTGTATTTTGAAAAGGTCCTGCTTAGTTTTTTTTGGCATTTGTGTAATGTTTGTTAATCTGAAGGTTTTTATGTTGGGGGGTTCTACTATCCTTCTTTTGGTGGCTCTGGTCCCTGTAGGCGTATTTGGATAAACCTGAACGGATGTCACGGGTTTGTCACGAGGCCTACGACGATTGACCCATCTAGGGTGGTGGAATTGTTTCATTTGGTTGTTGTCGTCGTTATTGTGTATATCCGTCCCTTAATGTGGTTTGTGGTGGTTGCACCTTTGGTGTATTTTCAGCTCACGTTCGGTTTGCTTTTTTTCCTCTCTCTCTCTAATTCCACTGCCCGTGCTATTCATCCTGCAGGTTCACGGGTGGCTGGTACCTTTCTCTCGAACTTGCTGTCTATCGGCTCTCGCCTGTCTTTTTCCCTGTCGCACGTGCTTCATTTCTTTTAGTTTGAAGTATGCTCATCTGTGACGTACCCCCGGTGGCATGTTGGCCGCCATCGCTGAGGAGGTTAGCTCTTCACTCGAGCGGAAGATGTCTCTGGGAGCGCCTGCTCCGGTCTTGGTTCTTCACCGTATCGTCGAAGGAAACAGTCGGTTCTTCAATTCCTACAGTCGGCCTGTAGGAGAGGGACATCACTTCTTCTTTTTCCGCATCTGCGCCTCTGTCCTCTCGACTGGACAGAGGGCAGAGAGAGTCTTTTTGACCCGCCTCTTCGGGTCCCCCACGGGTAGCTGGTAAGCATCAGTTTCGTGGTTTTTTTGTTTTGGTTTGTTGTTGTTAGCCGGCTTATTCTTCTCTTTTGCGCAATTTTCTTTTGTTTGCAAAATTGTAAAGAAATATTGTTTGAGACCTTTTCTTGGTTAATTCAATTTTTAACCTGGCCATCCTAAATTATATCCAAGATTCTTTCTCCTTTTTTATGCATCTCGTGAGGGCGGTAGTCGGTGTGGAGGGGAGAGAACCTGGTGATTCAGGGTTGGTACTTGCTTGGTCTCGCTCGTCCGCCCTTGTCACATTCGCCGGACTCTTATCCTTTGGCCCCCGTCTGTTTGTGTGTGCAGGAGAACGAGTTTTATGTTCGCGGGCGTGCGTACGCATGATTTGTGTGGGTCGGATGCGTGGTTGGAGATTTGGGTTATTTTGAAATGTGGCTATAAAATGTGACAGTTATGCCATTGAATTATTATTTGCAAATGTGATGACAGTTATAAAGCGATGGTCGCTGTGTTGGTTTATTTCCTAAGAAAGGAAATTGTTAAACGTGAGGAGAGAAGGGGGAAGATAATTCATATTTGTTTTATACCCTTTTGATTTAATGCAGTCTTTTACCTGCTTCTTTGTGAGAAGACTTTAACAAACATTCCTGTTTTGATTGGTTTACTGTGTTATGTCAGGTCTGTGTTGGCTGGTGTTTTTGGGTGTATTTAGTAGACCTCCCCTCGCCCATCATGCGAGTGGCTGTTGGGATTTAACGGCATGGGTTTCAGATTTTTACTGACGGCGGGGGTTCCAGTCCCCTTCCTTCCCCCCCTTTTTTTTTTTCTCTCCTCCCAGCTACTTTTTTCCCTCCTCCCGGGGGCTTCACCGGAGCCTGGAGGGTGGTGGCCACGCGCTGGTTGGGGCCACGCTCTGGTTGGGGCCACGCTTGGTTGGGACCGCGGGACTGGTTGGTGCCACGCGCTGGCTGGGGCCACGCTCTGGTCGGGACCGCGGACTGGTTGGTGCCACGCGCTGGTTGGGGCCACGCTCTGGTTGGTACCGCGGCTGGTTGGGATCACGCACTGGTCGGGACCAGTTCTGGTAGAAAAAGCCCGTGGTTTTGACTGGCCGGCCCTGATCCCCGTCCGGGGACCTCCAGCAACAACGCCACGTCCCCCCCCCCCCCCCCCCCCCCCCCCCCCCCCCCCCCCCCCCCCCCGGGACGCGCTCTTCACTCCCTGCTTGTGTGTGTCGAGGGTGTCGGCCTTAAACGACTCTCTTCAAGAACCGCCGGTTCGGAGCACCTAGTGCGACAGGGTGCTCCCAGTAGACTTGGGAGAGGCAGGGGGTGGGGGCCTCCATGGTGTGGAAAGGGATGGATGCTGGAAATGTTTATTTATAATTGTGTTATGTCATATGTGTTGAAATGTTGTGATTGTGATTGTGTACGTCGTAGGGGTAAAATGTTTATTTATAATTGTGCATTGCTGTGTGTTTTGGGAAATTGCTTAATTGTGTGTATGTCGTGTGTTTGAAATGCTTGATTGTGATTGTGCATGTTGTGTGTGTTGAATGCTTATTTATGACTGTATGTTGGTGTGAAAAAATGGGGTGTTGTATCGTAATCTTTATTGTGTGGTCTCTTGCGGGGCGTGTGAGGTCAGTCACCCCTTTCCCACTCCCACCTAGACCGATCCTGTCAGGGCAGCCCTCAGGGTCGGTCGTGACAATTGTGGGGGCTCGTCCGGGATGTGAAGGGTTGACTGTCTCTCTCGTTTCGCGGAGTACCTGTTTAGTTTTGTCTTTTTTTGTATATTTTAGTCAGTTTGTCGTGTTTGTTCGTGGGTGGTTGGCTGGGTGACTCTAGTGTCAAGGGAGTCTCTGGGTGGCCTGAAGGAACATCCGGTGTGACTCGGGAGTTGAGGTGAGACCGGGGGGAGTCGACCGCGTCCAGACCTCCTTCCGCCGGGTGCCTTACGCAGGTACGACCGTAAGTCTTGCCTTTCTGTTGCCGTCAGTCTGCCATTCCTTTTTTTGGTAGTTAGCCAGTTTTTTTTTGTTTTTTTTTTTTCCGGGGGGTTTATTGAGTACAGGGGGTTGTATCGGACTTTTATTTGTCATTTTTTTTTTTCCTCCTCTCTCCGGATTCGTCTGCCAGTTTTTTTTTGTTTTTTTTTTTCCGGCCAGCCCACCGCACTGTTGCTCGTGCTGTGGGCGCGGTTTGCCAGAGTGGGGGCAGCCGGACATATTTTTTTTTTTTGTTTTTTTTTTCGGTGAGCCGCACCGCACTTTTGCTCGTGCGTGGAGCGCGGTGTTGCCAGAGTGGGAGCAGCCGGAACTTGTCCGCACACACGCACACACACCATACACACATATAACACCACCCTAAAATATTTGTTTTAAAGTGGAATCGTCTTTCCCCCGTATTTAAAAACCGTAGGATTTTGTTGTCATGGCGACGTCCGGTGCTGGTGGTATGGCGACTCGTGCGTCGAAGAAGAAAGGTCTTCAAAATGTGTCCCTACTATTAGTACCAGTACTTCGACTACAGTGCCCTCGACTTATTCCGTGCTGTACCCGATAGTCCAGTGAGTACTTTCACTACTTCTTCGCTGGGGGATTTTCCCTGCTGAGCCCCGACTGGCTCGGAAGCGTCAGAGTATAGTGAAGCACTATGGGTTCTGTTGAGTCGCAGAAACCAGCCCCTCTTTCTCCTGCTTCCCCCGAAAGGAGTATGCCGGGGGACTTTCCTCACGGGAAAGCCGAGACCAAGGGACGGGTCAAACGGGTCATCCTCCCGTGTGGGGAGGGGTGAATCTGGCCAGGATATCCCTCCGTCTGATGTTTCTGGAAGCGACAGCGACGGGAGGATGTTTGCTCAGCGTAGGGAAGAGGCTGCCAGACAGGAAGCCTCCGTGGGGAAGAGTTGGATCTGCGTAGAGAGGAGGCTGCCAGACGGAAGATCAGCGTAGGGAAGAGGCTGCTCTGCGCAGAGAGGGGGGCTGCCAGACAGGAGGCTCAGGTAGGGAAGAGGCTGCCCCCCGTAGGGAAGAACTAGACAGGTGGGGGCTCTGCGTAGGGAGGAGATGGAACAACTTCTTTCGCGGCCTCCTGCATCTGTAAATCAGGGGGTGTTCGGCAGGAAAGTGATAGAGTTAGAGGCCCAAAGTTAAAGCTTCCAGGGGTTCAGACTAGTGGGACATTGATATGTTCTTAGAGCATTTTTACAAGGTTGCTAGTTCTACCAATTGTTGAGGAACAAAAGGCTATGCACCTTTTTTCTGGATTATCTGGTGCGGGAAGGGAGTGTTTTTCTCACTCTAAATGAAGGCGCGTCTTATGCAGACATGCAGTTGGCTTGCGTAAACGTTTTTCCCCCTTACCCCCGAGACGTACAGGAGGAGTTCAGGTCCAGAAGAAGAATAACGACGAGACCTTCGTGCAGTTTGGTGATAGGCTTTCTCAAAACGTAGGGTACTGGCGTCAGTTGGGTAAGTTGGGAGCTGGAGGATCTGATCCTCATTGAACAGCTCACCAACACTGTGTCCCCAGAGTTGAGGATCCGGATAGGCGAGACAGCCAAACCCCAGGATTTCGCCGGCTGCGATTCATCTGCTGAGGTGTTTGCTGAAGCTCGCAGGGCTTATGGGCATCCCCCCAGATCGAAGAGGAAGCCCTCCACGGATTTAGTGGCAATAAGGCGCGACAACTGCTAGCGGGGTGAACAAGGCAGGCAGTTCATCGGGGGTTTCAGCGCCCCGACTGTGTTTTCTTTGTGGTTCGTCCTGGCCACATTAGGAAAGATTGTCCTAAAGCCGCTGGTGTTTATGGGGCTAGTCCTTTTCAGCGTCCTCGTGCCTCGGCTAACGTGGGTTCCTCCCAGCTTCTGGTGGTGCAGAGCGCCCGGTGTTTCTTTCTGTGTTGGATCTTCTTGGTCGACCCATCAGGGATTCGGGAGCATCAACGCTCTTTGTTGATAAGGGTTTGGTTTCCCTGAGGCCCCGGGGGGGCGCTAGTTATGATGTGTGGGGTTGGAGGCTGGTTTTACCTCCACCGTCCTTCTGTACTCTTCCTATCTCCACCCCCTACTTCTGTGGCGAAGTATGGGGCCCAAAGCGGTGGAGCGACCTATGTATTCCCTTTCTTAGGGAATACGTCACCTTTGCGGGCGGACGCAGTCAGTCCGTGTCTACGGATCTGCCCGTACAGGCGTGTGCGGGAGTTACCACACGCGCCAAAGCTAAGAAGCAGGAACAGGAATTGCGTCCGTTCTCCAGCCGATCTCTGACGAGGTTCTGGCCAGGGCCGATCCTGCTACCATGGTCCGTCTTCAGGCCCGGGACTTGGATGTCCAACGCCTGCGACAACTGGTAGATCGTCCCCTCAGTTTTGCCCGACACGCCAAGGTGGCTTTAAGCTCCACAAGGGGATCCTCTGTAGGGTTTTCACTCGGGCAGATCGTGTGGCCAAGCAGCTAGTTTGTCCCCCAAAGCTTGAGAGAATCTGTTCCGGCAGGCCCTGATTCACCTATGGCAGGTCATATGGGCTCAAAGCGGACTCTCGAGCGGGTAAGACAAGACTTCTTTTGGCCAGGGATGAACTCACAGGTTAGGCAGTACTGCCGCAGTTGCGATGTCTGCCAACGGGGCAACGCCTAAAGGGTCGCTGAAGCGTGTTCCCCTAGGGTCAGTGCCACTGGTTGGGGAGCCATTCAGCAAGGGCGGTGTCGACCTGGTGGGACCATTAATCCACCATCCATCGCGGTCACCGCTACATTTCGGTAGCGGTAGACTATGCGACTCGATGCCCAGAGCTGCCCCGTTAGGACTATCGATACCCTACTATTGCTGAAGCTCTCCGGGAGTTTGGACGCGCACTGGCGTGCCCAAGAAAAAAAAGTACGGCCGGAAGTTTGTACTGGAGAGCGATCATCATCCTTTTCCAGTGCCTGGACGGATCCGGCCAGTCAGTCGTCGATTCATGAGTTAGGCAGTGGAACTGCAATGTCATTCTTTCATTTTCGCCTATCATGGGTTCCAGCAAAACGGATGTGACTTCTCAGCCGAGCTCCGTAGTCAGCACATTGGAGAAGTCAGTCAGAGGAACATTCCCCTCAGCCAGGGTTATGTCCCCTTTTTGGTCTGTGTAGTGACAGTTGTCGGGAGCGAATCTCACCTGTCTCGGATTGTACTTTCATTGTCTGAAGGTTTGCTTAGTTGTTTGATAAATGGGAGTATTATGTATTTCTTGTGTGATTCTATCGTGGAACGTTTTGTATTGGATTTATCGTACTCGTCGATCACAGAGGGTTGGGTCGGGCCCATTGTTGTGATTTGCACATGCGTCAGGTTCAAAGGAGCACTGAATCTCAGAGAAACAGATGCTTTTAGAAGGGGGGTTTGTCACGGGGTTTTTCACGAGGCCTACGACGATTGACCCCTCTAGGGTGGTTTGAATTGTTCATTGGTTGTTGTCGTCGTTATTGTCGTATTCCGTCCCTTAATGTGGTTTGTGGTGTGGTTTGCACCTTTGGTGTAGTTCAGCTCACGTTCGGTTTGCTTTCTTTCTCTCCTCTCTCTTAATTCCACTGCCCGTGCTATTCATCCTGCAGGTTCACGGGTGGCTGGTAACTTTCTCTCGAACTTGCTGTCTATCGGCCTCTCGCCTGTCTTTTTACCTGTCGCACGTGCTTCATTTCTTTTAGTTTGAAAATATGCTCACTCCCGTGACGTAGCGTGGCATGTTGGCCGCATCGCTGAGGGAGGTTAGCTCTTCACTCGAGCGGAAGATGTCTCTGGGAGCGCCCGCTCCGGTCTTGGGTTTTTCACCGTATCGTCGAAGGTTTCAGTCGGTATCTTCAAATTCCTACAGTAGGAGAGGGACATCACTTCTTCTTTTTCCGCATCTGCGCCTCTGTCCTCTCGACTGGACAGGGCAGAGGGAGTCGTTTGACCCGCCTCTTCGGGTCACCACGGGTAGCTGGTAAGCATCAGTTTTGTGGTTTTTTTGTTTTGGTTTGTTGTTGTTAGCCGGCTTATTCTCTCTTTTGCGCAATTTCTTTTGTTTTCAAAATTGTAAAAGAAATATTGTTTGAGACTTTTCTCTGGTTAATTCAATCTTAACCTGGCCATCCTAAATTATATCCAAGATTCTTTCTCCGGTTTATGCATCCCCGTGATGCGGTAGTCGGTGTGGATGGGAGAGAACCTGGTGATTCAGGGTTGGTACTTTCTTGGTCTCGCTCGTCCGCCCTTGTCACATTCGCCGGACTCTTATCCTTCGGCCACCGTCTGTTTGTGTGTGCAAGGAGAACGAGTTTTATGTTCGCGAGCGTGCGTACGCATGATTTGTCGTTCGGATGCGTGGTTGGAGATTTGGGTTATTTTGAAATGGGGGCTATAAAATGTGACAATTATGCCATTGAATTATTATTTGCAAATGTGATGACAGTTATAAGCGATGGTCGCTGTGTTGGTTTATTCCTAAGAAAGGAAATTGTTAAACGTGAGTGAGAGAAGGGTGAAGTAATTTATATTTGTTTTATAGCCTGTTGATTTAATGCAGTCTTTTACCTGCTTCGTGTGAGAAGACTTTAACGAACATTCCTGATTTGATTGGTTTACTGTGTTTGCTCAGGTCTGTGTTGAGCTGGTGTTGTTGGTTTTATTTAGTAGACCTCCCTCGCCCATCATGCGAGTGGCTGTTAGGATTTAACGGCATGGGTCAGATTGTACTGACGGCGGGGTTCCAGTGCCCTTCCTTCCCTCCCTTTTTTTTTCTCTCCTCCCAGCTACTTTTTTTTCCCCCCTCCCGGGGGCTTCACCCGGAGCCTGGGCTGGTTGGTGCCACGTGTGGTTGGGGCCCCGCTCTAGTTGGGGCCACGCTCTGGTTGGGACCGCAGACTGTTGGTGCCACGCGCTGGCTGGGGCCCGCTCTGGTGGGACCGCGGACTGGTTGGTGCCACGCGCTGGTTGGGGCCACGCTCTGGTTGGTACCGCGCGCTGGTTGGGATCACGCACTGGTCGGGACCACGTTTGTAGAAAAGCCCGTGGTTTTGACTGGCCGGTCCTGATCCCCGTCCAGGACCTCCAGCAACAACGCCCCGTCCCCCCCCCCCCCCCCCCCCCCCCCCCCCCCCGGGACGCGCTCTTCACTGCCTGCTTGTGTGTGTCGAGGGTGTCGGCCTTGAAACGACTCTCTTCAAGAACCGACCCGGTTCGGAGCACCCAGTGCGACAGGGTGCTCCCAGTAGACTTGGGAGAGGCAGGGGGGTGGGGGCACTCCATGGTTTTGGGGAAAAGGGGTGGATGCTGGAAATGTTTATTTATAATTGTGTATATGTCATATGTGTTGAATGTTGTGATTGTGATTGTGTTAGTCGTATGGTGAAATGTTTTTTTATAATTGTGCATGCTGTGTGTGTTGGAATGCTTAATTGTGTGTATGTCGGTGTTGAATGCTTGATGTGAAATTTTGCATGTTGTGTGTGTTGGAATGCTTATTTATGACTGTATGTTGGTGTGAATAAATGGGGTGTTGTATCGTAATCTTTATTGTGTGGTCTCTTGCGGGGCGTGTGAGGTCAGTCACTCCCTTCACTCCCACCTAGACCCATCCTGTCAGGGCAGACCTCCCGGGGTCGGTCGTGACCCAAAGGACATGCTTTTTATAAAATAGAAAATAATTTTGTATTGTATATCTTTTAATTGTTATCTTGAATATTCAGCTGCGCATCATATATTAAAAACAAAGTTTCATTAACTGGTTTAAACGCCATCTTTTCTTTTCAATTTGAATGTTTATTCCGTCTTTAACAGTTCTCCCACTTCCATGCAACTGATTATCCTCTGTTGACCTTAGGTCAATCCATAAACCGTATTTTGTTGTTAAATTAATCATCAAGCCTAACATTGTGAAGGTGTAGATCTTTAGACACAAGGCCTACTGTTGGATTTCTACACCTCCCACCCCCAAACAATTTTCTTATTTCGTCAAAATGCTGATAAGGTTTAAGCCCGCTAGCGTAGATTTGGTTAGGACTCCCCTCAATCGAACATTGTACTTTCGTTATTTTAGGATTAATAAACTTTTCACTTCCTCTTTTGAATGGTTCTTCATCTTCACACAGCAATAAAATACCTTTAAGTGATCTTGCTGCGGCACTAAAACTAAAATTCCATATAGCGTCTGCCCTGCTTCTGGGATATGTTGTATGATGAATCACTCTTTCGTAATATATTGCTAATTTTGACTGATATTGTTGCTCAATCAGCCTTGCTAAATTAGGGTTGCTAACAACGTCAAACTCTAACGAGATGTCAGAAATGCTGTACTTTGCTTCGGTGTCTGATGATCTGATAACCCGTTTGTATTCATTAAAAGTTAGTTCATATGACAATCTGTCTTTTAATGCTCCTTGAAAGTATGGCGCATGCGCTTTTAGCAACTCAAAATCTAAGGGAATGGAAAAGCGATTTCCATACGCAAAATTTACCGCTACATACTTTTTGCCGTCTTTAACATCTGCGGCGCCTATTCTATGTTTTAGTGCTTCTTCATTTTCGATTCCTTGAAACGCAAAGTCAGCCCTTTCATTCCCGGTTAGCCATAGATCAGAATAGGTTAAAAATATGTCTGCATTGTGTAAAGAAAATATTTCTTGCCCCTCAAGTTTTATAGAAATTTTCTTAACGATTGCCCGTCCCAGATTCTGCACAACTGTCCTGTTTGTACCTGTTGCTGATTCGAGTTCTATTTTGAAAGTAAGTTGCGCAGAGCCTGGCACAATCACTTCATCTGCTCCTAGGTCTGGAAATTTGACAGTAAGAATTTGATCCGCATCAATAGTAGACGGATTATTTGGAACAGTAATATTCCGTTTATTTCCCTTCACGCCAAAGGGCTCTTTCAATCTTCTATGCGGGTCAAGAATTGAACCATATGCTTGTGACATTTTTTATAAAACAAAATAAAAAGTTAATTATTAAAGAAACATGGAAGGCAGAGAAGATGAAGATTATGATGTTCCTGATCCTGGAGACGACATGAGTGAAATGACACAGCATCGCTCAGAGCTCTCAATGCGGCGTGAATTAACAGAAAGCCATGTTAGATCATTGTACCAAAATTTAGGCCTTGAACCTCCCGAAGTTTTAGACCCTAATGATTTTGACCGAGATGATGATGGCCATTTGTATGTGAAAAACGATCCAGGAAAACCTGTTAAGCTTACGCATGAACGAGACCCATCAAAGTTTAAAGCCCTGAGTACACTTAGACAAAGACTCCCTGTGAGCGTACAAAATCGCCTTGGCATTGCTAAACCAAAATTAGATAGGGAGGCTGTTGCAAAACTTCAAAACACACTACGGGACTCCCAACAGATCCTCAAATGCAAAACATGGAACTTAAAGAATTAAATCAATCAGCAAGTGAAATAATAGAAGCAGAAACCAGTTTTTCCGAAGAAACAGCATTAAAAACAATTAATGATTCCCCATTGCCTATGCGAGAAATAGCGGCTCTTGATCATGCTTTGAGAAGCATCAGAGGCGAATTAACAAACAATTTAGCAAAACTAGGTGAACTAGATGAGGATATAAAAAGAGAAAAGAAAAACTCGTTGAGGCTGATGACGCCAACTTAGGGCCTGGTGTTAAAGAAAGAATAACCCAAAGACTAAAAGATCTTGAACAAGAAAGATCAGCAAGACTAGAAGTGTTGTCTACTAACCGAGAACAATTACGATCTCAAGTGAGCAGAATAAGAGAAACTATCCAAAGAATTTTATATGAAGACACAACGCTAGCAGAACGAATACGAACACTGTTTAGAGAGCAAGGAGTCACAATAGTAAGCGTTATAAACGGCCTTAGGATTTGCAATAAGTACACTGGTGATGGCTATTACAGGCGGCGGTGGTCAAAGCCTAGTGCCTCCATCGCCATCGCCTCCATCACCACCTGATAAATCATGGGTGAAAAAACAGCTTGATCATCTTGCGGATTTATTAAAAAAAATTAGCCAGTAAAGCCATGGACGCTTTACCAGGTATATTAGGGGGTGTTGTTAGCTGGCTTTTGTCTACTGCAGGCAAAGTAGTTGGCTTTATGGCCGAGCACTTATGGACATTAGTTCTCTTAATAGTTGGGTTAATTTTTAGTAAGATAAAGACCAAGTAATCCTAGGCCAGTTAATACAACAACAAGTGCTGTCTTTTCATATTCATGGTCATTATTTTTTTTTACTTCTTCAACGGTCTTTAGGCTTTGGGCCACGGGATTGGATGACTTATTCTTGGGGGGTCGACTTGTTTGTTTACTGCTTGCAATATTACTGGCTCAGAATTTATTTCGTTTTTTCCCGACTTTCTGTTCATTGCCTGCCACAAGGATTTCATTATTGTAGTTTATTATTGTGCCTATCTGGAGTCTGAGGTCAGAAGGCAGCATGTATAAACCAGTGCCAACAGCAAAGTCTACTTTCGATCTTGCGTATTGTAAAACATTCTGGTACCTTTTAATACTTGAAGGTAAATCAACTGTAGAATTAATGGCGTCCTCTAAATTTGCTAAGTATTGTTTTTGTGCATCAAAACCAGTAGAAGGATCAGTTATGCTCGATCTCGTTTGTGCTTGCGAGCCTAGCAAACACCAAACGTAAGTACGAACAGAGTCGTTTATTCGTTCTATTCCTGCTTTAGTTAGGCCCTTAGAAGTGTCTAAGATAAATGTTGTCCATGCTGTTTTATGCTCTTGCTCTATGGACCCTAGGTGAACAGCTGTGCCTGAAGAGAAAGATGTGTAAGGAGGATTCCAGTCATAGTTATACTTTCTGTGCACGCCCCAAAAATAAGGGGTGCCTAGGCCATGATTAAGATCCAACTTTTGTCTAAAGTCTGTCTTAGCCTTAATATTGAATTCGTTACAGATCCTTTCAAAAGCCTTCATGTCTATTCTGTTGCTAAATGGATTAAACGGTTTGTCATTTGGTAATGGTGCTTGCAGTTCAGTCAAAATACGCCTGAAGGTGTAATAAAAATGAAATCTGTACACTGACCTCACCAAAGGATCAGGATGATTTAAGTGATCAGCATGCGACACTCCACACCCAGTTGATGCACAAAACACAGCAAAGTTTAACTGGTTCTGATAAAACTGCATCGGATGACTAAACCACACTTTCGGGATGCGGTCATTTTTAATAGGAGGGTTAAGATATCTGTTTAATGGAGTACTAACCTTTACTTGAAAGGCGTCAGACTGAGTCACAGAAATGTCAAGAGTATCAGTTGTTATATTTTTAAGATTGTAGTGCGGCCCAACAGAATATTTTGCATTAGTATATTTGAATGCACTCATTTTTATTTCGTTTAAAAAATGTTTGTAACAATAACAACTCATGACCGGCCTTCGTTTTTAGAACATGCTATTGATAGCAATTGCGGAGCCAAAATGGTTGCACTTCATGAAAATTTTTACAAAGTCGTATGGTTTAATATAAGTGAAATCCAAGGAAAATAATAAGATTAAAAAAGTTAATAATAGAGGACAATTAGTTAGCCAGTTAACAATACCTGATGGTTATTACGGGTTTTGCTCACTAAAAGAAGCAATGAGTAACTTTGACATTACTCTCAAACTTAACAATGCAAATCTAAAAACAATGTTAACATTCAAGCCTGAAGAAGAAGAAGTAGGGTACTATTTTGATGAAGAGCTAGCTAAAATGTTAGGCTTTACAACTGCCGATCGGTCCATTTATAGTTTTAGAGTTACGTCAAACAAAACTACTTATGAGGGAGAAAATCCGCTCGACCTTGCATTACATTCATTACTCTATGTTCATTTGGACGAGCTAAGCATTGATGAAAACTTATATGATGGAAGGCCCTCAACTGTTTTAAGAGCTCTTCCATCTGGAAAAGCTGCATATTGCGATTATGAAATTATACAATTCCCTAATTTACAGTTTAAAAGATTAGTTTGTGGGAGGGTCGGATCATTTAATATAAAATTGCAGACAAAACAGGGAAAGTCGTGAAATGTGATAACCTGCACATTGTTTTGGAAATAAAATAATACGTTGTACTAAAACATGTCGCGTGGGCCAGAAGAACCAGGAGTTACATTAGCGCCTGTGAGGTGTATAACTTTAGAATTAAAAGACCTTGCAGACGTTGCGGACTTTGAACAGAATGGTGAGATAGGCGCTTTGTATGGGTTTGAGTACACTAAAGATGGTGATTATAAACGCAAAGAGGTTGGCGACAACAAAAAGTTTCCTAAACTAGAGCAACTGCGCAATGTAGAAGCAAATAATGCTGGCCAGTATGAATATAAAATAGTTCGAAAACCTGACAGCAAATGGCACTTAGAACCATATTTAGAATGGGACATAAAATTTGAATTCATAAGCCCATTTACATTTTTTAGCCGTCAAAAAAGTTTTAGAAAAGCATTCAACTCAGGACCTTTACATGTAAGTCTTATGCCAGAGGACAATAGTCGGAAAGAGATTGAAATAAAGCCGTATGGGAATAAACAGTACATCTTCCACAGAAAAGAAACGGTTTTAAAGGAAGCTTCTACAAAATCACAGTTCATTCCGCAAATGAAATTAGGAGACACGTTCACAATGATATTTGAAATTTCTGTCTTAAAAGATGTAAAGAGGGATGGGGTTGTGGGCGTTAGTGACGTCCTTCTAAAAGGAATTCTAATTAGCTGGCAAAACTTAGGCGTTGAAAAACTTAAAGTTACCATCGTCATTCTTCACAATGGTGAGGATATTAAGGTCATAACAACAAGCAACAAAATCAATATTAGTCTAAATAGAAACAATCTTACAGAACTGAATTGGATTAATCTTACA
>CM031601.1:97120884-97122329 GCA_018398815.1 Conus ventricosus | reverse complement strand
TGACGGTTAAGATAAAAGGTATATGGACCCTTTATAGACAACCATGAATGATATGTTTTATTTCAATAGTTATTCCAGTCGATTTCTTATGCTCGGATTTAATGGCTTGTAAAACAGACTTTGAATCCACACAGAATAAGATTTTGCATGTATCCGTCGAAAGATCTACAATGTAATTTAATGCCATAAGTATGGCTACAAGTTCAGCAGTAAAAATGGAATAATGTTTACCAATGTAGTATCGTTTTTCTGTTTTTAATAAGGGTATTACAAAAGCTGCACCAGTATTTCCATCCTCAAGAACTGATCCATCGGTGTATATCTTTAGATAGTCTGTATACTTACTTTCCAAGTGAGAATTAACTAAACATTTTAATAGGTTAGGGGAATGTTTTTTTGATAAATCTGTGTGATCAATGTCAAATATTGGTTGATTTTGTTCCCATTCTGGAAGTGGAGAAAAAGTAGGTTTAACTGCAACATTTTTCCCGTTCAGCTCTGTATTACAAATAATATCGGAGGCATATGTATTAATGGACTTCAATGACTGTATTGTTCTAGCTCTTTTTGCAAAATCGGTTCTGAATTAAGATTTGTTTCTTTTTGTGAAAATGTTTCGTAAGCAGAAGTTTTAAGGATAAATTTCGCAGCTGAGGCTTTTCTTTGTTCATCGAGGGGTAGAACACCTGCTTCTCTGTAAGTTCCTAAAATTGACGCGTGTATTGGTACACCCAGAGCAAGTTTGTAAGCTTTGGAATCTATGCTCTGCAGTTTCTTTAACAAGTGCGCAGGAGCGCTGAAAAAAACCTCCTGGGCATACGTCAGCCGTGACCGTACAAGGGAGGTAGCGAGAGATATTAGTGCCTTTGTGTCCTGTCCCAGTGCTGTCTGCTTATTACCTTCAAAAAGTTCAGACTTTTTCTAGCTTTGTTTGTTATGTAGTCGATGTGGTAATTCCACGAAAGTTTTGAAGTGAGGTAGACGCCGAGAAATTTGACTATTTGTGTATATTTTATGACTGCACCATTAATAGTGAATTCAGGTAATTTATTTGGGTCATAGCCTGAATTAAACAGCATGATTTTTGTTTTTTCCAGTGATAAGGTTAGTCCATTTTCTATCATAAAGTTGTTGATTTTATCAAGTTCACGTTGATACACTTTCTTTATATAGTTCAAAGCCCTGACTGGAGTTTTACGTTTCACTGTCACCTTCATCCACAAACAAATATCATCAGCGAATTGAGCTAAAGTGGTATCTTTGGACAGATCTTTCGGAAGATCAGCTAAAAAGATGCTAAACAAAACTGGAGAAATAACCGATCCCTGAAACAGACCCATACTTAGCTGTCTGGGGTTTGAATATGAATTTCCAAGCTTTACCTGTATAAACCTATTAGATAGAAAGCTGGCAATGTAATTGTACGTATTACCTGTTATGCCTAT
>CM031601.1:97108384-97118384 GCA_018398815.1 Conus ventricosus | reverse complement strand
ACACCACCACCACACACCACCACCACCATCACCACCACCCCAACACACACACCACCACCATCACCACCACCACCAACACACACACCACCACCATCACCACCACCACCAACACACACACCACCACCATCACCACCACCACCAACACACACACACCACCATCACCACCACACCAACACCAACACACCCACACCAACCCAACCACCACCACACCACCACACACACCACACACCACCCACCACCACCACCAACACACACACACCACCACCATCACCCCCACCACCAACACACACACACACACCACCCCATCACCACCACCACCACCAAACACACACACACCACCACCATCACCACAACCACCACCAACACACACACACCACCACCATCACCACCACCACCAACACACACACACATGTACCACCACCATCACCACCACCACCAACACACACACCACCACCATCACCACCACCACCAACACACAAAACCACCATCACCACCACCCACCAACACATACACCACCATAAATCACCACCCAGCACCAACACACACCACCACCATCACACCCACCACCAACACACACACCACCACCATCACCACCACCACCAACACACACACCACCCCCATCACCACCACCACCATACACACACCCACCACCATCAACCACCACCACCAACACACCACCACACCACCATCACCACCACCACCAACACACACACCACCACCATCAACCACCACCACCAAACCACACACCACCACCAACACACACCACCACCATTACCACCACACCAACACACACACCACCACCAACACACACCACCACCATCACCACCACCACCAACACACACACCACCACCATCACCACCACCACCAACACACACACCACCACCATCACCACCACCACCAACACACACACCACCACCATCACCACCACCACCAACACACACACCACCACCATCACCACCACCACCAACACACACACCACCATCACCAGCAGCAGCATTTGCTCTGTATTGGCTGCCTGTTTGGTAGGGAGCGCAAAACGCTCCACCTAAGAAAGACAGGCATACATAAACAACAACAACCAGAAACAACAAATTTGATGTTGATGTAAACCTTGTCAGCGCACAATTCCCTGGCATTTTCATGTAGTAATTTCATTAAAAAAAGGCGCAGTTGAGAGATTTTGCACATGTTGAATAAGCACAAAAATACACCTCAATGGTAGACCTTACATGTACTGTTAAAGGATATTTCTGTAATGCTCTACACGCTGATCTTAATATGATTACGGATAGGAGACGATCTCTCTGTCTGTCTGTCTCTCTAATACACACACACACCACACACACACCACACACACACACACACACACACACACACACATACACACTACACACACACACACACACACACACACACACACACACACACACACACACACACTCACACACACTCACACACACACACACACACACACACACACACACACACTCACACACACACACACACACACACACACACACACTCACACACACACACACACACACACACACACACACACCACAGACGCACACACACACACACACACACACACTCACACACACACACACACACACACACACACACACACACACACACACACACACACACAACACACAGGCTCGCATACGCGATCACCAGACAGAAGACACAGACACCAAAAGCAGCACTCACCAACGGCGGGTTTTGAAGCGAACAGAACTGACCGTCACACTCCGGTGGAAGTCCGTTATGACACAGGGTAAATTCACCCGCCGGGTCGCTGCTTGGAAGTCCGTTACAATACAGGGTAATTTCACCCGCCGGGTCGCTGCATGGAAGTCCGTTACAATACAGGGTAATTTCACCGCCGGGTCGCTGCTTGGAAGTCCGTTACAATACTGGGTGGATTCACCCGCCGGGTCGCTGCTTGGAAGTCCGTTACAATACTGGGTGGATTCACCCGCCGGGTCGCTGCTTGGAAGTTCCGTTACAATACTGGGTGGATTCACCCGCCGGGTCGCTGCTTGGAAGTCCGTTACAATACAGGGTGGATTCACCCGCCGGGTCGCTGCATGGAGGTCACGTCGTCACGCCACTGACCGCGGACAGTTCTGAAGACTTGAAGAATGGGGTCAGGCTGGTGACATCGTCTTTCCTTCTTCCGACCTGCTACTGAAGGTTCCGTAGATGAATTCTATTACTGCCGCGGTGCCGTCACTGATATTTCAATTCCACTTTTATTGCTTTTTTTTATACGTGTCCACATGCGATACCACCATGGCAGGTTCTCCACTTTTATTGCTTTTTTATACGTGTCCACAGTGCGATACCACCATGGCAGGTTCTGTCCAGTCACTTCGGCCAGCACAGCTTCCTTCCACGATTTCTCCGCTTTGTCGCTGATTTTCCTTCCAGCACAGCTTCCTTCCACGATTTCTCCGCTTTGTCGCTGATTTCCTTCCAGCACAGTTTCTTTTCTTTTTTTTTTCTAATGCGTACGTCAACTAAACACTTCTTGTCACGCTGTTTATCTGCCCTTTAATCAGAAGCCTTTGTTTTTCCTGTGAGCAAACACTGTACAGCAAACACTATCCAGACACCGAAGAAAGTCCCAGCCAAGCTTGCCGTGATCAGAACACCTTGGGTGTTTGTCAAGAGTCCGACAGACGACTGCGACGCCAGCCTCCCCGACAGCCCAGACCTGGCGCACAGCGGCAGTGGTGCCAGACTGGCACTGCACTTTGACAGCTCTGGCACGCTCCGACACTGCTGCTCCGTCGCCTGCCGACCCGCACTTGCACGTACTGCAGTCGCACGTGGTTCTGGGCCTGCGTACGACGCATGTCACTGTCTTAGGTGGCTAGCCGGTCCTAAACGCGGGCAAAACGTGGGTTTACAGCATAGGCTACAGCGAGGTTATTTTAAAAATAAAACAAAAGTCTACCCCCAGTCCTTGCCGTTTAGGCTAAAAGAACAGCTATGGACATGAAAGAGTTATCTGGGTGACTACGTCCACTGCGGTCCCTTTCTGGTTCATGACGTCAGCTGAACACATGCTGCACTCGTTCTTTGCGGCCAAGTGGCGAATAGAGGGAGACAATAAACCCGGCTGTTCACCGACACTGGAGCTGCACAATGTGGGACCTGAAGATTCATTACCCTCATCGCCCCTTCTTGTGTTCTGGCACCGTTTTGCTCTTGTTCGTGAGGTTTGCGTTACAGTCTACCAGCTCACCATTGCTGTCGGTTGCCTTTTTTGTGGTGGTGTTTGCTGCTGTTCTTCTTTTTAAAATGTTGTCGTCGTTGTTGTTCTGTGTTTTTTGTTGTTGTTGTTGTCTTCTTGGATTGGCGAGTATGACCGTTGAAAGCATGTTGCTGGCGACAGAAATCTGGCTGAAAGCCAGTGCGATGTATGTTCCTATTACTGAGACTTCTCCGTCAACTGAGCCTGTACATTAACATGTGAAGCCGAGTATTCTTCTTCTCTCTCTCTCTCTCTCCCCCCTTCTGTGTATGTGTGTGTGTGTGTGTGTGTGTGTGTGTGTGTGTGTGTGTGTGTGTGGTGTGTGTGTGTGTATGTGTGGGGTGCGTGCGTGCGTGCGTGCGTGCGTGCGCGTGCGTGCGTGCGTGCGTGCGTGCGTGCGTGCGTGGTGGTGGTGTGTGTGTGTGTGTGTGTGTGTGTGTGTGTGTGTGTGTGTGTCGTTCCGTCTGTACGCCAGCTAAGTCGAAAACAGGTTAGAGAATCATCATCAACGTTTACAGGGTTGTTTGTAAAGACAAAAATCTGCAAGTGGTCACAGTTTTCATTTGTTTGTCAGAACAAACATCTCTAAGTGGCCACAGTTTTCATTTGCCAGAACAAGCATCTGCAAGTGGCCACAGTTTTCATTTGTCAGAACAGACATCTGCAAATGGCCACATTTTTGTTGGCGGTTGGTGAAGAGTGCACGTATGTGTTGTTTACCAGTCTCTGCGTTGTGTTCATTCGTGTCATACATCATGCGCCTCCTGGGTCTGTCTGTGTGTCCTTCTGTCTTCTCGCTCCCTGTCAAACCCTCAGTTTTCATCTGATCATCTTTAGTCTTGGCATGGCGACTCAAGAGCATGTTAGGCAGATCAAGGGTAAATCAGTTTTGTGCTAGAAAGTGGCGTGAGTGATGTCGGGATCATTTATGATTAAAACACCATGCTTACTGTCGGCGAGGGCAGCATACTTGCAGCTGAAGAACATATGGAGCTCCAAGGTGGTATCGACTCGCACGAAGATCAGACTGTTCAACTCCAACGTCAAGTCAGTGCTACTGTATGGAGCCGAGACATGGAGGACAACAAAGACCACCACCAGGAAAGTGCAGACGTTCATCAACAGCTGCCTGAGAAGAATCCTCCAGATCTACTGGCCCAACACTATCAGCAACTCAGACCTGTGGCAGTGTACCAACCAACTGCCAACCGAAGATGAGATTCGGCGCAGAAGATGGGGATGGACTGGGCGCACCCTGAGGAAGCCAGCCAGTAACATCACCAGACAGACGTTATCATAGAACCCCCAGGGAAAACGAAAAGAGGACGGCCAAGAAACACCAGGCGACGGGACCTTGAGGCAGACAGCAAGAAGATGGGACACACTGGAAACAACTAGAGAGGGCAGCCCAGGACCGAGGACTCTGGCGGACTGTTGTCGGCGGCCTATGCTTCGGGAGGAGCGAAGGGCATAAGTGAAGTGAGATGTGCTTACTGTCGGCCGGAATAGCTTAGTTAGAAGAGCGTTACACCGAAGATCGAATGGTACCTGGTACAATCCCGGGTTCCAATACTTTTTCCCTACATTTTCCCCAAAGGATTTGAAACATTTTCCCCAAAGGATTTGAAACAGGTCAAATGAACCGGGTTCCAATACTTTTCCCCCTACGTTTTCCCCAAAGGATTTGAAACAGGTCAAATGAAGATCGAATGGTACCTGGTACAATCCCGGGTTCCAATACTTTTTCCCCTACATTTTCCCCAAAGGATTTGAAACATTTTCCCCAAAGGATTTGAAACAGGTCAAATGAAGATCGAATGGTACCTGGTGCAATCCCGGGTTCCAATACTTTTTTCCCCTACATTTTTCCCCAAAAGATTTGAAACATTTTCCCCAAAGGATTTGAAACGGGTCAAATGCAAAAGGAGGACAGGACGAGGAAAGATGGGGGAGGGGGAGGGGGCATGGGAAATGGGAGACAGGAGAGGAGGTGAGGGACGACGGGTGAAGGGGGAAAGGGAAGATGGAGAAGGGGAGGAGGGGGAACGTGGATATGGGACGGAGACGGGGGATGAGGGTGAAAGGAGGGACGAGAAAAAAGGAAAAGAGGAAATGGTGAAGGGGGGAGGGAAGACGAGTAAAGGGAAGTTTAAGGGAAGTGGCGGGGGAAAGAGGGAGTGGACAGGGGAGGGGTAGTGTGAGGGGGGGGGGGGGGGGGGGCAAGGGGACGGGGAAAGAGGGAGAGGGAGAAAAGGGGGGGGGGGGGCAGCTAGTGACACGTAAAGTGGAGGGACTTGTGTAGACGGCTCCTTCACTTTCCACTCTCTCTCTCTCTCTCTCTCTCTCTCTCTCTCTCTCTCTCTCTCTCTCTCTCTCTCTCTCTGGGCTTTCACCATTGCTCCAATAAAGACAACAACAAGCAAAAGACGCTGATACTTACCACGGCTCTACACGACGCTGCGTAGGTTTTACGAGCTGTTTCCGAGGGGCTGACGTCATCCCCACGGCCGTCCACCGTGAGCGTGTGCCCGTCAACTGTCATTTTTGTTGCAGAAAAATCAAAGAGAAGATCGAGCACGTCTGCTGGTAAGTGCAGATCCGTTTCTGAACAGCAGCCGGTCATTTTGGAGCTGATTTGTGACGGAGACGAAGGAGATGATTTGACTCGGGCGCCAGCGACTGGAATAAAAGTGTGGGCCCATTAGAGAAGTCAGGCAGCCGGCAGCCCGTAGCCTGTAAATGAGGCGTTGTTATGTCGGGAGGGAGGACGGACGGGGGCACATTCTGGCCCCTGGGCCTGTAGAATGGGATCATGGCACAAAGCATCGAAGACAAACGTCGTCAGCTCGCCACTCTCGACAAACAAGTCTTCCAAACATTGAAATGCAGCTCATTTAGGCTTCTGTCGGGGCTCTGTGTCCGACGCTCTTCTTTCTTCATACCTGAACAAAAACACAACTATTAAATCTGAAGATTGACATCTTCCTCCTGTCGTCCCAGTTTATTCTGGGAACTGAATGATTTCCTCTTTCTTGCTCTTGCGATCTTGTTAAGCAAGAGCTAAATGTATAGATTCCCAAGTAACAGACGGTGATTTATTGCTGCCGTTGAATTGTGTGCGCTTTCGAAATAATACTGCCAGCATGCACACAGACGCATTCTCACAGACATGCACGTCCGCGGGAAACACACACACACAACACACACACACACACACACACACACACACACACACACACACACACACACACACACACAAGTATGTAGAGGGGACAGGGATGGGTGGCAGTGAGAACAAAAGTACCTTTTTGTTTCATGATTAACTTATACTATACGGCCACGTGAGAGAGAGAGAGAGAGAGAGAGAGGAGAGAGAGAGAGTGAGAGAGAGAGAGAGAGAGAGAGAGAGAGAGAAGAGGAACGGACAGACAGACCGAGAGAGACAGACAGACAGTCAGAGAGAGGGTGAGAGAGAGTCAGATATAGACAGATTGAGAGAGAGAGAGAAAAAGAGAGAGAGAGAGAGAGAGAGAGAGAGAGAGAGAGAGAGAGAGAGAGAGAGAGAGAGAGAGAGAGAGAGAGAGAGGAGTCTACGAATACAAAATACTTTACTGTCAAATCTAGGCGTAGGTCTGAAGGGGATAATCATGGTATAACTGCACACACCGATCGAGCAATGCAATTCTCTTTGCAAATAACCATTTACCATTTCAAAAGATCCACAGATGTTACTGCAATAAAATAAAAGCATATTTCTATTGATCTGTGGCAACATGCAATCCTTTTAAAGTCTTGTAAGTGTTAAACGTTATATTCGGTAATACACTCTAATACCTACCTGACAGCAGTACGACTGAACCTACGGTGACATGAACAGTTGTAATATTTAGGCTGAATTTATTTCCTATCGTCAAGTCGTAAAGAGCTGTGCAGCAATGCATAGATAGATAACATCTTCCTCAGAACCACGGCACAAATGCCACATCACTTCAAGTCTATATGCTCCTAATCCACTGTCTGGCGTAATAGCAGACGATACCTGACACATCAAATGTAAATTTTGTTCGTGCATTTTAAAAAAATTTTCTTATTACAAATTCAACATACGCTTCAACATAGTGTGTTGTCTTGAAATCTCCGTCTTCAACTCACATGTAAATTTTGTTGGCGCATTTTTAAACATGTAGGCCTAGCTATTTATTACAAAGTCAACTATGCTTCAACATATGTTGTCTTGAAAGCTCTATGTTCAACTCACCTGGTTTTGGGGTGTCCTGCCTCCTTCAATCAACAATTCTTTGTTACAAGCATTCGAGAAAACAAAGTTTGTTTTCAATGCCATGGTATATCCAACAGGAAAACAAAATCGTAAGCTTTCAAGCAGTTCCGTTCACTCGTAGTTCAAAATTTCCGTCCATTTTTATCCAGATGACATTTTCTTCGTAGATTGAATTGCCCGTTGTTCCCCCGGTCAAAACCGGAAATGTTAATGTCGTCTGCTGGGGTTAATTGCACAACTTGTATGGCACGCATGCGTCCCCAAAACAGTTTCCATTTGCTGTTCTTGGTGTGGAGAATGTCTACACAGAGAGAGAGAAAGAGACTGGGGGGGGGGGGGGGGGGGGGAGAGAAAAAGAAAGAGAAAGAGAGAGAAGAAAATGAAGAAGAATCCGAATTTACTCGGACCGGCTCAGGCTATTATCTTCATAGGCAGACATTCGCCCGCCCTCTCAGCTGTCAAAATGGCGTTTTGAGCACCACCACCACCCCACCCCCTCCTGGAGGAGGACCCCATAACCCCCCTTTGGACACCTTTCTCCACCCCTCCTATAACTGATCCGACCCTGTCACCTCTCGTACAAGAGGGCAGACGCCTTGTAGCCACTGAGCATAGCTATGTAGTTACACTGACAGTGACTGGTTACGTAGCAATCAGAATGAAATTCCTAACCAAGTAGCCTATAGTGCACAGAATGAAATTCCTAACCAAGTAGCCTATAGTGCACAGAATGAAATTCCTAATCAAATATAGTGCACAGAATGAAATTCCTAACTAAGCATAGTGCACAGAAATGAAATTCCTACGTAAGTATAGTGCACATAAATTCCTAATGCAGTGTAGCGCACAGAATGAAATTCCTAATCAAGTATAGCGCACAGATTGAAATTTCTAACCAAGTATAGCGCACAGAATGAATTTTCTAACCAAGTATAGTCACAGAATGAAATTCCTAATCAAGTATAGTGCACAAAAATTCCTAACCAAATATAGTGCACAGAAATTCCTAACCAAGTATAGCGCACAGAAATTCCTAACCAAGTATAGTGCACAGAATGAAATTCCTAATCAAGTGTAGTGCACATAAATTCCTAACCAAATATAGTGCACATAAATTCCTAACCAAACATAGTGCACAGAAATTCCTAACCATGTGTAGTGCACAGAAATTCCTAACCAAGTATAGTGCACAGAAATTCCTAATCGAGTATAGTGCACAGAAATTCCTAGCCAAGTATATATAGTGCACAGAAAATTCTAACCAAGTCTGCACAGAATGAAATTCCTAACCAAGTATAGTGCACAGAATGAAATTCTAACCAAGTATAGCGCACAGAAATTCTAACAAAGTATAGTGCACAGAATGAAATTCCTAACCAATTATAGTGCACAGAAAATCCTAACAAAGTATAGTACACAGAATGAAATTCCTAACCAAGTATAGCGCACAGAAATTCCTAACAAAGTATAGTGCACAGAATGAAATTCCTAACCAATTATAGTATACAGAATGAAATTCGTAACCAATTATAGTGCACAGAAATTCCTAACCAAGTATAGTGCACAGAATGAAATTCCTAACCAAACATAGTGCACAGAAATTCCTAACCAAGTATAGTGAACAGAATGAAATTCCTAACCAAGTGTAGTGCACAGAAATTCCAATCAAATATAGTGCACAGAATGAAATTCCTAACCAAGTGTAGTGCACTGAAATTCTTAATCAAGTATAGTGCACATAAATTCCTAATCAAGTATAGCGCACAGAATGAAATTCCTAACTAAGTATAGTGCACAGAATGAAATTCCTAACCAAGTATAGTGCACAGAAATTCCTAACCAAGTATAGTGCACAGAAATTCCTAACCAAGTATAGTGCACAGAATGAAATTCCTAACCAAGTATAGTGCACAGAAATTCCTAATCAAGTATAGTGCACAGAAAATTCCTAATCAAGTATAGTGCACAGAAATTCCTAATCAAGCATAGTGCACAGAAATTCCTTATCAAGTATAGTGCACAGAATGAAATTCTTAATCAAGTATAGTGCACAGAAATTCATAATCAAGTATAGTGCACAGAAATTCCTAACAAGTGTAGTGCACAGAATGAAATTCCTAACAAGTGTAGTGCACAGAAATTCCTAATCAAGTATAGTGCACAGAATGAAATTCCTAATCAAGTATAGTGCACAGAAATTCCTAATCAAGTATAGTGCACAGAACGAAATTCCTAATCAAATATAGTGCACAGAATGAAATTCCTAACCATGCATAGTGCACAGAATGAAATTTCTAATCAAGTATTGAAAATCTTTGAAGGAATTTTCCGACAGAAAGTGTATTCCCAACGAAACTACCACAAAAAAAAAAAGAAGAAAAAAAGAAAAAGAAAAAAAAAAAAAAAAAAAAAGAAAAAAAAAGGAAGAAAAAGCGGTTGGGGACATGGCCAAACTAAAC
>CM031601.1:97086626-97097323 GCA_018398815.1 Conus ventricosus | reverse complement strand
AAAACCCATTTTTTTTTTTAATTTTTGGCCGCAAAAAATTTTAAAATTTCCAAAAAGGTCTAAATTTAGAAAATAACGGACCCTAACGGTTTTTAACCCCAAAAATTTTTTTTTCCGTTGGAAATTTGATATCATTGCTCGCGGTAAAACTGTTTTAAAACCAAATTTAAATAGAAGGGTTAATTTATATAATAACGTTTTTAACGGTAAATTTTTTAAAGTTTCTTTTCATATTGTTGCCTATCTTGATCAGCTTTAAAAAACTGCACCGTATCCCAAATTTAACAAAAAAGGTCTAAATTTAGAAAAAAAAAGGATTGAAGGGTTTTTAACCTAAAATTTTAATTTCTTTTCGTGTAAATTGTATATCATTTTCGCGTGAAAAAACTGCATCTGTAAACCGTTTTTTCTCGGGAAGGGCAAATTTATTAATAAGGGTTTTTAAAACGGTCAATTTTTTAAGTTTCGGTTCGTGAAGTTTTTTCTGTTCACTTGTAAAACTGCATCTTAAACCCGAATTTAATCGGGAACGGTCAAATTTTTAAAAATAACTTTTTTAACGGTAATTTTTTAATTTTTCCGTTCGTGAAAGTTGTATACATTGTTCAGCGTTACAAGCTCTGTATACCGAATTTAACAAAATGGCGAATTTATATAATAAGGGTTTTAACGTCAATTTTAAGTTTCGGTTCGTGTAATTGTATATCTTTATTCAGCAAAAAAACTCACCTTATCCCAAAAATTTCATCAAGAAAGTCTAAATTTAAAAAAAAGTTTTTAAACGTGAAAATAACGGTCAAAAACACGAATACCCCCGGTTATCCAAGTATGTCCCCCAGACTAACCCGTTTTGGCGATCCCGACTCCCTTTGCCGCCAACCCAAAAAGATTTTATTTTGACTTTTTAGGGGGGACGTGTTTAACGTTTTTAACGGCATAAAAACTGTCGTAAAAAGTCCAATGACCCCCGTTACTCGGGAGAGGCCACTAGTTCGATGCCCTGGCAAGTCACAACGGCCATTTGTAAAACAGAGGAAAAGATGTCTTTGAAACCCTTTTTAAAAAGTTTGAAGGTTTTTAACGGGTTTTTTTTTTTTTTTAGAGATTAGCCAAAACCATCCTTGGGGCACAACAGATCCTGCTAAATTTCAAGAAGATCGGGTATAAACATTTCTTTTGTAGGTTAGGTTTTTTTAAAAGGTTTTTAACTGATAAAAACGTTTTTTTAAAATGCTAAAAAACGTTCTAATTTTAGAGAAAGGCCTGTACCTGTGCAAAGTCACAACGGGCCCTTTGATGAAAAGCAAAAAAAAATTTTTTGAAACCCCTTTTAAACATTTTTTTAAAGGTTTTTTAAAAAAGGTTTTTTTTTTTTTAGAGATTACCCAAAAACCCTCCCGGGTCACAAAAAAACGTACCGCCCAAATTTTATTTCAATCGGTTTACCTTTTTTTTTCTATGGTACACAGAACCCACACACGCACAACCAGACAGAATTTCCATTTATAAATTAGATAAATTAAATATATTTTTAATAAAAAATTTTTTAAAAAATTTATATTTATATAAAAATTTTTTTAAAATATATATATATAATATATATATTTATTTAAAAATAATTATTTTAAATTTGGGGATCGGGGGAGGGGGGGGGGGATTAGTCCCCATAAAGAATGTATAAAACATGGTTTTTATGAGATCCCACCTCTGTAAGGCACGTACATGCCAGTATCCAGAGTACAAAATGCTATTTATAGCAGATCCCACCCTGTAGGGACCGGTAACCCTGCTCAGCTACCCAATCAAACATGGTTTTTTTAAAGAGACCCACCTCTGTTGGACACTTTCAGCTAGACCAATACAAAATGGATTTATAGAGATCCCCCCTGAGAGGACACATCAGCCACTACCGATAAAAAACATGGTATTTTAGAAATTTCCCCCCGTAAAAACCAAACCCTGTCAGCTACCCCAAGTAAAAAACATGGTATTTAAGCAGACCCCCCACCCTGTGAGGCACGTACACTGCTCAGCTATCCAGAGTCAAACAGGGTATTTAAAAAGCAGATCCCACCCTGTAAGGACACGACACTGCTCACTACCCCAGGTACAAACCAGGTTTTAAGCAAATCCCACCGTAAGGGGGAAACAGTACATCTCAGTTTCGAGGTACAAACAGGGGTATTTAAGCAAATCCCACCTTGTAGAGGAAACGGGTCATGTCAGCACCCAGAAGTAAAAACATGGTTTTTAGCAAATCCCCCTCTGTAGAGGAAAGGGGTCATGCTCAGCATCCAGAGTAAAAAATGGTATTTATGCAGTCCCACCTCTGTAGGGAAAACCGATAAAAGCTCAGTTCCAGAGTCAAACATGGTATTTTACAAATCCCCTCTTAGGGGAAACAGTTACATCTCAGTTCCAGATACAAAATGGTTTTTTAAGCAGATCCCCCCTTGTAGAGGAAACAGACACTGCCAGCTATCCAGAGACAAACGGTATTTAAAAAGCAGACCCCACCTCGTAGGGGACACATACACTGCTCGTACCAGAGTACAAAACATGGTATTTATAGCAAATCCCCCTTGTAGGGGAACGAAAAACTGTAGCATCCAGGACAAACAGGAAATTTAGCAATCCCACCTCTTAGAGGAAACATACACTGCTTACTACCCAGAGTACAAACATGGTATTTTAGCAAACCCCACCCGTAGAGGAAACGGTACCACTCAGTATCAGATACAAACAGGTATTTATACAGATCCCCCTGTAGGGGAAAACAGTACACTGTCAGCACCAGAGTAAAACAGGGTTTTTAATTCAAACCCCACCCTGTAGGGGAAAACGGTACATGCTCAGTACCAGAGAAAAACTTTGGGTTTTATAGCAACCCACCTCTGTGAGGAAACGGTACATGTCAGCAATCCGGTACAAACAGTATTTATAGAAAACCCCTTGTAGAGAAAACGTCCTGTAGCTACCCAGAGTAAAAAAAGTATTTATAGCAAATCCCATTGTAGAGGAAAGGTACACTGCTCTTTTTCCCAGGTAAAACATGGATTTTGCAAACCCACCTCTGTAGAGGAAACGGTACACTGTCGCACCCAGAGTACAAACATGGTTTTTATAGCAGATCCCCCCGTAGAGGACACGATACCCTCGCTTCCAGAGTACAAAACATGGTATTTATAGCAAATCCCACCGTAGAAAAAACGGTACATGCTGCTACCCAGAGTACAACATGGTATTTATAGCAACCCCCCCTTAGAGGAAGGGTCAGCTCGCACCCAGGAAAAAGGGCAAAAAGGGAACGTGGTGTTGGGGACTGACTTTGTCACATGCAAGGCATTGGTTCACGTCACAGACTTAAACCGAAAAAACATTAAAATGATGATAATTTTTTCCACGATATGACAGTCCCCCGGATTGTATAGTCCCTAACACAACAAAAAAAGCGAAAAAAAAATTCAGGTGGCATTTTTGAATTTTATCGTTTGACTGAAAACCGAAATGTAAAGAAGGTCTAGAAAAATTGCAAATTTTCCCCGGAAACTTTTTTTCATTTTTTGTTGTTTGAGAACATAAAAAAGAAAGCTTCAAGAAATTGAAACCCCTGGGGGTAGACCATTAGAATTTTCTTGAAAACGGGTTTTTAAAAAACAAACAAAATAATAATCCCCAAAAGCTGCACTCTCTCTTTGTTATTTGTGAAGGGGTACCGGTGATCGCCCCCCCCCTTCCCTTTTCTTCTAATCTCCTTTCCCTTCCGACAAAATTTTTCCTTACCCTCCCCCCCCCCCCTCTCGCGTTCCCCCCCCTCCCCCCCCCCCCGCCCCCCCCTGTCTTTGTCTCTCTTTGTATCCATCCCTCGCTCTCCATTCTCCCCGTTTCTCGCTTCCCCCCTTCCTCTTTCTGTTTCTCTCCCCCCCCCATCCCCCCATCTCTTTTCTTTCCCCCCCCCCCCCCCCGTGTGTTTCTTTCTCTTGGTGTGTGGGAAATTGGGTTTGCACCACACTGCGTTTCCCTTGACGGTTGTCGGAAACACGTGGAAGAATTCCGCAGCTACGGAAAAAAATGTCCCTCTGTAAATTTGATTCCCTAAGCCAGAGATCTGTGATATATCTTTGAAGTTTGGTCAGAAGTGCGTGAATGGACTGACCTTATCTGTGATATATCTTTGAAGTTTTGGTCAGAAGTGTGTGAATGGACTGACCTCTTGCACGGGTCACTGGTTGTGGCATTCTCCTCACGCTGATCGGCGGCTTCGTTGATCCGAATGCCCGCATCACGAGGAGTTCATTCTGCTCACGCTGATCGGCAGCTTGGTTGATCCGAATGCCCGCATCACGTGGAGTTCATTCTCCTCACGCTGATCGGCACCTTGGTTGATCCGAAGGCCCGCATCACGTGGAGTTTCAGGCCAGACCCAGCGTCAGGGTCAGTGCTACAAGGGGAAGTAGATCAGTGCTACACGGGGAAGTAGATCTCTACGGATCGTGAACTTTCACATGCAGGGTCAGTGCTACAAGGGGAAGTAGATCTCTACGGATCGTGAACTTTCACATGCAGGGTCAGTGCTACACGGGGAAGTAGATATCTACGGATCGTGAACTTTCACATGCAGGGTCAGTGCTACAAGGGGAGTAGATCTCTACGGATCGTGAACTTTCACATGCAGGGTCAGTGCTACACGGGAAGTAGATCTCTACGGATCGTGAACTTTCACATGCAGGGTCAGTGCTACAAGGGAAGTAGATCTATACGGATCGTGAACTTTCACATGCAGGGTCAGTGCTACAAGGGAAGTAGATGTCTACGGATCGTGAACTTTCACATGCAGGTCAGTGCTACACGAGGAAGTAGATCTATACGGATCGTGAACTTTCACATGCAAAGGGTGGATTTTGTTCTGGTTGGTGAAGGCCTCAAAATCCTAACAAGAATCGTAGACGAACAAAAAGACTTCAAGAGTGCATGCACTATTTTTGTTTAATTGCACTGGGGTAGGTACACAAGGTTTGTTGTGTTTTTTAAAACCTGATCTGAGGTAGGAAGACGACGGTTTTGTTTTTACCTGCCCTAGAGTAGGTAGACAAAAGTTTTCCTTTTGTTTTACCTGTTGTGGGGTAGACAGACAATGGTTTTGTTTTTACCTGCCCTGGGTAGATAGACAACGGTTTTGTTTTTACCTGCCCTGGGGTAGACAGACAACGGTTTCTTTTTACCTGCCCTGGGGTAGACAGACAACGGTTTCTTTTTACCTGCCCTGGGGTAGACAGACAACGGTTTCTTTTTACCTGCCCTGGGGTAGGTAGACAACTTTTTTACCTGTCCTGGGTGGATAGACAAGTTGTTTTGTTTTTACCTGTTCTGGGGTAGATAGACAAGTTGTTGTTTTTTTACCTGTTCTGGGGTAGATAGACAAGTTGGTTTTTTTTTAACCTGCTCTGGGGTGGATAGACAAGTTGTTTTTTTTACCTGCCTGGGTAGGTAGACAAAAAGGTTTTTTTTTCACCTGTTCTGGGTAGGTAGACAAAGTTTTTTTTAACCTGCCCTGGGTTAGGTAGACAAAGATTTTGGGTTTTTTTTTACCTGCCCTGGGTTATGTAGACAAAGATTTTTTTAACCTGCCCTGAGGTGGGGAGACAACGGTTGTTGTTTTTTTACCTGCCCTGGGGTAGTAGACAAAAGTTTTTTTTCCTCTGCCCTCAGGAAGATAGACAAAATTGTTTTGTTTTTTTAACCTACCTGCAAGCAGAACCGCACGCCTGTCAATGGGCCTGATTGTTCGTTCTGTTAAGTACTGGATGGCGAAGAAGCAGGAAAACACAATTTATCCCCCTTTGTCATTTTGTCAGCGGGTGGACGGAAGTAAGCAGTCAATGCGCTCTATTCTGATTGGTCAGCGCTTTCTAACCCAACCAGTCAATTGGCACAGTACGTAATGATGTCGATCTTATAAACAGCAATTTAATATGATGGTTTAATGGAGCGAAATCTCCGGCTGTCGCAATGATTATTCAATATCGGTAAAATGAGGCCAATTTCTGTTTCTGTGCAGCAGATGATTGGAAAGTGGTGCTGTGGGGTGGCGGGCAGTACAAGGCGCCCACCACACGCCCGATACAAGTGATCCGTGCTGTGGGTGGGCGGGCAGTACAAGGCGCCCACCACACGCCCGATACAAGTGATCCGTGTTGTGGGTGGGCGGGCAGTACAAGGCGCCCACCACACGCCCGATACAAGTGATCGGCTCTCCCGGCAGTCGGACAGCCATTACTGTCCTACCATGTTTTATGTCGGAATCCATAAACCATTGTCAGAGCCAGAGACAGAACAGTCCGTTAGGTGGAGCTGTCAGCTGAAACATGGTGATATGGTGGAGGGGTCGGGGCAGAGGGACGGATGGTGACTGAAGCAGTGTTGCCGCACAAATCACCGCCCCGGGAAAAAAAAGGTCTAATGGGAGGCGGGCTCTGGCTTACGACTGGACGATTCTTTGAAAATCCTCACCCCAGTGTGTTACCGGACGAGTCCGCCTTGCAGCTGGATAACCCTCCGACAGCAGCCTCCCGACTTCAGACTGAGGAAAGTCTGGGTTCTAACTGGCCAGACCAGCCTCCATGATTGAGACTGAGGAAAGTCTGGGTTCTAACTGGCCAGACCAGCCTCCCTGATTGAGACTGAGGATAGTCTGGGTTCAGATCAAGACTGAAGACAGTCTGGGTTCTAAATGGCCAGACCTGCCTCCCTGATTGAGACTGAGGATAGTCTGGGTACTGATTCAGTTTGAGGATAGTCTGGGTTCTGATTCAGACTGAGGATAGTCTGGGTTCTGATTCAGACTGAGGATAGTCTGGTTCAGATCAAGACAGGATAGTCTGGGTTCAGATCAAGACTGAGGATAGTATGGGTTCAGATTAAGACTGAGGATAGTATGGTTCACATCAAGACTGAGGATAGTCTGGGTTCACATCAAGACTGAGGATAGTCTGGGTTCAGATCAAGACAGGATAGTCTGGGTTCAGATCAAGACTGAGGATAGTATGGGTTCAGATTAAGACTGAGGATAGTCTGGGTTCAGATCAAGACTGAGGATAGTCTGGGTTCAGATCAAGACAGAGGATAGCCAGGTTCACATCAAGACAGAGGATAGTCTGGGTTCACATCAAGACAGAGGATAGTCAGGGTTCAGATCAAGACAGAGGATAATCAGGGTTCAGATCAAGACTGAGGATAGTCTGGGTTCACATCAAGACAGAGGATAGTCTGGTTCACATCAAGACTGAGGATTGTCAGGGTTCAGATCAAGACTGAGGATAGTCTGGGTTCAGATCAAGACAGGATAGTCTGGGTTCAGATCAAGACTGAGGATAGTATGGGTTCAGATCAAGACTGAGGATAGTATGGGTTCAGATCAAGACTGAGGATAGTCTGGGTTCACATCAAGACTGAGGATAGTCTGGTTCAGATCAAGACTGAGGATAGTATGGTTCAGATCAAGACTGAGGATAGTCTGGGTTCACATCAAGACAGAGGATAGTCAGGGTTCAGACCAAGACTGAGGATAGTCTGGGTTCACATCAAGACTGAGGATAGTCTGGTTCAGATCAAGACTGAGGATAGTCTGGGTTCACATCAAGACAGAGGATAGTCAGGGTTCACATCAAGACAGAGGATAGTCTGGGTTCACATCAAGACTGAGGATAGTCCGGGTTCAGATCAAGACAGAGGATAATCAGGGTTCAGATCAAGACTGAGGATAGTCTGGGTTCACATCAAGACAGAGGATAGTCTGGGTTCACATCAAGACTGAGGATAGTCTGGGTTCAGATCAAGACTGAGGATAGTCTGGGTTCAGATCAGACTGAGAATAGTCTGGGTTCTGATTGAGACTGAGGATAGTCAGGGTTCTGATTGAGACTGAGGATAGTCAGGGGTTCACATCAAGACTGAGGATAGTCTGGGTTCACATCAAGACTGAGGATAGTCTGGGTTCTGATTGAGACTGAGGATAGTCAGGGTTCACATCAAGACTGAGGATAGTCTGGGTTCACATCAAGACAGAGGATAGTCTGGTTCACATCAAGACAGAGGATAGTCTGGGTTCACATCAAGACAGAGGATAGTCTGGGTTCAGATCAAGACTGAGGATAGTCTGGGTTCAGATCAAGACTGAGGATAGTCTGGGTTCAGATCAAGACAGGATAATCAGGGTTCAGATCAAGACTGAGGATTGTCAGGGTTCACATCAAGACTGAGGATAGTCTGGGTTCACATCAAGACAGAGGATAGTCTGGGTTCACATCAAGACAGAGGATAGTCTGGGTTGTCATCGGGCCAGTCTGGTCTTCCCCATGGAAAGTCATCTCCCCAGCTTCCAAGCTTCAAGCCTTTCTTTTCACTTTCCTCCTTTTGCATCATGAAGGCTGAGAAATGTCTGGTTTCTACCTAGCTGGATCTGGCTTACAGTCGGATAACTCTTATAAAAATGTCAGCCACGCAGCCTCGGGGCTGGAATACTTTGGATTCCTGCTGGGCCAGTCCAGCTTCTAGTCAGATAACGGTCAGAAAGCCACTTATCCCCGCATCATTATGGTAGACAAAAAGGAGGGGTGCGCGTGGGTGGGGTGGGGTGGGGTGGGGTATCGTGTGTTTTTTGTTTTGTGAAACTAATGAAAGCTTTGGTTGGTTGAGGGCAGCTGATGCAGCTGAAGCACTTACAGTCTGCCATTGTGGCTGATGCTTTAGATGTTCATTAACACACACGTCTTCAACCCATCTCATTCTCTCTCTCTTTCTATTTCTCTCTCTCTCCTCTCTCTCTCTCTCTCTCTCTCTCTCTCTCTCTCTCTTTCTACTTCTCCCTCTCTCTCTCTCTCTCTCTCTCTCTCTCTCTGGGCATGGCGTGTTGTCTTCGTCAGTCCAGGAAAAACACTCTCGGCATGACGTGTTGTCTTCGTCAGTCCAGGAAAACACTGATTTCTTTACTCAGTAAGTGTTCAGAACGTAAAATCGAACTTCGAAAAATACTGTGTAAATGTGATGTAAGCCACAATGTAGTGCTGACGCGTCTGATCGTTTTTGTGGTGTAATTAGAGAGGGAAAAAAAAAAAAATCCAGCCGACAGCCGAGGCCGGCCATGGCGTGGTGCGTGCCGGCCGGCGGCATGCAGGAGCTGTAGGGCGTAGCTAGATGTGTTGGCTGTAGGTTACACCACCCATGATGCCAGCCATGGGGCCCACTACTCGATCCATGGCCAAAGACACCGGTATATTTGTGTGCGGGGTAACCTCAAGCAGATAACGGATACGCTTGATCCAATACAGAAAACAGTTACATGTGTTAAACAGCGTATGCCCCACTGGAGGTTTGCACTACATCACAGGTACATGGGAAATACATACCTACAGGAGTAAAATGCTCATGGAAAAATTACCGTGCACAACACAAAGAATATGACTGCTCTGAAGACTTTACCACCATCTCTCCAATTCCCTCTGACCTCTGCCAATCTACGATAGAGATGAGATCAGAGGAAATCAAGATTCTTAAGATGCATATATACTATACAACTGGCACCATTCTTATACAAGGGTGTCACGGACAAAAATGAAACAACCAAACTCGTGGTTAGTCGCCAGCCAATTTGTTCGGGACATAAGCTTCAACCCAAACATTCTAGGCGCCAGGTAGACGGGCCCATATGTCGGGTCCAGCCAATTAAGCTTAGCGTAGAGGCTTCACGGAGACGGTACGGTCCAGCCAGACAGACTAAGCTGTTTGACCGACGCCTCGATGTCTGCCCGGACGGATCTCAGTGCCTGGGCCAGACTCATCTAGCCAATTTTAGAGTGACCAGTGCCCACGAGTTAAGCCACATGGCGCCAGTTAAGTAGGGAAGGGGGGAAGGTAGTGCGTGGTGGGGTGAAATCTAGCTAATCAATTAAATGACGAATTGACCACCACAGAGAGTAAGGCGTGTAGGCGTGACTGTCATGATTTGAATATCCAATGGAATTAGAGGGAGATAACTTCGGCTACGAGGCGGTAAAAATACTGACCAATGGTACTCGCCCTTTTTGACAGATCGGAACGGGATAAGAAGGATGTGAGAGTGAGAGAACGGGAGAACGAGGGAAGAACGAACAGAGAGACAGAGAGAGAGAGAGGTTTGGGGTGTTAGTCTCTGCAGGAGAAAGGCAGAGAGATGAGAGGAGTGAAGTTTAAGCATTAGCACCAGATAGTCTGCAGAGGAGGGACTAAAGAGAGATGTGGAGAGAGAGAGTTGCTAACTAATGAAGAGAAAAAGAAAGAAAAGAAAAGGAAAAGAAAAGCAACCATGTCCATTTAATAGAGCAGACTAGGAGAGAGAGAGAGAGAGTGCAATGCGTTAATGCAGGAAGAAAGAAAGGAGAACAGATCGATGTTGATAGTCACTGTTCCATCTTAACCGGGGTTCGACCTCATACCTGGCAGCGTCACTTCGTCAAGCAGAACCACAGACCAACGCCAGTGCCAGCAGACCAACACCAGTGCCAGCAGTTGTGCCGTGTTGTGAAAGTGACAGTGAAAAGAAAAAAAAAGGAAAAGAAAAAGAGACAGTGATTCGTGAATAGTTAGATCACTGGGCCCGTAAAGTAGAAATCTATTTATACCCGGGTTAGTTAATGAGTTAGATAAATGATTTGTGAAGTTCG
>CM031601.1:97080681-97085626 GCA_018398815.1 Conus ventricosus | reverse complement strand
CGAAAAAAAAGCCCACCAGCCTCGGGGCTGGAATACTTGGATTCCTGCTGGCCAGTCCAGCTTCTAGTCAGATAACGTCAGAAAGCCACTTATACCCCGCATCATTATGGTAGACAGGAAGGAGGGGTGCGCGTGGGTGGGGTGGGGTGGGGTATCGTGTGTTTTTTGTTTTGTGAAACTAATGAAAGCTTTGGTTGGTTGAGGGCAGCTGATGCAGCTGAAGCACTTACAGTCTGCCATTGTGGCTGATGCTTTAGATGTTCATTAACACACACGTCTTCAACCCATCTCATTCTCTCTGCTCTATTTCTTTCTCTCTCTCTCTCTCCTCTCTCTCTCTCTCACTCTTCTCTCTCTCTCTCTCTCTCTCTCTCTCTCACTCTCTCTCTCACTCTCTCTCTCTCTCTCTCCTCTCTCCCTCTCTCTCTCTCCTCTCTCTCTCTCTCCTCTCTTCTCCTCTCTCTCTCTCTCTCTCTCCTCTCTCTTCTCTCTCTCTCTCTCTCTGTCTCATTTTAGAATTAGATTACAGTATTGCTATGTTGAATTGTCAGTATGAATTATATATGTTGAAATGATCCATGTATAACAAGTACAGATTGTAAGACTAGGCTTTGGCCTAAAATCTTCATCTTGTGTATTAAAGACCAATCAATCAATCAATCAGTCAATTTCTCTGCTCTCTCTCTCTCTCTCTCTCTCTTCTCTCTCTCTCGTTCTCTCTCCTCCTCTCTCTCTCTCCTCTCTCCTCTCTCTCTTTCATGCGCCCCCACCCCCTTTTTCCCTTGTATTTCCATTTTCCTTTTTACACCGGTGGCCGTGCCTCATCATGGGGAGAGAGCGGGGCTAGTGGGCCCCTGAAGTAGGTCGGACCACTGGCTTGATTTTGAAGCCCTTGAGGGTTTTCATTCATCTTGGTCACGTGGCTATGTCACATGATCGCCTGCCTTCTCGCACCGGGAATATGGCGCCCACATGTTGCAGACTAGTGAGGAAGTTGTTAAACATTTGAATTGGAGCGAAAGTAGATTTGTTGAAGACATGTCCAGATCAGTTTTAGTCAACGTATCTGTCAGACAATGTCCAGATCAGGTTTTAGTCAACGTATCTGTCAGTCATGTCCAGATCAGTTTTAGTCAACGTATCTGTCAAACATGTCCAGATCAGGTTTAGTCAACGTATCTGTCAAACATGTCCAGATCAGGTTTTAGTCAACGTATCTGTCAGACATGTCCAGATCAGGTTTTAGTCAACGTATCTGTCAAACATGTCCAGATCATGGTTTTAGTCAACGTATCTGTCAACATGTCCAGATAGGTTTTAGTCAACGTATCTGTCAAACATGTCCAGATCAGGTTTTAGTCCAACGTATCTGTCAGACATGTCCAGATAGGTTTAGTCAACGTATCTGTCAGACATGTCCAAGTTTTAGTCAACGTATCTGTCAGACATGCACAGCGGCCAGCAAAACCCGTATAACACTGTCCAGTATCATGGTAAGTGCCCCCCCCCCCCCCCCCCCCCCTAGTAAACATGTGCGTTAAGACAAGCTGGTTCTTAGGGGCGACTTAACGTGTAGGGTGGACCGGTATGCCCGATATAAAGCGTACATGTTTACTCAATAACGCGCTCATTTATTAGAATGATCCTCAGATTTTGCCAATCCACTTACTGGACTGGGAGACTGTTCTGATTAAAACCGTTTAAAACATCCGTAAGATACCGGAATACAGTCATTATCATCAAAGGGGAAAAGTCTGCATTGTCGTTGTACCCTAGGTCACCCAGCGAGAAGGGGATGAACGGGTCCTGAAAACATAAAGACTGGGCTAATGCGAAATGTGCAAACCTTGGAGAAAACCCCGTGTAAAGACTGGGCTAATGCGAATTGGCAAGTCTTGGAGAACACCCATGTAAAGACTGGGCTAATGCGTATGGGCAAGTCTTGGAGAAAACCCCGTGTAAAGACTGGGCTAATGCGAATTGGCAAGTCTTGGGAAAACCCAGTGTAAAAACAGGCTAATGCGGAATGTTGCAAGTCTTGGAGAACACCCAGTGTAAAGACTGGGCTAATGCAAAATGCACTAGTCTTGGGGGAAACCCCAGTGTAAAGACTGGGCTAATGCAAAATGCACTAGTCTTGGGGAAACCCCAGTGTAAAGACTGGGCTAATGCAAAATGCACTAGTCTTGGGGAAACCCCAGTGGTAAAGACTGGGCTAATGCAAAATGCACTAGTCTTGGGGAAACCCCAATGTAAAGACTGGGCTAATGCAAATGCACTAGTCTTGGGGGAAACCCCAGTGTAAAGACTGGGCAAATGCGAAATGTGCAAGTCTGGGAGAAAACCCAGTGTAAAGACTGGGCAAATGCGAAATACGCAAGTCTTGGAGGAAAGTTTAATCTGTTGTTTGCTGTTGTTGTTGTGTTATGACTCTGACGACTCTACATCACCTGCAAACTCGATGAAGTATAAAATGTACTTTTTTCTCCAGTGGTTTGATTTGCTTCTGTGCTAGTCACTCACTGCCAGTTTATATGCGGCTAAGGTTTATTTTATTTGTTGATGACTAAAAGAGGTTTTCAGTTAGCTGTCATCAGATTTCTGTCTCTTGCGACACTGACCCTTCGCCCTGGCGGCTGGTTACACAGACACTGGAACATGATGGGCGCCATGGGCAGCTGGTCACACAGACACTGGAAAATGATGGGCGCCATGGGCAGCTGGTTACACAGACACTGGAACATGATGGCGCCATGGGCAGCTGGTTACACAGACACTGGAACATGATGGGCGCCATGGGCAGCTGGTCACACAGACACTGGAAAATGATGGGCGCCATGGCAGCTGGTTACACAGACACTGGAACATGATGGGCGCCATGGCAGCTGGTTACGCAGACACTGGAACATGATGGGCACCATGAGCAGCTGCTGAAGTTTTAAGTTCATCGAATCGACCAGGCTAGGATTTGAACCCAGGTCCATCCACTCGCGAGGCGAAGGCAGTTTCTACCGGTCACCAGTATACAGATACACACATGTGTAAGCATAAGCATAGTTATTGGGAAAAAGCGATCATGCAAGCTCATGCGCACGCAGTCATCCACAGTTACACATGCAAGCACACACCACTCACCTACACATGTTATCATTGTCATTATCATCATTCTTGTTGTTGTTGTTACCATTATCATTATTAAGAGTACTTTATAACGCCTATCCTCGTTAGAAACCAAGCTCTCAACGCTTTACAATCCACCCTCTCGTTTACACAACGGCTGTGCCTACCTGGGTAGGGCTGACTGAAAAGCCGCCTGCTGGCGCTCATTCATTCGTTTTCCGTCTGTTTCAGTCATTACCATTCACTCGATTTTCTTCCTGCATTCTTTGATTTGCACACAGGGCAGGGTGCATGCTATGTGTAACGTGCTATCCATATTAACGGCCAAACCGACCTTCTCTTTCGAAACTTAATGTTGGGATTCTCTTCTTCTTCTTCCTAAAATACTGGTTCACTCAAAAACGATGTCACCAGCGCACATGTTTAAAATAAAATAACATAAAATAGTGCGACTCAGACTGTTGGCCCTGGAGCAAATTTGGCAACAAGAGGTCGCACTCGATATTCAAGAAGTTAAAAGCAATGGCCAAATTCAGGCCCAAGTAACCATAAAATACCTGGGGAAGTTAAAATAGAAAATCGTCAATATGCAGATCTCAGAACTGTCGCATCAATTTGTTTTTTTTAAATGAGACTGCATTTGTGGCAGTCTTGATGGCACCCGGCCGTGAGTTCCACAGCCGTACAGAACTAGGATAAAAAAATTAATTAATGTAAGTGGCTGTCAATATTTGATGCAGGTGTGGTAATAACATTGACCGCCACTCCTGTGCTACTTTTATTCAATACTAGTTGTTCCATTGGAATATCAATTACTTTAGCTCTGCCTTTGAAGAAGATGTTAAGTTTGATAAAAGCTCTTCTCTCTTCCAAGGGTTTCCATTCTAATTTCCTCATGTTCTTCCTAGTATTCCCCTTTTCTCTGATGTGGTTCCCTGTTACGAACCGTGCTGCTCTCTTCTGAATCTTTTCGAGGTTATCAATGTCCTTTAGATGGTAAGGATCCCAAAATGAGCAACCATATTCCAGTACTGGTCTAACCAGTGTTTTTGTAGCAGTCGTCTTTAACCTTTTGGGGCAGTCATTGATATTCCTGTATAAGAAAGCTAAGATGTTATTTGCTTTCTTACATACTAAATTGTAATGTTCTTTCCATTTGAGACGACTATCTATAATCACGCCTAAATATTTTGCAGCATTGGTTTCTTTAAGAATAGTATTATGAATAGAATATTCTGATCTAGTTGGTGAGCGTTTGTTACATATACGCAACAATTGGCACTTTTGGGATGAAATTCCATTTTCCAAGTTCTTTCCCACTCTTGTAAAGCGTTTAGATCTTCTTGTAGAATGCGTGTATCATTCTTGCTTCTGATTGTTCTATATACTAAGCTGTCATCTGCAAAAAAGCCTTATAGCATTTCCAGGAGAGAGATTTCTACTTATGTCATTTATATAAATTAAAAAAAACAAGGGCCCCAGAACAGTTCCCTGTGGTACACCTGACAAGACTGGTTTACAATGGGATGACGACCCTTCCACAACTTTCTGCGTTCTCCCAACGAGGAATGATCTAGCCCATTTAGCAAGAACCGCCAATGCCGATGTGTTCTAATTTAAGCAGCAGGCCCTCATGGTCAACCTTATCAAAGGCTTTAGAAAAGTCTAATAAAATTGCATCTATTTGCTGTCTGTTGTTAAGACAGTTATTAAAATAATTGAGAGTTGTTATAAGTTGTTATAATTCTACATGTGTGCAAGATGTTATGCGTGCATTCACATACTGAACCTCGGCTTATAGTCTCATTTGAAGAAACTGTTTGCG
>CM031601.1:97060681-97078181 GCA_018398815.1 Conus ventricosus | reverse complement strand
TTCCTCTTGATAGAATATCTCACGCGTATTCAAGATAAACTGGGAGTACGTTTATATGCTTTGCAGCTTGTTTTTTGTTGGTTTTTTTTTTTAAATATGGGTCCTAGATGGTGGCCTACATCCGATGAAAGGAGTCTTTAGTTTCCCTACTGCCGCTACTGCTGCTACTGCTACAGGTGATGCTGCTGCTGCTGTTATGCCTCAAACCGTTACCACTACAGCCACTGCTTCTCTCGATGCTGCTTCTCTTCCTGTTACTGCGACAACATTTGCTGCTGCATTGCTTCTGCCACATTGTCAGGGTCACTGACATTGCTACTTGAGCCCGTACATGTATGTTACAGATAGATCTAGTGGAGGTGACTCATGTTTGAACTTGTGCATGTGCGGACTGATCATGTTCCATGTCGTTATCTTGCGTGGTTCGCATTAGAGTCAATATTTCCTCTATATGTGCTAGGGTGAGCGGCGAACATTTCCGCTCACGTCGCATGCGTGTGTGTGCGTCAGTGGATATCTGTGTGACAGCACAGCTTGGGAGGGGGTAGGGAGGTATCTTGAACTTTTTAGTGTTTTTCCGTGGAAGTGGTGAAATTGGGTCATGCATCATCCTCACTGTGAGTTGCCCAATCATAGGCCTAGTTAACCTTACGTTGAATTATCCAATCACAGTCAAGTTTACTGTAAAGCAGGCTGGGGGTTAGGTGAACTGTCGCTCAGTGTTTTTTTTTGCAGCTGTTTTTCAGAGTGGAAGTCTCTGACGTTGTGTGTGTCGATTCTATGTTGGAAGTCCTGGTGAATCCTTTTAGGAACCTTGTGTTCAGGTTCGGCTTAAGGATTAGTGGAGCTGCCTTGAGTCTGGAGGGGGACTGATTCTGTTTTCTGTGTAATTGTATTCTTCTCGCTGTTGGAGGTACAGTAGAAGGACTGTCGTTACTGTAATTTGTGAAGACGTGTTGCTGCATTCTTGTTGAACTTAACCGGTGTTCCCGAGACCCTGGTGGGATGAAGACTTGGTTGCTGCGTTCTGTTGAACTGTAACCTGTGTACCTGAAACCTTGGTGGGTGAAGACTTGGTATTGCTGTGGTTGGGTGCTGTAGACGTGCTGGTCTGGGGATGGCCTTGGTGGCGCTGGACAACCCATCTCGGAGTTGGGCGGACACGTGTTGGTTCAAGGTACGTTTGGTATAATTCAGTGTAGACATTTTAGTAACCTATCATCTGAACCTGGTTGTGGTTGGATTGAGCCAGGATACGGGAAACTCAGAAGGAAACCCTTATCTGTATTGGTTGATTTGGGCAGCTGGAGGCCGGAAGCTGTCTGAGGTGCCAGGCAAGGGGCTGCGTTAGTGCCAGAAAAGGGCTATGGGTTTTGTAATTAAACAGTGTAATGGTTGCATCGAGTAGTTATATTGGATGATATGATTTTGGGCATGTAAAGATCAATGTAGGGTGTTTTGTGCATGTGTGAGTACATTCATTCGTGTGATCTTTCAGTAATTTCAGCCACTGGAGCCTGTCGGTGTCAGTATGATCTGTTAGTCTTATTAGCAGGCCTTAATGCCAGACCAGGAATATATATATGTATGTGTGTGGTTGCTAGTACTGTGACACCTGTCTGGAAGTTAATCAGGGGAGACAGCCATGTTTGAAATGTTGGTTTTAAGTTGTACATGATGTAGTTTGTCAACCTATGATGATATGTTTGTCAACCTATGTGCATTGCTCAGTCAGTTGGAGTAAGTCAGCTGGATATGTCAGCTAAAGATCAACTTTAACAAAGATTGACAGCCCGGAAGTGTTTTGGTGCAGTGATGTGGGGTGGTGTGGTTGCCCCATGGTTTGGACATAGTTGTAAGTGATGTTTACAGCAGTGGCAGTGACCGTGACCGACAGATTTATTTTGGGCAATAAGTATCTGCATCTTTTATCTCTTGTTTTCCAAGTTACATATGTTTGGACCTTGTTCCTAACATTGGGAATTGTGTGGAAGCCATGCATGTTTTTTTAGGGTTGTTCTGCTATCTAAGGAAGTACTTAAAGTGGCTATGGAGTCGGACCGGGCTGTGTGATTAAGTCGGATGAAGTTTGACTTCGATTGTGTACTACTGTGTGGCACTGATGGTTTGTAAAGTAAGCTGTGTATAGTCTGTCTGAAATCTCTTTCCTTTTATACAAATGGATAATAATTAGACTAAAACTAAGCGCTAACGCTGGTTTTCATTTGGATAAGGTTACCATTGGGTGCATCTGTGATTGGAGTAGGTTAGTTAGTTAAGAGACAGAATATTCACAGTAGTGACTTCGACTCGCACGGTGGTGGTCATGATGAATATGAATCAGTATGTGTAGGGCACTATGGGATTCATGATAGACTCTTAGTGGGGATGCGCCTGTATGTGTCCACAGATATCTCCCTGTAATCCTGCCTTAGCTGGTGCCCGTAATCCTGCCTTAGCTGGTGCCTGTAATCCTGCCATAGCTGGTGACGGGATCCCTGTGCGAGGAGTGACAGAGCGTGGGCTACTCTTCCTGTTGCTGTAACAGTCCGAGTGGTACATGTGAATGTTGACGACAAACAGGGCTGTTTTGAGGTAACAGCATTGAACATTATTTCCAGGATCAAGGAAATGAGCCGTCATTCATCGGTCGTGGAGTGGACTACCCAGTGTGTGAAAGACACTAGCAGAAAATCCTTAGTGACTTTAAATTTATTTAGTAATATTATCATTGCAATAGCTGGTTAGTTGTTGGCTAATTAGTACATTACTTGTGTGTGTCGCAGGCTGCACAGGTTTTTCAAGGCAAATTGTCTTTTGTGTGGTGGCAAGAAACATTTATATCAACAATCTTTACATTTTGGACAACTTGGTTGGCCATTCTCTGTGAGTATTTTATAGCAACCCAGTTACTGGATTATTAATTGGTCATGCGTGCTTTAAGTGCCCAGTTGTTGGAATGTGACCCGTTTAATTAATCTTGAAAGTGTGTGAGCATTACAGAATTGTTGTAGTTTTGTGCATTCTATATCAGTGATTGGTCTGTCACTGTGTTACAAAATTGTAGTTTGGGCATTCAATATTGGTGTTTGGTCTGTCATTGTGTCGGAGTTCATTCCCTGGTTGCTGGCTTGTGTATGAACCGGTAGTGAATTTGTTGTTGATAAGTCTCGGATTCACAGTGTCCTGTTGGTCCAAGGTGTTTTCGGTCGTGTGAGTTGTATTGCATGGTAGCGATGCATCGCACCAGGCTGGGCACATTGGGATTTGACCCGAATTAAGGTTAGTCATTAATTAATTTCATGACTTGTGTTAGTTTGGTTGTGCCTGGAAATCTGTGTGCGAATGGGGTTAAGTGGTTGAATGTTTGAGTTTGAGAGAAAGTGATTGTGTGGGTAGTAAGTGAATATTCAGTGTTATGGACCCCGGTGTCGTGGTTTGAATGAAATTATACATGTGTGAACTGTTCATCTGGTTTTTGGACTGCTTATTTGAGTTGGGGCGTTAGGTATTGTAGGTCTGTAAGTCTGTCTGTCCCTCCCTAGTTAGTTCAGGTCTTAGCGAGCCTGACACACATCTGCTTCTACTCCTACTGCCATTGCTGCTGCTGCTGCTGCTGCTGTTACAACAGCTGCTGCTTCTTTTTCTGATGCTGCTTCTACTACCAGTGCTTTTATTACTACTGCTGCTGCTACTACAACTGCTGGTGGTGCTGCTGCTTCTGCTGCAGTTGCTGCCACCACCGTTACTGCTGCCCCACTTCTACTGCACTACAACTGCTACAGCTACTACTTTTACCACCGCTGCTGCTGCTGCTACTGCCGTTACTTCTGCCCCGCTTCTACTACATTATGACTGCTACAGCTACTACTTTTACCACTTCTGCTGCTGCTGCTACTGCCGTTACTTCTGCCCCGCTTCTACTGCACTACAACTACTACAGCTACTACTTTTACCACTTATGCTGCTGCTGCTACTGCCGTTACTTCTGCCCCGGTTCTACTACATTACGACTGCTACAGCATACTACTATACTACTACTACTACTACTACTACTGCTGCTGCTGCTGCTGCTGCTTCTACTACATTACAACTGCTACTACTACTACACTACTACTACTACTACTATACTACTACTACTGCTGTGCTGCTGCCGCGTAATCAAGGATGAGAACAGCTCCGCGGTTCTCCGCCGTTCCGCCGTCTTAAAAAAAAAAATCTCCGCCGTTTGAAAAAATCTCCGCCGAAAAAGAAAAAAAAAACCATCGCGATTTTCTTTGCTCCCAATCTCGGCGAGACGCCTCCGGCGAGATTACTCTAGGCTTATAACCAAATGGGCTGGTTTTTATTCGGTTGACTCGGCCAACCACTGCACATCCGCTTACAGCGCCGATCGACCGAGTGTCATGGTTGGAAAGAAAACTGGCTCGAGGAAGAGGTGTGTTTGGGAGTAGAGTTAGAGATAGCATATGCAAAAGCAGTGACGAGCAGGCGTTATGTCTAGCTTGCAACAAGAAAATCAGCTTCGGAAGTCGTGGCTTCATTACGATTGCTGACCACATGAAACCCCTGGTTCACAGGCAGCGTGTCGCTGCATTGAAGAACAATTAAACTTTGGAAAGTAAGCTGTTTGTGATTTTGCTCTCTTCTTTGTTATATTTTATCATTCATTTGCAATGGTCAAACTATCTCAGTTAGCTGAAACATTCGTCATTTGACTTTATGTTGTGAAACAAAACCTAGACGTCTAGTTACTAATAATAGAACCAGGGCCAAGGGCAGGTAATTTTCGGAAAAACCCATTTCTTACGTAAATCGACCAGCCACAAACGCAGAGAGCCCTGTATTAAATCCATTTGCATGTTTGACAAAAAACAAAAACAAAAAAAAAAAAGAAAAAAAAAAAAACCCTCAGAATTTGAGGTTTGAATTGAAGGCTAGAAACATATTTTGATGGTTTTAAATGTGGATTTTTCTTGTTTATATATTAAAAAAAATGCTTCAGCTTCAGGGGGCGCTGCCCCTGACCCCAACAGAAAAATCTCCTCTTCTTTTAAAAATCTGTTCTCATCCCTCGTCTATATTGCAACTGCTACGACTACTACTACTTTTACCACTTCTGCTGATGCTGCGTTATGGGGATGGAGTTCCAGGTTTTTGTTGCTTTCCATCAATATTGTCATTAAAGCCTGCTATATTTGTCTAACATGAGTTTACTTTATTTGCTTGTTTGTTTATTTATTTATTATCTACTTCTTTATCTATTTATGTATTCATTTATTCATTTATTGTGCTCCAAACTAAGAAATTAAGTTTGTGTGAGTTTTTTTTTGTGTTGCACTTTCGTATAAGATTCGGCTGCACTTACTTGTGCACACTTGTTGCAGTTTTATTTTTCTGTATTGAAAACATATTCTAAAAAATTATTTTCATCTGATGCTTTATCTAAAGTAGGTCATCACTAGGTGGGCCACCTGTTACTTTTTACAGTACAACCTAGCTTTTTGTACCCAGTTTGAAGAGACCAGTGAAGAAATAAGTGAAGAGACAAGTGAAGAGTAGAGACAAGTAAAGTGTAGAGACAAGTGAACAGGCAAGTGAAGAGTAGAGACAAGTCAAGAGACAAGTGAAGAGTAGAGACAAGTCAAGAGACAAGTGAAGAGTAGAGACAAGTGAAGAGTACAGACAAGTGAAGAGTAGACACAAGTGAAGAGACAAGTGAAGATTACAGACAAGTGAAGAGTACAGACAAGTGAAGAGTAGACACAAGTGAAGAGTAGAGGCAAGTGAAGAGTACAGACAAGTGAAGAGTAGAGACAAGTGAAGAGTACAGACAAGTGAAGAGTACAGACAAGTGAAGAGTAGACACAAGTGAAGAGACAAGTGAAGATTACAGACAAGTGAAGAGTAGACACAAGTGAAGAGTAGAGGCAAGTGAAGAGTACAGACAAGTGAAGAGTACAGACAACTGAAGAGTAGACACAAGTGAAGAGTAGAGGCAAGTGAAGAGTACAGACAAGTGAAGAGTAGAGACAAGTGAAGAGTAGAGGCAAGTGAAGAGTAGAAGCAAGTGAAGAGTACAGACAAGTGAAGAGTAGAGGCAAGTGAAGAGTACAGACAAGTGAAGAGTACAGACAAGAGAAGAGTACAGACAAGTGAAGAGTAGAGACAAGTGAAGAGTAGACACAAGTGAAGAGACAAGTGAAGAGTAGAGACAAGAGAAGAGTACAGACAAGTGAAGAGTAGAGACAAGTGAAGAGTAGACGCAAGTGAAGAGACAAGTGAAGAGTAGAGACAAGAGAAGAGTAGAGACAAGTGAAGAGTAGAGACAAGTGAAGAGACAAGTGAAGAGTAGAGACAAGTGAAGGGTAGAGACAAGTGAAGAGACAAGTGAAGAGTAGAGACAAGTGAAGAGTAGACGCAAGTGAAGAGACAAGTGAAGAGTAGAGACAAGTGAAGAGACAAGTGAAGAGTACAGACAAGAGAAGAGTACAGACGAGTGAAGAGTAGAGATAAGTGAAGAGTAGACACAAGTGAAGAGACAAGTGAAGAGTAGAGACAAGTGAAGAGTAGAGACAAGTGAAGAGACAAGTGAAGAGTAGACACAAGTAAAGAGTAGAGACAAGTGAAGAGACAAGTGAAGAGTAGAGACAATTGAAGAGACAAGTGAAGAGACAAGTGAAGAGTAGAGACAAGTGAAGAGACAAGTGAAGAGACAAGTGAAGTGTAGAGACAAGTGAAGAGTAGAGACAAGTGAAGAGACAAGTGAAGAGTAGAGACAAGTGAAGAGTAGAGACAAGTGAAGAGACAAGTGAAGAGTAGAGACAAGTGAAGAGACAAGTGAAGAGTAGAGACAAGTGAAGAGACAAGTGAAGAGTACAGACAAGAGAAGAGTACAGACAAGTGAAGAGTAGACACAAGTGAAGAGTAGAGACAAGTGAAGAGACAAGTGAAAAGTGAAGAGACAAGTGAAGAGACAAGTGAAGAGTAGAGACAAATGAAGAGACAAGTGAAGAGTACAGTCAAGTGAAGAGTAGAGACAAGTGAAGAGTAGAGACAAGTGAAGACTAGAGACAAGTGAAGACTAGAGACAAGTGAAGAGTAGACACAAGTGAAGAGTAGAGACAAGTGAAGAGACACGTGAAGAGTAGAGACAAGTGAAGAGTACAGACACGTGAAGAGTACAGGCACGTGAAGAGTACAGACACGTGAAGAGTACAGACAAGTGAGAGTAGACACAAGTGAAGAGACAAGTGAAGAGTAGACACAAGTGAAGAGACAAGTGACTTTCTGTTCGCTTCGTTTGTCTGCCTTAAATCTATGTGTCTTGCCTGAAGAAATCCAGATGGTCGAAAGCGTGTGTGTTTTGATCTTATGTGTCTTGCCTGAAGAAATCCAGATGGGTCGGAAAGCGTTGTGGTTGTTTTGATCTTATGTGTCTTGCCTGAAGAAATCCAGATGGGTCGGAAAGCGTTGTGGTTGTTTTGATCTTATGTGTCTTGCCTGAAGAAATCCAGATGGGTCGGAAAGCGTTGTGGTTGTTTTGATCTTATGTGTCTTGCCTGAAGAAATCCAGATGGGTCGGAAAGCGTTGTGGTTGTTTTGAAATTTGTTTATTCTTTTGTTTGGCGGCGCAGTCGTAGTGTCTTTGTTCTTTTACTTTACACTTTTCAAGGAATTTTACATCCAATGATAATTCCTCATCCTACACACTTTGCGCTTCCCATGCTCCGAAAAGAAATGTTTTATTTGAGACCTGCAAACTCTTCATTCTTCTGCAAAACTAGGAGACCCGTCAGTGGCAGTTCATCGGCATTTGTTCAGGTCCGCCGCTCTGGGACTTGGACAGTATGAACTTGTATATGAGCAGAATGGATTGATTGAGTGGCACGGGAATCGTGCCGATGAAATGCACCGAAGAGTGTGTAGCAACAGCAACAGCAATAGCAGCAACAGCAGCAGCAGCAACAGCAATAGCAGCAGCAGCAGCAGCAGCAAAACACCACAAACGCACGAAAAACCATATTGCCAGTCTCTTTGGTCCGAGAATGGAAAGCAAACCCAACACGCTTAATCCATTCCCCGAACAAATGAACAACGGCCCTGTCTCGGACATTGCTGTCATTGGTTTGCGCACACCGTTTTCCCCTTGGGCATTGGGTCGGCTGTATTCAGGGCTTCGGAACTGACTGATGTGGACACGGACTGTACCAAAGAACGCTGTGATGTTTGATGACGATCCCCCAACTGTACAGGGTTAGTTCTGAACGAACTTACGGAGAAACAAACGGACAAGACTACAAAAGCCCTCTGTTACACCAGAGAACGCCTGTCCCACTGTCCACTCACCTCCACGACAACCCCCCCCCCCTCCACCCTCCCCCTCATCTTCTTTCTCCTGTCCACGACCCTTTTTCACACGCGCGCGCGCGCGCGCGCACACACACACACACATACACACACACCACACACACATGCACGCACACACACACACGCACGCACACACGCGCACGCACGCACGCACGCACGCACACCACACACACACACACAACACACACACATACACTCTCTCTCACACACACACACACACACACACACACACACACACACACACACACACACTCATACACCCACCTCCACCCTGTCCCTCCGCCAAAAAAAAGTCTTTCTATTCCAACCTTCGACTCTCCCTCCCTCCACTCTCTTATCTGTCTCTGCCTCTGTCTCTCTCTCAGTCTCTGTCTCTGTCTGTCTCTCTCTCTCTCTCTCTCTCCTCTCTCTCTCTCTCTCCCAGTTCCCTTCCCATTTTATTTCCAGCAGTCATGCCGTTTGATTGCAGTTGGAAGGCGATTAGTGCGTGTCAGTGCGACCCCCACACAGCCTCCGACGTCAGCCCGTGGTACCTGGTGCTTCATTAAGCTTCCAGTTCCACCCGGCCACTGGGATATCCTTGTGTGGCCGGGCGCTCTGAGGGATGGCTTCGGCTTGTTTGATGCCGTTTTCTGGCTTTGGTTTTATCTGTCTGTCTGTCTGTCTGTCTGTCTGTCTGTCTCTCTCTCTCTCTCTCTCTCTCTCTCTCTCTCTCCCTCCTCTCTTCTCTTTGTTGTGAAAGCCCCAATCGATTGGACACTAGTTTCAGAGAACACAGAGAACAGCTGGGGGTAAACGTTAACTGATTTTCAGGGTGCTTCCGCGGACAATGGAGGGTTCAGTTCGCCGCAAGGTGTGGACAATAGAGGTTTCAGTTCGCCGCAAGGTGTGGACAATGGAGGGTTCAGTTCGCCGCAAAGTGTGGACAATGGAGGGTTCAGTTCGCCGCAAGGTGTGGACAATGGATGGTTCAGTTCGCCGCAAGGTGTGGACAATGGAGGGTTCAGTTCGCCGCAAGGTGTGGACAATGGAGGGTTCAGTTCGCCGCAAGGTGTGGACAATGGCAGGTTCAGTTCGCCGCAAGGTGTGGACAATGGAGGGTTCAGTTCGCCGCAAGGTGTCGATAGTGGAGAGTTCAGTTCGCCGCAAGGTGTGGACAATGGCGAGTTCAGTTCGCCGCAAGGTGTGGACAATGGCGGGTTCAGTTCGCCGCAAGGTGTGGACAATGGAGAGTTCAGTTCGCCGCAAGGTGTCGATAGTGGAGAGTTCAGTTCGCCGCAAGGTGTGGACAATGGAGAGTTCAGTTCGCCGAAAGGTGTGGACAATGGAGAGTTCAGTTCGCCGCAAGATGTGGACAATGGAGAGTTCAGTTCGCCGCAAGGTGTGGACAATGGAGAGTTCAGTTCGCCGCAAGGTGTGGACAATGGAGAGTTCAGTTCGCCGCAAAGTGTGGACAATGGAGAGTTCGGTTCGCCGCAAGGTGTGGACAATGGAGAGTTCAGTTCGCCGCAAGGTGTGGACAATGGAGAGTTCAGTTCGCCGCAAGGTGTGGACAATGGAGAGTTCAGTTCGCCGCAAGGTGTGGACATGGAGAGTTCGGTTCGCCGCAAGGTGTGGACAATGGAGGGTTCGGTTCGCCGCAAGGTGTGGACAGTGGAAAGTTCAGTTCGCTGCTAAGTGTGGACAATGGAGAGTTCAGTTCGCTGCAAGGTGTGGACAGTGGAGAGTTCAGTTCGCCGCAAGGTGTGGACAACGGAGAGTTCAGTTGGCCACAAGGTGTGGACAACGGAGAGTTCAATTCGCCGCAAGGTGTGGACAGTGGAGAGTTCAGTTCGCCGCAAGGTGTGGACAATGGAGAGTTCAATTCGCCGCAAAGTGTGGACAATGGAGAGTTCAATTCGCCGCAAAGTGTGGACAGTGGACAGTTCAGTTCGCCGCAAGGTGTGGACAATGGAGAGTTCAGTTCGCCGCAGATGTGACGGTTAACGACGACATGTTTCAGAGGACATTGCCCAGAAAGGCGGCCGGTCAGATGTTGGCGTAGAGAGAGAGAGAGGGGAGGGGGAGGAGAGAGAGAGAGGGAGGGAGAGGGGGTGGGAAAGAGAGAGGGAGGGAGGGAGAGAGGGAGGCAGAGAGAAGGGGGTGAGGGAGAGACGCTTCAGACGCTTCAAAACGTTTTATTGACAATGGCCTACATATAGCCTTTATGTCAAGGGGGTGTACATTAATACTTGCAGCGCCGAAAAAAGTAATGCAAATAAACGAAAATGTATAACTGATAACGTTAACATTAAAATTAGCACTCGATACCACATAGTAGAAAAGGAAAATTACGTACTTTTTCATCATTCAAAATGACTATGTAATTTTCTTAATAACATATTCACTTATACAAGCACCATAAACAGGCACAGGAGAGAGAGAGGGAGGGACAGAGAGAGAGTTTATCATTCAAAATGACTATGTAATTTTCTTAATAACATAATCATTTATACAAGCGCCATAAACAGGCACAGGGAGAGAGAAGGAGAGAGGGAGGGAGAGAGGGAAAGAGAGAGAGAGAAGAATCGATCATAAACAGACAGTTGTTCGATTGTTTGGCTTATTGTTTCACGAAAGTACTGTCCCTCAAGCCCTATAACTTTGGTGTGTCTATGTATCTGTCTGTATGTCTGTCCACCTATTTATCTGCTTATCTTTGTTTAGTTATCCTTCCATGCAAACATCTCTGTCTCTCTCTCTCTCTGTCTGTCTCTCTCTCTCTGTCTCTGTCTGTATCCCCCACTCTTTCTCTGTGTGTATCTATCTATCTATCTATCTGCCTGTCTGTCTGTCTGTCTATCTATCTATCTATCTATCTGCCAGTCTGTCTGTCTATCTACCTGCCTGTCTGCCTGTCTATCTATCTGTCTACCTATCTGTCTGTCTGGCCATGTATGTATGTATGTATGTTTATATGTATGTATGTATTTAAGTATCTGTCTGTCTGCTGTCTGTCCGTCTGTCTGTCTATCTATCTATCCATCTATCTGTGTGTCTGTCTGTCTGTCTATCTCTATATGTCTGTGGTCTGTCTGTCCATCTGCCTATCTCTATATGTCTGTCTGTCCGTCTTTTGTCTGTCTGTCTGTCTGTCAAGTGTAGCCACGATGTCGTTAATTGCTTTTATTGTATGTTTCATTTTCAGGATATACGGTTTTTTTTTTGATGATCTGACCTCTCAGGATGTGACATTTGAGTATGTAACAGTTTGTTGTCCTGAAAAGGCTCTGTGTGTTTGGCTGGGCTGTAGTAGCACAACCTTCAAACGTCTGTCTGTCTGCCTCTCTATCAACTCATGTTCATGCACAACAGACAGACACACACACACACACACACCACACACACGCACGCACGCACGCACACACGCACGCACGCACGCACACACACACACATACACACATGCACACACACGCACACATGCGCACGCACGCACACACACACACACACACACACACACACACACACACACACACACACACACGTCTGTCACATCAATCTTGTTCACCACATGTCGTCAGCGATGTGCCGTCTGTGGCCTGACTACGACAGTGGCACATGTCCCCTCAGATTCAATGTTGCCGCAGCAAACAATCCGGATCTGTCGGTATTGATCCTACCCACTCATCCTCTTACAGCCTTTGTGTGCACGGCTTGGCCTGTCACACTGACACCGAGGTGACGTTGCCATAATGTGCTCCCCCCCCCCCCCCCCCCCATCTCACTGAGGTGCAAATGCCAATGATGTATTTCGATTTCATCACGCCTCTAATTCATGATGAAGTACGAGGGGAGCGACGTAATCAACCTTCCCACTTCAAAGCAAGGCTGAAGTCCAATGCAGCAATGTACTCCAGATTCCGATCTCAGATTAATGCTCAAATACGCTTGTCATGATATACTTTAGCTCTCTGTGTCTTTGTCATGCTTAGGTTCGGGTACTATGATGTTCTTCAACTTCATATTGAAGTAAAATTGAAATGACATATTCCAACTTCCCATCATCTTCATGTTGCAGAAAATTCGTTCCAATTGATTTGTAGTGGTTGTGACGAGATGGATGAGTGGTAGGTGGGTCCTCTAGGGGAAGGACTGGGGATAATTTCTCAATGAGAATTATCTTAACATTTCACCTACACTCTCTCTCTTACTAATGGTGGAAGGAGCAACTTTCCGGTACTAGTCATCAAAGAAATTTTTATTTTGTTCCGGGACTTGGTAAAATACTGAACAGTGGCTCTGAGATAATTTTCCTTAGGCCTGTACTCTTACAAGTACTTATAGCTGCGAGAGACAGAATTGAAGAGAGAAGTCCAAACATTCAACATTTTGATTGAACAACAGAGAACTGACACAAGTTAAGTGCACTTTCACACATCAACTTTTATTGCTTACACACAGGTAAGTGGGGGTCAATTCCATAGGCTAGGTTTTAATTCTCATTGGACTACCACAATGAGGGGCCCTCCCTCACTCCTACTTAACTCGCTTGCACTCAGTGCAGCAAGCTTAAGTTGGCATACAGGGGGTCTGTCTAAGTTCAGTGAATGTATAGGGTTATTATACATCCACTTCGCTTGCATGCACCCAGTGCTGTAGCCAAAGTGGCACTCATAGACAGGTTCTCACTGTTTCTTCATAAAGTGAGGGCAAGGGTCTGATGGGTTTTGAGTCCAGGTGGTTAGCTAACTTAGCTTTGCTTCAGAGAGAGTAGTTGATCTCTCCTGTGGTTGGTGACTGCCCCACTGGTGTAGATTGGTTGTCTGGTGTCACCCCGGTTTTGGGTAAAGTCCCAGCTTCTGGTCCAGCCACAATGTGTAGCGTGACCAGGATCCCAGTTCTGTGATAACGAGAACTTGGTCTGTAGGTGAGAATCTGATGGCTGGTTTGTAGAGTGCACCCTTTTTCTCTTTCTTTCAGAAGAGATGAACAATTAAACAGTGGGAGAAAACAAGTGCAAGTGAACAATTCCTCAGTCATTACAGCAATGACTTGACAAAGATTTGAACTTTAAAAAAATGAAGATAATAGGGGGAATATATTATAAATATGAGAAACCCTTCACTAGCTGCCTGAGGGAACCATCGTACTCTCCTTCAAAGACAGATCTCTTTGTATTGCCTGCTCCTAGGCCTTTCGTCCGCTGGATCGGACTCATCAGGGAGACACGGCTGATTGTGTCTGTGCTCTTGGTGTCAAATAGAGACACACCAAAGTCCATAATTCTGTGGTGTTCTCATCGTCAAGGGTTCAAAAAAGAATCCAACAGCACCCCGAAAGCAGCCAGCGAAGGGTAGTAAATGGAACAAAAGGAAAACGTGGAGAGGAAAAAAGTTGCTGAAAAACTAAAAACATTATGCAAACAGTATAAAATGTAGGGGACAATCTTTGAGCCTATGCTTGAGGATCCATTCAAGGATGCAAGGGAGATCAAAAGATATGGAACAGTCTGAGTGGTCAGCTCTGCTGTTCAATAACCCAAGCATTGTGAGTGGCTAAGAATTGTACAGAACAACCTTTACTTGGATCTCCTAAGAGATGCAATCTCCCACCAATTGACCAAACATTATACTGCTGAACAATTAAACAGTGGGAGAAAACAAGTGCAAGTGAACAATTCCTCAGTCATTACAGCAATGACTTGACAAAGATTTGAACTAAAAAATAAAAAAATGAAGATAATAGGGGGAATATATTATAAATATGAGAAACCCTTCACTAGCTGCCTGAGGGAACCATCGTACTCTCCTTCAAAGACAGATCTCTTTGTATTGCCTGCTCCTAGGCCTTTCGTCCGCTGGATCGGACTCATCAGGGAGACATGGCTGATTGTGTCTGTGCTCTTGGTGTCAAATAGAGACACACCAAAGTCCATAATTCAGAAGAGATGTGAGACTCAGCCAGTTTTCTCTATGGTAGAGTTTCTGCTATAACTATTAATCTCCACTTTTGTTTAAAGGCTAAGGTAAGCTTACAAAAGGGTAGGAGACAGTAATACAATGTTACACAGTTTCAGTCAAACAACTCTTCCATATTTCTTATGAATTAAATCACACTGACTTGGGCTACACTTAGTCCAAGTACACATGTGGTGTAGACTTAAAGTTATACACTACAAATCATTCCAACAATCACCAGTATTTATAAATCAGCTTAGCAGTTTTTAACCTAGCACAGGCATACTGTTTTCCTGATCAAAATCAATCATTGAATTATTATTATCTTACTAGACAGGATTGCATACTGGCAAAAGTCAGGGTGAACACAAAGAACAGTGGTCAGATTGTTAACAAAGAATTATTATGTTAACAAAGAATCATTACCACTGGGAGAGAGCTTTTGCCATATGATGGCAAGCAAACTACTACACAGAATAATCATTCATCAGTTTGATTAATGTGGCTAAGCATTTGTACAAGTTTACAATGTTAACCCACACAGCATACATAAAATCAATACATAGATTCGAAAATGTAAAACAAGAGTTCCAACTCACTTTTCCTGGGAATGAACAGGGAATGACTTGAGATCAAAGAGGTTACCAGGAGTTTCCCAGGCCTTCTCTAGTTGTCTCTTTGTCTTCCTCTGGTCTGCTCTACAGGCAGCCTTGAGGGGTCAGTGAAGTTGCGCCCCTGTGTGTCTAGTATATGAAGTCTAACGGCCGAATTCCGTTTTTTGACAACCTGTCATTCACACAGGGGTGAGAGGGGGAGGGATCTAGTCTTATCCCCAGTCACCTCGGAAACCGTTTGAACCTAATCGGCACAGCCCACTGACATCAGCGGCCGGTTTAATTTATGCATCCATATAGACACAGACTCTGGCAGAGACACTCCAGTGACATAATTTACCAGATGTCCGCGAGGACACGGACTGTAGATATGAGGAGGGGGGGGGGGGGGGGAGAGAAAGGTTTGGCGATTGCCTTTGTGTCAATTGCAGCCGCACGTGGCTCAGGTGGAGAGGGGGGGTGGTGGCGGTGGGGAGAGCGGCAGCGACGTCGTGCCTTTGTTTCACGGGATGGGGGCTGTAAAGATAGCGCCGGGGAAAGGGGGGGGGGGGGGGGGGGAGAAAGGTTTGGCGATTGCCTTTGTGTCAATTGCAGCCGCACGTGGCTCAGGTGGAGAGGGGGGGGGGGTTGGCGGTGGTGGCGGTGGGGAGAGCGGCAGCGACGTCGTGCCTTTGTTTCACGGGATGGGGGTGTAAAGATAGCGCCGGGGAAAGAAGGGGGGGGGGGGGGGGGGGGGGTGAGATGGGCAATTGTCACAACGCAATTGAAATTTTACTGCGTCGTAGCTACTCAGAGTGGGGAAGGAGAGTAGAGAGAGGGGGGGGGGGGGGGGGTAGGCCGACAAGAACGAAAGGTGTCAAGCGTGTATATACTGTGATGCAATCTTTTCCTTTGTCATAGATCGTGTCAGCCGGGTGGTTTGCACCGTCCTAAGCGAGAGAAGGGGGGGGGGGGGGGGGGGGGGTGGTGAGAGGGGAGAGTGGGCATAGATTTGAAATCTATTCTTTGGTTTTGGGGTTTTAGTGGGACCCATCGGATGGTTTTGTCAAGCTTTTCGCCACGTGGTGATCTGTGGAACATTTTCCATCCACATTTTACCACTATAAATTGATGCTGAAATACTAGTGCGATATTGTACTCCACCTTCCTTTCTTAATTTCATGTTGGAAAAACGAGTGCAATGATATACTTTAAATTCGTATCTTAATGTAAACCTGCAATTTCAGTGCACCGCTTCGCTGCGTCCCAACTTTTTATTTCAAATTCATGCTGAAATATCAGAGCAACAAAACGTCAAACCACACCGACATTCTCAAATTCTTGTTCATGGTAGTGGACAAAATCTAATGATGGCTTATAACAGCTGTCCATGAAAAGGAAGCCTGTTAAAAACAAGAAAGGCAGTTTGCCTACACTGAGTCATGTGCCATGGCAGAAAGATGGGAAGGGGGAATGCTGGTTGGGAGGTGGGGGAAGGCGGGAGGAGGCTGGAGAGAATGGAGAGGGAGGGTGAGGGGGGGGGGGGGGGGCACCCATAGTTTATTTTCAGAAGCAGAGGGTTTATGACTCGCGAATACGTTATTAAAGTGACCGAGATCCAGTAACGACGGCGAATTTCGTCCTTGCCTTGACTGGTCTGCCTGTTGTCACGCACGTCTTTCAGTTCTGGCTTGTTCCAAGTCTTCGTCACATTGCTTGTATTGACAAAAACACAAGCGTTTACCTTGTATTGACGAAAACACACAGCGTTTACCTTGTATTGACGAAAACACACAGCGTTTACCTTTTTTATGCCTCCATTTCGTATATCAGCACGCTTGTGTTAGTGCAAATTAATTTTGTTTGATTCCGGCTGGTCACAAAAGCAAATTTGTATGATATGTTATTTGAAAACCGTTATGATGTACTATTTGAAAACCGTTATGATGTACTATTTGGAAACCATTATTGTGGGGGAAGAAAAGAGACTCCCAGAGGTGCTGGTGGGAGCCAGAGAAGTGCCGGTGGGAGCCAGAGAAGTGCCGGTGGGAGCCAGAGAAGTGCCGGTGGGAGCCAAGAGTGCGGGGAGCAAAAGTGCCGGTGGGAGCCAAAGAAGTGCCGGTGGGAGCCAAAGAAGTGCCGGTGGGAGCAAAGAAATAGTGTCTTTAATTAACTGCCGAACAAAGCAGCTGGAAGCAGTCCTGCACTGCCCTTGGAACGTTGCGCTGTCTTCACACAGGGGAAAGAAGACATTTTTCTTTGCTGTCTTCACACAGGTGGAAAGAAGACTGTTCAATTTTCTTTGCTGTCTTCACACAGGGAAAGAAGATTGTTCAATTTTCTTTGCTGTCTTCACACAGGAGAAAAGAAGATTGTTCAATTTTCTTTGCTGTCTTCACACAGGGGAAAAGAAGATTGTTCAATTTTCTTTGCTGTCTTCACCCAGAGGGAAAGAAGACTGTTTAATTTTCTTTGCTGTCTTCACACAGAGGGAAAGAAGACTGTTCAGTTTTCTTTGCTGTCTTCACACAGGGGAAAGAAGACTGTTTAATTTTCTTTGCTGTCTTCACACAGACGGAAAGAAGACTGTTCAATTTTCTT
>CM031601.1:97048181-97058181 GCA_018398815.1 Conus ventricosus | reverse complement strand
TTGGCATCTCTTCTCTCGCTGTGGCTCTTCAGTCATTGGCATCTGTTCTCTCTCTCTCTCTGGCTCTTCAGTCATTGGCATCTCTTCTCTATCTTGGCTCTTCAGTCATTGGCATCTCTTCTCTCTCTGTGGCTCTTCAGTCATTGGCATCTCTTTTCTCTCTCTGGCTCTTCAGTCATTGGCATCTGTTCTCTCTCTCTCTGGCTCTTCAGTCATTGGCATCTCTTCTCTATCTCTGGCTCTTCAGTCATTGGCATCTCTTCTCTCTCTGTGGCTCTTCAGTCATTGGCATCTCTTCTCTCTCTGGCTCTTCAGTCATTGGCATCTCTTCTCTCTCTGTGGCTCTTCAGTCCTTGGCAGCTCTTCTCTCTCTATGGCTCTTCAGTCATTGGCATCTCTTCTCTCTCTGGCTCTTCAGTCATTGGCATCTCTTCTCTCTCTGTGGCTCTTCAGTCATTGGCATCTCTTCTCTCTCTGTGGCTCTTCAGTCATTGGCATCTCTTCTCTCTCTGTGGCTCTTCAGTCATTGGCATCCTTGCATATTTGGCTGGAGTGTTGCGTATCCTATTTTTTTTCCATAGTGACATGTTACAGTTTTGATATGTAAGACGCTTTGATTACTACAGGGATAAGCATTTTTGACATTCTCAAGTCTCTTCTTCACTCCATGATTTGAATTTTGATGCCACCCTTCTTTTATTATAAACATTTCATCTTTTGTGATAAAACTATTTTTTTATGCTCTCTCTCTCTCTCTCTTCTCTCTCTCTCGTCACTGCCTCTCCCGATGCACGAAGACTGGTTGTTCTGTCACTGAAATGGTTCTCATACGTAGTATCGTGTGAGTAGTTTTCACCGCCAGACGTTGGGAAATACGTGCTTTCCATTTGGTTGAAGAACTGCGGTTGCTCTCTCTCTCTCTCTCTCTCTCTCTCTTCTCTCTCTCTCTCTCTCTCTCTCTCTCTCTCTCTCTCTCTCTCTATTTGGGTGGATGCGTGCATGCATCTGTTTGTGTGTGTGTGTGTCTGTCTGTTTTCTCTCTCTCTCTCTCCTCTCTCTCTCTCTCTCTCTCTCTCTCTCTCTCTCTCTCTCTCTTCTCTCTTCGCATGCGTCTGTTTTTTCTGTCTCGTCTCTCTCTCTTCATTCTCTATCTGTCCCTCCATCCCCTCTCTCTCCTCTCTGTCTCTTTCCCCTTTTTTTCTTCTCCCCCATCTCTCTCTCTCTCTACCCCATCTCTCTCTCTCTCTCTCCCCTCTCTCTCTCTCTCTCTCTCTCTCTCCATCTCTCTGTCTTAATTTTGTCTCCTTTCTCTCTTTCGGCTCTCAGTCTTCTCCCCATCTTCTCTCTGTCTCTGTCACTGTCTCTTCGTCCATCTGTCTGTCTGGCTGTCTGTCGTCTTTCTGTCTGTCTGTCTGTGTCTGTCTGTCTGTCTGTCTCTCTCTCTCTCTCTCTCTCTCTCTCTCTCTCTCTCTCTCTCTCTCTCTCCCCTCTCTCTCACCATGCTTCCGCCTGCCCCCCCCCCTCCCCCATTCCTTCTCTCATGTGACGGCACACGCCTGTTTGAAGTTTTTGTTTATGTGTGCAATGTAAGCCCATGAGTAGTGTTGTGTGTGTGTGCGGTATTCGGCGAGTTTTTGCTGTGCTGTTCCGGAGAGTCGTGGCAAGTTTTGGCGGAACAAATCCGTTTTGCGCGCAAAGGAGTGTAGCCTAATCTTCGCAGAGTAAAGGGCAGAAAAGAGATTGGACGCTCCCTCGACAGCGCAGTACATGATGCAGAAGTGTTGTGGTAAATAGTCGACCTAAATGCAGACAGGGCGACGTCGACGGAGGCTGACCCCCACTAGAATCATGGCGGGTTCCCAGCAGGTGCATTATCTGGCAGCGTGAAATAAAAGTGTGTGTACCTCTGTTTTTCTTTGTCGGTCACAGACTGGCGAAAGGGAGGGGGCGGGGGGGGGGGGGGGGGGGGGGGGGGGGGGGGGGATGAGGGTCGGTATAATGCGGTGAAAATGTGGTTGTTGTGGATGTTTGTGGAGGTGAGGGTGGACAAAGAGGGAAATCTAATAATGGTAGTTAAGAGAGCGAGAGAGAGAGAGAGAGAGAGAGAGAGAGAGAGAGAGAGAGAGAGCAGTAGTTAGTTAACGCGCACGCGCGCGCGCGCGCGCGTGTGTGTGTGTGTGTGTGTGTGTGTGTGTGTGGCGCGCGGGGGGGGGGGGGGGGGGGGATCCCCTGCGCGCACACGTGCATGCCTGCGTGTGTACAATGTGTGTGCATGTTCGTATGCGTGTGTGTTCAGGCGTGCGCGTGCACGCACGAGCACTTCCGCGCTGGCGAAGGAGATTTGACAGAGAAAGGGCAAAGAAAGAGAAAAGATAGAGAGAACTACTTTTCCCGTGTATTTTTGTGTTGGCGTAAAGAGATAATCTCTTCACCTTTCCACCGTATTCAGAACTAACTGTGTATAGTGATATTCAACACGGAATTAATTATAGTCATGTTATCTGTGAATAATTTATGACCGGGTGTCATAAAACAACACCTCTCTCTCTCTCTCTCTCTCTTCTCTCTCTCTCTCTCTCTCTCTCTCTCTCTCTCTTCTCTCTTCTCTCACACACACACACACACAACACACACTCTCTCTCTCTCTTCTTTTCACACACACACACACACACACACAACACACACACACACACACACACACACACACACACACATACCCACACACACACACACACACACACACACACACACACACACACACACACACACACACACACACATACATACATACATACATACATACATACATATATACATACATACATACATACATACATACATACATACATACATACATACATACTTTACATACAAGCACGCACGCACGCTCTGCGCACTCACGCGCGCACTGACGTGTGCCTGCACAGACACAGAGTGAACTTCATCCATCCAGTGACGTAGAAGACTGAAGTACATACGAAATGCATAAAAATGTTTCAAAACGCACACAGTGCATATTGTCTGTAACGAAACAAACACAATGTATTACATGCCCGTGTGTGCCAGTAGGTTGCTCACGTATGATGTTCATGCTTACAACCTACATTGCACATGCGCGTGCACAGTTTGTAAAGTACCAAGGAGGACTCTCTCTTTTCTCTCTCTCTCTCTCTCTCTCTCTCTCTCTCTCTCTCTCTCTCTCTCTGTGCGGTGTGTGCGTGCTTGCGTGCGTGCGTGCGTGCGTGTGTGCGTGTGTGTGAATGTATGTGTGTGTGTGTGTGTGTCTGTCTGTGTGTCTGTTTGTCAGTCCTTCTGAGTGTCTGTCTCTCTTCTGTCTCTGTGTGTTTGTCTTTATCTGTCTGTCTGCCTCTCTCTCTCTCTCTCTCTCTCTCTCTCTCTCTCTCTCTGTCTCTGTCTCTCTGTCTCTCTGTCTCTCTCTCTCTCTCTCTCTCTCTCTCTCTCTCTCTCTCTCTCTCTCTCTCTCTCATGGGGGCTGACAACAAAAGAAAAGTTTTTTATGAGAACGGATTGGGAAGTCTGAAAAGAACGGAAATGGCAATCCAATTATCTTAGAATATGAAGGCCGTTTAATTGATTCATTTATCCAAAAACTTGGCAAGAAAAAAAGGAAAGTGCTTAGGGAAATATTTTCATGTTGCTTTTATTTTGCAAAGCCATTCTGTATGTCTGTGTCACTCTGTGTGTCACTCTGTGTATCTGTATGTCTGTGTCACTCTGTGTATCTGTATGTCTGTGTCACTCTGTGTAGAACAGAAACTGTTTGAAAACTGGCGCCGCTTTGTCATGGAAAAATTTGTGTGCTTTGATGGGTGAATGTCAAAGGATGTTGCTTTTGATGACTTGGAACACTTCCAGTTTACATCAGTTCGTATCAGAAATGCCTAAGATGTTATAAGCACTTGATTAAGATGCGTGGTTTAAGACTACCTGCTCAAGCGCACAAATATTAGCCTTTATGATTTTCCTGCCAAGGGTAAAGTTAGTCAGGCTATAATTATTCGAGAATGTTCATGTAGTTACGGGTTATCTTTTCTTTGGGTCTACCAATGTGTGAGATGTGTTCAGAGTTTTCTTTTCCTTCTTTTACATGTGCATGGTAAATCAGACAAAAACGCCGAATTGGCTTTTCGAGGCTTACCGATTTAAGAATAAAACGTTTCCCTGGCAAATATATACAGAAGTCTTGCTGTTGTCCTTAAAATGAAATAGCTTTAATTTTTTTGTCTAGAATATGTTTGAATATGTATGGAGGTAGACGCATGTTGGTATGATGCTATATTATTCAACATACACATTAGAGTTAGACATTTCTTTGTATTACTTAGAAGCAGCTTGATATGATATTGTATGAATAAACGTACACATTAGAGTTAAACATGTATTTGTATTACTTTCGTAAACCGATGTGAGTAAAATGTATTAAATTGTTTCAAATTTGTATGTACCCTTCAGATCAGGTTTTTGCTTTTGAAAGAAAATCGTTGTTGTTTTAAAAGTACTCTTGCATGGAGAAACATACCTAAAATAGCGTTTTATTCACAGATGTATATCCATAACTGAAAACAAGATGGGCGTACCAGCCCAATACATCGTGCATTCATTCTGTAAGCACTTGATTCGGTTCTCAGCACCAAAGCTGCAGTAACTGTGTGTACTTCTTCTGTATCACCAAAGCTGCAGTAACTGTGTGTACTTCTTCTGTCTCACTAAAGCTGCAGTAACTGTGTGTACTTCTTCTGTCTCACTAAAGCTGCAGTAACTGTGTGTACTTCTTCTGTCTCACCAAAGCTGCAGTAACTGTGTGTACTTCTTCTGTCTCACCAAAGCTGCAGTAACTGTGTGTACTTCTTCAGTCTCACCAAAGCTGCAGTAACTGTGTGTACTTCTTCTGTCTCACCAAAGCTGCAGTAACTGTGTGTACTTCTTCTGTCTCACCAAAGCTGCAGTAACTGTGTGTACTTCTTCTGTCTCACCAAAGCTGCAGTAACTGTGTGCACTTCTTCTGTCTCACCAAAGCTGCAGTAACTGTGTGTACTTCTTCTGTCTCACCAAAGCTGCAGTAACTGTGTGTACTTCTTCTGTCTCACCAAAGTTGCAGTAACTGTGTGTACTTCTTCTGTCTCACCAAAGCTGCAGTAACTGTGTGTACTTCTTCTGTCTCACCAAAGCTGCAGTAACTGTGTGTACTTCTTCTGTCTCACCTCCAGCTTTATGCTCCTCACTCTCCGAGCAAAGACACACGCAAAAAAACGTGTATACACACACAAGCGCGCATGCGTGCGCGAGCACACATACTCACACGCGCGCACGCACTCACACACACACACACACACACACACACACACCACACACACACACACACAACACACACACACACACACACACACACACACACATGATCTAATATCACATAATGTGTATAGACGTTAAATTGAAGACCTAACACACACACACACACACACACACACACACACACACACACACACACACACACACACACACACACACACACGAGCGCGCGCGATACGCATGAGACGCAGATTATGTGAGCACTACTTCGGTCAATATCTCTGTCATCCGCCACGCCATTGTGTCTTCGAATGCGGCTTGTCTGCTTCAGCATCACACAGAATGAACTGATCGTTACAATGTCTGTTTGAAGCAGTGCCTTTGAGGTTGTTTTTTTTTTGGCATTCATCAATGCATCATTTTTTCTCTAAAGAATTCACGAAATGAATTTTTTTTAACAAAAACCCTGGTCTTGTGAGTGTAAGCTTTCCTGGGAGATAAGCCGTGCATCCTTGTTTGTGAAATTCTATTCCCTCTGTTTTGAGGCAGTGCATTGTTTGGATTCTCTGCGCAGTAGCTAAGAAGAGATGCGCACAAAGTTTTGATGTTAATTCTTTGAAATGCATGATTCTGTTTGATGCTTGACTCTGAAGAGATCTGATACCAGCGAGACTTCCTTTGTCTCTAGTCTGGCCCTGGGCTTCGTTGTTCCCTTTCATGAAGCGTAATACTCTGAGATCAGTAACCTGCCTTTTTATTTTCTGTGGTGGCTTCAGCTGAAATGACACTACATGCGGTTTTGAAGGCATTGTATGCAATATCACTGGTTGAAAACAACTGTAAGAAATTATGAAACGAGTTCCACCGACACAAGGAAGGAATGTTGAACTCTGTGCACACAGAAATGTGCCTAAAAGCACAGGACAGTTTCCTATGATGCTGAGATCGTGTGTGCGCGACACGCGGATGACATGGTCAGGTCTGTCCGTGGAACTGGAGTTTGTGTGACTCTCCTGACACCTGGCTTGCTACACTGAAGCTGAAAGCTGGCTGAAATGAAGACCCTTGGGACACAGGTGCGTGTTGGGACACAGGTGCGGGGTGTTGGTGTGTGGAAAATGCCGCGCTGCTTCACCTTTAGGAAGTACTCATGGAGGATTGACCACAATGTGGAACAGCGGGGGAAGCCGCGTGGCAGTTGGCACTGGGAAACTATCAAGATGGCTTTTCCATTGTCCTTCAGGACTCGTAGAATAATGCGTAAGGGAGGAATGACCTAGATGTACTGTTCGCTCCAATTTAAAATGAAGGCATCGATGGCTTATGTTTTGTTTTACAGCTTAATCTTAAAGCATACATGTCAAGATCACGTTAATCAATTTCGCCCTTCCACTCTCTCGTTGGAAAGTAAATCTATTCTGTAATGTCATAGAATGTTCCATACTTTGAATCCGCATTAATAGTCAGCCTTCCTGAAATGAAGATTATTGTCAACCCAATATTTGTGTCCTGGCACCATGTCTGGAGTCTGCGACAACATTCTATAGATCAAAACGAGAGACCCCCATGTTTCTGATACATAAGGCCTTGGTATTTTTCCTGACAGAATTTTATGAGAAGGCCTTGGTGTTTTTCCTGACAGAATTTTATGAGAAGGCCTTGGTATTTTTCCTGACAGAATTTTATGAGAAGGCCTTGGTATTTTTCCTGACAGAATTTGGACGTGGTTTCCAATGGCCGTTCCGTGTCAGCTCTTTATGTGCAAATTCAGTTGCTGGCTGTTGTAATATGCTGATATAGAATTCTTTCTCTCCATAACCCCCTGCGTCGCAGCCATGGCAGGTTCAAGTATCTTTTGTTACTTCAACTGAAGGTCGTTTTCCGTCCAGATAATAGCAACGATTTTCAGCATTTGCCATCCTTCTATTTTTTCTCTCTCCATCCGTAGAGACCTGTGTGACTGCTTCAATCAGGGCATGGTGTTCTTCCTTCTGTCCTGTTGTCTATAGAGACCTGTGTGACTGCTTCAATATTGCCTCTGTGTAGTGTTTCTCCCGTTGTCTATAGAGACCTGTGTGACTGCTTCAATATTGCCTGTGTGTAGTGTTTCAGGGCGTAGTGTTCTTCCTTCTGTCGGGTTGTCTATAGAGACCTGTGTGACTGCTTCAATATTGCCTGTGTGTAGTGTTTCAGGGCATGGTGTTCTTCCTTCTGTCCCGTTGTCTATAATTATATTGTGATGGTTCCCACTTCACTGAAGGAAATGCTGCCACTGTTAGACCAGCTGCCTGAGCTTGTTCATTTTTTGTAGCTTTTTATTGAATCCAGTGCAAGTAGAGTTCTTATTTTTCTGCTATTTCTAATAGATGTTACACAGTCGTTTCTTAAGAATCTTATAAAAGAAAAGCTAATCATCTTACATTTCTCTGGAAAAGTAACATTTTTGTGTGCACAAAACCCCTAGAGAAATATACACATTTTCTGTTTAATCTGTATTTCTTTGGCAACGCTCAAAACGGTCTCCTTGAGTATAGCTATCATAACGGAAAGAGGCAGATAAAAATTCTTGTAATCTGAGAGTTGCGTGGAGTGATTTTATCAACTGGAGTGAAAGGTACACGAGTAAAGATGGTTTCTTCATGTGAATTTGAAACATTTTCTCCCTCCTTTGCCCCTGGTAGAGGCTTCTCTGCTCGTCTGTATTCCACACTGGCCACCAGACAGCCTTTTTCGGTAAAAAAATTACTGCAGCCTTTTTCGCCATATACAGCTGCAGTCTTTAGGCTTACATTTTAGATTATCTATAAACCATATTTTAATGAAAACCGTGTCAGATGCAAAACGAACCTGTAGGTATGATCTGGTTTCAGCACGAGAAAAATAGAAAAAAGCATTCCGATTATTTCACCTCCTTTTTAGTGAAGTTCATTTACAATACCGTCTCTCTCTCTCTCTCTCCTCTCTCTCTCTCTCTCTCTCTCTCTCTCTCTCTTCTCTCTCTCTCTCTCTCTCTCTCTCTCTCTCTCTCTCTTTCTCTCTCTCTCTCTCTCTGCTTATAGTTTTTCTTTTTTGTTCTGAATTTGACTTTTGGCATATTTCTGTATGTCGGAGCTTCTTCCTGTGGAATGTTCATCCATTGGACTATTTGTAAAGTAAGGGCTTAGATGTCACATGTATATCGCAATTTTCATTAAAACCGTGTCAGATTTGAAAGGAACCTGCAAGTATATGCTCGCTTTTTCACAGTTTTGTCGACATTTTCAGCTGGTTTCTTGGGCATAATCTTCGTGTTTAGGATCGTCTGAAATAATTTTTTACCAGAATGTTTTTGCCTAGTGTCGAGGTTTGGATACTAAAGCCGAACATTCGGTCTCTGTGATATTCTGATCGATTATGTCTTCGTCCACGTGGAACGAGTTGTTTTCTGAACGGTTCACCAAACGTGACTCAGGCGTAAATTTGTATGGACTTAAATAGTAAACACATATCATTACTTTATCTTTTTTTACTTTCTTGTAATTATGCAATCTTATTATCTTTTTTACTTTCTTGTAATTATTCAATATAGTTGCCGGGTTTTATCGGGTTTTATCTTAATTTCATCGGTTTTTTTAACAGATACAACAAAAGGCTCAAGATGGCGGCCAAAAGCATGCACACTATAGTGATCCGGGATATGGGCATCTCTCATATGCTGTAGTCTCTCTGGAGAGCGCAGATGTCATTCAAAACTGAAGTTGATTTGCTTTCTTGACCTGTTTCAGGAGATGGTGTAGAAGTAATCAGTGCATCTGAAAATAAAGAAACGGTAATATCTTCAGGTAAGATCGTTGGAAAGGCAAATACCCTGAGAGAGAGAGAGAGAGAGAGAGAGAGAGAGAGAGAGAGAGAGAGAGAGAGAGAGAGAGAGAGAGAGGGAGAGAGAGAGAGAGTGTGAGAGAGAGAGAGTGAGAGAGAGTGTGTGTGTGTGTGAGAGAGAGAGAGAGAAGAGAGAGAGAGAGAGAGAGAGAGAGAGAGAGAGAGAGAGAGAGAGAGAGAGATCGTTCACTGGCGGTAAATGGGGACCCTTGTGGTCCGTCCTGACAACAGAACCATTCGTATCGCCTGCCCGATGGCCTTTCGTCCGTTGATTCAGACTCATCAGTGTGACGTGGCTGATATTCCTGGTCCTCCTGTGGCATTTCATGGAGATATGTTGCCTGTAGGTCTGTGCTGTTCTCATTACTAACAGTTCAAAAACAGAATCCAACGGCAACCCAAACCGGCCAGCGAAAAGTTGAAAGGTAAAATAAGAAGGAATCGCAATAAGGAAATTAACTGCTTAAACCAAAATCATTATTTGAAGAGAAATAAACGTACGGCAAAAATTGTCAGGCTATCCTTGAGGGTGCATTAAGGAAGCAAAAGAGGTCAGAAGGTGTGAACAGTGGTCAGCTCTACTGTTTAGTAACCCAAGCATTGTCAATTCCATCAGTGCTGACAGGGTGTGAACAGTGGTCAGCTCTACTGTTTAGTAACCCAAGCATTGTCAATTCCATCAGTGCTGACAGGGTGTGAACAGTGGTCAGCTCTACTGTTTAGTAACCCAAGCATTGTCAATTCCATCAGTGCTGACAGGGTGTGAACAGTGGTCAGCTCTACTGTTTAGTAACCCAAGCATTGTCAATTCCATCAGTGCTGACAGGGTGTG
>CM031601.1:97008181-97045681 GCA_018398815.1 Conus ventricosus | reverse complement strand
AAGCGTGCTCTTATGTCTTATGTCTTTATTTTTTCCCCATCCACCCACTCAAGCACATACTGTTAGTTAGGCAGAATCATCTACCACTGCAGATATGAATGCTTATTTCCCCCTATTTCGTCAATCTAAGACATAAGAGCACGCTTTGTTTATAATTCAATATTTCGTGCAGTCATTGCAACACCAAGCTGCTCTGTAAGTTGCTGGAACGGTGCACGGTACTTATCCTTGGAATTTATTAGTTTGTTGTATTTTAGTCCCTTGCGGATTCATTCCAAGAACTGACCCTCAGTGCTTGTGTCTTAAGAGGATATCTTTTTTATTTTTTACTTTTCACAAGAATATGTAGCTTGTTTTGCTCTTTCATCATTTTCTTTTGCTTCTTAGGTGGCACCTTTGGTCGGTTTTTGAAAACTCAACAAACATACTACGGTATTGCACACCAGCCTTTTCTGGGATTGCATTCTTCTTAAAACTGAAAAGGCAGAGGAATCAAATTACCACTTTCCGCGGTCACTGAGGAGAAACCACCAAGTTTCGAAATATCGGTATATGACCAGGAGTTATAATATGTTAGTGGTTTCCCTCCCAATTGGAGGGTGTCTCCCCCTTGGAGACTATAAGCTTGCTCAAGGCTCATTTGGAAAGCATTTATTTTATTTTTTCCCAAATTTACCCACTCAAGCACATACTGTTAGTTAGGCAGAATCATCTACCACTGCAGATATGGGAAAGCTTATTTCCCCCAATTTCGTCAATCTAAGACATAAGAGCACGCTTTGTTTATAATTCAATTATATATAAAATATAAATTATATATATATATATATTATATTAATTTTATATAATTTCCATTTAAAACAAGGTTTTAAAATGAAAAAGATAAAACCTACAAATTTGTTTCGAGCGCGTTGCTCTCTTCAGGTAGGTTTTATCTTTTTCATTTTAAAACCTTGTTTTAACTGGTATGTAGCTCCCTGCTTGGTTGAGCGCTTTTTTTCATTCTGAGTGGCGTTTTGACTCTAATTTTTATAAGCACATACTGTTGTTAGGCAGAATCATCTGCCACTGCAGGTATGAATGCGTATCTCTCCCTATTTCTTCAAACTAAGACATAAGAGCAAGCTTTGTTTTTTAATTCAATATTTCTTGCAGTCATTGCAACACCAAACTGCTCTGTAGTTGCTGGGAAAGGTGCTCGGTTACTTATCCTTGGAATTTATTTTGTTTTGTTGTATTTTGTCCCTTGCGGATTCATTCCAAGAACTGGCCCTCAGCACTTGTGTCTTAGAGGATATCTTTTTATATTTTCTACTTTTCACAAGAAAATGTAGCTTGTTTTGCTCTTTCATGATTTTCTTTTTCTTTTAGATGGCACCTTTGGTTGGTTTTTTGAAAACTCAACAAACATACTACAGTATTGCACACCAGCCTTTTCTGGGATTGCATTCTTCTTAAAACTGAAAAGGCAGAGGAGTCAAATTACCACTTTCCGCGGTCACTGAGGAGAAACACCAAGTTTCGAAATATCGGTATATGACCAGGAGTTATATGTTAGTGAGTTTCCTCCCTATTGGAGGATGTCTCTCCCCCTTGGAGATTATTAAGCTTGCTGAAGGCTCATTTTGAGAAGCATTTATTTATTTTTCCCCCATCCACCCACTCAAGCACATACTGTTAGTTAGGCAGAATCATCTGCCACTGCAGGTATGAATGCGTATCTCTCCCTATTTCTTCATCTAAGACATAAGAGCAAGCTTTGTTTATAATTCAATATTTCTTGCAGTCATTGCAACACCAAGCTGCTCTGAAGTTGCTGGAACGGTGCTCGGTACTTATCCTTGGAATTTATTAGTTTGTTGTATATATATATATATATATTATATATATATATATATATATATATATATAATGCTGAACAATTAAGTAGTGGGGGAAACAAGTGCAGGTTAACAATTCTTCAGTCGTTATAGTAATGACATTGGCAAAGATTTGAACTTTAAAAAAAAAATGGGGGAATATATTTATAACTATGAGAAGCCCTTCACTAGCTGCCTGAGGGAACCATCATAATCTCTTTCGAAGGCACATTTATTTGTATTGCTGCTCCTATATATATATTATATATATATATATATATAGAATGCTGAGCAATTAAATAGTGGGGGAAAACAAGTGCAGGTTAACATTCTTCAGTCGTTATAGTAATGACTTGGCAAAGATTTGAACTTTAAAAAAAAATAAATTTTTTTTTAAATTGAAGATGAAGAAAATGGGGGGAATATATTTATAACTATGAGAAGCCCTTCACTAGCCGCCTGAGGGAACCATCGTAATCCCTCTCGAAGGCACATTTATTTGTATTGCCTGCTCCTAGGCCTTTCGTCCGCGGGATCGGACTCATCAGGGAGACACGGCTGATTGTGTCTGTGCTCTTGGTGTCAAATAGAGACACACCACCATATATATATATATATATATATATATATATATATATATATATATATATATATATATATATATTATATATATATATATATATACTAGTGCTGAATGAATATAATTCTGACCTGGGAATAGAAAGGTAGATGGATTCCCGAGTCAGAAATTATTCATTCACCACTAGTAAGGGAAAGCGAAAATAAATCACTGGGAGCATCGGAAACGCTCAGCTCACTTCCATCAATCGATCATGAGAGAGAGGAGAGAGAAGAGAGAGAGAGAGTCGCAAGGGGCGGGAAAGGGAACGATAGGTCAACAGTCATGCACAATGACCACTTGCTATGTACAGACACGTGTCCAGCCGAGAAAACGGCTGATAGCAGAACAGTAAAGCCAGGTCTTCCATTGTGTGACTCACGTGCCCCTTCCACTCAGCCATGCACAACGTCATTCGTGCACTTTTCCTGACCTGGCCCGCCCCGGTCGGAGGAATCAGGGCTGTTCACAAAACGAAGCAGCCTTCTTCACCGGCGGCTAGTCCTGCAGTCAGGGCTGTTGACAAACGAAGCAGCCTTCTTCACCGGCGGCTAGTCCTGCAGTCAGGGCTGTTGACAAACGAAGCAGCCTTCTTCACCGACTGCTAGTCCTGCAGTCAGGGCTGTTGACAAACGAAGCAGCCTTCTTCGCCGGCGGCTAGTCCTGCAGTCAGGGCTGTTGACAAACGAAGCAGCCTTCTTCACCGGCGGCTATTCCTGCAGTCAGGGCTGTTGACAAACGAAACAGCCTTCTTCACCGGCGGCTAGTCCTGCAGTCAGGGCTGTTGACAAACGAAACAGCCTTCTTCACCGGCTGCTAGTCCTGCAGTCAGGGCTGTTGACAAACGAAACAGCCTTCTTCACCGGCGGCTAGTCCTGCAGTCAGAGCTGTTCACAAACGAAGCAGCCTTCTTCACCGGCGGCTAGTCCTGCAGTCAGGGCTGTTGACAAACGAAGCAGCCTTCTTCACCGGCGGCTAGTCCTGCAGTCAGGGCTGTTGACAAACGAAGCAGCCTTCTTCACCGGCGGCTAGTCCTGCAGTCAGGGCTGTTGACAAACGAAACAGCCTTCTTCACAGGCGGCTAGTCCTGCAGTCAGGGCTGTTGACAAACGAAAACAGCCTTCTTCACCGGCGGCTAGTCCTGCAGTCAGGGCTGTTGACAAACGAAACAGCCTTCTTACACGGCGGCTAGTCCTGCAGTCAGGCTGTTGACAAACGAAACAGCCTTCTTTACCGACTGCTAGTCCTGCAGTCAGAGCTGTTGACAAATGAAACAGCCTTCTTCACCGACTGCTAGTCCTGCAGTCAGGGCTGTTCACAAACGAAGCAGCCTTCTTCACCGGCTGCTAGTCCTGCAGTCAGGGCTGTTGACAAACGAAGCAGCCTTCTTCACCGGCAGCTAGTCCTGCAGTCAGAGCTGTTGACAAATGAAGCAGCCTTCTTCACCGGCGGCTAGTCCTGCAGTCAGGGCTGTTGACAAACGAAGCAGCCTTCTTCACCGGCGGCTATTCCTGCAGTCAGGGCTGTTGACAAACGAAGCAGCCTTCTTCACCGACTGCTAGTCCTGCAGTCAGAGCTGTTGACAAACGAAGCAGCATTCTTCGCCGGCTGCTAGTCCTGCAGTCAGGACTGTTGACAAACGAAGCAGCCTTCTTCGCCGGCTGCTAGTCCTGCAGTCAGGGCTGTTGACAAACGAAGCAGCCTTCTTCACCGGCGGCTAGTCCTGCAGTCAGGGCTGTTGACAAACGAAGCAGCCTTCTTCACCGGCGGCTAGTCCTGCAGTCAGGGCTGTTGACAAACGAAGCAGCCTTCTTCACCGACTGCTATTCCTGCAGTCAGGGCTGTTGACAAACGAAGCAGCCTTCTTCGCTGGCGGCTAGTCCTGCAGTCAGGGCTGTTGACAAACGAAGCAGCCTTCTTCACCGGCGGCTAGTCCTGCAGTCAGGGCTGTTGACAAACGAAACAGCCTTCTTCACCGGCGGCTAGTCCTGCAGTCAGGGCTGTTGACAAACGAAACAGCCTTCTTCACCGGCGGCTAGTCCTGCAGTCAGGGCTGTGGACAAACGAAGCAGCCTTCTTCACCGACTGCTAGTCCTGCAGTCAGAGCTGTGACAAACGAAACAGCCTTCTTCACCGACTGCTAGTCCTGCAGTCAGGGCTGTTGACAAACGAAGCAGCCTTCTTCACCGGCTGCTAGTCCTGCAGTCAGGGCTGTTGACAAACGAAACAGCCTTCTTCACCGGTGGCTAGTCCTGCAGTCAGAGCTGTTGACAAACGAAGCAGCCTTCTTCACCGGCGGCTAGTCCTGCAGTCAGGGCTGTTGACAAACGAAGCAGCCTTCTTCACCGGCGGCTATTCCTGCAGTCAGGGCTGTTGACAAACGAAGCAGCCTTCTTCACCGACTGCTAGTCCTGCAGTCAGAGCTGTTGACAAACGAAGCAGCCTTCTTCGCCGGCTGCTAGTCCTGCAGTCAGGACTGTTGACAAACGAAGCAGCCTTCTTCGCCGGCTGCTAGTCCTGCAGTCAGAGCTGTTGACAAACGAAACAGCCTTCTTCGCCGGCGGCTAGTCCTGCAGTCAGGGCTGTTGACAAACGAAGCAGCCTTCTTCACCGGCTACTAGTCCTGCAGTCAGACGCCAGTTTCAGCTCCACACGTGTCCAGCTTAACATTTGGAATGTTCGCTGCTCTTGTTGATGGTGTTGCCGTCTTGATGGCGTTCAGGGTTGATAGTCCTTCCCTGTCCCCATGTTCTGGGCATGGATAACCCCGTCTGCCGTGTCGCCTAAAGCGGATGTGGTTGTTAAAGACCACTAAGCTTCTTGTGTTCTGCAGTCTGTGCCAAGGTCAGGTAAATGATTTGCCCTGCCTCCCCTTCCTCCCTTTTCCAATCTCCCCCACCAGTTCTCCTTCCCACCCACCCACCCCACGCCGCCCTCCCACCCACCCCGGTATCCATAAGCTTTTTTGATGAACATATGTAGAAACACAACAACAACAACAACAACACAACAACAACAACAGCCTAAAACAAAGAAAGAAAGAGATTGGAGATGATGAGGCAAATGAAGTAGAACGCCACGTCTCTGTCCATCTTTTCTGCAACCTTGCTCCTCTCTAGGCCTTGTTTGTGCCTGCTTTTTTCTTTTTTACAGTACTGGAATGATAAGTTTTATCTGCTTACATTGAGTAGTGGTATGTCAAACGGATCAGCTGTATTTTAATTGACAAAAACGCCGTGCAATTTCCACCAGTCTTTTTGACCAAACTTTCAGGCATCCGTACCTGTCTATCCTTACTTCATCAACTACCGAAAATATGTTCGATCAGCCTGTAGATGTGTACTGATAGCCCTTCTCTGGGGTCAGTGTGTAGATGTGTACTGATAGCCCTTCTCTGGGGTCAGTGTGTAGATGTGTACTGATAGCCCTTCTCTGGGGTCAGTCTGTAGATGTGTACTGATAGCCCTTCTCTGGGGTAAGTGTGTAGATGTGTATTGATAGGCCTTCTCAGGGGTCAGTCTGTACATGTGTATTGACTAGCCCTTCTCTGGGGTCAGTCTGTAGATGTGTACTGATAGCCCTTCTCTGGGGTCAGTGTGTAGATGTGTATTGATAGGCCTTCTCAGGGGTCAGTCTGTAGATGTGTATTTATAGCCCTTCTCTGGGGTCAGTCTGTAGATGTGTATTGATAGCCCTTCTCTGGGGTCAGTCTGTAGATGTGTACTGATAGCCCTTCTCTGGGGTCAGTGTGTAGATGTGTATTGATAGGCCTTCTCAGGGGTCATAGCCCTTCTCTGGGGTCAGTCTGTAGATGTGTATTTATAGGCCTTCTCTGGGGTCAGTCTGTAGATGAGTATTGATAGCCCTTCTCTGGGGTCAGTCTGTAGATGTGTATTTATAGGCCTTCTCTGGGGTCAGTCTGTAGATGTGTATTGATAGCCCTTCTCTGGGGTCAGTGTGTAGATGTGTACTGATAGCCCTTCTCTGGGGTCAGTGTGTAGATGTGTATTGATTGGCCTTCTCTGGGGTCAGTTGTAGATGTGTATTATTGGCCTTCTCAGGGGTCAGTCTGTAGATGTGTATTGATAGCCCTTCTCTGGGGTCAGTGTGTAGATGTGTATTGATAGCCCTTCTCAGGGGTCAGTCTGTAGATGTGTATTGATAGCCCTTCTCTGGGGTCAGTCTGTAGATGTGTACTGATAGCCCTTCTCTGGGGTCAGTGTGTAGATGTGTATTGATAGGCCTTCTCAGGGGTCAGTCTGTAGATGTGTATTGATAGCCCTTCTCTGGGGTCAGTCTGTAGATGTGTATTTATAGGCCTTCTCAGGGGTCAGTCTGTAGATGTGTATTGATAGCCCTTCTCTGGGATCAGTCTGTAGATGGGTATTGATAGCCCTTCTCTGGGGACTGTCTGTAGATGTGTATTGATAGCCCTTCTCTGGGGTCAGTCTGTAGATGTGTATTAATAGCCCTTCTCTGGGGTCAGTGTGTAGATGTGTATTGATAGCCCTTCTCTGGGGTCAGTCTGTAGATGTGTATTTATAGGCCTTCTCTGGGGTCAGTCTGTAGATGTGTATTGACAGCCGTTCTCTGGGGTCAGTCTGTAGATGTGTATTGATAGCCCTTCTCTGGGGTCAGTCTGTAGATGTGTATTTATAGGCCTTCTCTGGGGTCAGTCTGTAGATGTGTATTGATAGCCCTTCTCTGGGGTCAGTCTGTAGATGTGTATTGATAGCCCTTCTCTGGGGTCAGTCTGTAGATGTGTATTGATAGGCCTTGTCAGGGGTCAGTCTGTAGATGTGTATTGATAGCCATTCTCTGGGGTCAGTCTGTAGATGGGTATTGATAGCCCTTCTCTGGGGACTGTCTGTAGATGTGTATTGATAGGCCTTCTCAGGGGTCAGTGTGTAGATGTGTATTGATAGCCCTTCTCTGGGGTCAGTCTGTAGATGTGTATTTATAGGCCTTCTCAGGGGTCAGTGTGTAGATGTGTATTGATAGCCCTTCTCTGGGGTCAGTCTGTAGATGTGTATTTATACGCCTTCTCAGGGGTCAGTGTGTAGATGTGTATAGATAGCCCTTCTCTGGGGACTGTCTCTCGTTGACAAGCGTTTTTAACTCATTAATGAACTGAGGTTCATCTTTTGACCCTTTGGTTACCGTCCTAGAAGGTGTGCATGGTTTCACTTTTGACATGCATCGTTCAATGAAAAATTGCATACTGTGTCTACCGTATTACCCTCAAAATGATTGCTCCGTTTATATTTTTGAGTTCATGGAATATGACGGAGTGTGTGCTGTCATGATAGGAAATTGTCCTTTGGAAACTGCCGTGTCTGCACAATGGACGTGACACTAGGCCAGACTGACCTCTGGTGTCGGCTGCAGAGAGCGAGCAGAACGTCAGCTGGACTGATAATGTGAGGACTTTGAGTAACGACCAAATGGAGGCAGGTTCTTGAGGCAGCTGCGATTTTTGAAGCGGAATTCACTACTTGTTTGATCTGAGAGCGGTCACTGACATGTTGGTTAGATTAGTTGCTAACTCAACATGAAGATATCCTAAATAATGAATTCCATCATTGTACTATTAGCTCATCTTTCCTAGTACGCAGGAAATGCTACAAACAGGAAATGTTAGTCTACGTTGTAGTTCACGATCCAACAGAAGAACAAGTTTTAAAAAAAGTGAAAAAGCAAGGAGAGAAAATGAAGAAGAGAGAGAGGGAGAGAAAGAAAAAAGAGTAGATAACCAAATCAAATTGAAGAAAAGGAAAAGAATCTAAAAGAAGAAATAGAAAAAAGAAAAGCCAAGAAGAAGAGATGAAATAGCAAGAAGGAAAAAGAATGTGTTGAGGTTACGAAATACCAACATGATGTACAAGAAGAAAAGAAGTAGCAAAATAAAGAAGAAAAGAAATGTCGATCATTTTAAAAACAAAAAAGAAAAAGCAAAAATAAGGGAAATAGAATAAGATTGGTGAAATAAATAGCAAGAAAAGAAGTTGCAAGAAGACTGAAAAAGGAAAGAAAATGGAAAAGTACAGAATTGGTGAAATAAATAGCAAGAAAAGAAGTTGCAAGAAGACTGAAAAAGGTAAGAAAATGGAAAAGTACAGAATTGGTGAAATAAATAGCAAGAAAAGAAGTTGCAAGAAGACTGAAAAAGGTAAGAAAATGGAAAAGTACAGAATTGGTGAAATAAATAGCAAGAAAAGAAGTTGCAAGAAGACTGAAAAAGGTAAGAAAATGGAAAAGTACAGAATTGGTGAAATAAATAGCAAGAAAAGAAGTTGCAAGAAGACTGAAAAAGGTAAGAAAATGGAAAAGTACAGAATTGGTGAAATAAATAGCAAGAAAAGAAGTTGCAAGAAGACTGAAAAAGGAAAGAAAATGGAAAAGTACAGAAGAAAGCAAGAGGAAGAAGCAAAAAAAATTTAAAAAAATTAAAAAATTAAAACTAGCAAGACGAAGGAGAAGAAAAAGCAAGCAAGAAGAAGAAAATAGCAGAATTAAATAAAAGAAATACCGAGTTGAAGAAAAGAAGCAAAAAGAATACGAAGGATAAACGCCAAAAGGAAGAAGAAGAAGAAGAAGAAGAAGAAGAAGAAGAAGAAGAAGAAGAAGAAGAAGAAGAAGAAGAAAGAGAAGAAGAAGAAAAGAAAAAGAAGAAGAAGAAGAAAAAGAAGAAGAAGACGACGAAGAAGAAGAAGAAGAAAGAAAGAAATACTCTGTCGATAAGCAGGAAAAGCTAGAAGAAGAAGACAAAAGAAAAGGCGAGAAGAAGAAGGGGAAAAAAGAAGACGACACAGAAAAAGATTTTTTCCAAGGAAGAAGAAGAAGGAGGAAAGAAGAAGAAGAAGAAGAAGAAGAAGAAGAAGAAGAAGAAGAAGAAGATATGCAGGAGGAGGAAGAAGAAGAAGAAGAAGAAGAAGAAGAAGAAGAAGAAGAAGAAGAAGAAGAAGAAATAATGCAAGAAGAAGAAGAAGAAGAAGAAGAAGAAGAAATAATAATGCAAGAAGAAGAAGACGAAATGCAAGAAGAAGAAGAAGAAATGCAAGAAGAAGAAGAAGAAGAAATGCAAGAAGACAGAGACAAGGAAGAAACGTCAGTAAGAAGCAGAAGGGAAAGCAAGAACAGGAAGAGAAGATTGCAGACATTCAACAGGGGCGCGAAGCCAGGTCATTGCCTCCTGTTCTACAGCTGCACGTGCGGTAGGCATCACATGGACCATAAGACGGTCCTGACTGTTGTGACTGCACAGAACGTGCGGTAGGCATCACATGGACCATAAGACGGTCCTGACTGTTGTGACTGCACAGAACGTGCGGTAGGCATCACATGGACCATAAGACGGTCCTGACTGTTGTGACTGCACAGAACGTGCGGTAGGCATCACATGGACCATAAGACGGTCCTGACTGTTGTGACTGCACAGAACGTGCGGTAGGCATCACATGGACCATAAGACGGTCCTGACTGTCGGTTGGGGCACGAACCACAATACCTTGCCATCTGGTCCTTTGGAGGTTGACGACAGAAGGCGGAGGAGAAGACAAGAGAGGTGAGGGAGACGAGAGAGGGGAGAGACAAGGACATAGAGAGGTGAGGAGAGTGGACTGACATTGAATTGACCTTTGATTCGTTATGGCAGAGAGGAGACAGGAGAGAGGAGAGAGAGAGAGAGAGAGAGAGAGAGAGAGAGAGAGAGAGAGGGGAGAGAGAGAGAGAGAGACTTGACATTGACATTGACATTGACATCTTGATTCGTAATGGCCAGGGAGAGAGAGAGAGGAGAGAGAGAGAGAGAAGAGAGAGGAGAGAGAGAGAGATGATGATGAGAGAGAGGAGAGAGAGAGGAGAGAGGAGAGACAGACAGACAGACAGACAGACAGACAGACAGACAGACAGCAACAGACAGAGAGAGACAGAGAGAGAGGCAGACATTGACATTGACATTTTGATTCGTAAAGGCCAGCAAGAGAGAGAGAGAGAGAGAAAGCGAGAGAGAGAGAGAGAGAGAGAGAGAGAGAGAGAGAGAGAGAGAGAGAGACAGAGACAGAGACAGAGATAGACAGAGAGAATGAATCCATTATAGACAATGGCCCCGATACAATGTGTTTAGGTAAATATTGCGTTTGCGTCAGGAATACAAAGCATAAAACGTCAAAATGAAAATTGATTTATCGAAATTTTGTACGCTTTATTCAAATACAGTATAAAAAACATCACAAACAAAAATATGGGCAAATTTGCTCATAGTACAATGTAGTTTAAAAATTGTTAAAAAGTGAATAAAGGGAGAGAGAGAGGAGGGGCACAGACAAAGGAGAGAGAGAACGTGGGTGGGGAAAGAGATAAGAGCGGTGGGGGGGAGAGAGAGAGGGGAGAAAAGAGAGAGGGGAGGGGAGGGGAAGAAAAAAGGGAGAGAGAAAAAGAAGAAGAAGGGGGGGGAAAAAGGGGGAAAAGGGGGAGAGAGAGGGGGAGATGTAGGATAAGTACCCTCCCATAGAACTTAAGGGTTGAAGAAAAATGGATGGAACACCCCCCCCCCCCCCCCCCCCCCCCCCCTCAGTTCCGGTCTGCCTTTCCCTTCTTCGCCCTCATACAAATTTTTTCCTTTCCCACTTCCCCCTTTATTCCTTCACCAAAACACCCCAAAACAAAACACACACAAAAACACACACCCCACACACCACACACAACACACACACACCCCAACAACCACGCACGCACACTCGCTCGCTCCTCGCTACCACTTGCCGCTCGCTCACAACACAAAACCCCCAACACACACACACACCCACACCACCACACACACACACACACACACACCCTCGCTCGTCACCACCACACTCGCTCGATCACACCCCACACCACACAAACACCACGCACACACACACACACACACACACCACAAAACCACACAAAAAACAACACACCACACACACAACAACACACACTCGCTCAACCACAAAAACACACACACACACAACACCACACACACACACACACCACACACACACACACACACACACACACCTCGTCGACCCACACCACACACCCACACAACCACACACACACCCCAACACACACCCCCAACAAAACAACACCACACACACACAACAACCCACACACCACACACACAAAAAACCACACAGCGCCGCGAACGAAGCCAACACATGAATACACAGTACACATGCACAGCATGCACACCGCGTGGGGAAACGCTTATTACACAGGACTTAGGAAGTGGTTAACCGAATCCTCTGCGCTTGTGAACGGCCCCGGGGTCTGCTTTACCCTCGCAAGGGGGAGGGGGGGTAAGGCTTGTGCATAAAAAGGGCAAACGAGCGTGTATTGCCAATGCTCAATCCCCACGCACAGGTTAAACGAGATGCATGATCGTGCACACACCACCCACACACACACACACACACCAGCGGGGTTTTGTGAATTTTCCAGTGCATTATAAAAAAGGGTTCTAACCTACTGATCAATGCAAAGTTGTTGATATATTCATTTTGACATTTAAATCTTAACTGTTGCACAACGATTTGTGTCTATTTTTTTTGTTTTGTTGTTGACATTTCAAAACCCATTTTCAAAAATTCTTTTTTTTTGATTTTTTTTCCCAAATAACAGTTTGCAACCCTTTTTCATTTAAAAACGAAATTTAGGCCCATGAAAACAGAGGGGTTAAGAAAAAAAAAGTAATTTCGGAAAAAAAGAACCCCCTTTTGGGTAACACTCCTACACTCCCCACTACACTACACTACACTACACTACACTCACTACACTACAACACTACCTACACTCAACACACACATCACGCACCACCAGCAGCCCACGAAAAACCAGTTTTTTGTACTCGGGGTGCTTACCCCCCATTGAACGCCCTTTTTAATGGCATGAATATAGCCATTTTGGCTTTTTTCAAAAAAAAGAAATAGTACCAGACTTTCTTACGGCAAATACAAACACTCCTTGACCTTTTTGGATTTATAAATTCCATGCTTCAGATGTGCTTCTCCCCTTCTCTCTTCTCTCTCCTCCTCTTCTCCTTTCCCCTTTTCTCTCCTCTTTCTCTCTCTCTCTCCTTCTCTCGGGGGGCGTTGAACTTATTCTTGGGTACGGCGTGTTTTGGTTTTTAAGCAAGAACGTTAAATGCCAATCCTGACTCACTTGCCTACCCTAAGTTTTTGGGCGAAAGGGCCAAAAAGCCCTTTTCCCTGTGGGGGAAGAGAGGGGAAGAATCACCGGCCCCCCAAAAACCCGTTAAGGTAAAGTTGCCCTCAAACAGACGACAGACAAGAAAGAGAACGAAGCAGACAAAGGCGCCCATCACCACTCCACACATAAGACACCCCCCAACTAAACCACAAAACCACACACACACCACACACACACACATTTTTTAAAAAAATGGCCCCGGGTTACAGTACATCCCCCTCCCCTACGGGGGCGGCTCTCTGTTTACTTTGCGGGTGTGTTCGGCCAAAAAATCAATACGCGCACTCCCTCCCTACCCCCACCCCTTTCCCCCGTTGCTCGTCGTACCATATGACATCAGCTTGCTCGCGTGGCGGCGCTGCACAGCCGGCAATCGCGGCCGCTTACGACCCCCCAAAAACTTTCACTGATGGGGGCAACGGGAGTTTTTTTCTGCGCTGTGGTTTATAACGGTTTTCTAAAGCAGAATTGTGTATCTTAAAGGGGTTTGGGCTCGTTGAAGAAAATAGTACAAAGTCAGCCAGTTTTAATACTTTGGGGCGAAAGCCCTGTAATGACGGTGGGTTGTAGTGAAAAATATTTACTGGTTTTGTGCGGTTTGGGTTTTTGTTTTTTAAATATTTTGATAGGCAGACAAAGAAGGGGGAGTTTTAAAGGACAAACTTGACGGGCTGTGAGTACAGACAATTTTTAGTGCTTTGGATGATTTGAAGGGGCACCCCCATCATAAAATAAGAAACACCCTTTCCTAAACCCCAAAAAAGAAACTTTTGATTTGTTGGAGAGCAAAAAAAAAACAAAAGATGGCGCCAGAAGAACTCCCCCCAATACTTGAAAAAAAAAGAGGTTGATGGGGGAATGACAGTTAAAAGAATTTTTGTTTTTGGGCAAAGGAAAAAACGTTTTTGCTTTTGCTATTGAAAAACTAAGGGGGGGTATAGGCGTTTAAAAGGCGGAAGCTAAAACAATTTTTTTTAATTTGCAATAGGTTGGCTTTTAGAACAGACCTTAAAGGGCCTTTTCACAAGAAAAAAGACAGGGGGGGCATACCAAAAAAGGGGTGAGGGGTTGAAGAGAAAAGTGGGATACCCCCTTTTCAATTCCGCAAATAAAGAATTGCCTTTTGTTGAATCCATATGCTAAAGGTTTCTACAGTGGCTTTCTTTCATAGATCCGCTGGGGAAGGATTGTATTTAATGTTTAAAGCAGTGAAAATTAAAAATTTATTGGACTCTCCTGAACAAAACCAAATTAAAACCCCAAAAACAACCCCTCTCAAAGTCCGCACAGTAAGGGGAAACATCGCTCTACCCTAGAGGGGTCAAAGGTCACTGGCAAGCCGTTTCTTCGCGCTTTACCTAGAGCGTAAAAGGTCACAGGGCAACCCGTTTCTTCGGCTCTCCCCTAGACGGTTAAAGGTCACATGGCAAGCCGTTTCTTCAACGCTCCCCCCTTTTCACCCTAGAGGGGTCAAAGGTTTACCAGTGGATCAACTTTTTTTGCGCTTTGCTTTTTGCTGTCTACGCCCCCGTTCAAACTTTTACTCCTTTTTTGCTCTGCCAAACAGTATTTTATTTTTAAAAAAAAAAAAAAAACCACAGGTAATTTTGCCAATGCCAGCCCCAAGCCGGATGAAAAAAGAGGGGGGGTGGATAAACTTTTTTTTTTGTGCATTTGGCGGCTGCTTTAAATTGCAACAAAAACCAATGCATCACAAAAACGCAAGCACTGTCTTGCCCCAAAAGTGGGTTCACATGACAAATAATAAAGCTCGTGTACCCCACACACCTCCCCCCCCCAAGGGTACCCCAAGTTTTTTAATTAAGTTTTTTTAATTACCCCCCAATTCTTAATTAAAAGTTTTTATTAATATTTTCAAGTTTTTAATAAATTTTGTTTAAAGTTTTTAATTTAAATTTCTTGTTTAAAATTTTCCCTCAAATCATAAATAAGTCATCCTCAATACAACAATTTTTTATAATTATCAAAAAATACGTTCATGTTTTTATCTTAAATACAGATTCTAATTAGTACACACAGCCTCAAAAAAACTTTTGTCATCGTTGAGGATGTTTTGCTCAGGTTCTTGAAAGATTTTAAAGGGAAAGGGCTTACACCCGAAGAAACCGCTTGATTACAATTTGGGGTTATGGAAATGCTTTTAAGACTCCATGTCTTTATTTTTTGCTTATCTTTTTTTTAATACCCCAAAATTTCTATTTTTAAAAAAAATTTTAAAATTAATTTCTTAAAAATTATTCCATTAAAATGGATCAAAATGATGCTTTGTATTGGGGGTTTTGGGGGCATTTGTGTTCGGCTTCGTATTTAGCGGGGGGAGATTTTTTTAATTCTTTTGTTTTTTTGCCTTTGGGTTATATATTTTTAAAACCAAAATAACACCCCCCACAGCAGAAGGGGCCAAAAATGGCAAATTTTAAGTTCAATTTTCCCATAAGATTTTGGGGGCCCTTGAATCCATGGATTTTTTTATAGCGGGCATTGAATCAATTGTTTGGGTTGGGTTTATTTTTATGATGATCATATTCAAAATTAATTTTTTTTGTCTTTTCCCACTCTGAATTTTTTTCCTCTTCAACACCCCAGGGATTTTTAATGGTTTCCCCACCTTTTCAGGTTTTCTCTATTTCTGGTTTGGGTTACTTTCTCCACCTGATTCAGTTTTTCTATTTGCTTTTTTTCCAACGTTTTTTTTAAAGGGGAAAAAAAATCTTATGTTTAAAAAATTATTAACCCCATGATTAATGGCGAAAAATTTTCCCAAAAATCTGTAGTATAGACACACCCTAGAGATCAAATGATTTTTGTTAAAACGGATCCCTTTAAAATCATACTAAAACTTTTCAAATCAAGGGGGCAAATCTACTGACTTTTTTATTTAAAAACAAAAAACCCTTTTTTCCCCCTACTTTTCACCATTCTGACCCCACGCGCTTCTCCTTTAGATATTTTAAAAAATGTTTTGCGGCGCTTTGTTGAATTGTTCAATCTGAATTCGTTCCAGGAACTGTTTTTTTTCCCCAATGTCCAAAGAATACGCCTTTCCCTTTTTTTTGGGGTATAGCTTGATTCAATTTGGTCTTATAAGTTCGGGCGGGTTTGGGCCCCTTTGTAGTGTAGTGATCATCATGTTCGTTTTTATTTTTTTTAAAAAATTTTTTTATTTTATAAAATGAACCGAAAAAATTTGTTGCTAACTTGTATCCCATTCTGCTGTTATTGGAGGACTAATGTAGGATATCAATGTTTGGAAAAAGCCTTTAAAAATTTAAACCACAATTTGGCAAACTAACTTTAATTCACAAAGCTGATTGCTATCATTGCAGCTTCGTTGCACAAAGTTTTTTTATTTAAGAAAGGAATAACCCAGCAATATAAATATGTAAAAAAAAAAATACATTTATAAAAAAATGGCTTCACTCGCAAAAATGATAGGGCCCTTGGTAAATGGTTGCTTTTGGGGGAAGTAATTTCGCATTTAGTAAACGGGGGAATGACGGCGAAGAAAAAAATAACAAAGCTATGGAGCAACTAGCAGCTGAAAAAGACCCCTATGAAAGGCGAGATTTGAGCAGTTAATTTTATTAATGACACACTGAAAAGACGGGGGCATCACTTACACATTTAAAAATGTTGATAAAAGCAATAAAACAATATTTTAGAAGGGGAAAAACCATCGGACATTGCCCCCCCCAAAAAATTCAGTGACTTTTATAAACCATCAAAAAACAAAAGTGCAAGAAATCGGGTTTTTTGTTTTGGGTATCCCTTTGGGTTTTTTGTTCACATATTATTGGCTGAATAAAAAATGAAAAAAATCTTTTATTCCCCCCAAAGGGATTTTGGAAGGGGCTCACGAAATTTTAAAAACTAAGCAAGGGGCAAGTCAGTAAACAAAAGAAAAGGGGAAGGTTTATCTAACAAAAATTTTGGGCAAATTTTTTTCCCTGCCCCTACAATACAGAACCACACTTTGTTATACAACCCCAAACGACACCATCAAATGGATCTTCTATATTTACCCTTATGGATTAACGAAAAAGTTTTAAAGTACCACTCCAGTCTTTGACAGGCTTCAAATAAAAATGCAAAACCATTAAAAAAAAAGATGCTTCTGCTGTTGCTGTTGCCATACATGTTTAACCAGCGAGGCCCCTTTAAAACTTTCCCTCCATGATTCAGTCGATGGGAAAAAAATTTTAAAAGGCCAAGTAAAATAAATTATTTTTGAAACATAGAGTTACCATTAAAAGGATTCCGGGATTTCACAGATCACAGGCTTTAGTCGAAAACTTAAAAAACAGTTAGCCGAAAAATTTTTCCTACCATAACAGGGTGATTGAAATTCCGCAACACAGAAGGGTTAAAGTTGCCCATTTTGCGGCAATGAAAATGAAGAATTTAAAGGGCTAAACCCAAGCAAAAAAAAGAAAAACAAAAATGTTGCGAAGGGGTCTTCATCCAGCAAACTTTACCTTTTGGATTAAAAAGAAAGTCCCTTTTATTTAGGGGGAAGCAAAGGGGGACACTCGCATCAGGGAAATGACCGGTTTGGGTGTTGCCCCCTACAAATAAAAAGAATTGTAAAAATAATCGCCCTGTTTATTTACGAAAAAAACTGAACAAAAAAACAACCAGCCCCTAAAAGATCTTTGTAAAAGAACTGCAGTAACCCCCCGGGGCACGTTCCGCTTTTTTAAAATTCGGTTTTCCAGTGCCCCGATTGCTATAAACTGGTTTAACAAACAAAAGTTTTTGTTTGTTCTATCAAAACCCTTCTTTGTTACAACGTTTTTTACTCTGTAGATTGTCGCAGTTTTACGTTGTCTTAAAATTTATTGCCAAAAATCTTTTTTGTAGTTGTCATGTGATATTTTTGCTGCACAACGCTGCGAATTTTCCCTTTGTTTTTTTAATGATTTTCTCCGGGGCTCAAAAATATGTACATTTTCGATTTTAAACCCCCAATACCCCTTACACCTTTCCCTGATATTCCCCTTCATTTTTCCCCAAAAACCCTTTTGTTGAATTGAATTAAAAAGGCAGGTTTTTTAGGTAATGGACGTGTCAACCACCCTGCATGCCCTTTAGCTACCCCCATTTCAGTCTTTATAATGTTTCTGGGATTTTTAAACAAAACTGTCTGTATCGGAAATACTCTGGATCGGGATACGAGGGTTTTTAAAGTATTAAAGAAACTCTAACATAAAAAGCTTTGATAATTCAAAAAACAGAAAACCCCAAAAATACGGGGTTTTCAAATTTGATTTTTTTTTTTTTTCTCATTATCCCAAAAAGGGATCATGAAATCTTCTAAAGTCTGATATTTGGTTTTAAGTCGTTTAAATTCTTCGTTCTTTTTGGGACTAATTGACTCTTTGCGCTTTGTCGGATTCCCATAGTCTTCCGAAACGCGTTGTTCATCAGCTTAAAAAAGCTTTTTTGAAGCTTTGTGGATTTGTTGAGATCATGTTTTTATGATGTAGGGTTTTCATGAACGTTTTTGTAAAAAGAAATTACCATGAACTGCTGTAAAACTTCAAACCATGTCTTAAAAAAAATTGTAAAAAGTCGAAATGACAGACAAAATTTTTTTTTTCCCCCCAAAGATTGGCACAAGTTTGGGTGGCTCCCCTTGGGATCCTTTTTAATTTTCTGCGCAAAATGGATAGTCATTATGCAGGCATGGTTCATGAGGTATTCTAAGTCAACTTCTAAATGAAACCGCGCTGCTGTCACTTAAACTGTTAAACCCATTTAAAATGCCTTTTGAATATATTCGTACCTGTGTACATTTTAAAGTTACTAATGGAAGTATTGCGCCATTCCCCAAATACAGATTGTTTGCGTCAAAATACATAGAAGTTAGACCTTTTACTTGGATCTTAGTTGTCCAAGTATTTGTTGTTTGTTTTTTACAATAATGATGCACGCCATATAATTCCCCACGAAATCCGTTTTCTATCACTGAATCTTTGGTAGGTCAGACAATAAATCAATCTGTACTCCAGTAAACTTTAAAAAAAGCATCCCAACTCTCCCGGCGCAGAAATTTAATGCGGGGGATCCGGCTAAATGTTTCTAGGTCTTTCTGAATTTTCAAAGACTCCGCCAAAAAACAACATACCCTCAAGTATAATCTGATAGTCTCCATCTTTTTTTACCTCTAATTTTTGAGCACTTGAGCATGCTGGAAATCGAGTCATAGCCTTCCCTCTAAACTAAAAAGAAGGGCCCCTTGGGTGGAAGTGTATTTTCATAAAACCCTTTCCAAGTTCATGTACTCAAAAGGGGAAAACCCCCTTTTAAACAAAGATTTTCAAAATATTCTTCCGTTATTGGCGGGATTTTTAAGGAAGGGCCAGTGACTCTAAGAACCCATCATGTGCTGAAATCATAAAAAGACATTTATTTAAAGGAAACAATGTATTTTTTGATACTGGAAATCATGCTACCTGAAGGCGCTGGTTACGCTTCATTATAAGGGGGAGTCGTAACCTCGAAAGTTGTAAAAGATACAGGCAGTTCCATGCCCTTTGGGATCAAACTTTAGTTGAAGATTGCATTTGTTATGCGCCGCTCCCCCCTGAACTTCCACAATGTGATCATGGTCTTTATGGGGGGTTTACACTTTTGGGGCTTTAGCTCAAAAACCGCAAACCAAACAATGCGTGGCTGGCTATTTTGTTGGTCTTGGGCGCCATTATGATTTCAAAAAATTTAGATTTTAGAAAAAGTCATTGGCATTGCTCAGGGCCTGTAAAATCTTCTAGCCGCTTTTGGGCCTCTTAAAATTTCTGGTGGAAGGGGCCCCTCCGACCGCAACAATGAAGGCAAATGAACAAATTGATGATTACTCTTTAAAAGTGTTTTTCGAATTTTTTGGGGCGCTGGCCCTTCAAAAGGGAAAAATGAGTGATTCGAAGTCTGCGAAACAACTAGGGAGAATTTTTCAGTTTTTCCATCTTAAAACAACTTTTAGACCCAGGGGGGGGCGTAATTAGTTCTGTATTACAGTCAACGGGGCCGATACAAGGGTTTCTTATTTTTCGTTTTGCGGCTTGAACAGATGGCATTCTTGTTAAACATTTCTCAAATTCTTGTTTTGCCATTCTTTGAACATGCTGCATTTTTATCATTGTTCGAATCAATGTGAATGCGGTACCCCCCGCGGTGAAAGATCTAGTAAGTAACATGATTTTTTCGGGCCCCCAATCGTTGGACTGTTTTTGGACACTTTAATGGCCCCAAAATTTTGTTTCCTATCCCTTGTTACTTAACAGTTATTGTTTTTTTTTTGTTCTTAAAAACCGATCAATTTGGTCTACACAAACGGGAAAGGACACCCCACAAAAGTTAAACATGAGTAGGGGTGATATTAAACTCTCTTGCGTTTTGCGGGCGGATGCAGCCTTGCAAGAAAAACCCCACATAAAACATTTGTTGTCTGTATTCTTTATTTTTTAGAACTGCTCTTTTGCAACTAAATGCGGGGTTTTGTAAAATGAACCCTTCCCAACAAGGGCGCATATTAGCCTTTTTTAAACTGATCCTAAGATTCGCCCTTGACCAACCAGGCCTCTCATTTTGGCTTCTTCAGCCGCCCTAAACGTTAAGCGTTGTCTCCCCAACCGGGTGTTAATCTTTTATGAAAAGAACATTTTTGTTTAGTCGAGCCCGATTCTAGATTTTCTTCATTTTTGTTACATATCGATTTAAAACAGCTAACATTATTTTAAACGGCGGGTCATTGTTTTTTACTTGGAATTGAGAAATAGCATGTACAACGCTTGCCGCACGTTTGCGGGATCAATGACTTCTAATAAATATTTTCAGTGCTTTTGAAAAACGCTCTCTTCAAGCTTCCTTCAAAAAATTGTCTTGCCCTTCATATATTTTAGCCATTTTTTGGCTTTTTTCAAACTCAAAATATTTTTTTAAAAAAAAAAAAAATAAAAATCAAACCCAAATAAACGGTTTTTTTGCGCTTGGACTCAAAAAACTAAGTATAAAACACCCTTTGGTGTTGTTAATGTGAGCTGTTTAGAAAGAGTTTAATTCTCGTTTACTTTTTTTAACACCCTTTTTTATTGCTGGGGGTCTGGCTGTTGAGAAAAACTTGTCCTTTGCCTTTCTTTGAAGATCAAATTTTTGTTTTGTAGTCATAAAAATCAGTTGAAAACGATTAAATTCTTCATCCGTGATTTTTTAGTAACTAGCGCTTTATTTTTTGGGTCGTTTAAACGAACTAAGTTTACCGTTATTAGTTAAAACCTTCTGTGTGCTTTTGGATTTAGTTTTATTTTTTTGCTGGGGGCCCCTACAGCTAATGAACACGGGCCCAAAGGCTAAAGAAAAAACCACTGGGGGTTAAAGCGAGGCGCACCACACCTGTTCAAGAGACCAACCTCGTTCTGCTGATAGAGCACTTATAGTCGATGCTCCAGTATTAACATAGGAAAACAGCTTTAAAAAGCAAATACTTCTTTTGGTTTTGCTGTATTTGAAAGGCCCTGTCTAGTTTTTGTTGCATTTGTGAAATTTTTAATCTAAGGTTTTTTTTAGGCTTTTTACTATCCCCTTTTTTTGGGTAACCTGGCGCTGTAGGCACATTTGGATAAACCTAAAGACATGTTTTTAAAAAATGAAAAAAATTTAGTATAATACATATTTTAATTGTTTTCTTCTTTATTGTGCGCATCAATAATAAAAAAAAATTTTCTTTAAAGCGGTTTATCGGCTTTTTCTTCTTTATAAATTTTGAATGTTTATTACGTTCTCACGTTTCTCCCGCTTCCATACAACTCTTATCCTCTTTGCCCTTAGGTAATCCATCCCGTTTTTTTTTGTTAAATAATCATAAAGCCTAACATTGTGAAGATGTAAATTTTTGACATAGGTCGCTGTTGATTTCTCCCCCTCCCACCCCAAACAATTTTCTTATTTCGTCAAAATTGATAAGGTCAAAGCCCGCTAGCGTAGATTTGGGTTAAACCGCAATTTCATTGCACTTTCTTTATTTTGGGTTTAAAAAAACTTTTCACTTCCTTTTGAACTTCTTCATCTTCACAACAGAAATTTAAAATCCTTTAAGCGATTTGCTGCGACCTAAAACAAAAAATTCCATATAGTGTCGCCGTTTAGGATATTTGTATGATGAATCACTCTTTCGTAATTTTTTTGGGTAATTTTGATGATATTGGGTTCAATCACCCTTGCAAATGAAGGTTGCTAACAACGAAAAACTTAACGGATGTCAGAAATCTGTACTTTGCTTCGGGTCGGTGATTGAAACAGTTTGTAGTCATTAAAAGTTAGTTCTTTGACAATCTTTTATGCTCCTTAAAAATTGGGCATGCGCTTTTAACAACTCAAAATCAAGGGGAAAGGAAAAAGATTTCCTACGCAAAAAAATTAAACTAAAGCCTTTTTTCTGCTTTTTCACCCGGGCGATTTGGGTTATTTAAGCTTTTGTGCTTCTTCTTTTCAAATTTCCCTTTAAACGCAAGATCAGCCCCTTTTGTTCCCGGTTAGCCTAGATCAGAAAAGGTAAAAAAAATGTTTCTTTTTGTAAAGAAAAATTTCTTGCCCCCCAATTTTTTTAAAATTTTTTTTAACGATTGCCCGCCCCCAAATTTTCCCCAACTGTCCTGTTTTGGGGTTTTTGTTGAAAGACGCTATTTTTAAAGTAAGAGCGGGGGAAACCTGGACAAACATTACCCTCCCAGGTTGGAAATTTGCAGTAAGAATTTTATCTGCATCAATGTAATGGTTATTTTGGGAAAAGTAATATTCCGCTTATTTCCCTTCACGCCATGGGGGTTTTCTGTTTTTTTTGCGGGTCAAGAAACGAGCCATGTGCTTGTTGTGGCATTTTTATGAACAAAAAAAAGTTAATTATTTAAAAAATGGGAGGAATTGAAGGGGAAGAAAATTTGATGTTTTGACGTGGGGACGACTGATGATTCCCCTTTGGGGGCGGCACGCTCGGGGCTCTCATTGCATGATGAATTAGCGAAAAACGGGGGTAAATTACCAACATCGTATAAATTAAACAGAAAGTAAAGGGCCCAAACATTATACCAAAGTTTTGGCCAAAAACCCCCCGAAATTTTTAACCCAAAAGTTTTTTAAATTAAAGATGATCATTGTTTTGGAGGAGCGACCAGGAAAATTGTTCACTTTCAAATAAAAAAGACCCCTCAAATTTTAGCCCTGGGTTTAATTGAAATAGCCATGTGAAAGATCAAAAACGCCTTGGGCCTGTTAGGCCCAAAATTTAAAGGGGGGAGGCAGTTTTTAAACTTTTAAAAAAAACCCGCAAGAAATCCAACAAATAACCCAAACAAAACTGGAACTTTTAAAATTAAATCAATCAATAAATTTAAAAAATGTAATAGAAGCGAATCCAGTTTTTCAGAAGAAAAAAGCGTTAAAGACTATACACGACTCACCCTACCCATCGGAAATAGAGGGCCCTTGATCGCTTTAAAACCCAGAGGCGAATTAAAAAACAATTTAGCAAAAAGGGGAACTAGATGGGCAAATAAGAAGAGAAAAAGAAAAAAACCCTTGAGGCTGATGACGCCAACTTAGGGGATGAATTTAAAAAAAAAACCCCTAAAAGATCTTGAAAAAAAAGATCGCAAGACTAGAAGGCAAAAACAACCGAGACCATTTCGAACTCAAGTGAATAGAATAAGAGAAACTATCCCAAAAATTTTTTATGAAGAACCCCAAAGCTAGAGAACGAATCCAAACACTGTTTTAAAAGCAAGGAGTCACATTGTAAGCGTTATAACACCTTAGGTTTTGCAATAAATACATGGTGTGGCATTACAGGGGGCGGTGGAGGGGGAAAATTCAGTGCCTCCGCCCCCATCGCCTCCCCCCCCTGATTAAACATGGGTAAAAAAAACTTGACATCTTGCGAATTTATTTTAAAAATTAGCTGGTAAAGCCGTGGGCGCTTTCCAGGAATATGGGGAGATTGTCACTGGCTTTTGTCTACTGCAAACAAGATTGGCTTTATGGCCCCACCTTATGGGCATTAGTTCTTGTAATTTGGGGTAATTTTTGTAAATAAAACCAAAATAATCCCAGGCCAGTTAATCCCAAAAAAAGCGCTGCTTTTTATTTCATGGTCATCGCGAACAGATTGCGAGCTTTTCTGAGTCTTCAATGACTTTTTGGGGTTTTTGGGCTTCGGGAAATTTGATACTTTTCTTGGTGTTTTTTTACTGCTTTTAATATTACTGGTCAGAATTTATGTCTTTTTCCCAACCTTTGTTCATTGCCCGCTATAAGAATTTTCATTTTTAATTTTTATTATTTTTAAAAACCTGGGGTCTGAGGTCAGAAGGCGCATGTTAAAACCCTGCCAAAAGCAAAGTCTACTTTTGATCTTGCGTATTGTAAAAAATTTTTGGGATCTTTTAATACTTTGGGGAATCAATTAGAATTAATGGGTCCTCTAAATTTGCAATTTGTTTTTTGTGCATCAAAACCTAGAAGGGTCTGTTTTGCTCGTTCGTTTGGCTTTCGAACCCAGCAAACACCAAACGTAAGTGCGAAAAGTTTTTTTCTTCTATTCCGCTTTGTTAGGCCCCTTAAGTGCTAAGAAAATGTTTCCTGCTTTTTATGCTCTTGCTCATAGCCCGAGGTGAAAAGGTTTTTTCGCTTGAAGAGAAAGATTTTAAGGAGGATTTCCAGCTTTTAAAAATTTTGTGCATGCCCCAAAAATAAGGGGGGGCCCAACCATGATTAAGTCCAAATTTGTCTAAAGTCTGTTTGGGTTAATACGAATTCGTTACAGAACCTTTCAAAAGCCCTTTTGTCTATTCGGGGTTTCTGAATGGATTAAAAAGGTTTTTTTCATTGGCAAGGCGTTTCAATTCAAAAATCGTCTGAAGGTGTAATAAAAATGAAATCTGTACACGACCTCACCCAAAAGGGTCAGGATGTTTAAAGCAGTGACACCCACACCAGTTAGACAAAAACGGCAAAGTTTAACTGGTTTGGTAAAACTGCATCGGGGACTAAACCACGCTTTCGCGATGTGTCTTTTTAATAGGAGGGTTAAGATATCTGTTTAATGGAGTACTTACCTTTTTAGAAAGGTTCATCTGGGTCACAAAATGCCGAGGGTGCCAGTTGTTTTATTTTAAGATTGTAGTGCGGCCCCCAAAAGAATATTTTGATCAGTATTTTGTTTCCTCATTTTTAATTTGTTTTAAAAATGTTTGTAACAAAACAACCCCAAACCGTCCTTCGTTTTTTTTGAAAAGTGTTTTAAAAAAAATGCGGAGCAAAATGGTCGGTCCATGAATATTTTACAAAGTCGTTTTGGGGTTTAAAATAACTGAAGCAAGGGGAATAATAAATTACAAAATTGAAAAGGAAACAAACGCTTAACGTTAAAAATACCCGATGGTTATTTTGGGTTTTGCCACTAAAAAAAGCAAAGAGTAATTAGACATTACTCTTAAAATTAACAATGCAAATCTAAAAACAATATTAACATTCAAAATAAGAAGCAAAATTCGTTTTTGATAGAGAGCTAGCTAAAATGCTAGGCTTTACAACACAAATTACCCACTCATAGTTTTAGTGTTTCCCAGATGAAACTTGTTTGGGGGGAAAAGTCGCCAAATCTTGCATTACTTCATTCTCTATGTTCCCCTTTGGACGGCTAAAGCCTGATGAAAACTTATATGTGGAAGGCCCCCAACTTTTTTAAGAGCCTTCCGTCAGGGAAAACTGCATATTGCATTATAAAAATTTTCAATTCCCTAATTTACAGTTTTTAAAAAATTAGTTTGTGGGGGGTTGGATCATTTAATATAAAAAACAAAGACAAAACGGGAAAGTCGTGAAATGTGATAACCTGCACATTGTTTTGGGAAAAAAAATAATCGTTGTCTAAAAAGGTTGCGTGGGCCAGAAGAAAACCGGAGTTTCTTACGCCTGTAAGGGTATAAACCCTTTAAATTAAAAGACCTTCAGACGTTGCGGGCTTTTAACAAAACGTGAGTAGGCACTTTGTAGGGGGTTTAGCACTAAAGATGGTGATTATAAAAAGCAAAGAGGTTGGGGACAGCAAAAAATTTCCTAAACGAAAAACTGCGCAATCTGAGGCAAAAAATTTGGCCGTATGATATAAAAGTTCGAAAAAATGACTCAAATGGGATTAGAACCCTATTTTGAATGGGGGAAAAAAAAATTTAATTCTAAGCCCCTTTCATATTTTAGCCGTCAAAAAAGTTTCAGAAAACATTTAACTTGGCCCTTTTTATGTAAGTTTATGCCGGACGACAAAAGTCGGAAAAAAAATTTAAATAACGGTATGGGAAAAAAAACTAATCCTCCCCAAAAAAGAAAAGTTTTTTAAAAAAAGCTTCTACAAAATTACAGTTTTTCCAACGAAAATTGGAGACGTTCACAATGATATTTGAAATTTCTGTCTTTAAAGATGTGGAGGGGATGGGGTTGTAGGGTTTGTGACGTCCCTTTAAAAAAAAAATTAAAATTGCTGGCAAAATTTGATTTTTCGCCTTAAAGTTACCCATGTCGTTCTTCACAATGGTGGGAAATTAAAATCATAACAACAAGCAAAAAATCATGTTGACTTAAAAAGAACAAACTTACAGAACTAAATTGGATTAAACTTTCACATTTAGGCCTCAAAGGGTTTTATTTTACAAAAAAAGTTTTTTAGGGGAGTATGTTAAAAATAATAACTGGATTAATTTAAAATCTGTTATAAAACTATGGAGCATTAAATTTGACAAAAACTCCTCATTGCTTTGTTTTTTGGGAGATGGTTTAAAAACAAATTTACCTAACCCGTTTCAAAACAGTTTATCGTTATAAATTTTTAAACATATTGTGTTTTCTGTCCAACACTTAAAAGGAACAAAGCTATCATGATAGAAGGGTTTTTTGGACAGATGATAACAATATTTAGTTGATCCAGCAATAAAATGAGGAGTGTTTAGAAAAGTTTTATAGACTGTTTTGGGGAAGCAGACACTATTTTTATAGAGACTGTTAGCAGAAAAAGGGCATATTAAAAAAAGAAACCTTTATCAAAACTTGCTTTCAGCGGAAGACATCTGGAATAAGTGTGTGGGTTTTATGCCAAAAATATAACTCGTTTTAAAAGACTTTAGAGAACATTAAAAACTGTAGTGTTATTTCCCTGAAAGCAAGGACTCATTTGAAAAATGTTTGCGCGAAATGATGTTATTGAAAAAACCAGGGAAAAACACGGATTTTGCAAAAAAAATAAAATCTGAAAAGTTTGTAAATTTTGTATTAAAAAAAGGAAACCCCCCACAGTATGTTTGTTTGTAGAAAAGTTTTTTTTTGGTTATTAACGTTTTACTTTTTCAGAAAACGTAAAATTTTGATTTAGGCACTTTCGCCCGAAAACTGTCTGTCTGTCTGTCTCTCCTGTCTCTCTCTTTTCTGTTGTCTGTTGTTCTGAGGGGAACTTGCCTTAAAGGGGTTTTTTCAGGGGTGCCGGTGTTTTCTCTCTCTTCTTGCCACAGGAAAAAAACGGCTTTTTTGGGCCCCTTTCGCCCAAAAACTCGGGGTTTGGGAAGTGAGTCAGGATTGGGATTTATCGTTCCTTAAAACTCCAACAAATTGTTAATTAATATTGTTGGGCCCAGTATTGATTCAGATTTTGTAGGAAGTCGGTGTATGCCATGCCTCTGGACATCTGGATTTCCGGCCACTTTTTTGGTTTCCCTTTTTGCCGGTATTTGTGGTTTTAGATGAAAAGGGGCCCGAAGTCGAGCCGCCATGGAGGGAAAAAAAAAAGTGAGATCAAGCGTTTGGACGGTGTCTTTTTGGTTCCCTCTGTCGCTCTTGTTTTGGGGCAATTTTTTATTTCAGTGGGTGACGTGGAGCGGAACCCCCGGGCCACCCAAGATTCCCCGCGACGATAATTGTCGAGTGGGATCGCAGGGATACGTGGACAAGCCCCGTATTTGTCCACACACGGGGGCTACGTCAACCACCCCGCATCCCTCAACTTGATTTAAAGTCCGGCTTCTGACCCGAATACGAAGTTTGACGAAATGAAAAGGGGCATGGGGATTTGCGGGATGGATACGCTGCAATGCAGAGGAATTGAAATCCCTGGGCGGAGGGGGACGGAGCTGCGACGGGGGGGGGAAAAAAAAGACCCCCAAACGCAATACGCCCTAAGAAAAAATTGATTCTTTGGGAAAGGAAGACGGACGACTTAAAGCCGTCCCCCCCAACGGAACACTTGATTTTTACGGACTTGCTCGAAAAAACCCCAAAGAAATCGCAGGGGGTGTGAACTGTGGTCCATGCTTCTCAGACATCTGGAGCTTGCTGGTGATTGTCCCTTCGATCGTGGCACCGCCTGAATTCGAACCCCACTCCCAGTGATAGGGGGTTGCACTTTTCCGAAAAGAAAGGGGACCCGACTCCCAGTGAAAGGGGGTTGCAGTTCTTCAAGGACAAAAAAGGGACCCGTCTCCAGTGACAGGGTGTTGCACGTTCTTCAAGGACAAAGGGGAAGGAGACCCACCTCCAGTGATGGGTGTTGCACGTTCTTCAAGGGCAAAAAAAGGAGACCCCACTCTCCATGATAGGGTGTTGCACGTTCTTCAAAGGGCAAAGAAAGGAGACCCGACCTCCCGTATAGGGGTTGCACGTTCTTCAAAAGGGCAAAGAAAGGGGACCCGACCCTCCATGAAGGGGGTTGCCCCGTTCTTTAAGGACAAAGAAAAGGAACCCCCCACTCTCCCGTGATAGGGTGTTGCAGTTCTTTAAGGACAAAGAAAAGGGGACCCGCTACCAGTGAAGGGTGTTCCCTTCTTAAAAGGGCAAAAAAAAGGGCCCAAACCCCCAGTGATGGGGGTTTTTCACGTTCTTCAAGGACAAAGAAAGGAGACCGACTCCCCAGTGTGGGGTTGCAGTTCTTCAAGGGCAAGAAAGGGGACCCGACTCTCCTATAGGGTGTTGCACGTTTTTCAAGGACAAAGAAAGGGAAAACCCCACTTTTCCAGGATAGGGTTTCACGTTCTTCAAGGGCAAAGAAAAGGGGCCCCACTTCCATGAAAGGGGTTGCACGTTCTAAGGACAAAGAAAAGACCCGACCTCCAGTGATAGGGGTTGCACGTTCTTCAAGGGGAAGAAAAGGAGCCCACTCTCCAGTGATAGGGTTTTTGCCCTTTTTCAAGGACAAGAAAGGAACCGACTCTCCGTGAGGGGTTCACGTTCTTCAAAGGAAAAAGAAAGGGGACCCGACTCTCCAGTGATAGGTTGTTGCCGTTCTTCAAGGGCAAAGAAAAAAATTTGAAAGCAAGATACAACGAAAGGGTCACAGGTTTTTTATGAGACTTTTCTTTCAGAGTGAGGGGTGAGGAGGAAATTAAGCCCCATTTGAAAAAAGCCAGAAGTGAAGGAAAAATTTCAACCATGGTCTTTGATACCTGGTATTGACGGGAAGAAGTATGGTCTTGCGGTGGGACGGATCCCGCCTCGGGGAAATTATATAGGGGGGGGGCCGCCCCGCAGTGAAAACCCGGTTGGGTTTTAGAGTGCAGGCAAACCCCGTGCGGGCAGTTGTGTGGCACTGACAGGACCCCCCCCCGGTGACGATTCTTTGGTTGTGCATTGTAAACTTGGTTCCGCGGTGGCTCGGGGGGTGGGGGTTTTCGTATTACAAAAGAAAGAATAATTGCAATAATCAACTTCCAGATAATATCTCTTTTGATCATGACGGATTTTTGTTAATGATTTTAAAAAATTTAACGTACACCCTTGGGGGGTTGGTTTTGTCATTCCCCCGATCAGAAAACGGGACACTTTTATTTTAAAAAGAGGAGTTATCAACGAAGCACGTGGCACTGACGAGGGTAAGATGGGGGCTGTCTCAAAAGAACAATTGTAACGAAGTTGAGTGGTTTTTTATAATGTTAATGTACATGTGAGAAATCCGTCAGTCTATGTACACAAAATGGGATGAAAAATTTTAATGAAAGTCACCCCTGCATGTTGATGAAAATTTATGTTGTTTAAAAGCACATTGATAAATTTATGGAAAAAAATGGATATTCAAATCCTTTAAATTTTTTCTAAAATTTCAAAAAAAAGTTTTTCTCTCTATTGTTTCACTTTTACTTTATCTGTTCGTTGAACTTTTGTGGGTTTGAATTTAGGTGTTTACAGGCTATACTGTTTTCATAAACCCCTTCAATTTTCAAATCAAAGGGAGACGTTCAGGGGGGTTGTTATGTCTGATTTAAAAAGATTTTGTGTCTTATTTGGACTCCAATGAAATTTTTTAAGCTCTTTTTGTTTTGGGGGGACAAATTTTTTGGTTTAACAGAGATGTGTTATTGTTTGTTCATAGTGCCGCCTGAGGGGTTTACCATATTATCTTTTTTTTTACGTTGATAAAAGGCTTCTTTCTTTAAAAATGCTTACTGATTGTTGCTTGATTTGAATGATGTACATAAATCTTGTTTGGGATCGAACGCGAACGGCTAATGTTTTCAAAATATTTTTGACATGTTAATACTTACAATTTTGAATTTTTATATTGCTGATTTTTGAAAAGGGAAAACTTCAGAAACGTACTCAATAATTTGGAAAAAAGTTTGTTAAATTGTGTACCTCGCTGGGATTGTATTACTAAATTTGGGTTGTATGGTGATTTGAGGGCACTGTCGTATATTTCAGACAGTGGGGGTATGTAAACGCTATTTTCTGTTTCTCGAAAACTACTTCAGTTGTTTGCCTTCTTGTAATTTAGTTGTTTCAGAGGATTGAATTGACCATTTTCCCATCGAATTTCATTTTGGAATGCCCCAAACTTAACGCTGTGTCTTTTAAATGTTGAAAAAAATTTGAGGTAAATTTAAAAATTTGTTTTGGAACCCTTCTTTTGAACCACGTACGTCCTACAATCAGTGGTTGAGTATTTATCATTTCGACGATGCAAATTATTGATGGGATTGAATGAAGCCTTGAATATTTTTTGCATGTCTAAAATCACGCGGTTGTCTGAAAAAGCGAATTTGTTTTAACAAAATGAGGAAAAAATTTATTGGGACTGATGGTGTAAAAAATTTAAAAAAACAAAGGATTTTGATCATTTCTGCGGGGCGAAGGGATGTACTGTCGCGTTTCCTACGGGATAGCCAGGAGAGAGATAAAAATCTTCTAAAATTAAAAGAAAAAAAAACATAATGATTCATTGTTAACGCTAATTGCATCAGTTTTGATCAAAAGACAGTTTGGGAAAAAAGTCGTAAGTTTTTCCTTTAAAAGAAAACAACCCTTAACAAAAACAATGGGTTTACTGGGATAAACACTTTTAAAAAAATTTCTGGAAAAAAATTTGAAACAGAAGATTCTTGTATAATTGATAAATGCGATGTGAGCTAGGATCCATGGCAAAAGAAAATAAATGACGAGAATGACATGAGGTTCATGAATCCCAATTCAGAGAAGAAGTGTCATTAGCGATAAGGAAGTTTAAAAAATGGGAATCGGCTGGTCCAGACGGAATTATTGGGGGGATGCTAAAGCACGCTGGGAATCGCGTTATTGATTCTTTGTTAAACTTTTTAATACTTTGTTTGATAAGGGATCTTCCAATAAAATGGACGGAAAGTTTGTAACCTTTTTTAAAAAAAGGTGCAAAAACGTCTAATAAATTACAGAGGAAATCGCTATAGATACAAGCAGTAAACTCTATAGTTCATTTTAAACACAGGATTCAGGAAAGGACGGGGTTGCATAATATTACTGGGGGGAAAAAAAGCGGGGTTTAAAAGAGGGTTTCTCTACACTGATTTAAAAGAACATTATTACTTTTAAAACAAAAACTTTTTGTCTTAAAACCCCAAACTCTACGTTGTTTTATTGTTTTTAAAAAAGCTTTTATCATTGAAAGAAACTTATTAGGCCTATTCTTTTGAAAATGGTTCAAAGGGAAAAACTTTTCCCTGATCCCAGCTGTATGTTACAGTCAGAATAGAATTTGTTCCCGGGTCAAAAAGCGACTTTTTAATTGTACCCGGGGTAAAAAAAGGCATGTTACTAGCCAGTATTTTTTCACTTTATTATAAATGAATAGGTTTGGAAGAATCAGAAATGGGGAAAATGGTGCTACATTTACGTGTGATTTTTTGATTATTTATATTACTTTTGGGAATGTGTGGTCTCTTTCTGAAACAATAGTTGGGGTTTCAGAAAAAATTAAAAAGCCTATATAAGCAGCATCAGGACTCCATCAAAATGAATATAAAAAGCAAAATAGTCGTTTTTAGGAAAGGTGGTACCTAGCAGGAGAGAACATTGGGCTTACAATGGAATCCTATACCCCTTGTTTAATTTAAATATTTTGGATTCATTTTTTAAAAGATTTGGGTTTTTTGTGTCGTGTCAAAACTTGCCAGCAGAGCGAAAAATGCGTTGTTTAATATATTGCAAAAAATTTAAATTAAACTGTAGTTCCCTTTTGGATATCTTAAAATTTTTTGACACACAAATACAACCCCAATTGTTCAAATGGGGTGAATGTGGGGATTAACAGTGCGCTGACTCTGTGAAAAAGGGACACCTGTTTTTTCTTTAAAAATTCTGGTGTTCAAATGCAAAAAACCAAAAGATTTGATTATGGAGAAACAAATAGATACCCCTTTACAAAATCGCTCGGGGTGATGTACTGGGTAAAGTTGACAAAATATGAGCAAAATTTTCCCCGAAAAGCATACTGTACTTTTTTCGATTTGGATTCGTGATAAAACCCAACTGGGTATCCCATATTCGTTTTTTAAAATGTATTTTATTGGTTTGGGCATGTAGGCTAAACCCAAAGGTTTTCAGAGGGAATAAATAGTTCCTTCTGCTTTTAAGAAAGGGTTTGGTTCTTTTTTAGATGGCAAAAAATGGCTTTCTATCAAAAACTGAAAAAATTAGTTTTACAATACTTTTTTTACAAAAGTGCTGATAAGACACATTGAAATTGAACTTTGACGGCACCTGAAAATCATTACGACAAAATTTAGCTTGGCGTTTCAGAAAACGCTGTCCATAAGTTTTGTTAAAAAAAACACCAGCCTGTTTATTTAATTGCCATTGTGAAACAAGGACGGAAATAGGTGCATTTTGTTTTGTGCTGTCCGTTCAAAGGATTTTAAAAAGGTAAACATCTAAAGTACTATAAAAATTCCCAATCTTTTTCGTCTTGGATTACTTTTAGCATCAAAAAACGAAAAGAACAACTAAAAATCTGTCCATTTATCTACATAAAGCGTTTAAGATACGTTCTGTGTGGTTTCTTAGTGTATCAATTTTGATCATTATATTGTACTATATTTCTTTTGGAACGATTTTTGTTGCACCCCCTTCAATAGGGGCAATGGCCTATCATTGAATAAACTATCCGTATCCGTATCCGTATCTCTCTCTCTCGCTTTTTTTCGCTGTAGTGGCCTCCCTTGCCCGGCTCCCGGTAAAACGTATTTCAGCCGCTCCGATGAATTTCTACTTCTATCAACTGTATGTCGTCCAGCATGCCTGTTGAAGGTCTCCCATGCACATTAGAAGCCACACTCTACTTCTATCAACTGTATGTCGTCCAGCATGCCTGTTGAAGGTCTCCCATGCACATTAGAAGCCACACTCTACTTCTATCAACTGTATGTCGTCCAGCATGCCTGTTGAAGGTCTCCCATGCACATTAGAAGCCACACTCTACTTCTATCAACTGTATGTCGTCCAGCATGCCTGTTGAAGGTCTCCCATGCACATTAGAAGCCACAATCTACTTCTATCAACTGTATGTCGTCCAGCATGCCCTGTTGAAGGTCTCCCATGCACATTAGAAGCCACAATCTACTTCTATCAACTGTATGTCGTCCAGTATGCCTGTTGAAGGTCTCCCATGCACAGTAGAAGCCACACTCTACTTCTATCAACTGTATATCGTCCAGCATGCCTGTTGAAGGTCTCCCATGCATATTAGAAGCCACACTCTACTTCTATCAACTTTATGTCGTCCAGCATGCCTGTTGAAGGTCTCCCATGCACATTAGAAGCCACACTCTACTTCTATCAACTGTATGTCGTCCAGCATGCCTGTTGAAGGTCTCCCATGCACATTAGAAGCCACACTCTACTTCTATCAACTGTATGTCGTCCAGCATGCCTGTTGAAGGTCTCCCATGCACATTAGAAGCCACACTCTACTTCTATCAACTGTATGTCGTCCAGCATGCCTGTTGAAGGTCTCCCATGCACATTAGAAGCCACACTCTACTTCTATCAACTGTATGTCGTCCAGCATGCCTGTTGAAGGTCTCCCATGCACATTAGAAGCCACACTCTACTTCTATCAACTGTATATCGTCCAGCATGCCTGTTGAAGGTCTCCCATGCATATTAGAAGCCACACTCTACTTCTATCAACTTTATGTCGTCCAGCATGCCTGTTGAAGGTCTCCCATGCACATTAGAAGCCACACTCTACTTCTATCAACTGTATGTCGTCCAGCATGCCTGTTGAAGGTCTCCCATGCACATTAGAAGCCACACTCTACTTCTATCAACTGTATGTCGTCCAGCATGCCTGTTGAAGGTCTCCCATGCACATTAGAAGCCACACTCTACTTCTATCAACTGTATGTCGTCCAGCATGCCTGTTGAAGGTCTCCCATGCACATTAGAAGCCACACTCAACGCAGTCGTGGAAGAAATGACATTGTCGTCGTACAAAACAGGGCAGAGGAAAACAAACTGTCGTCATTCTACGATTCACTGCAACTACCGAACAGCCCCCTGCCACGCAAACTCAAGGCCACAGCATGGCGTATCGTCGCAAGTGCCCGTCACAGCTGAACAGGGATAGGCACAAAGCAGAGACCTACAGAAACAATCAAAAGAGGCACAAAGCAGAGACCTACAGAAACAATCAAAAGAAAAAGGCAAGTGAACATGTATATTCTCCGTCTGGTTTATTTTCGCCGACACCACCTAGTTTATTTTACAACGTAGACAGGACCAGCGATAGTCCTGCTGCATGTGGTGAGATTTTTCAGTGATAACAATCTCCCTTCGTGCTCTTCTTCCTACGAGACTTAGTGAGCTGTTTCGTAAGACAGACAAATGAGCCAACAACCCCCTTTGCCCCAACCTCTGCTGGGAGGACTTTGGCTTGGAAGTCGGATTCTCTCAAGCTGCTGGCAAGACTGGCTTGTCTTGGCTTCTTGCAGCACAAGTTGACTAGAAAGTCGTCTGGGGTTCTGTTGCCTGTTATGTATGAATTTGTCCGTCACCAGTGTATGCAACTTGTAACTTAGCCAGCTGTTTGCCCCGGAGTTTATATGGTGATAGGGGTCCAGTAAGTCGTCTTAACGATGCCTGTGCCTTCTGGTCGATGTTCGCCAGGTCTGTAACTATTTCGCCCTGTCTGTGTTCGCCAGGTCTGTAACTATTCGCCCTGTCTGTGTTCACCAGGTCTGTAACTGTTTCGCCCTGTCTGTGTTCGCCAGGTCTGTAATATTTCGCCCTGTCTGGTTCGCCAGGTCTGTAACTATTTCGCCCTGTCTGTGTTCGCCAGGTCTGTAACTATTTCGCCCTGTCTGTGTTCGCCAGGTCTGTAACTATGTCGCCCTGTCTGTGTCAGCCAGGTCCCATAACTATGTCGCCCTGTCTGTGTCAGCCAGGTCTGTAACTATGTCGCCCTGTCTGTGTTTCACCAGGTCTGTAACTATGTCGCCCTGTCTGTGTCAGCCAGGTCTATAACTATGTCGCCCTGTCTGTGTTCGCCAGGTCTGTAACTATGTCGCCCTGTCTGTGTTCAACAGGTCTGTAACTATGTCGCCCTGTCTGTGTCAGCCAGGTTTGTAACTATGTCGCCCTGTCTGTGTCCGCCAGGTCTATAACTATGTCGCCCTGTCTGTGTCCGCCAGGTCTGTAACTATGTCGCCCTGTCTGTGTTCGCCAGGTCTATAACTATGTCGCCCTTCTGTGTCAGCCAGGTCTGTAACTATGTCGCCCTGTCTGTGTCAGCCAGGTCTATAACTATGTCGCCCTGTCTGTGTTCACCAGGTCTATAACTATGTCGCCCTGTCTGTGTCAGTCAGGTTTGTAACTATGTCGCCCTGTCTGTGTCAGCCAGGTCTATAACTATGTCGCCCTGTCTGTGTCAGCCAGGTCTATAACTATGTCGCCCTGTCTGTGTCAGCCAGGTCTGTAACTATGTCGCCCTGTCTGTGTCAGCCAGGTCTATAACTATGTCGCCCTGTCTGTGTCAGCCAGGTCTATAACTATGTCGCCCTGTCTGTGTTCACCAGGTCTATAACTATGTCGCCCTGTCTGTGTCAGCCAGGTCTATAACTATGTCGCCCTGTCTGTGTTCGCCAGGTCTGTAACTATGTCGCCCTGTCTGTGTCAGCCAGGTCTATAACTATGTCGCCCTGTCTGTGTTCACCATGCACGTCAGAAGCGGTTAACTTAAACGCGTTTAGAGCTTAAACGCGGTTAGCTATACGGCCCTAACCGCGTATAAACCCTAACCGGATTTGGTATGCACGACGCGCTAAACGGAAACGTATAGCTAAACGCCAAGTGAAAGGTGAGATATTTATAGATTGCTGGGAAAACTGGCTCCGCTGTGTGCTTTCGGTTTAATCCAAATACACGTGGAAGCTTCTGAAATTCACACACACACACACACACACACACACACACACACACACACACTGCACACACACACACACACACACACACACCACACACACACACACACACACACACACACACACACAAACGCACACACACACCGAGGCACACGCTCGCGCGTGCCGCCACACCAACACACACACCCACACACACACACACACACACACACGCACACACACACACACGACACACACACACACACACACACACACACACACACACACACACACACACACACACACACACACACACGCGCCGCGCGCGCGCGCGCGCACACAGAGGTTGTTGGGGGGGGGGGGGGTAAAGAGTCCTACCTGAACGTTGATTGAATGGTATCCTTTTCTGTTGACGAATTCATGTTCCGCTCGTGGCCGCTGGATGCGCACCTGTGTTCCCTCGATGCACCCACCGCGTTGGGGAATCCGTAAGACTGTAGAGCGCTCGTTTGGTTCTGTTCGCACTGGCTGATCAGGAAAGAAGATACGCTGCCGGCTTGTCGAACACAGCGTCAGTCACTCCTGCTGACAGTTCGGCTCACTGTCGACTGGTCCACGCCGACCAATTCTCCACAGACGTCTTGAAATGTTGACGGGCCAAGTAGCGCCAAAGTGACGAGCACTTGCTGCAGGGGAGTGAGGGTGAATCCGCGATTCGCGAGAGGGATGTCAGCTGACACCTGACATGTCAGTTCCAGGATGTGCTGCCGACGAAATCGGAACTTACGAAAACACTTCTCTGTCGTCGTACGTGTCGAATGGATTAGTACGGTCCCGGAAAATCCGTTTTCCTTCGCAGAAGACGCCGCTGTCGTGCTTGGAAAAACAAGAGTGCCGCCATATTTACACGCGTTTAGGCCCGCTATCGACCCCCAGAGGTGCGATAACTTTAACGCGAAAATCCGTATAGGATAGGCTAACCAGATTGACGTGCATACCGATTTTCCCCGCCTATCCGCCCGTATAGGGATAAACGCGGTTAGTCCACTAAACGGACCGACGTGCATACGGCCCTGGGGTCTATAACTATGTC
>CM031601.1:96989640-97008081 GCA_018398815.1 Conus ventricosus | reverse complement strand
CTTATTATTGCACCAACTTGAAAGGTACCCACATTCCCTCTCTATTACAGTCAGAGCAACAATTGAAGTGTAGAGATTGTCCAGTGTTGACAGATGATTCTAAAACATTGGTGAAAGGGAACCGGTGGGGCAGGATTGGGGTGGAGGTAGGGGAGATGAGGGTTTTTGGTAAGGGGAAGCGGTGGGAGGGTAGGGGAGGAGAGGCGTGGACAGGGGGCGGGTGGGGGGGGGGGGGTCACCCCCAGAGAGGATTACGAAAGAATAGCCCCGAAATCCGCTTATCTTATCAGGACTGTGTGGGGATGGGGTACCCGGTGGTGGTGTCTGGGGAGGTGGGGGGTAGGGGGAGGGGGGGGGGGGGGCCGGGGCGAGGTCAGGTCAGTCGTTCCTTCGTGGCGTCCGGACTGACGTTGACGTCGGCGGATTGTCGGATCACATCAGCAGATCAGCATGGCGATGTGGTGTGGGGCTTAGTCGAGTCGCCAGAGCCTGTCATGACATTTCACCTCCCGCGGGAAGACGGTCAGTTTCTTCAACAGAATAGAGATGATTACGGTTTCCCCCCTTTCGTAATGAATCAACAAATCAGGAGGGCGATGTGGTGTGGAAGCTTAGTAAGTTGCAAAAGCCGGCAATAACACGCTCCCCCCCCCCCCCCCCCCCCACACACACACACATTAGAAGAGTCAGTATCTTCAACAGGACAGTGATGATTACGGTTCCACTCCCTCCCCCCCCCCTTTCCTACCCCCCCCCCCCCCCCCCCCCCCCCGCAGCAAATCGGCAAAGCGATGTGGTGAGTTTAGTAACTAAAAGCCTGCAGTAACCCTTTCCCCCATGAAAACAGTCGGTTTCTTCAAAAGGACAGTGATGATTACGCCCCCCCCCCCCTTTTTTTTTTTTTACAAGCAAATCAGCAAGGCTGTTCGTATGGAAGCTTAGTAAGTTGCAACAGCCTGCAATAACCCTTTTCCCTCATGAAAACGATCTGTTTCGTCAAAAGAATAGCGATGATTACGATTTTTTCCCCTTTCCTTTAAAGACGGCGATTAGCACTCATGTTGCTGCTTCGTAATTACTCGTTTGGAAGGAAACGCGAGTGCACGTGAGAGCTGCTTAATGGAAAGGGAATGAAAACAGCGTCTCTAAACTACCAAACGAGCGAGACCAAGGAATAACAGGACATATCAAAAGCGTTGCTTCTATATTGTTGCTGCCCATCTCCTTTTGGTCGTATAGTAAAGTATAAGATGACCACTCCCCCGCCTCCCTTCCTTTCCTCACTGTACCTGGATGATTGCCCCTTTCTGCCATGTTAGTGTGGGTGGGTGTGGATAGAAACCTGAATGTAACCAACTACTGTGTTGTCATTAATTTTGTTCCTTACGTTCGTTTACTGGAGGTGTCCAACCACAGCCTTCCTCCTCTCAGGAGACTTACTCTTCTTGCTTCTGTGCCTGGTAGCGTTAAAGTAGAGTCGCTTTGTAAGGAGGAGTTGTCTCTCTTGAGAGTAGTTGTCTCTCATCCCCTGTGCCCTCCTTGTCCTTCCGTCCCCCTTCCTCTCTGTTCCCCCTTCCTCTCTGTTCCCCCTTCCTCTCTGTTCCCCCTTCCTCGTTCCTCTCTCATGTCTCCCCTCCTCCCCCCACCATGTGTCCCTTCTGTCCTTCGTCCGTCCCGCCCCGTCCGTCTAACACCTGTGTGTCCCCACCTTCCCTTTCACCGTCCCCCTCTCCCTCTTCCTCTACCGCATTTCTTGCCTCCCACTTCTCTCTCTCTCTCCCCTTCCTCCCCCGTAACCGTCTTCACCCGTAATCCCTCCCCATGTCTCCCGTCCCCCTGTTTTTACCGTCGCCGGCCCGTCCCTTCTATCCCCTTCCCCTTTTCCTTAGACCCGCTTCGAATCTCCACGTGGATTCGCTTCGCTATCTAGTAGCATTGAAATTGGGACTGTCCGGCAAACAACGTGATTTGCTTTTGATGCGTCCTGAATGCTTAGGAGGACTTCACCGAGTCAAATTTGAGCCAGATCAGAAGACAGTTGTGTAATTGTGCGCTTCCCCTCCCTCGCCCTGTCAAGTTCTCTCTTCTCCCTAATAATCTCCCCCCTCCCCCTCCTGTCCATCCTTACTCCCTCCCCTTCCATGTCCCTCATTCTTCCCCCGTCTTCCCTACCCCTTTCCCCCACCCGGTCTTCCACGTTCCCTTTCCATATCCCCCTCTGCCTGCCTTCCTGTTCCTTTCCATTCCCCTTCCCCCCTTTCTCCCCTTCTCCCTCTCCCCCGATCTCCTCTTGTCTGTAGCATCACTCCCTCGCTCAGCATTTCAGCTTTCCTAATCACAGCCACATCCGTAGGTCTCAGCCAATAACTTTCCGATTTACCGATACATTGTTAAGTGAATGGTCTGTGAACGGCACTTGGCGGAGACCCAACGGTTGTTTACAGTCTGTAAATTCTAATGGCAAAGCCGTACCAGCTGCCGGGCGCAGTGGTTAGCGTTGGGGATTCCACGCTGTGAGGTCATGGGTTATCAGAGCTAGTTGTTTGTGAGATGGTTCTATCCCGCCCGTCTCCCGTCTGGAGTTGAGTTTGCTAAGGGCTCAGCTGGGAAGACTCGAACTACAAAGTCGACTTTCATTCACGTAATGGATGCGTCTGATGAGAGTGTTGCGGACATTTTCTGACCAGCACAGCAGATGTGTGTATGTCTTGGGTCTGGTTGACGCCAGGATATACTGAAGTAAGAGAACAGCACAGTTCTGTAGTGAAATGGAACTCCATATAGCATCATCTTCATCATCGTCATCGACCAGACGTAAAGAAAGTAGCCAAGCCATCATTGGACGGTTGACGTCAGGGGCGTGCAGTCAGCTCAATGCAGTCAGACGATATGAATGCCAGTTCGAAGTCCGTTGGCACCGAAGATGAGCAGCTAGTAAGTTTTGCTGCCCATTCTGAGGTGGTGTCGTTCTGGAGGTATCAGTATAGTGTTAAACAGGTGATTATTTTGCACACCACACACACACACACACACACACACACACACACACACACACACACACACACACACACAACCACCTCCTCCCTCTCCACTACCTCATCCATTGCAGAGGTTAAACGTGAATGTAACCGATATCTGACAGCTGAATAACTAACGCACTGACTAACTGACTGACTGAGACAGCCTAGGATATCGCCACACGCTGCTGCTGCGCTTGTTCCCCAGTTCAGCCAGACGCCCAGTTACTGGCAGGCTTCAAGCTGACTGGCGAACTGTCGGCTGTAAGTTCAGCCAGACGCCCAGTTACTGGCAGGCTTCAAGCTGACTGGGCGAACTGTCGGCTGTAAGTTCAGCCAGACGCCCAGTTACTGGCAGCCTTCAAGCTGACTGGGCGAACTGTCGGTTGTAAGCCGGGTGGTCCTGGGCCATTGTTTGTTCAGGGACGGTTCAGTCTCCACACCACAGTCACCCGGCATGCTGGGCCATTGTTTGTTCAGGACGGTTCAGTCTCCACACCACAGTCACCCGGCATGCTGGGCCATTGTTTGTTCAGGGACGGTTCAGTCTCCACACCACAGTCACCCGGCATGCTGGGCCATTGTTTGTTCAGGACGGTTCAGTCTCCACACCAGTCACCCGGCATGCTGGGCCATTGTTTGTTCAGGGACGGTTCAGTCCAACACCACAGTCACCCGGCATGCTGGGCCATTGTTTGTTCAGGGACGGTTCAGTCTCCAACACCACAGTCACCCGGCATGCTGGGCCATTGTTTGTTCAGGGACGGTTCAGTCTCCACACCACAGTCACCCGCATGCTGGGCCATTGTTTGTTCAGGGACGGTTCAGTCTCCACACCCAGTCACCCGGCATGTGGGCCATTGTTTGTTCAGGGACGGTTCAGTCTCCACACCACAGTCACCCGGCATGCTGGGCCATTGTTTGTTCAGGGACGGTTCAGTCTCCACACCACAGTCACCCGGCATGCTGGGCCATTGTTTGTTCAGGGACGGTTCAGTCTCCACACCACAGTCACCCGGCATGCTGGGCCATTGTGTGTTCAGGGACGGTTCAGTCTCCACACCACAGTCACCCGGCATGCTGGGCCATTGTGTGTTCAGGGACGGTTCAGTCTCCACACCACAGTCACCCGGCATGCTGGGCGGAACCGCGAAGAGGACAATTATAGCCAGCACCGTGACACCAGCGGTGAACGGGTTTTATGGTACACTGCGTGCAAACAAGCGCACGAACGCATCCACAAATTGCAGCACATAGTTCTTGCTGATGGTGGTGGTTGTTGGTGAGACAAGTGTCCCGCACTGATAGTGCGAGTGATGGCGGTGTGGCGGTTTCATTCTTGGGATGTAGTTGTTACGACAGCAGCCAAAATTAGCAGCTCCACCTGTTGCAGTTGTAGTAGTATGTAGGTAATGTTAAATGAAAAATTAATCGTATTTTTAAAAGGAGCAGAAACACACACGTTCGCATGTATACACACACACACACACAAGCGCGCTCACACACGCACACACACACACACACACACACACACACACACACACACACACACACACACACACACACAATCAGCAATACAGTTCTTTTGTTTATAACAATGTCAAGTATAACGGGTGTCTAAATACAGGCAACAGCCCCTACAGCATCAATCACATTGTGCGAAAATGTTCATGACACGCCATTATGCACGAATACGCTTACGTCAAGATAAAATTCCGTCCAGAATGGACAAATTTCCAGACTTTTCAGATGATTCTATGATTTCACGTTGGCAGGCAGACTTTATCGGCTGTGTTAAAACATGTGCATATTTCATCGGTATGTTGCCTGTGTAATGATAATATCGTATTACAATGAGATCATTCGCCCTCGGGTCAAAGCCATTTCAATCTCACAGGGCACCTGTCTTCTCTGTTGCAGACAGGACAATGAAGCGGCTGAGGGCCGTGCCACTCGCAGGGTGGCGCACCTGGCTGTCCTGCCTCCTCCTCCTCCTCCTGGTCGCCAAGGGCAGCGGCCAGTTGAACGCTGCCAAGCTGAAGGAGAACTTTTCCTTTACCCACTCCATGTACAACGGGACGCTGGCCGAGAACGCGGTGGGCAAGGTGTATGTCAAAACCTCCCACAGAATGGGCATTCTTCTGCCGGAAATCGCTTCACTCAAGGTGGAGTATTCCATTGTGGCGGGAGACCAAAGGGGCATTTTTCACGCCGAGAGCACAACCGTGGAAGACTTCTGTTTCCTCCGCATCAGAACTAGAACGGGCGCGTATGGAAGGGTGAATCGAGAGCACCGAGAAAGGTACTTCCTGAGAATTCGAGCCCGTGGCAGCCTAGGCCCCGAGTCCGACTTGGAAACGTTCACTGATCTCAACATCACCGTGCTGGACCAGAACGAATTCAGCCCCCTTTTCCCGCCCAGACCATTCAGCGTCAGCATTCCAGAAAACACCCCTCTTCATTCCAGCGTAGCGCAAGTGAAGGCTTCGGACGCGGAGGTGGGAATCAACGGCGAGATCTATTACAGCCTGATCGACCCCACCCCTATGTTCGCCATACACCCGACCAGCGGGTCGTCATGCTCATGCGTCCTCTGGAACCCGACCGGGCCAAGTACAAACTGAGAATCAAAGCGGAAGACCGAGGGTTGAAACCCGTGGGCCGTCCCACGTCGCCACTGAGCAGCACCACCTTGGTTGTGAACGTGACGCCGGTCAACCGCCACGCCCCGTCCGTCCGGGTCCAGAAGTTTCCCACGGTGCTGGAAGACACGAACCCGGGAAGCATCTTCGCCGTGCTGACCATCAGTGACCAAGATGAGGGCGTCCACGGGCAGATGGCCGACGTGACCGTGCTCAACAACACGGCTTTTCGTGTGGTGTCCACCAGCAGGCCCAAAGTGTTCAACGTTATCGTGACCTCACGCCTGGACAGGGAGGCGGAACCGCAGAACCTCAGCATCACCGTCAGGGCCATAGACCGCGGGGAACCGCCCATGTCGGCTACTGTGGTCATTCCAGTTCATATTCAGGACGTTAACGACAACCCCCCAGTGTTCGAGAAGAGCTTGTACAAAGCAGACCTCATGGAAGTTGTGCCCATTCATACCCCTGTCCTGTTCGTGAAAGCCACCGATGCAGACGAAGGACAGAATGGCGAGATTCGCTACAGACTTAAAGACGAAGATGCCTCGGAACTATTCTCCATCGATGAACTGACTGGTCTGATATCCACAAGCGGGAACTGGACGCGGAGTTGGAGAAACAGATCATTCTAGTTGCGTACGCCGAAGACAGAGCCAGCAGTGGAACTCGCCTGACTGGCGAGACCAAAGTTATCATCAACGTGCAGGATTTTAATGACAACGCCCCCAAGTTCATCGGGGAGAATCTGGATGACGTGTCTGTCAGTGAAAACATGCCTGAAGGAACATCGGTTGTCACTGTCAAGGCTACGGACGCAGATTCGGGAGACAACGGTCGAGTAAGTTACTCCATTCAGAACACGGAAAAAGTACCCTTTGTTATCGACTCTTTCACAGGCGAAATAAAGACAACAGAAACCTTCGACTTTGAAACATCAAGGAAACAGTATTCGATTATCGTCCGTGCTTCGGACTGGGGTTCTCCCTACAAACACTGGGCCCAGGAGCGCGTGGTCATTAAAGTTCGGGACGTCAACGACAACTGCCCCGAGTTCGAGAAAACACGCTGCAAGGGATACCTGTCAAGGGAAGCCGTCCCAGGAACGGAAGTCGTCATTCTGACAGCCATAGACTTCGATGCCGGGAACATCATTTCGTACAGCATTTCCGACGGCAACGAAGATGGCTGCTTTACTATCGAGCCGTCTACAGGGACCATACACGTAGCCTGCGACCTGACGGCCTACTCGGTGGACACCAGGTGGTTCACGGTGGTGGCCAGTGACGGGGAGCACGTGTCTGTGCCCACCACCGTCACCCTGCAGATGGTCAACAACAAGCGAAGTCAGGTGCCCGCCACGGCGGAGGTCAGTGTCACCTGCCAGAACACGGACGTCGCTCGTCGGCTTCAGGAACAGCTGACTAGCTCGTCAGAGAACAACAAAGAGATGGTCGTTCCTTCCGAGCAGCCAGAGAGCAGCATCATGGTCGGGGAGCACGCGCCAGAGTTTGACCCACACCTTCCTGATTACATCACCGTGCCTGAAGACGCTGCAGTGGGTAGCGTGGTGTTCAAGGTTCTGGCCAGTGATCAGGACGTAGGGTACCCCAGCCAGGTTCTCTTCGTCATCTCCGAAGGGAACGACGGTGGTGCCTTTAGCATCGATACCTTCACTGGCAATCTCAAGGTCTTGACACAGCTTGACCATGAAACGAGAACGGAGTACAATCTCAGCATCACTGCCCAAGACCTGGCGGACCCTCGTCAGTCATCAGTCAAAGTGATGCAGGTGTTTGTCGGGGACGAGAATGACAACGCCCCCCAGTTTGAGCATGAAGTGTACGAGAAGAACGTTTTCGAGGATGTGCAAGTCAACACCACCGTCTTGCAAGTATTCGCCCACGATCGAGACACGGACCTGAATGCTTTCATCAAGTACAGCCTGCTGTCTCACACAGAGGATTTCTTCGTGGAGACGGACAGCGGTTTTCTGAAGGTGAAGAGTCCTCTGGACAGAGAGAAGACCCCCGTTTACAACATCCTGGTGCAAGCCGAAGATTCAGGACTCCGCCGGAAGTTGTCCTCCACCGCTTCCATCATCATTCGCCTGAACGACGTCAACGACAATTTCCCAGAATTCGTTCCCCGCTTGCAGACTGTCCGAGTGCGCGAGGATCTGCCGGTGGGAGCCGTCATCACCACGTTGACTGCCCACGACCTGGACGAAGGCCCCAACGGCCAGGTCACCTACCAGCTCGTGGACGGATCGCGGAACAAATTCCAGGTCGATCCATTCACGGGAGCCGTCAGAATCCGGGAGAAGCTGGACTACGAGTCGACGCAGGTGTTCAACCTGAGCGTGCGAGCCGAGGACGACGGGGAGCAGTCTTTAGTGTCCATGTGCCTCCTGAACGTGGAGGTGGTGGACGTGAACGAGAACCATTACGCCCCGGAGTTCAGCCGGTTTCTGGAGCGTGGGTCCGTGGCGGAGAACTCCCCCGTGGGCTCCTACGTCATGACCGTGCGCGCACAGGACCGGGACGAGGCTGGCACGAGCGGGGGAGGATTACTTACTCCATCCGAGACGGGACGGGGCTGGGTCGGTTCTCTATCGACGTCAATGGTGAGTCAACGTTTTGACAGATTTGTTTCGTGATCATCGTGTGTCTTGTGTGTGTGTGTGTGTGTGTGTGTGCGTGCGTGCGTGCGTGCGTGCGTGCGTGCGTGCGTGCGTGCGTGCGTGCGTGCGTGCGTGCGTGCGTGTGTGTGTGTGTGTGTGTTTTGTGTGTGAGAGAGAGAGAGAGAGAGAGAGAGAGAGACTGCAGGGGAAGGTGGGTGGCTGAGAAAAGAAAAAAAATAAAGCGAAAATCTTGGCAACATCCTAGGCCTGTTTTCAATAGGATTTTGAAATAGAAAGTACGTTTATTGTGTGTCCTACAGTATATATATATAATATATATATATATATATATATATATATATTATATGTGTGTGTGTGTGTGTGTGTGTGTGTAATAAAGAAAATAAAGTTTTGTGGGTGTGTCAACCTCGGTGTAATGTCAGTGGAGGAAGGACTAGCGCACAGCCCAAACACACTCACAGCTTGCTTACGATCTCATTCATATATCATGCATTCGTCACATCAAACCACTAGTAAAGTCTATAACTTTACTACACATGTTCATAGAACGAACCATCAATGCATATGGAATCGAACAAAAATAAAACATTCTCTCTTTCCTGAACTTCACAAAATCATTTATCTAAAACATCATTAACTAACCCGGGTATAAACAGATTTCTACTTTACCTGGCCAGGTGATCTTAACTATTCACGAATCACTGTCTTTTCTTTTCTTTTCTTTTTCTTTTCACTGTCACTTTCACAACACGACACAACTGCCGGCACTGGTGTTGGTCTGATGGCGCCTGGTCAGGTGAGACTGTTGGCGTTGGTCTGTGGTTCTGCTTGGCGAAGTGACGCTGCCAGGTATGAGGTCGAACCCCCGTTAGGGTAGAACAGTGACTATCAACATCGATCTGTTCTCCTTTCTTTCTTCCTGCATTAACGCCTTGCACTCTCTCTCTCTCTCTCTCTTCTAGTCTGCTCTTATCAAATGGACATGGTTGCTTTTCTTTTCTTTTTCTTTTCTTTCTTTTCTTCTTCATAAATTAGCAACTCTTTCTCTCTCTCCAATCTCTCCTCAGTCCTTCCTCTGCAGACTATCTCATGCTAAATCTCTCAACTTGGTTCTCTTCTCTCCTCCCCTCATCTCTCTGCTTTTCTCTCAAGCAGACCTAGAACCTCTCCCTCTCTCTGTCTCTGTTCGTTCTTCCCCTCGTTCTCCCTCTCTTCATCTCTCTGCCTTTTCCCCCGTGCAGAGACTACGCCTAAAACCTCCTCATCTCTCTGACTCTGTTCGTTCTCATCTCCCTGCCTTCCTGTAGGCGAGAGCCTACTCTCCCGAACTTCTCCCTCTCTCTCTCTTCCCCTCGTTCTCCTCTTCATCTCCCTGCCTTCCTGTAGGCGAGAGCCTACTTCCCCGGACTTCTCCCTCTCTCTCTCTGTCCGTTTGTTTTCCTCCTCCCCCTCTCTCTCACTCACGTATTCCTTTATGCTCTAACCCCGTGTCCCAGGGCCAGTACCATTGGTCAGTATTTTTACCCCTGACAACCGAAGTTATCTCCCTCTAATTCCATTGGACATTCAAATCATGCCAGTCATGCCTACACCGCCTTACTCTCTGTGGTGGTCAATTGGTCATTTAATTGATTAGCCAATTTCACCCCCACCACACACTACCTTCCCCCTTTCCTATTTAACTGGTGCCGTGTGGACACTGGTCACTCTAAAGTGGCCAGCTGAGTCTGGGTGGGCGTCACGATGTCTAAACTGACAATGACGCTGGTTCACAAAGGGCCGGGATAAGCTGGCCCGGGGTACTGAGGTCTCGGGGCAGACACGGGGCGCGGTAAAAGCCGCTTAGTCATCTAGGGGGGCCTGCTCGGTGAAAACCTCCCCACTGGGCTTAATTGGCCGGACCCGACTAGGGGCCCCGTCTTCCGCCCTAGAATGTTTGAGTTAGGGTTTTGGGCCAACTGGGTGGGGGCGTTTGACCACAAATTTGGTTTATTTAAATTTTTGACCGTGAAAATTTTCCCCCCCTTGCAAAAGACTACTCCGCATTGCTCAAAAAAAGGGTAAAAAAAAGCAAAAACCAAAATTTGCTGACACACAGCTCCCACGCGCAAATTTTAAAAAAAAAATACTTTACAAAAAACGGTTCTAATTATAAAAATATCATTAGTAAAACCCACTCCAATAGTTATCATTGACGTGCGCTCTTGCGTTATTTCAACTCTTTTTAAAACGACCTCGGGGCCACTTATGCAATCCCCCTCCCTCGGATTTCCACATTTCCTCACAATTTATGAAAAAACAATATAATATGATCACGATCCATACACTTTAATGAGGAATCCCATCCCACTCGTTTTCAAATAATGCATCACTACACAAGCGACTGAACTCCAACTAACTACATCCCATGAACAAGTCTCACAAGAAAATATGAACAATCTCCCCAAAAAAAAAAAGAACATAGCCAACTGGGAAAGAACCCTACCAAACAACATAACTGGAATCAAAACATATTCAACAATGCCCCCGGGTATGGCACCCCCTCTATTTCAGCGCTAGACACAGACTTAAATACACCCGACATTCTGTCACCTGGAATTACTGCACTCGGGACCCGTAGGGTGCAGTGCCACCCCAAAGCAGAACCCTTTCTGTTTTTTTAATGCGCCTCCTGCAAAAAATACTGCACCTAAACCCACCACCGAGCATCGTCCGCAACAAAAAAAGGGTTTGGACAACTGGTAGCTTTAAGAGGGGGCGGGAACCTAGCTCTCTAATACCGCGCAGTGCTTGCTCTGCAGCGTCTGACCACTCGCCCCTGCCGGTTTTCCCCCCTTTACCAAATCACGAGAGGACTCGTGATTGCAGCAAAATTTGGGACAAACTCCCATAAACCCAAAAAAACCCGCAGACCCGACTTCTGTTTTTTGGCTTTGGGCTCCCCCGAATTCATATCTTTTTCCGCCTTTCCTCTTTTCCCGGGTGCTTGTGTCCCTCCGCACAAAACCGGAACTCCCACTGTCTAGCCCCCAACAGTGACCATCCCGATGACTCTTCTGGGGAAAATTAGGGAACAAAAACCCCTTCTTCTGCGGTCTCTCTCACCCCTCAAGATTGCTGCGCCCTATAAAATCATCAAAAACTCGGTCAGCCGTTTTTAAAAAGGGCCCAATGACTCGCCATGAGCGCTCGGACCCACTGACTGACAGTTCACGAAAACAGCTGGTACCTCTAACGAGGGGGTCACCTACCTGTCTTTCCCCCTTGGGGAACACCGGGACAACAGCCCGCCTTTTTAAAGAAAACTGTTCACCTCCTCTAACCTCCTGTTTCTCTCCACCTCTTGCCAACTCCCAAGACTCCACGAGCGAAGGTCTTGTTCCTGTGCCGCCCTAAACTCATCAGGCGACACGTCTATGCCCGACTTCCTTCCTGGAACAACTAACGGTTTAACAACCTTTTCCTCCTTCTTGCTCCGTGTTTGAACTGCTGCCCCTGTAGCAGTCAACAACTCAGGATCCCCTGGATCCCTTGCACCTGGAATATTTCCAATGATCAAATCGTGAAGGGGTTTCTCCATCACCAACGCAGACAACTCGCCTGAGAAGTAAGGGGTACGTACTTCTATCTTAGCAACTGGAAACTCCCTCACAGTGCCATCGATTAGAGTACAGGTCTGGATTTGCCCTGTCAAATCCCCTTATCGACCAGCGTTGTTCGTACTACCCCGCATGAACAACCAGTGTCTCGTAACACTTTCACCCTCTGCTGGCCAATCCACCCTTCTTCCACTGGTAACGAACCACATCAGCCTAGTGCCCTCCATCCCTGACACTGACTGCTGTCCAGTGCTAGCCATAGGCTGCACTCTACCCTCTTCCGACTGAATCCCTTTTGGTTCCACTGCAGGTCGTTCCCCTGACGACCCTTATCCACCTCTTGCAAGGCTGCTGCCTTCTGGAACCTCATGCGACAATCCCTCGCACATGTCCCTTCTTGTGACAAATGAAACACCTAATTTCCCTTTGCCCTTCCTTCTGCCCCACCACTGGTTTGCAGACTTTGCAAAAACTCCCCTGGTCTCCTTGCACTCTTCTCACCTGTGCCTAGCACACTGTTTCTCCTGCACCTTAGTGCCCAAACGTGCCTCTCTATACACCTCGGCGAACTCAACAACTCTCCTGCTGTCTCTGGCTGTCTCTCTTTCAAATGTATGGTTAACTCAGGGCCGCAACCTGACAAAATTGTTCTTTCATAACTAGCTCTTTCAATTCAGCAAACTCTTTCTTCGTACCACTCACTCTAATTGTTGTTCAATAGGGTGTTCTTTTCTTCCGCCATTATATCTCTTTTTTTTTTTGAACAAGATTTTATTACTACGACAGCCAAACTGGTGGTTTCCGACACGAGTGACGTAATAGCACAATCCTATGAATGATAATATTAGCTTGGGACAACGTAATTAGTTTTTATAAGACGCCCAGCGCCTGACCCAACTATGAGAGCGAATTATAGGAAATCTGTGCGAAATGAGTACTCTGGGCTGAAATGCCAAGCCTAGTATTAACTATCTTGGAAGCCATGCCAAGCCTAGTATTTAACTATCTTGGGAACATACAGTAAGACAACCCCTTGTCTTAGGATTACAACACTTGAATCCCACCCAGCTCCTCTCTGAGAAGTTGAACAATTATAATAAATGGGCCAGAATATCCTGCAGGCTCGCCAATAAATTGTCAACCTCGGTGTAATGTCAGTGGAGAAGGACTAGCGCACAGCCCAAACACACTCACAGCTTGCTTACGATCTCATTCATATATCATGCATCGTCACATCAAACCACTTAAAAGTCTATAACTTTACTACACATGTTCATAGAACGAACCATCAATGCATATGGAATCGAACAAAATAAAACATTCTCTCTTCCTGAACTTCACAAAATCATTATCTAAAACATCATTAACTAACCCGGTATAAACAGATTTCTACTTTACCTGGCCAGGTGATCTTAACTATTCACGAATCACTGTCTTTTCTTTTCTTTTCTTTTTCTTTCACTGTCACTTTCACAACACGACACAACTGCCGGCACTGGTGTTGGTCTGATGGCGCCTGGTCAGGTGAGACTGTTGGCGTTGGTCTGTGGTTCTGCTTGGCGAAGTGACGCTGCCAGGTATGAGGTCGAACCCCCGGTTAGGGTAGAACAGTGACTATCAACATCGATCTGTTCTCCTTTCTTTCTCCTGCATTAACGCCTTGCACTCTCTCTCTCTCTCTCTCTTCTAGTCTGCTCTTATCAAATGACATGGTTGCTTTTCTTTTCTTTTTTCTTTTCTTTCTTTTCTTCTTCATAAATTAGCAACTTTTTCTCTCTCTCCACATCTCTCCTCAGTCCTTCCTCTGCAGACTATCTCATGCTAATCTCTCACTTGGTTCTCTTCTCTCCTCCCCTCATCTCTCTGCTTTTCTCTCAAGCAGACCTAGAACCTCTCCCTCTCTCTGTCTCTGTTCGTTCTTCCCCTCGTTCTCCCTCTCTTCATCTCCTGCCTTTTCCCTCGTGCAGAGACTACGCCTAAAACCTCCTCATCTCTCTGACTCTGTTCGTTCTCATCTCCCTGCCTTCCTGTAGGCGAGAGCCTACTCTCCCGAACTTCTCCCTCTCTCTCTCTTCCCCTCGTTCTCCTCTTCATCTCCCTGCCTTCCTGTAGGCGAGAGCCTACTTCCCCGGACTTCTCCCTCTCTCTCTCTGTCCGTTTGTTTTCCTCCTCCCCCCTCTCTCACTCACGTATTCCTTTATGCTCTAACCCCGTGTCCCAGGGCCAGTACCATTGGTCAGTATTTTTACCCCTGACAACCGAAGTTATCTCCCTCTAATTCATTGGACATTCAAATCATGCCAGTCATGCCTACACGCCTTACTCTCTGTGGTGGTCAATTGGTCATTTAATTGATTAGCCAGATTTTCACCCCCCACCACACACTACCTTCCCCCCTTTCCTATTTAACTGGTGCCGTGTGGACACTGGTCACTCTAAAGTGGCCAGCTGAGTCTGGGTGGGCGTCACGATGTCTAACTGACAATGACGCTGGTTCACAAAGTGGCCGGATAAGGCTGGCCCAGGTACTGAGGTCCGTCTGGGCAGACATCGAGGCGTCGGTCAAAGCCGCTAGTCAGTCTAGGTGGGTCGGACTGTCTCGGTGAAACCTCTCCACTAGGCTTAATTGGCCGACCCGACCTATGGGCCCGTCTTCCTGACGCCTAGAATGTTTGAGTTAGGGCTTAGGTCCAACTGGCTGGTGGCGATTGACCACGAATTTGGTTGAGTTGAATTTTGACCGTGACAGGGTGTATGCGTCCACCCCCACTCCCCACCCACCCCTCCGCTCAACACTTTTCTTGAGCATGTGCATTAGCACGCTCATTGAATTGCTTCACACAATGCGCGCTTGCACACACACACACATACACGCACACACACACACACACACACACACACACACACACACACACACACACAGAAAGAGAGAGAGAGAGAGAGAGAGAGAGAGAGAGAGAGAGAGAGAGTCACACGTGCACATGGACAAGATAGGAGAAAGAAGAAAGGAAACGAAGCCATACAAACTACCTATTGATTGAAAAGCACGGTCTTACTCTGTGTGTGTGTGTGTGTGTGTGTGTGTGTGTGTGTGTGTGTGTGTGTGTCAGTCTGTCTGTCTGTCTGTCTGTCTGTGTACATAGCGCACACAACAATAGCGGTAGGCAGGGTAGTCCTGCAGGTTTCTCCACCCACGTTCACACACGCACTGCACCGATTCAACTCTTAGTACCAGAAGGTTTCTGCTATACAGGCATGCCGCCAAAGGGGCGAAGAAGTTTGGCAAACAGTGGACAACCACGCAGGGAGCTACCGTCTGCCTAGTAGTCTCTGTACTGGCATAAGTTGCTCTGTGGGTTTTTTTTCTTTCCCAAAGGGTTGTGCCGACACGAGGTTTTTCTGTAAAAGAAAGAAGAAACTAAAAAGGCCTGAAGGGGAGGTAGTTGAAAGCAGAGCTGCATCCATGAATCGAGAAATGGAATGGAAGAAAGGGGGCAAGAAAAGAAATCAATGAAGTTCACTCAGCTTAAGGGTTGTTGTTGTTGTTGTTGTTTTGTCGTTGTTGTTGTTGTTGTTGTTGTTTTGTCGTTGACTACAACTCTGCAACAATTTTTTTTTCTGGCCTCTCCTGCTGTCTTGAGAACCCCTATCCCCCACTCCCCTCCCCATTCCCCGTTTCTCCTATCAAACTCTCCCAAACCACTTCTCCTCTCTCCCTCCCACTCCCCCCCTCTCCCCCTTCCCTCTCTTCTCCTCCCGCACTTACCATAGATACATACAGTCTTTCCCATTTTCTTACACCTTGGTTCAGTGTCCGCCCTTCAGTGAAGGTAATACGCTAGATAAGGGTATCAGTCCCCAGAGAGCACAGGTAAGGGCTTCTCCCACTGTTGACGAGTGGTACGATCATACGTTTGGATGGACAGCGAACATGGAAGTGTATATTTTATGGTTAACTCTAAATCCAGTGAGTTCGAACTCCTTCAACATCTCCGTCTCTCTCTCGGTCTCTCTCTCTGTCTCTCTCTCTCTGTCTCTGTCTCTGTCTGTCTGTCTGTCTGTCTCTCTCTCTCTCTCTCTCTCTCTCTCTCTCTCTCTCTCTCTCTCTCTTACTCCCTCCCCCCCCCCACCCTCTGTTTTCTGCCCGGCCACCCTCCCTCAGTCACTCTCTCGCTCTCTCCCCTCCCTGCCCCCCCCCCCCCCACCACACACACCTCTACACCCATGCTCCCTCCCCCACCCTTAAACCGCGCACAGCGGTCTCCCTCTCTTCTCTCCCCCCCCCCCCCCCCCCCCCCCCAAATCCACCATGTACCGCCGTTTTCTTTTCAGATCCCAGCTTTGCTGGCCTCGCCATTTATTTATGTTTCTTTTGTCAGGCAGGGACTTGGGCGTTCGTGCGCTGTTTTATCCCCGCTCGACGACATGCAGAGGCGGGGTGGGGGTGGGTGTGTGGGGGGAGGTGTGTGTGTGTGTGGGGGGGGGGGGGGGGGGGGTTCTGGAGGCGTTAGGTCCTCAAGCAGCTGAGGTCGAGGACTGTTGTGAAAACGGCTGCCATAACTCTGCGATCGAAAAGGAAGCCGGTGTAAAGTAGTTTTACACCACAGTCCCAGCGTGCGGTGTCCCATGATCACGGCTTGCTTGACACAGTGTGTGTCTGGTTATAGCCTCCTCCGTTTGAATACGACGACGACGAGGACGGCGACGACGACAATGACGACGACGACAACAACGACAACAAGAAGAAGAAAATCGAAACCCATATCGAAACTGATTCAAAACAATACCCAACAAAAACGTTTTACTCTAGTGTTGATTTATTCATGACTACACCCCCCCCCCCCTTCCCCCTCCCTCATTCTGAAGCTGTTTGAATTGTAACTTTTTTGTTTTCAGCATTTTTAATTCATCCCCGTACGTTATCAGCGATGTATATCCCGTGCCCCTCTTTATCTGTATTTCTTCCCATCACCCCCCCCCCCCACCCCCTTCCACCCACAACACGCGCACAGTGCATCATTTTTATTGTCTCTTGACAGAATGCGATCTCTCTCTCTCTCTCTCTCTCTCTCTCTCACACACACAACACACACACGCATGCGCGCGCACGCACACATACTCATCACACACACACACACACACACACACACACACACACACACACACACACACACACACCACTCGCTTTCTCTCTCTCCTCTCTCTCTCTCTCTCTCTCTCTCTCTCTCTCTCTCTCTCTCTCCCCTCCCCTTCAGCTCACAACATGACATTCAAGTACAATTGCCATCAGCCGTGAGAACAGTGCTGAAGAACTCAGACAGGTCTTAAGAGTTCCGAGGCCCGCTGCCGAGCTGTAAAAGGAAAAGGGTACGTGCTGTAAAATGTATGAGCGCAGCTACAGCGCTGACTTGGGACTGAGCAAGTAGTCCGTTCTTGGGAGTTAGTTATTCATTGGTGTACGCAAATTGGTGTTTGTGGCCACTTTTACAACAACGCGTGCGATGAGTCAGACAGCTGGGCATAAAAATTTTTTTTATGCACGTTATGTTTAAAGCTTGACAAGAAGGAAAAACCTGACCTCAATTTATTGGTTAGGTTTTGTTTTGTCCTTTTCTTTCCGTCTCTTCCCACCCTCGCCCCCACCCCCTCTCCTTCTCTCTCTCTCTCTCTCTCTCTCTCTCTCTCTCTCTCTCTCTTCTCTCTCTCTCTCTCTCTCTCTCTGCTGTGTGTGAGTTGGCGCGCGCACTCATTTTCATTGCCAGGCTATCTAAAGTCTGCATTTGGTTTTAGATGTAACGTGTGACGGAGTCAAAGGGATTTTTTTTTTATTTCTTTGTTTCTTTCTCTCTTTTATGTGGTTTGTGCGTGTGATTTTAACACCCACCACATTGCTTTTCCTTGTTTTGCTTGGATTTCATGCCTCAAGAAATCTCCCTGGTCTTCTCTTGTCAACCTCGTGACTTGAAAAAAAAAGGGCGGGGGGGGGGGGGGGGGGGGGGCTGGGGTTCCTGTTGAAGTGCTGTAAATGAATAATATGCTAAATTGTCGAAATAAACGCCTGGCCTTGATGAATGTGATTCATCACTGACAGCTTATCTTTGCGGAGGTAATCTGAAGAGATTGGTAGAGGGGATGTGTAGACAGACAGACACAGACACACATACAGAAACAGACACAAACACAAACCCACGCCCGTCTCGCGCGTGCGCCACACACACGCACGCACGCACGCACGCACACACACACACACACACACGCGCGCGCGCATACACACACGCTGGCACGCACACACGCAGGCACACACGCATGCATGTACGAACATACACACATCACACACACATAAGACATAAACACACACACGCGCGCGCGCGCGCGCGCGCTCGCACACACACACACACACACACACACACACACACACACACACACACACACACACACACACACACACACACACCACACAGACTCAGAGAGAGAGAGAGAGAGGGAGGGAGGGGATGAGTGGGTTTAAGGGGGGGGGGGGGGGGGGGGGGGGTTGGAAG